>CM028353.1:43219796-43912912 GCA_016618105.1 Dendrobium huoshanense | reverse complement strand
CAATAACTTGGAACAACGAAGACTAGTATTTCCCTTTCTAGTATGTTATAACATTGTTGCTATGATGAACCTTTTAGTTTACCAGCTTTGCCTTTGTTGATGTATCTGTAACGTTCTGTAACTCTCATTTCCTTGTCCATACTGACTTGTATTTCTCATAAAAAATCGACTTTATTAAGTTAACCAATACTTCTATGGCTTCTTGCTCAAAAGATGTGTCAGTATCTTGATATATATTACATATAGGAAGAGTTAGTTCTTCGGCATTTTGTCGTGTATATTGGGTTAGTTTTAGGCTTCATTTAGTACGGCTTTCTTACTTGGGTTAGTTTAGGCTTCATTTAGTACGGCTTTCTTACTGCTTCTTAAAGCGGATTTTTAATAAAAAATTAAAATTTTTGTACTAAAAAACCGCTTTAAGAAGCAGTAAGAAAGCCGTCTCAAATGAAACCTTAAGCTTTGAGTTTAAGCAATTAAAACTTTGCAATTATACTATTTAACTGTCATTTGTTTATATATATATTTACTAAGCTTTCACACAAATAGAAATATGTCATGGTTCCAAACATAATTGCATTTCATTTGGGAATTTGGGAAAAATTGTATTGTTTTAGGTTTTGTTTGGGACAGTTTTTTACTGTTTTATAAAGCATCTTTTTAGTATATAGATTTTTTGAACTATTAGATTAATTTGAATGTGAAGATGGTATGGAGAGAGAGAGAGAGTATTATGGTGGGGGGAAGGAATATTTCATAAAGTTTTCTGAGCACATAGAAGGGTAATTTTGAAAATAATGCAACATTTATTCAAACTCTAGTGATAGGGAGGAGGCAAAAATGCTCTTGGCTGGAGAAAAAGAATCCAACTAGAAATTGGCATGTGCCATATGATTTTTTTATGAAGAATTAAATAATATTGAGGAACTTTGGAAGAATTATTTGTCATTCTAAGAGGAGCATGAAAATTTAAATAAAGTGATTCATGATTTGTTAATATGAGAAATGAATATTATATATATTTTTTGAAAATGAAATTATTTTTCTTGATTATTTTTTAAACATAAAACTAGAAAGAGAAAATATTTTATTAATAATGAAATTTTATTTTATTTTCAATCACTAGTAAATGAGTAGAATATTTGTGCAATCAAGTTAAGCTTGTTTAAATCTCGTTGAGCTTGAGTTCGACGAGTTAAAAAAATTTATAGGTTTGAGCTTAATATCACTTGGAAAGCTCAATCTTGACTCGATTGTTAAGCTCGATTTTTAATTTTTTTTAATAGAATTTTTACTTTAAATATGAAATTAATTTAAAAAGGGATAAAAAATTATTTAATGCTAATTTAAATTAAAATTTGAATATATTTTAAATTAATTGAGTATCTAAATGAGTTTATGTACCAATCATATTGAGCTTGAGTTCGAGTTTATTTAATATACAAATTTGAGCATAGGCTCCTTGAGCATGATCTTTTGACCTGGTAAACTTGATTCTTGAACTTGATAACAAGTCGAACTCAAGCCAGCTTACGAACATATTGGGCTCAATTACATGCCTAAAAGTACTCACCAAACTGGCTAGTGTAGTTGCCATTTTATAATTGCTGAAAAAGAATATTCGCATAGAAGTTAAAAGGTGAAGCTCAATCGCACAAAAATATTACGCACCTCTTCTTGGTTTGTTGGACTGGAGTTTGACTTAGAACTAAGAGGTCATTGATTCGAGTCTCACGTATGTGTTATACGTGTTTAGAAAAATTATTACATGCGTTGTCTGAACGTATCCGGAGGCCAAACCGAACGTTCAAATTGACCTCCTAATATATTTGAACACCGCAAAAGAATAATTTCTCATGTATTTGAGTGCTGCCCTTAATTTAAAATAAATAAATAAATATGTAAGAACTATATCAATTTTCAAGTAATAGTTGATGTGATATAAGTATAAATAAAAATTATTTAAAACTAAGATATTGCCCGTTTTAGCCACGCGCGAATCATTCCGGCGGCCAACCATTCCGGCGGCGACCGTTCTCCGCTAAGCGACACAGGTGCCGCGCTTTTTTAAGACCCCACGACTCTCTCTTTCGCTTCTCTCTCTTTCCACACTATAAAGGATAATGAAAAATTCAGGTCCCTTCGATCCACAAATCCCCAAAACCAACAGCAGCCCTCCGCTTCCCTGTTGTGCGGCTCTCCTTCCTCTACCCAACCATTCCCCGCCCATCAACTCGTTTTTGGTGGAGGAAGAAAGATGGGGGCGCTCGAGGATGGGCGGTTCGATCCGGAGATACCGGTGATAGCCATCGGAGGAAGAGGAGGAGAGTTGGGGACGGGAACTATCGAGGATCATGTGAGGGTGCTGCTTAAGGGGCTAGGGGAGGATCCCGAGAGGGAGGGGCTCAGGAAGACGCCGATGCGGGTAGCCAAGGCTTTTCGAGACGGTACTATAGGTATTTCGCTTCTTGCTTTTCTTTGTTGATTTGCTGTCATGAAATCAGATCTGTTACGTTTTGCTGGAAAGATGGGGGTTTGAGACGGAATCTTTGTGGATTCCTTTTTTCATTTCCTGATTCGATGAGCTTACTTGTGATTGTTTGTAGTTCTAATTCTGTGTGGATTTTCTGTGGTGGATTTCGTACTTCCTACTTGTGTATTGTATAGCTTCCTAGCATTGGAAATTTTACTTTATCCCTCATTATGGAAAAAATGGGAGTAATATGTCTATTATTTGTTTTATTGGGGAAATAAGCCAGAATGAAAGGGTCAAAATATCTCTTTTATTGAGGACAAACTACTTATTTAAAATCCATTGTGACGAAAATTTGTTCATAAAAGGTTCGAATATTTTTTTTGGAGAATTTTGTACCTTTTTGAACCTGTAGATTGAACAGATTGTATTCTAGCTGTTATAATAGTAGTTTAAACAGTAGAGTGTAATCACAATAACTATGATATGATAGAATATAAGTTAGATAAAACAGAGTAATCCATAAATTATGATAAAACAAAAAGCTATCATAGCAGGTAAGATACAGCCATACAACAAGTTGCTTAATATACATTTATAATGAAAATATTGTTAAAATAGAATATAATTCAAGAGATATACCGAACAATCATAGTACAATAGATTACAATTCAAGAAAAGTTCATGTCTTTTGCACATAACCTTAATTGCTTAAACAACTTAGGAAAGATTTTGCAGAGCATAAATTTCATTCCATGCAAGACCTGCGTTTGGGTGTAATAGGGGTTAGAGTCATAAAATATCATAGACAACTTAACAAAGTGAGATCTAATATATAATTCAATAAACTTTATTCTATTTTATTAGAAAATATATGAGTCCTGCATCTACCCTTAACTTTAGAAGCTTCTCATGTCTAATGGCGTACATAAGTGCCACATTAAGCCACTTAAAAGAGTCTTTTTTTAGCCTATAAAAGGTGAGACTACTAATATACAATACATGTCAAATAATTTATCCAACACAACTATGTCAGCTCCATAGATCTTGGATATCGCCAAATATACTCCTTTAATAAGTAACATAAATGTCATAAATAATCAATATACTGCCAAAATAAAAATTGAAGTTACTATAATGGTTATTCAAATGTTGGAAGTGTACTTTCGTTAAATTAAATAATTTTACCTTGCTATCTATAAACATATTGTGGAAATATTCAACTATTAGAATTACATTGAGCTTTCACTACCCACTCTCATCTCCTTCTCCTTCGACTTGTCAACTAATCTTTGCAATAAAGACTTGAAGGAGGACAATTGCTCCTCATCAATTAAGTGAAGGGGATCACTAACATATGGATTCATGGACTTATGCCTCTTCCCCAGTGGATTTGTGAAATCCCTAGTCAAATACTTATTCTTCTCTACCCTTCTTTTAAACCCTACCAATCATATATCACTCTTTTGTATAATTGCAAGAGATGGGATGACATCCACAGCCTTTTTGACCTCCTCTACCTTCTCAACCTCCTATCCTATTGTTACCAATGGCAAAAGGTTGGTTTCCTATGTCCCCCACCTCTTCTGCCTCCTGTTCTATGTCATACTCCTTTTGTGCCAAACCCTTAACCTTATCTAAGTAAATCATTGGGTCAGTAGCAGAAACCTCCTTCCTCTCCTCTCTCCTTCCATGCTCCTTGCTACATAAAAAAACTAAGGCCTAAATTAATAAAAAATGTGAGTTATATTGAAGTTATTAAAAACATGTATGAAGGAAAACTAACTAGTATCAGAACTAGAGTACCGAAAGAATTTCTAATCATAGTAGCATTATATCATGAATCAAAATTGAGTCCATATATTTTTGTGTTGCTTATTGAGATGTTTACTAATTAGATTTAAAATTTGATGCATTGATGCATGCTTTTTGCAGATGAGATTGTTCTAATCGAAGATACATCTATTGGCGTAGGTGGAAAGCTTGAACAATGGAAAAAATATTTAAAAAGTGGATCACTTATAATCTTTAGAACAAAGATTGAGTTTATGATATCAATTTTAGTTAATTTAACAAGCATCATTCAATATTTTTAGCCGACCTCGATGTGAAGTTAAAGTATCATAGATATTTTATATATGAGAATAAGGAAGTAGATAAGGATATAACTTCTAGAAGATTAAAAAGATCTTATCAATTTGGCATCCAAAGTTATGGTTAGTTAGCAAGTAAGATTAGTGTTGCATAATCCTTTTGTATGGCTGACTAAGCTGCACTTTCGGTGAATTGGAATGCTATCCTTTTTTATTGGTGTGGTTTGTGAACTATAGATTAGAAAATATTATTTGTTTGCACAAGGCGCGATGTAATGTAAGGTTTTAGCATATTGAAATCGTAGCTGTTTCCACCTTGGTGAAAGTCATATCTACCCTGATAATTGTGATGCAAAGTAATTAACTGAATATACTTCACCCTTCAAATATGGGCAGCAACATTCTAAAATGCACCTTGATCTTACATTCGGTCAAATATTTTGCAAAGCAAATTTCACTTTGTCTCATTTTACTTTAATAAAAACAGCTTCCTGAATGCCTCTTTTACTAATGCCTATTTCCAGTGAGCAATTGCCTTCATGCTTCCTCGTGATTATTAGCTTCTTAGCAATAGGGTTTCTTTTGCGTTTCTCTCCAAGCAAGAAGCTCTGTTTAATAGTGCATTTTTGGCACTCTGTAACAGAGTTGTCCTGAGTGTTTGGCTCCAATTCAATATTTGAGTTTTATACTTTTCCTCTTTGTGCAAGGAAATTTAACCATGGGAAAGTTAGAAGATAGTCTTTTTCCAATCACTATTAGAATTGTCTTTCTTGGTTTTCTACCTCGTATAAATGATGCTTCTTAATCTAAGGATGCCCTTGGGACAATTTTTTTAATATTTTATAGAATACTGTCACATTTTTATTTGGCTATAGCTTTTCTTGCTACTTAAAATTTTTGGAGTGTGAAGTTTTTTATAATCAGATATGCAAGAATATGGTATCTATAAGAAAGTTGCTGTTAAACTTTTTTTTGAAGAGAAAAAACTATAATAGCATAACTTTAAAAGCTCTTTTTTTTCAATAATTTTAACTAATTTTACAGATGACTGCAGCTATCATGCTGGCTCCCACACTCCCCATGAAAAAACAATGTTTAAAAAACATAACCATCATTTGAAGCTTGAGCAACCTATAATTGAATAATAATTCGGTTATTTTATTTAATGGAATATAAATTCGCTCATGCTTGCAGGTTACAGGCAGAAAGTGAAAGACATTGTACAAGACGCTCTGTTTCCTGAAGCTGGCTTGGATAATGGAACTGGTCAAGCAGGAGGTGCTGGTGGGTTGGTGGTAGTCCGAGACATCAATCTATTCTCTTTTTGTGAGTCATGCCTGCTTCCCTTCAGCATCCAATGCCATGTTGGCTATGTTCCTTCAGGCAAAAGAGTTGTAGGTCTCAGTAAGCTTTCTAGGGTTGCCGATATTTATGCGAAAAGGCTTCAAGAACCAAAAAGACTGGCCGATGAAGTTTGTTGGGCATTGCAGAATAGCATCAACCCTGCTGGTGTTTCTGTTGCCCTACAGTGTTGGCATATTCGGTTCCCAGAAGTCTTCAAATGCAATCCAAACCCAAGCCATCCTTCCAGATCTACCATGCAAGGCTGGGTGAGAACCACAGTCTGTTCGAGTACTGGGATCTTTAATGACAAGAACAGCTCGTTGTGGGATGAATTTCATGGTCTTCTGAAATTAAGAGGTATAAATTTGAGTGATGCAGGGTGTTCTTCAATTCACTCGTGGTGTCCATCAATGTCTCTTGATCTAACTGAGTGCCATGGAAACATTTCAAGAAGCAATTTTCCAATTGGCAAGGTTTCTTCCCAGTCTGCCATGGTAGCTGCAGTGTCTTCAATTCTTCAGTCACTTGGTGAAGATCTCTCGAGAAAAGAGCTATTTGGCACCCCATATCGATATGTGCATTGGCTGATGAACTTCAGGAGATCCAACTTAGATTTTAAGCAGACTAAGTTTACTATCAATTCAGCCCATTCGTATGAAAAGGTAAACGGGTATATTCACAGTAGAGATGAGATCCATTCAGAACTGAATTTTCCATTCTGCGCTCAGTGTGAACATCATCTCTTACCCTTCCATGGTGTAGTTCACATTGGTTTCTTCCATGATGGACCTATTGATAGATCTGCATTGCAATCAATTGTTCATTTCTATGCTTGCAAGCTTCAAGTGCAAGAAAGGCTTACAAGACAGATTGCAGAAGCCGTCTATTCTTTTCTTGCAAAGGGAGTGATGGTGGTTGTGGAAGCAAATCATATCTGTATGATATCGAGGGGGATCGAGAAGGTTGGAAGCAGCACAGCAACAATGGCGATGATGGGTCAGTTCTCCACAGATTCTACAGCCAAGGCTTTGGTTTTGGAAGCCATATCAATGAGTACTGCAACTGGTGGTTAATGGTTTTTCCTTCTTTGAACCTTCAGAATTTTGATATGAATATATTCATTCTCTCTTTTCTCTGTCACTGAGTGTTTGGTAGAGTTCAGTTTGATAAATTGAGGTTATGCCAGCCATTATTGCTGGGATCAAACAAGATATGCATAGAAGATTCATGAAATATACAGGGCATGTACACTATGTTCTATTTTTTTCTTAGAAATTTATTATTTTTGTTCTAGATTCAAAGAAATGTATGAGGCTTCTATGTTACATTTTGGTGGAACATTCTTTGTTAGTCTTCCCCACAAGTTTTTGTATGAGAGGAACTTCTTTATCATGATAAAAATTTGTGGAAAAAAAAGGATTGGTATTTCATGAACAATAATTTATTTGGGAAATTAAAATTATTGAATTTGTTTTGAGAAGAGTATAACTTTAAAATTAATTGATTATTTATATATTATATACATCTCAAAGTAAATTAAATTATTTTTGGTAGAAAATATTAAAATTATATATTGAAGGAGCTAGAGGAAGAAGAACCAAGAGACACAAGAAAAGAAAGGCGTGTTCATGTTCGTTTGAGATAGCTTTCTTATTGTTTTTTAAATTCTTTTAGAAAGTAGTAAGAATTTTGTTCCAAGCGAAGCCTAAATTTTTATCTGTGGGCTCCGAAAATTTGCGCCCTGACCTCTCCGTTGCTTTTGGAGGGTTTTGACGGATTAAGTTCTTGAGTAAATTTTGGGAAGGCATACTAGGTTTGTAGATAAGACACTACCCATATATTTCACTCTCATTTTGCGAGGACTTTATGATATGAGTTATGGCTTTCTATAGGTGCAAGTCCCTATAGTTAATTACACCTACTGATAAGGAGAGAGAACTTACGATTAAGGCTTGTCATTAATTAGATACATAGAAATATGTGTTATTTGGAATATAGTAACATCATGGGTTTGGGTTTGGATATTTGATATTTAAAATTTGAAATGTTACCACCTTGCACTTAAAGCGGATGGTGGGGGAATGAATGATGGACCTGATCAAGATCCCATGATTCCGTCATCCCGGGTCATCGTGGAGGTAGTCAGAGGAGATAGTTGACCCAACCTGACAGATTGATCCTTGTCGGCAGCGCCCCCTGGTGGGGTTCGACCTTGACCACGATCAGGTCGCGGGGCCAAGGGACAATTTCCTAAAAATCCTTATAATAAAGACTAAAAGATAGATTGAAGAGACAAATTACCTAAATAATTATATAATTAAAAAAAAAATTGAGGTGGAGCAATTGCCAACCTTTGCCCCCCCCCCCCCGGGGGCTCAGGGTGGTTCGCCCCTGGGTTACATGCTCATTACTATATGCTAGATGACTCTTGAGATGGTTTTCTCTTAAGAGGACCAATTATATATACTAACTTAATTACCATGGCCCTAATATCATCCTCATCTTCTTAATGGGTTTCTTAAATACATCTCCATTGAATCATTAGGGATTACTCAACTATAAATATGTTATTAATATTAAAGAGTGAGTCACTTATCCATTAAATGCTAACATCCAGTAATGTCAAGAACTCCTATAAGAAGTCCACCACCCTTTTCTTATTTTTTAGGATGAATCCCCAAAGTGTTGGCCAACATAATGTTCAATTGAAGAAGGGACAGATTTTTTTTGTTTTGGATCCCATAATTTAGCTATGCAATCCTCAAAGTTTACTTAAGTCTCAAAAATCATCTCTACTACCGCATGTTAGAAGTATGATGCATAATTCTCTATTTACATCAAGAGGTTTATGAGGATCTTATATGGCCAAAGTTTTAGACTTGTCAACTACAAATATGTAAGGGTAATATTGATCCTTCTAAGCACTTGGATAAATTTAAGAAAATCCTTTTTATGCACAAAATCTCATATGTATCAAGTGTCACATATTTCCTTTAACTTTTAAATGCTTCATAAGAAGATGGCTCAACTTGCCTTTCTCAGGCATTGACTTGTTTGAGAAATTTTCTGATGTGATACAACCAGGAGTTAGCGAGAAATTAAAAGAACAATTGTCTAAATCGTTTTCAATTACAAAAGTATCGTTCACAACAAAGAGATTTTACAAATTCATAGAAGAAGTACAATTTAGATTTTAGATTAACCAAGACAATTCAATCAAACTCCAAAGACAAGAGTAAAGTTATGAGCGCAATAACAAAATCCACAATTTAATAATGAGAGGTTTCACCTTGAGGACCTCCTCACTCATTCACTCGTGGGGTTAGCGGAAGAACATACTCCACACTAGAAAAGAGATCGCCACTAGGAAGAAGAAGCCTATGATCTTAGTTGATGGTAAGGTTGCCAGCGACGGATGGATTTGTGGGCATCCCATAATCGACTACGATCTGATTGGGATGTGTTCATCAATTGTCGGTGCCAATGTGAAGGTGATGCGGTCAATGTAACCTTCTACGAAGTCGTCGACGTTCAAGTTCAAATCAAAGAAGGTAGATCGAGGAATGTCCGTTCTTCCTTGGTTATCAATACGAACCCGAGATCAACGTCGGGATCGGCCATGCATGAGCAAAGGTGGAGAAGGCTTGAGTTTATCTCTTCTCAATATATAAAACTCATGAGAAAAGCGAACTCAAGAGAGAAGGGAGAGGAGTGGCGGTCGGCTAACGAGGAGGGGAAGTTTTTGGGCTAAAGTTAGGGTTAGGGTGGTGTAGGGGTTGAATTAGAAAGTCTGAAATTCTATTTCAGATTTCAAAAGGGAGGAGGGAAATAATTTGAAATTCAAAATTATTTCCAATTGAAGCCCATAGGGAGGCTGGGGGCATGTGGGGAGAGGGGGAGGGGAGTTGGGAGGGAAAGCCAAGTTTTCAAGTTTACAAACTTAAATTAGTAAAGAATAAAATAAATCAAATCTAATTAAATTTTAATTAGACTTAATTTTAGGAACTTTCCTAATTTGAAACATCTAATTTAGGAAAGTATTTGAAATTCGAATTTGAATTTCAAATTAGATTAAAATCTCTCCCAAATTAAGTGGGCTAATTAAGACAATAGTTAATGATGATTAAAATCATCATCAAGAAGGCAATGGTGGCCGGCGGTGGAGCAAGGGGATGGGGAATTGGTGGTGTGAAGGTTGATCAATTGGTGGGGGAGCGGCCGGCGGGCTAGAGGGTGGATGTGGGTGGCCGACGGGTGGTGGTTGGGGTGGAGATTGAATCAATTAGATCCACGATTTGAGCACTTTCCTAATATCGATTATGTCAATTTAGGAAAGAATTCAAACTCTGAATTTGAAATCAGATTTTGATTTGGACTTCTCTCCTAATCTTCATGCTCCACTTTTGGAAAGAGGCAAGATAATCAATTTTGGATCCATGAGAGGGGAAGGCCGGCTGTTAGGGTTTGGGGTTTGGGTGTCATTTGGATGAGGAGGAAGGTGTGTGGGTTAAGTGGAAGGGATCGTGTTGAGGTTGATCAGCGGCATGAAGACTTGAAATGGCCGGCAGTTGTTTTAGGAAGAAGAAGTGACCGTACGTAGGGGAAAAGGAAGAAACGATAAGAAACTATTACGAGTACTAACCGCGAGACCCGGAATCCACCGGCGGCTGACGGGTGGTGCGTGGCCCTCTCCTAGGGTTTCTACTCTCAAGAACTCACAAAGAGATCAAGCAAGAAAATTTGAAATTTTCATTCATAATCATCATTAAACTCATAAGAGGGAAAATAGGGCTATAAATAGGCCCCATACAAGAACAAAATAAAAGACCTAATTACCCCTTGGGGTTGCATGCATCTAGTCCCTCAAATGGGGTAAAAACGGAAAAGAACACTAAAATAATAAAATTACTATACATTAATAAAAAATAAAAGATGCGAATATAGCCGTAGATTTTCGATGTCTCCTCGCGCTAGAATATCCTGTAGATGTCCTCATCATTTTCTTTCAAATTCTTAGCACAATTCTTTGAATCAAATAGGTTTGATAATCTCACTTTCTCAAATCTACTTTTAAGAAAAAGGAGAGAGCTTAAAGGATTATATGCCAAGGTTTTTAATAAAGCCTCTTGATGGTGACTGCTTAGTTGGATTTACAACTAATGAATTTTAGGTAATCAATGGCCAAGAATCCTTTTAATAGAAAAATCTCCTTGGGAAGGTGACCATGTTTATCAATACAGAGAAGTTTGTGCGAGAATCCAAATCCCCGCCCAAGAATTTTATCTTTTTTTAGAAATATGAAAAATAATGATATAAACAGAAAAACAAAACATAATAAATATTTTAAATTTTAAGTTTTCAGTGTCTATTGTCTAAGTATTCTCCTAAAAGTATGGAGGATCTCTCTGTGCAGGTGATTAAGGTTTTGTTTGGGACGGCTTTTTTATTGCTTCTTAAAACAGTTTTTTAATACAAAAATTAATTTTTTTGTGCTAGAAAGCTATTTTAAAAAGCAGTAAGAAAGTCATCACAAACAAAGCCTAAGTTTCATCAAAACTGAGAAGTTTGTGCAGGAATCTGAATTCCTGGCCATGAATATACTTAAGATTATAAACCTTGAAATATCTACTGGAGAAGATAATGAAGTAGGGCTATCTAAAAGAATATATTACAGATCATTATACAGATAAATGCACTGAGGAGGAGCAACTTGTTGTGTTGTGTGAAGGGATAAGAGTAATTTGTATAATCCAAGCAATGGTTAGAGGATTAGAAGCCGAAGCAGCATTGTTTAGATGCATAAAAAGTCTTGCCCAACATTATAATACTCAAGCTTCTTCTTCAACTACTATTTTACCTTCCTCGATAATGGCCTTCAATAGTATATGGATATTTTTTATAATGCAATGATTGTGATTACTAATATCAATCATTTTGTTATACTCTGGATTCTTATTAAAAAGAGGATTTTGATGGACTTATTTGTTATACTTATTAAGAGAATAGGACTTAGCTCCAGCATTTTTTAAGCAACTGGAGGCTCACTTATCTATTTTTCATGTGAGAGATGTTTTCCTAAATAAATAATCACTTTAGAAGTCCTCTAAGATAACAGTAAGGCACATAAGGTCAAACAAGTTGATTTTCACAATCATTTGGGCTCCATCATCATACATCTATATCTTTAGGAGATCATTTCTCAAATCTCAAATTTATTTTCGACAATGGTGTCAACTTAAAATCTTGCTATTGATTTTTTTTATATCAATGTCATCTTCATAGTTCAGAGAGATCTCATTAAATTATAGGAGCATTATTTAATTTTTTTAAAGGAGAATGACATTATTTAAAAGAAGATGAAAGAGAAAGATATTATTGAAGTGAGATCCATTGAAGGACAATCTATTAAGAGGAAATTTTAAATTCCAATCGATATCATGGTTTTGTCTTATTGGTGTAACTTTTTAGGTGGTCACCCATCCCAGGATTTCTCCGAGATGAGCAAACTTAACTGTGAAGTTTCATAATGAAATACAATCAAAGGTGCCTCGGTGTTTAAGAATTTAGTTTTTTTAACTTGAGTAACTGATGTCATCGTCAATATCTTTATCCAAGAATCATCCACCAGGTAGATGTGATTCTAGAGGTGACCCCTAAAAGTTCAAGTAGTGATTCCCAACACGTAGCACTTTGTCCCATAAAGGGTTCAAGAGGTGGCTCCCATGGCATAGCACTTTGTCTTGTATGTCACTCAGTTTCTATCTTTCAACTGGTATATTGCTTTGATACTATTTGTAACAACCCAAACTATTAACTATCGAGATATTGTCTATTTTGGCCTAAGGGCCTAACAGTTTTATTCTGTTGGTGTAACTTCTCAAGAGGTCACCCATATTAGGATTTCTCCGGGATGAGCACACTTAACTGCAATGTTTCATAATGAAATTCTGACCATTACACCAAAAGGCGTCTTGATGTTTAAGAGTTTAGTTTCTTTTATTTAAGGGGTTTCACATTTTTCATTTGAAACGTATATCTCTTTTATACCATTATCTAGGCCCATTTGCATTCAAGTTATGGAAGATCACTTTCAATGTTTCTATTCTATGGCTCCTTTATGCATCTCCAGACACCTTCAAGAATTTCAATGGAGAATGGAGAGTTCTATTGATCATGAAGTAGAAGAGATTATAAGTAAGATCTATGATTATATTAGGAGTCAAAGAAGTATAATTAATAACAACACCATTGTTTCTGCATGCCCTTAGGATCAATTGGAGCAAAATGCAGAATCCAAGTTGGTAAATAATTAGAAGAAACATTTATAGGATTGATGATACCAACAATTTAATGCTACAATGCTCAATTTGATTTTCAAGTACTTCTCTCAAGTAACAAAGCTGTCTATTCCCATATTCTTGCCATTGGTGAATAGAATATGATCGAACATAAGCGATTTGTTAGTTCTTTTCATTAAAACAAAGCAATGACTTTCCCACATACAATACCAATAATAACCAATGAATCTCTTATTCCACTCAAGTAGGCAAAGAAAATCAAAATATTCTGATAAAATTTTATGAGAAACTTTTCTTTGATTATGGTTACTCTATGGAGAGGCAGATATAGGAAAAGGAACAGTAAGGGAAGAAATAAGAGTTTAGAGTTGTTCGAGCATGTTGCCTAATGCCTACATCAACCAAGTTGATCTACTGACTTTTAATCATATGTATGACAATGATTACAATCAAATTATGAGATACAAGAATAGGAGTTTTTGAATTGTCTAAGGGTTCATTTGGTATTTTTTTCTTACAGTTTTTTGAAGCATCTTTTTAATGTAATATTTTCTTAAAAGCAGCAAAAAAAGTCATGGTAAAAAATTGTACTGTTTTTTTACTGTTTCTTAAAGCAGCTTTTGAGTACACAAATTTTAACTTTTGTACTAAAAAGTTATTTTAAGAAGCAGGAAGAAGCCGCTCCAAACAAAACCTAAGTCTTCGTTCTTCTTTTGTAGACCATTATCACATTTACCTGTTTGTTTTCTGATATTTTAGTTGAGGATTTTTTATCTTCAACTAATGTTTCTATAGTGTGAAGAATCAGTCATTACAAAAATTGCAGTAGCTTAGTATTTCGTTCTTTATGATATAATGGTGAAGAATTTGAGTTGCTGCATGTTCTATTCAGAATCATGCAAGACTCTAAGAAGTAATGATTTGTCTTTTCATCTACATTTAATAATTTTTGTGCTTCCTAAGGCTTCATTTTGGACGACTTTTTTACTGCTTCTAATTAAAGCTGCTTTTAGTATAAAAATTAAAATTTTGAATTAGAAAGTTGCTTTAAAAATCACTAAGAAAATTGTCTTAAACGAAGCCTAAGTTGAACACACCTGAACTGAATTGTTTTGAGCTGAATGATCCCAAGAATACCTATCCCAGGGTGAGTTAGTTACCTGGTTCTATATTGAAATTTGCTGAATCGAACATATAACACTTGTTCAGTCTGTCATGAAACTTCTGTAGCTGATACTTGATCTTGATGAAGGTTGGTGATAGGAAATACTTGAGTTCGCAAGTAACCCTAAGGGTAATACTTGAGTTCGCAAGCAAACCTATCACTGGTTGGTGAAAAACAGCGAGAATAATGCGAAATTTGGGTGAAAACAGCGCCAAAATGATATATTGCGGTAGGAAAATCAAACCCAAACAATAATAAAAACAAGATACAAGAGATCCTCAATTCGAGAGGAGGATCGTCTCTCCCAAATCTCTAGACAAGAGAGTCTAGAGCCCAAGTTGTCAAAGAACCCTAATTGAGATCAAATCAAAACATATATAAACATCCCTAAAACATCTCATGCTCTTTAATACCTAAACTTACCTAATCTAATTTCCCTCCCAAGCTCTAGCCGCCCCCTCCTTTTCAATTTTAATTCAATTGGACTAAAGGGGCCCACTAATATGGGCGGCAAGAAGAAAGGGAGGTGAACAAGTTCCGCCTCCTGTAGACCTGAGCCGGCCCTTGGGCCGGCTGGGTCGGTTCAGGGTGAACCAAACTAACAGTTGGTTTCCGAGAGTTACAACAAACATCATTCAAACTGAAAAAGCCTATGATCCTATCTGCCACATAAAGACCTTTGAATCTTCAAAATTCAGGCATCTTCAAATATAGTTGATACTCTTCAATGAATAATAAGCAAGTCTCCACATTAATTTTAAATAATCATCGAAGTTGTTATAGTCGTTTATGTACTTCAAGGCCTTGCTTAATAACTTAGAATTATCACAAAAAGATCATATTATGCTAAACTAGAAATATGACAACAGATTCAACATATTGCTGAACAAATATACATATATTTTATCTTAGGGTTAGTTTGGGACGACTAACATTTTATCAAATTTGTTGTGAAGTTGCTGTGGAAAAAACAACTTTGTTATTATGATTGCAGAAAATAGCTTTCTATCACAGAATTTTTTAAAAGGCAATGAGAAAGGAGTAGCCAAATAAAATTGTAGCTGTTGTCTGAAAAGGAAAGCAGCCAAAAAATTATCTCAAATAAACCCTTAGTAAATCTCTTAAAATAGTTTGACACATTCTATTTTAGTATATATATGATCAAAGGCACAACCCTTAACTAAATAATCTTAGGTGTAGCCTTTCATATGGTTGATCAAAGGCACAACCCTTCATTAAATAATCTTGAGTGTGGCCCTTCATATAGTTGATCAAAGGCACAGCCCTTCACTAAATTCAGATGTATATTGTGCCTATGAGATGAGAAACTATTTTTTGCATCTAAGGTTTTGTTTGGGACGGTTTTCTTACAGCTTCTTAAAGCAGCTTTATAGCACAAAAATTTTAATTTATAAATTTAAAAGCTACATTAAAAAGCTGTAAGAAAGCTGTTTCAAATGAAACCTAAATGTGCCAGAGTGTGATACCTATAGAAATATTGATATTGACTTTTTCAAAAGGCAAAAAGTTTAAATTTCCCACAATAACTTTCAAATAATGAGTTTTTCCTACAAAAACTATACAACTACTTTTACAAATAACTGCAGTTGCCTCCAAAAAAAAATTCAAAGTGAGTCGACAATCAAAGAAAAAAAATCCGAGTTAGAAAACCGCTGGTGATAAAGAAGAAATCTAGAAATTTTGATGTGGATGTAGAAAAACTTATGAATGAAGAATACATAAGTGATATTGGTTCGGCTCATCTCTTATCTTTCGACCCATCAATTAGGGAGGAACAGTAGAGTGGAATCAATATCACATCATGTCTTCTTCTTCTTTCTTTCTTCTTTCTCTTCTTATTTTTCTTCGTAACCCATTTGTTGGAAATGAGAATTGTGTGAGATATGAGGATTGTGTAAATCATAAGGGATATATATAAGCTGGAAATGTATTTAGGAGTAAGAAAAACTCCATAAATGTTAATTATTATTATTATTATTATTAGAGAGAGAAAGAGTCCAATAGCAATATATACTATACCCTTTGGCATTAATTTCTTTTAATAGAAATAATGAGATTCTCTAGCATTTATTAAATGTCTTTAAATTTATAATATATATGCTATATGCAGTCATTAATACATATTAGTAAGGTGGAGACTTTTTTTTTTTATTAGAGAGAGATTTGATGGCTGATTCTTTTCTGTAAGAGGAACAGAATGAGCTGTCTTCTTCCATTCAGAAATTGATCTTATAATATTTAAATATGAGTTATATAATATATTTATTTCTTCAATATTATTAAATGTGGGCTCCGAAAATTCGGCCCCGGCCTCCGCTCGCTCTTCTTATTCGGCGAGGGAGTTTTAACGAACTAAGTTCCGAGGTAAATTTTGGAAGGCAGATGGGTTTGTAGATAAGACACTACCCAGAGATTTCGCCCTCATTTTGTGAGGACTTTATGATCTGAGTTCTGGTTTCCTATAGGCGCAAGCCCCTATAGTTAATTACCCCTCCCGATCACGAGAGAGAACTTTCGATTAAGGCTAGTCATCGATCAGATACGTAGAGTATACGTGTTATCTGGCATATAGTAGCAGCAATAGGTTTGGAATTTGGAGAACTGGATTTGGATTTGAGAATTGAGTTGAAAGTTTGGAAATTTGAAAGGTTTGATATTTAAAATAGAAATTGCACCATCTAGCACTTAAAGCGGATGGTGGGGGAATGGATGATGGACCCGATCAAGATCCCATGGTTCCGTCGTCCCGGGCCATCGTGGTCCCTGGTCTACTTAGTCAGAGGAGGTAGTCGACCCAACCTGACAGAAGGATCCTTGTCGGCAGCCATGGGTTGCTTCGTCCAAGGGGACCTTGTAGACCGGGGTTGGATATTTGTCTAAGGGGACAAATTTGAATCCACCTTAGCTAACAGAGGGCTTTGTGCCCCATCGATCATATCCTATTGATTCATATCTCAAGGATTTGATGCCATTAAGGAACGTATTGGCTCTGGCCATAACCGAGATATCGTGGTGCCATTTGGCGGCGAAACCACGCGGTTCAGAGGGCCCCGGGTCGTCGTAACCGTTTATCCTGCGGTGGCCATTTAGCGGCAGACCGCCGGTTAGAGGACACGTACCACGTCCTTACTGGCAGGAGATTGTTTGAGAATGGATCCTAGTGATATTTTCGACTAGGCATTTGGCTCTTTGTGAGCTAGAGTTTATTTGAATTTGTCCGCCTCGGCAAACTGTTGCGGAGGGCGGATGGAATTTGCTTTAAGCGATTGATGGATTGATTTCAGATTTTAAATATCTGGGCTTTGGGATTTGTGGAGATTGGATTTTTGGAGTATTTGGGTGGCATTTGAAAATGCCTGAAATTAACCCCTCCGGTTGAGATCATCATTCAACACGGCCATCATCGGGGTGTTTTGGGGTCATTTCCATTTGTTGATTGAACCTTGTCAACTCGATCAAGCTTTTGCTCGAGGATCGGGTTTCTCGTAGGCTTCGTGCCTTTGTTCATGAATTTTCTTGGTTTTAGGCATTGAAGGCCTAAAAAGAATGTATTTAGACAAATACACCGGTCGCTACAACCGTGTATCTATTTGATAGTTCGAACCCTGTCGACTTCTATTGATCCGTATAGGAGGATCGGATTCGAACTTGAATTCACTTGTCAACCCGCGCAGCATCCCTAAGCGTCACGTGTGTACCAATAACACGCTCGCCGGGGCCCATGCGGGTGTTTGGGGGCATTTTGTAATTAAACCCTGTCGACTCCTTTTACTTGCTAAGGAGGATCGGGTTTAAGTTTAATAACCCGCGCAGCATCCCTGGACGTCACATGTGTACCAATAACACGCTCGCCGGGGCCCATGCGGGTTGAGATTATATTTACCCCTTGTATACCTATGTGTATACAAACTAAGGTGCACGTACAGGGGTATTTATTTCAGATCTTATTGACGCCTTCTGTCTGCTAGTAGGAGTGTTGCAGATTCGGTGGCGTTGAGTTGTAGATCGTAGACGCCTTCTGTCTGCTTGCATCAGTGTTGCAGATCCGGTGGCGTTGAGTTGTAGATCGTAGACGCCTTCTGTCTGCTTGCATCAGTGTTGCAGATCCGGTGGCGTTGAGTTGTAGATTGTAGACGCCTTCTGTCTGCTTGTATATGTGTTGCAGATCCGGTGGCGATTTGGTCTTGATGTTGACCCCCTCCCCCTCTCTCAATCACCGGGGAAGGATTTTCTGGATTCTGGAGTCAAAGAATGCTAATTTGGGAAGAACTCTCTTTTTAGGATCTTCAATGTGGCAGACTTGTTATTTCCGGTATTTATGGGTACCAGAGCTGTTTTCTTCTTGAGTATAGAACTAAGAAGAGAATTTGGAACACCAGGAAGTTTGATTCTAATTTGTTCAAACATGTCATCTCTTCTGCCAGGGGGTGTCCTTTTTTTCGTACCTCGGGTTGCCTTTGTACCCGGCATACTTGAAGCTCTTGATCACCACTGTCGTAGGTGATATTCGTACTTGTGTCCACAGTGATTCATTGTGCTTTCAATACACTGTTGTTATCCACAAGTATCCATTTGCAGGGGACTGCTTCGTCTTCTACGACCTCTTGAAAATATTTGTAGAAGACCCATTGCTTCTGCATCATATCCACCCTTTCGTCAATCTCGGGTGGTTTGATTGTATTTGTTTGACCTCGTAGGGATCATCGTAGGAGATGTACTTGTGTCCACAGTGGTTCGTTGTATTTGCGATATACACACTGTTGTTATCCACAAGTAGCTCGTGTTTGCTTGTAGGGATCCGTTGTATTTGCTACGACCTTCTAGAGATGTTCGTAGAAGACCCACTGTTCCCACATCATGCCCACCTATCATCAATCTCAGGTGGGTGACGATTGCTTTTGCTGTAGGGGCAGGTCTTTGATTGCTGGTCTTCCAGCATTGCCATCTCAATCAAGAGGCATTGTAAGGAATGTCGTAGGAGTTCGTTGCATTCATCTTTCGTGTGCATCAAGATTTCATCTCTTACTTGCAACTTGTTGTTAGCTTGGACGACTGTGCACTTAGATCTTGATTTGTTCATTCATCCAAAGCCCATTTCTATGTATTCCATTGAACCCAAGTTCAAGGTTCAACTCATGCTTGAGTCTTGTGTGTTGTTCTTGAAAGTTCAAGTTCTTCATTTGCATGTCATTTATGTTTGAAGATTTTCTGGCACTAGTCCTTTGCTTACATCAAACATTTATATTCATTTGAGAACTTGGGACTTTCACATCTTTAAGAGAATTAAGATCTGATTCCTTGCAGTTCGTATTGAGCTCAAGTGTAGTTCAAAGTTCTCTGTATTTATTTCTTTTGAATTTAAGTCCAGCTCTTTGTGGTCCACATTAAGATCTTCATAGCTCATTTGCAAGTTTAGGTTCTTGTAGTTTTGTTGAGTTCAAGTTTGAATGCATCATTTCAAGTGATCAGGTCCATAAATCCCTGAATTCAACCCGGTCTGAGTTCTGAGTGCAAGTCCAAGTTGATTTTGGTTCAGGACCTTCTGAAGTTCTTGCAAGTTTAGCTGAATATTCAAATTGATTTGCATCTGATTCCAATTTAATTTCATTTGGATTTGATATTTAGAAATCATTTGAATTTTGTTCTGATTCAGGTCCACAAGTCCTTTGTTCTTGTACAGGTCCTCTACTCATTTGGTTCAAGTTCTGTACATTTTTGTTCGAGTACAGGTCTTTTATATTTTTGCTCAGCTGAAGTCTTCAAATTGTTTAAGTCTCGTGTACTTCAGTGAAAATTTCGGCAGCACCCCGGCATATCCCCCATTTGGGGGAAAATTGGGGAGCTGGGCCTTCCCACCACGCTACTAGAGCGTGTATGGTAGGTGTCCTTGGACACCGCGGCCGTACAAATTTTCATCCCACCACGCTACAAGAGCGTGTATGAGGCCTTCAGCAGTATCCGTACCAGAACAGCAGTGACTTACCAGAACAGCAGTGACTCCCTACCACGCTACAAGAGCGTGTATAGGGCTCTTCCACCTCGTCGTATGCTTCGCACCGGGCTCCCTCCTACCGTGCTACAAGAGCGCGTATAGGTGGTTCTCCGGTCCGCTGCAAACGTCGAGAACGGGATTGGGGTTAGAAATTATACCTTACGTAGCAGTCGTCGGCGGTGTCGGTGTCGAGGTCGAGGTCGAGGTCCGTCCCCACCACGCTACAAGAGCGTGTATAGGGCTTACCCGCCTCGTCGTATGCTTCGCACCGGGCTCCCTCCCACCGTGCTACAAGAGCGCGTATAGGTGGTTCCCGGTCCGCTGCAACGTCGAGAACGGGATTTAAGTTAGAAATGTATACCTTGGCGACTCTAGCGGTGGCTCGTGGATCGATGCAAGAGGCACGGTCGGCTCGTGGATCGAGGCAAAGGAGGGGCTGGCATTTCTCTTATTTAATTATAATTAATTATTAATTATACTTTTTTTTTTAATTAATTATATTTATTTATAATTAATTAAAGTAATTAATTATTATTATTATAATTAATTAAAATAATTAATCATATTTATCTTTAATTAATTAGAATTAATTAATATTAATTAACTTTAATTAATTAATAACAATTAATTGGAATTAATAAAAAGATATATATATATATAATTAATTAAAATTAATTTTAATTAAATTAATCATAATTAATTAACATTAATTATAATCATTTAATTAAAACTAATTAGAATTAATTATACTAACTATAATTAACTAAAATAATTATAATTAAAATTAATTTTAATTAAAATAGCCTAATCCTCTCTCCCTCTACACTCTCTGGTTCGGGATTTGGCCGAAGAAGCGCGAATGGTAGAAAGTTACCTATACGGACGGCGAGCTCCTGTCTTGCTTCCGATCGGAGAGGGGAAGTCGCACAAGGAGCGGCGTCGAACAACCACGAGGAGGGTCGGAGACGCGTGCGAATGGGAGGGAGTAACCACACGGTCGGCGAGCTCTGTTCTTGCACCCGATCAAAATGTCGTAACTTCCGGTCCGACAGCAGGGAAAGTCGTTCGAGAAGCGGGGTCGAACAGCTACCAGGGGCTGAAGAAGCGCGCTGGAAGGAGAAAGTTGCCTTCACCGTGAGCGAGCTCCCCGTTGCTGATTCCGATCAAACTGTCGTAACTTTCAATCTCACAGGAAGAAGAGAACGAGAGCGGGAGAAGAGAGATCAGAGCGGGAGAGATCGTGGGAGCCAAATGAGCGGAAGGGAGGTTCGGTCTCATTTTAGCGTCGAAACGATCGTCTGTGATGAGACGTCGTCGTGTGAAATGCGGCGACGACGTGCCGAATTCGGCGCTCGAACGTGGCCGGACAGGTACGTGGATTTTAATTATTTTTTTTTGTTTTATACGGCGGTAGGTTAACAAATGCCCCCCAACAAATGTGGTAGGCGTCTGGAGCGGGCCACGTTTGTTGCATGCTGATTGACCCTGTGGATCTCTAGATATCTATTCTAGATGTCACACAAGGATTTTCATTTAGTGGATCTCCAAAAATTGTTTGGATGTCACACTAACTTTCTTTTAGTGGATCTCCAAAATCTTGTTTGGATGTCACACTAAAATTTTCATTTAGTGGATAGCAAAAGTTGTTTGGATGTCACACTACTCTCTTTCTCCACTGCTATCTTGAATGTATCCATAGATAGTTGATATCTTGTTTTTTGTAGATTGACGCTGGTGGATAGCATATGCTCAAGATTTTTCTATCATATGCTTGTATTTTGATGAAATTTTAAATATTTATTTGGAGATCTCGGCATGCAGTGCGATATCGACCCAAATAAATATTTAAAATGCCCCCAGTCTTTAGGGACATTTGTAGATGTCATCAAGGTGCTCAATCTGCAACTTTTGCTTGAGTCCTGAGATTTTGATCCTTCTGTCCTGTGCTTTGTGCTGCGGACTTGGTGAAGGATTGTCTGATCTGTCTTTACTGACTTGTCAGAAATTTTGTATTCCTTCTGCCCTTTGCTTCTAGCTTTGGCGGGCTTGATGAAGGAGTAGATGTCAATGACCTAAACTCTTAGGCTTGTATTAGGTCGATGGCGAAAAGTCATCGGTCCAGAGCTTTATGCATAGCGGACTTGTTGATGACGGAATTCCCTTAGTTCGGCCTAAGGCTTTTCATGAACTTTGGGATAGTTTTCTTCGGTCCTTTGCTTTGTGCTTCGACGGACTTGTTGAAGAAAAATTCCTTCTATCCTCGCTTTGTGCTTTACGGATTTGTTGAAGGATTTGCAGGTTATGGATTCAGTTGATAATACCGAATGTAGGTAGTATCTTGATCCTTAACCACTTGAGAAGACTATAATCTGGGTTACTTGAGTTCATTAGATTAGGAGAGCTGGAATTTGACAGCTCTTCGTCCTCTGGTTGCTGAGATGGGGGTTCCTCTACTGCGGCCTTTCTTATGACTTGTTGAGTAGATGGAGTTGCCAGCGATCCGGCCATATTTGGGCGTGTTGGATCCGACCTTTTACACCCATTCAGTCTTCAGACTTGAGCTATGGGGATTGCGCTTCCCAATGCTGATTTTGCAGAAGTTGACAAATTTGAAGTCATCCTTCATGGTTTTGGATTTTGGAGCCTACGAACATTCAATAGCTGCTCGAGACTCATTCTTCCACTAGAACTTTGATTCTCCAGTCATTTTGGAGAACGTTTTAGACTTCGATCACTTGAACTGGTCGAGTCGAATTGGCTTTCGTACTTCCTACAGTCCCTACTGACGGGTTGACGAAGTGGGGGTTCCGCTACTACGGCCGTTCTTATGGCTTGTTGAGTAGACGGAGCTGCCAGCGATCCGGCCATATTTGGGCGTGTTGGATCCGACCTTTTACACCCATTCGAACCTTAAGCTTCAGGCTGTTGAAAGACTTCAAGCTTTTTCGGCTCAATTTTGTATGAGTGTGTAGCCACAAAAGTCTCTTTCTTGACCTTTGAGTCTTGGTTTGTTGGAGAAGATGTTATCTCGTTTTTTAAGAGATCACCTGCATGTACTTTGCAAAAGAAGCATCTGTATTCTTTAACACAAAGCAATGTTTGAATTGATAATTTTAAATATTTATTCGGGGATCTCGGCGTGCAACGCGATGTCGACCCGAATAAATATTTAAAATGTCCCCTGTCTTGCAGGGTCATTTTAGAGCAGAATAGAATTGAAATCTTAAAATTTTAAATATTTATTTGGGGATCTCGGCACGCAGCATGATGTCGACCCGAATAAATATTTAAAATGCCCCCTGTCTCACAGGGACAATTTAGAATGAAATAGAATTGGAATCTTAAAATTTTAAATATTTATTCGGGGATCTCGGCACGCAGCGCGATGTCGACCCGAATAAATATTTAAAATGCCCCCAACCTAACAGGAGGATTTTGAAATGTGTTCTCATAATACGGGAGAATTTCAAAATATGGAATACATGTGCTAACAATAATGTATGAAAACATAATACATTAAGCACAATATTTCTTTGAAAAATTTCATGCGTAGTATTTCTTCAGGTATCGGCCATTGATCGGCGGCATGGGCCTTTGACCATTCAGATCGATGAGTTGATAAGCTCCTCCTTGAAATACCTTTTCGATGACGAAAGGTCCTTCCCAGTTGGATACAAATTTGCCACCAATTTTTCTGTGCGGGATGATTGGCCTTCTTTGCACCAGGACCAATTCTCCTTCTTGAAATGATCGAGGACGAACCATTCGATCAAAGGACTTTGTCATTCTTGCTCGGTAGATCTCCAGGTTCTGCTGAGCTTGTAACCTGATTTCATCGAGTGCATCGAGCTCCTCTATTCTTAGACGAGCATTTTGTTCTTGAGTCAGCTCATTCTGGACAGCAACTCGAAGAGATGGAAGTTCAACTTCTAGTGGCAGTACGGCCTCAACTCCAAATACTAGAGAGTAAGGAGTGGCTTTGGTTGGCGTTTTGTAAGTTGTACGATACGCCCATAGCGCTTCTGCCATCTTCGTATGCCACTCTCTTTTGTTCTTGGAGAGAATCTTTTTTAGCAATTTCACCAACGTTTTGTTGAAAGCTTCAGCTAAGCCATTTGCTCTTGGATAATATATAGAGGAATACCGCCAATCGATTTTATGCCGATCAACGAACTTGTAGATTTTTGTACTTTTAAATGCAGTTCCATTGTCTGAGATTATGCGACGTGGCACACCAAATCTGTAGACGACATTATGGGTGAAGAAGTTGATCACATGCTCGGACGTAACTTCTTTAAATGGGACTGCTTCTGCCCACTTTGAGAAGTAGTCGGTTGCTGCCAAGATGAAGCGGTGTCCTGCTGATGACGGCGGATCTATCGGCCCGATAATATCAGTACCCCAACATTCAAATGGCCAGGATGCTATTGTAGGGTGCAGCGGATTTGGCGGTTGATGTATAACATCACCGTGGATCTGGCACTCATGGCACCTCTTAGCATGATTGATACAATCTCTGACCATGGTCGGCCAATAGTAGCCCATTCTTTTAATTTTGATTGCCATCTTGGGACCTGATTGGTGTGCTCCACAAAGTCCTTCGTGAACTTCTGCCACAACTTTATCAGCTTCTTTGGTCCCTAGGCACCTTAGCCACATTTGATCGAAAGCACGTCGATACAATGTGTTGTTGACAAATGCATATCGTAGCGCTCTCTTCTTGATTTGAGCAGCTAGTGATTTGTCTGTTGGCAATTTACTTTCTTTAAAGTAATCAATGAAAGGCAGTCTCCAGTCATCTTCTTCCTCGACATCTAGACAATGCCACCATGATTCTGAAGCTTCACTGGCCTTGCGCCTTTTCTTAGGAACTTGCTGTTCTTCAGATTGATCTTCAACATCAACTGGTTGGGGAGGTTGAGGATCAACCGGAGTTGTATCCTGCTGACTTGAATCGGGTATTCCCTCTGCCTGCGGGAATTGTAGTAATGCTGGCTCTAAGATCCGTCGATTGTGCACCATAATTATTATAGGCCATTCGTCGTCCATATTCGCCATTTCTTTAGCCAATTTGGCAAGAGAATCTGCTTTGGCATTTTGACCTCGGGGAACTTGAGTTAGTTTGACAACTGGAATTTGTTTCATAAGCTCAAGAACTCGCCGATGATAACAGGCCAACTCAAACTTGGTGATTTTATAAACTCCCAACACTTGATTTACAACAAGTTGAGAATCACCAAAAATTTGGAGATTTTGAATTCGGACATCGATTGCAATCTCCAATCCAGCTATTAGGGCTTCATATTCAGCCTCATTATTGGTCCGAGGTTCAGTCAAACTGAACGAAAATCTCATTATGCCTCCCTCGGGTGCTACGAAAATGATTCCAATTCCGGCTTGAGCTTTTTCGAGATTTGGAGGCCGAGCACGCTTTATTGATGATGCTCCATCAAAATACATTTTCCATACTCGTAGCATCTCCTCTTTTTCAACATTCATGATCTGCTCGTCAGGTAGATCGTCGTTGAGCGGAGAATCTGCAGGGATAGGATGTGCAGCGAGAAAATCTGCCAACACTTGCCCTTTCACTGCCTTTTGAGGGACATATGTGATATCAAACTGCAGGAGTATCACTGCCCACCTTGCCAAACGACCTGTCAACGCTGGTCTTGTCATCAAGAACTTCAACGGATCGATCTTTGATATCAAGGTGATTTTGTGAGACAACATATAATGGCGGAGCTTCTGAACTGCGAAGATCAGGGCCAAGCAATGCTTCTCGATTGGAGAGTAGCGGATTTCTGCTCCTATCAACCTCCGACTGATGTAGTAGAGTGCATTCTCCTTACCTTCTTCATTATGCTGGGCCAATAGTGCTCCGAGGGACTCTTCTAGTGCTGCCGTATACAGTATAAGAGGCTTCCCCGGGATTGGCGCTGCGAGAATAGGAGGATTCAACAGATATCTTTTGATGCTGTCAAATGCTTCTTGGCACTCTGCGTCCCATTTGAAACGGACATCTTTCTTCATCAGCTTTGAAAATGGCTGGCACCTACCCGATAGATTCGATATGAATCTCCGAATGAAAGCCAGTTGTCCTTGCAGCGAGCGAAGCTGCCGAAGATTCTTTGGAGGTGGCATCTCCACGATCGCCTTGATCTTGTTGGGGTCGACTTCGATGCCTCGATGTCGAACAACATATCCCAGAAATTTCCCTGAGGATACCCCAAATGCACACTTGAGAGGGTTCATCTTCAGATCGTACTTTCTGATCCTTTCGAACACAATTCTCAAATCATCAATGTGGTCTTTTCGGCCTATGCTTTTAATGACCAAGTCATCTACATAGCATTCGACCTTCTGATGAATCAAATCATCAAATATACGAGTCATCGCCCGCTGGTAGGTGGCACCAGCGTTCTTCAGGCCGAAGGGCATGACTGTATAACAGAATATGCCTATAGGCGTTCTGAATGATGTATGTCTTTCGTCTTCATGCGCCATTTTAATCTGATTGTAGCCTGACGATCCGTCCATGAAGGAGAACATATCGTAATTGGATGTATTGTCAACTAGAAGCTCTGATACTGGGAGCGGAAAGTCATCTTTCGGGCATGCCTTATTGAGGTCCCTGAAGTCGATGCAGATACGAATCTGGCCATTCTTCTTCTTTACAGGGACGATATTGGCAATCCAGTCGGCATATTTCTCTTCTCGAATAAAGCCTGCTTCTATGAGCTTCTTTGTTTCTGCAATCACCTGTTCTTCAATCTCCAATCTCATTCTCCTTGGAGCTTGCTTGACGGGTGTTGCATCAGGCTTGATTGCTAATTTATGAACTGCCACATCAGGGGATAAGCCAGGCATCTCAGCATATGTCCAGGCAAAGCAGTCCCTGAATTCACATAGTAACTCTTTTATTTCTTCTACTTGATCTTCTGGCAAAAGAGAGCTAATGAAGGTTGGGCGAGGATCTTCCTCAGTTCCCAAGTTGACTTCTTTGAGCTCGTCCATCGTAGCAGCTTGTCCACCATCTTCCAGTTCTTCTGGTGCAGGCTCAGCTTCTACGGGTTGATCATCATAAGCATTGGTTTCGTATGTTTCTTCAGCACCATCATCATCGGATTTGATTTCTCCACATGTGATCGCCCGACAAATCTCCTTCCGGAGGAATTTTCTTTTGATGAATCCAATACCTTTATATGCGTCTGTATCCTTCTGCCGTAACGGACGCGGACTCCTCCCATACCAGAGGCCCAAACTTGTACGAAGTTGTCGCTTGGTGGTAGGAATATTGATTTGATTTCGCAACATTCTTTGAATATTTTTGGTATTGAATTTGGGTAGCCTCGTAGGAAATAATTCCTCGGAGTCGAGGAGCATGCAATCCCAGTCATGATTCTCCTCTTCATGAACTCCCGTGGAATATAACACATTCTTTGGCACAGTCCCATTTTTACGGGGAGGCAGATAAAGAGTGGAGAGTTCTTCAATTTTATGAACCTCGCGCGAAATGATTTCCTTGAAATGTTGCAAGGGAACACGTGTGACTACGAGTACACTGTCTGAAATCAACAGACCGTCTATTCTTCTGGAGAACACACTTTGCACTGAGTTCATGTAGATTGAGTCGTAGTCATAATCATCATTTGAAAATTCAACCTGCCTACTCCATTCATCCGTGGACCGGCATATTTTTCGAGATTTGGCAGGAGTAATGTCATCTTCATCCGTATCACTCCCAAGATGAGGTACATGTTTCTTTCCTTTAGGAATGATTGATGCTTTAGGAAGAGTTGGCGTCGCTTTCTTTCTTCCTACACGCTTCTTCTCGTCTTCTTGCTTGGATTTCTTTGCAGCCTTAGAATTTGATGCTCTAGCCTCAAGAGAACTTGACGACTTTTGCTTCTTTGGCATGAAGTACTTTGCATCTTCATAAATTGTTACTTCATGTACTGCAAAGGGCTGAATATCACCAGAAATTCTGAATTCTTCTCCTTCTCTGAGATACTTCATGCACTGGTGTAATGTTGAAGGGACAACGCCGTATTCATGCAGCCAGGGTCGACCCAATAGCGCCTTGAACGAAGTGTCCGCATCAATTACATGAAATTTGGCTTCTGTATGGAGTTCCCCAAATACGAGAGGAAGCATAAACGAACCAAGGGTTTTCTGCCCTTTCTCGTTAAAACCATGCACCATCAACTTGTCTTGCCCAAGATGCTCTACGTCGAGGCACATTGATCTCAGTGCTTTAAGGCTCATAAGATTTACGGAAGATCCGGGATCAATCAGAATCCGACTAATCATCATACCGTCACTCTCTGCTGTAACATACAAAGGGCGGTTGTGATCTGCCGTTCCAAGCATCATATCATCATTAGCAAAAGTGATGAGGGGCTCATTTTGAGCTTGCAAGACTTCAGTCAAATTGCGTTCAGCAAAATATGCTTCATATCTTTCAGGGTCTCTGAGAGCTTGGATCAAAGTTTCTCGAAGGTCTTTAGACATCAAGAGGGCATCATATATGCTGAGTTGTGCTGGGATCTTCCTCAAGTGGGATAAGATATTGTAATCTATCCCCTTAGATGAAGTCTCTTTCTTCTTGGAGTCATTTAGGATAATATCTTCATTGACAATTATCTCTTTTCCTTTATCTTTGTTAGGAATCCCCTTCTTTGGTGGAGGCGGCAGTACCTTGCCACTCCTCAACTGCACCTGGGCCACCTCATCTGATTCAGACTTGTTTGATGAAGCATTCTCTTCAGAGTCAGCCATTGTTGTGTTTGGGGATTCATCTGTAGACTCGGAATCGTCTCCCAACTTCACTTGTTTCATTTGTGATTCTATGCTTGGATCTGAATCTTCATCGTCTGGAAAACATAGATCTTCTGAACTGAATTCCATTGATGATACCATTAGACAGAATTCAGGGGCCGCTTCTTCAGCGTATTTCTCCCTTTCTGCTATTTTTAATGTTGCTGAGATGACTCGGCATATCTCCGTAGGAAGAGATTCATCTTCAGCTTCTTCTTTCTTTTCATCTATTTTAAGCTCTTTCATAAAATCACTGAGCTTAATAGGCCTCCTGACAGTCTGGTAATATTCACCTAAACTATCAATAGCCTTTTGAGTTGCAGTCTTCTTCGCCACAGGCTTCTTCAACTTGGCTTTCTTCTTAGAAGACTTCGTCTTTGCTTTGCCGGATTTTGACGAGCTAGCTTGGCCAGGTTGCTGTTTAGAGGTGGATGCTTGTGACACAGGCAACCATTTTAAATGCAGTACTGGCTCAGTAGGGGACTTCCACTTGACACCAGGAACTCCTTCTAACTGTTTCAGCATTTTTGATGTATTCTTGGAGATCACAGTCTCCCATTGTTCCTCTTGGATAGATTTTTTCATTTTTTCTTTAAGCGGGAGTACGGAAGAGGACGTGACTACCCGGGTGGATTCTTTTCTGGGACGAACCAACACATTATCTGACAATGTCAGTTCTCCCCTCTTGTACATCTTTTCTAACCAATCTTTGAAGACATAACAATCTTCAATTGGATGGCTAACTACCCGATGATATGGGCAGTAGTTTGGGTCGCCACTGTGTTTGGACTCTTCAGGTCTTTTGCATTCTGGCAATTCTAGACCGTTCTTGAGTGCTTGTCGAAATAGTTTAGCGACACTCTCCCTTTTAAATGAATATTCTTTATTCATTTTCTCCTTGAGGGAAGGAAACGTTCTATCACCAGTTCCCGTGGGTTGCCTCTGGCGCTCTCCTCCACCAGAAAAGACTCGAGGTTTGTCATTTCCTCCAAGAACCAACTTTGGTTGAGGGTTTGGATTGTAAGCTTGCTTTGATTTTTCTTCATATTGCATCGGCTGCTTTCCTTTATCCACATTATATACTACCTTTTTACCTTTATCAGGTCTAGGAGGGAATGCAGAGTAGACATCATTTCTCCTAGCATCAGGCGTCTTAGCCTTTTTAGGTTTGTCAGGGAGGCTTTCTGACTTTGACAGGTTCAACTTTTCAAACTTAGCCACCCTATCCAACAGATCTTGGAAGGTAGTAATAGAAGCCATGCATAAGAAGGGTTGCATTTTATCATCAATGTTCCCCATCAACAGTTGAACTGCATGTTCTTCTTCCAGCTGCTGTTCGCACTTCATACTGAGATTGCGCCAGCGTGTTATGTACCTCGTTACTGATTCATCTTTCCTCCTTTTATCAAGGGCAAGATCAGCAATGGTAGTCTTCTCTATTGCACTGGCAAATCTCTTCACGAATAAGGCCTCTAATTCTGCGAAGGTCTTCAGAGAATCATTTGGCAGCTCGGCATACCATTCGAAAGCAGTTCCACTCAAGCTGCTTACGAATTGCCTGAATAGCAGAGCATCATTACCCCCTGTGTTCCCACAGGTTGCTTTGAACTGCGCCAGATGCTGTCTGGGATTTTTATTTCCATCGAAGATATTGAACTTCGGTACAGAATATCCCTTTGGATATGGCACCTGATCGTACTCTGCTGGGTATGGGCGACCTTTGCCTACCAGCTTCTCTGCCTGTTCAGCCGCTATAATGGCCTTAATCTTTTCGCTAATTAAGCCATCAAGCTGTGCTGCAGTTACAGGCTCAGAGGCACTCGCCACATTTTGTGGAGTACGCTGGCGGGTTGGATCATTAGTTTCTTTGCCACCTTCAAGTACACCTTTCACTCCTGAGGCTTGAGGCGCTTGAGGGTTTTGAGAATTAGCAGCTTGGTTGATGGGTTGAGCCGGTGCAGGGCCCACAGAAGTGGTTTTCTGCATCATCTCCATCATGGCCGTCATCTGAGTCATCATCTCAGTCATTTTATCATTCAACTGAGAAATTTCTTTATCTTTCTTCCGCATTTGTCGCCTCATTTGATTTCTCATTTCAGCGAGTGTGATGTCTTCGCCAGCGAAGGGGTTTTCTCCAACCTCTTCTTCTTCCTCATCTCCTTCTTCTGAGGAGCGAGCACTTTGGCTAGCAATGGATCTAGCCCTGTGGCGACGTCGATAAACACGTACGCGCGGCTGTGATTGTTGGTCTTCTTCATCACCATCATCTTCCTCTTCAACATCGGCGTGACTGACCATACGAACCATTTCGATCTCCATAGTATCATCATCGTCATATTCTTTTTCATCTTCTCGTACCTGAATTTCTGAGCGGCGTCGCCACTGAATTTCAGGCTCTTGACTTGGAATGATTACTTCTTCGATCTGCGGACTACGATCGAAATGAACTTTCTCTTTGGCTGAAGTAGGAGAATGACGGGATCTCCTGGAAGACTCTCCAGGATGTCGACCGTCAATATAATTGTCGTCACTATGGGCCTTCTTTCGGACCCATTTCTGACGAGTTCTGTTAGTAGGGGCGGATCTCCGGTAGACAGCTCCGGATGTCACGCTTGACTTATCTCTTTCTTCAAAGACCTTTTCATTTCGAGGCTTCGGCCTCCAAACTTGTTTGCCTTTCCGCTGGGCCCTTTCGGCGACGGATTCTTGGACATGTGGTCCAAGTGTCACGCCCCGATGTGCTTCCCGCGGAACTTGGCGTTGGTAATTTCTTCTTTTAGCTATCACAACAGACGATAGCCTCTCTCTTGGAGGAGTTCTTCGGGCCTCAACAATCAGTGGCCTCTGGAACTTCTTTTTCATTAAGCCCTTCTCCTTGACTGTCTTCAGTACACGGTGTACCCGGGCAGACAGACGTTCGGGCTCTCTTATCTTCTGAGGGGCTGAAACTTCAAGCTGACGCTCCCAAAAAGATTTTTTGAGCTCACCAGAAGAGCTATTTCTTTTTATCCACTTCAGGTTAGAAAACCTGTTCTGAGTGGGAATATTGACTTCTGATTCTTGTGCTGGCAGATTGGAGGGATGGACTGGTACAGGTAATTGCTGAGCTCGCAACTCTGCATTTCTCTTCCTCCTTTGCCTTCTAGTAAGCCTTCCTCCAGATGAAGAAGCTTCATTATCATACCTCCCAGGTGCAACAGTCTCTCTGGGCAGGACGGTGGTGTTTGCAGTCACCACAGAGATCTTTCTTCCAGTGACAACCCTCTTTGCAGTAAGGGCCTCAGGTTGGGACAGTCTTTCAAAGACAGAAGTTCTTCCTTGAGCAGTACCTCTGGCAGCAGTCCTTACAGAATAGGATCTTCCAGAAAGTTCTTCAGAGTTTACGCCGTACACAGGAACGGCTGCAGCCTTTGCAGTAGCTGCTGAGAATTCGAGCCCACCAAAGTGGATGGTGGCTCCAGTATTTCCAGTCTCTATGACAGCATTCGCCAGTTGAATTCTGGCTCCTCGTCCCAGTTGGACGGTCATTGGAGTGTCCTGCATTTCCATTCTTGAAAAATGAAAGATAGGAGTTAGTGATCAGAATTGATACATCACCCCACGCTTTCATAACAAAGAAATAACGCAGAACCAACAGTAGAAGGAGGAAAGTTAGCATGGAATTAAAAATCCTGCTAAACAAATTTCCATTGATCTTATTTAAAAGATTCATTTTCAGGAACTTTCAGTAATGGATTTTTGGACATAAGAACCAAATGTCACATCCTGATGTTCACCATATAGAGCATAGCATTTTGGCTGCTACTATAACATTTATATGACTAGCCAAAGATGGAAAGAGAAACCATTCCCCAGCGGAGTCGCCAGAAATCTGTGGGCTCCGAAAATTCGGCCCCGGCCTCCGCTCGCTCTTCTTATTCGGCGAGGGAGTTTTAACGAACTAAGTTCCGAGGTAAATTTTGGAAGGCAGATGGGTTTGTAGATAAGACACTACCCAGAGATTTCGCCCTCATTTTGTGAGGACTTTATGATCTGAGTTCTGGTTTCCTATAGGCGCAAGCCCCTATAGTTAATTACCCCTCCCGATCACGAGAGAGAACTTTCGATTAAGGCTAGTCATCGATCAGATACGTAGAGTATACGTGTTATCTGGCATATAGTAGCAGCAATAGGTTTGGAATTTGGAGAACTGGATTTGGATTTGAGAATTGAGTTGAAAGTTTGGAAATTTGAAAGGTTTGATATTTAAAATAGAAATTGCACCATCTAGCACTTAAAGCGGATGGTGGGGGAATGGATGATGGACCCGATCAAGATCCCATGGTTCCGTCGTCCCGGGCCATCGTGGTCCCTGGTCTACTTAGTCAGAGGAGGTAGTCGACCCAACCTGACAGAAGGATCCTTGTCGGCAGCCATGGGTTGCTTCGTCCAAGGGGACCTTGTAGACCGGGGTTGGATATTTGTCTAAGGGGACAAATTTGAATCCACCTTAGCTAACAGAGGGCTTTGTGCCCCATCGATCATATCCTATTGATTCATATCTCAAGGATTTGATGCCATTAAGGAACGTATTGGCTCTGGCCATAACCGAGATATCGTGGTGCCATTTGGCGGCGAAACCACGCGGTTCAGAGGGCCCCGGGTCGTCGTAACCGTTTATCCTGCGGTGGCCATTTAGCGGCAGACCGCCGGTTAGAGGACACGTACCACGTCCTTACTGGCAGGAGATTGTTTGAGAATGGATCCTAGTGATATTTTCGACTAGGCATTTGGCTCTTTGTGAGCTAGAGTTTATTTGAATTTGTCCGCCTCGGCAAACTGTTGCGGAGGGCGGATGGAATTTGCTTTAAGCGATTGATGGATTGATTTCAGATTTTAAATATCTGGGCTTTGGGATTTGTGGAGATTGGATTTTTGGAGTATTTGGGTGGCATTTGAAAATGCCTGAAATTAACCCCTCCGGTTGAGATCATCATTCAACACGGCCATCATCGGGGTGTTTTGGGGTCATTTCCATTTGTTGATTGAACCTTGTCAACTCGATCAAGCTTTTGCTCGAGGATCGGGTTTCTCGTAGGCTTCGTGCCTTTGTTCATGAATTTTCTTGGTTTTAGGCATTGAAGGCCTAAAAAGAATGTATTTAGACAAATACACCGGTCGCTACAACCGTGTATCTATTTGATAGTTCGAACCCTGTCGACTTCTATTGATCCGTATAGGAGGATCGGATTCGAACTTGAATTCACTTGTCAACCCGCGCAGCATCCCTAAGCGTCACGTGTGTACCAATAACACGCTCGCCGGGGCCCATGCGGGTGTTTGGGGGCATTTTGTAATTAAACCCTGTCGACTCCTTTTACTTGCTAAGGAGGATCGGGTTTAAGTTTAATAACCCGCGCAGCATCCCTGGACGTCACATGTGTACCAATAACACGCTCGCCGGGGCCCATGCGGGTTGAGATTATATTTACCCCTTGTATACCTATGTGTATACAAACTAAGGTGCACGTACAGGGGTATTTATTTCAGATCTTATTGACGCCTTCTGTCTGCTAGTAGGAGTGTTGCAGATTCGGTGGCGTTGAGTTGTAGATCGTAGACGCCTTCTGTCTGCTTGCATCAGTGTTGCAGATCCGGTGGCGTTGAGTTGTAGATCGTAGACGCCTTCTGTCTGCTTGCATCAGTGTTGCAGATCCGGTGGCGTTGAGTTGTAGATTGTAGACGCCTTCTGTCTGCTTGTATATGTGTTGCAGATCCGGTGGCGATTTGGTCTTGATGTTGACCCCCTCCCCCTCTCTCAATCACCGGGGAAGGATTTTCTGGATTCTGGAGTCAAAGAATGCTAATTTGGGAAGAACTCTCTTTTTAGGATCTTCAATGTGGCAGACTTGTTATTTCCGGTATTTATGGGTACCAGAGCTGTTTTCTTCTTGAGTATAGAACTAAGAAGAGAATTTGGAACACCAGGAAGTTTGATTCTAATTTGTTCAAACATGTCATCTCTTCTGCCAGGGGGTGTCCTTTTTTTCGTACCTCGGGTTGCCTTTGTACCCGGCATACTTGAAGCTCTTGATCACCACTGTCGTAGGTGATATTCGTACTTGTGTCCACAGTGATTCATTGTGCTTTCAATACACTGTTGTTATCCACAAGTATCCATTTGCAGGGGACTGCTTCGTCTTCTACGACCTCTTGAAAATATTTGTAGAAGACCCATTGCTTCTGCATCATATCCACCCTTTCGTCAATCTCGGGTGGTTTGATTGTATTTGTTTGACCTCGTAGGGATCATCGTAGGAGATGTACTTGTGTCCACAGTGGTTCGTTGTATTTGCGATATACACACTGTTGTTATCCACAAGTAGCTCGTGTTTGCTTGTAGGGATCCGTTGTATTTGCTACGACCTTCTAGAGATGTTCGTAGAAGACCCACTGTTCCCACATCATGCCCACCTATCATCAATCTCAGGTGGGTGACGATTGCTTTTGCTGTAGGGGCAGGTCTTTGATTGCTGGTCTTCCAGCATTGCCATCTCAATCAAGAGGCATTGTAAGGAATGTCGTAGGAGTTCGTTGCATTCATCTTTCGTGTGCATCAAGATTTCATCTCTTACTTGCAACTTGTTGTTAGCTTGGACGACTGTGCACTTAGATCTTGATTTGTTCATTCATCCAAAGCCCATTTCTATGTATTCCATTGAACCCAAGTTCAAGGTTCAACTCATGCTTGAGTCTTGTGTGTTGTTCTTGAAAGTTCAAGTTCTTCATTTGCATGTCATTTATGTTTGAAGATTTTCTGGCACTAGTCCTTTGCTTACATCAAACATTTATATTCATTTGAGAACTTGGGACTTTCACATCTTTAAGAGAATTAAGATCTGATTCCTTGCAGTTCGTATTGAGCTCAAGTGTAGTTCAAAGTTCTCTGTATTTATTTCTTTTGAATTTAAGTCCAGCTCTTTGTGGTCCACATTAAGATCTTCATAGCTCATTTGCAAGTTTAGGTTCTTGTAGTTTTGTTGAGTTCAAGTTTGAATGCATCATTTCAAGTGATCAGGTCCATAAATCCCTGAATTCAACCCGGTCTGAGTTCTGAGTGCAAGTCCAAGTTGATTTTGGTTCAGGACCTTCTGAAGTTCTTGCAAGTTTAGCTGAATATTCAAATTGATTTGCATCTGATTCCAATTTAATTTCATTTGGATTTGATATTTAGAAATCATTTGAATTTTGTTCTGATTCAGGTCCACAAGTCCTTTGTTCTTGTACAGGTCCTCTACTCATTTGGTTCAAGTTCTGTACATTTTTGTTCGAGTACAGGTCTTTTATATTTTTGCTCAGCTGAAGTCTTCAAATTGTTTAAGTCTCGTGTACTTCAGTGAAAATTTCGGCAGCACCCCGGCATATCCCCCATTTGGGGAAAATTGGGGAGCTGGGCCTTCCCACCACGCTACTAGAGCGTGTATGGTAGGTGTCCTTGGACACCGCGGCCGTACAAATTTTCATCCCACCACGCTACAAGAGCGTGTATGAGGCCTTCAGCAGTATCCGTACCAGAACAGCAGTGACTTACCAGAACAGCAGTGACTCCCTACCACGCTACAAGAGCGTGTATAGGGCTCTTCCACCTCGTCGTATGCTTCGCACCGGGCTCCCTCCTACCGTGCTACAAGAGCGCGTATAGGTGGTTCTCCGGTCCGCTGCAAACGTCGAGAACGGGATTGGGGTTAGAAATTATACCTTACGTAGCAGTCGTCGGCGGTGTCGGTGTCGAGGTCGAGGTCGAGGTCCGTCCCCACCACGCTACAAGAGCGTGTATAGGGCTTACCCGCCTCGTCGTATGCTTCGCACCGGGCTCCCTCCCACCGTGCTACAAGAGCGCGTATAGGTGGTTCCCCGGTCCGCTGCAACGTCGAGAACGGGATTTAAGTTAGAAATGTATACCTTGGCGACTCTAGCGGTGGCTCGTGGATCGATGCAAGAGGCACGGTCGGCTCGTGGATCGAGGCAAAGGAGGGGCTGGCATTTCTCTTATTTAATTATAATTAATTATTAATTATACTTTTTTTTTAATTAATTATATTTATTTATAATTAATTAAAGTAATTAATTATTATTATTATAATTAATTAAAATAATTAATCATATTTATCTTTAATTAATTAGAATTAATTAATATTAATTAACTTTAATTAATTAATAACAATTAATTGGAATTAATAAAAAGATATATATATATATAATTAATTAAAATTAATTTTAATTAAATTAATCATAATTAATTAACATTAATTATAATCATTTAATTAAAACTAATTAGAATTAATTATACTAACTATAATTAACTAAAATAATTATAATTAAAATTAATTTTAATTAAAATAGCCTAATCCTCTCTCCCTCTACACTCTCTGGTTCGGGATTTGGCCGAAGAAGCGCGAATGGTAGAAAGTTACCTATACGGACGGCGAGCTCCTGTCTTGCTTCCGATCGGAGAGGGGAAGTCGCACAAGGAGCGGCGTCGAACAACCACGAGGAGGGTCGGAGACGCGTGCGAATGGGAGGGAGTAACCACACGGTCGGCGAGCTCTGTTCTTGCACCCGATCAAAATGTCGTAACTTCCGGTCCGACAGCAGGGAAAGTCGTTCGAGAAGCGGGGTCGAACAGCTACCAGGGGCTGAAGAAGCGCGCTGGAAGGAGAAAGTTGCCTTCACCGTGAGCGAGCTCCCCGTTGCTGATTCCGATCAAACTGTCGTAACTTTCAATCTCACAGGAAGAAGAGAACGAGAGCGGGAGAAGAGAGATCAGAGCGGGAGAGATCGTGGGAGCCAAATGAGCGGAAGGGAGGTTCGGTCTCATTTTAGCGTCGAAACGATCGTCTGTGATGAGACGTCGTCGTGTGAAATGCGGCGACGACGTGCCGAATTCGGCGCTCGAACGTGGCCGGACAGGTACGTGGATTTTAATTATTTTTTTTTGTTTTATACGGCGGTAGGTTAACATTAAACTAATTGTATGTAAAGTTTTTACAATTATGTTAATCTTAAGCCATAAGCAATAAAAAATTTTAATTAAATGGTTTCATTATTGGATTTTTTTTATATATAAGCATTCTTTCAAATGATCTGAGACTTCATACAAGATATTATAGGGGTGTCACCAAGTCAAACAAGCTCGTGAGTCAGTCTGGCCTCAGCTCAATAAATGGTTCGTAAATTGTGCTTGATGAAATAATAAGCTAAGTTAGAGCTTGTCCTAACTCGACTCATTAGATCATGAGCTGGTTCGAATAAAAATTTTAATATAGAAAATACACTTAAAATAAATAAGAATTCAAGAATTTAAGTACAAAATTATTCAAAATTTAAAAAATTTCTTATTATTTTTTATCTAATTTCTCATTCATTTTATCATTTATTACAATAGCAATTTAAATCAAAACTATTTTCGATCTTTCATATTAACTGAACCACCTCAAACTCATAGAATTAAGCTCAAATTTGAGTCCAAACTCGATTAAGCTAAAACCAGGTGTAGCTCGAGCCCGAACCAACTCGTTTGTACCCTCACACAATCTTAATGGTCTTGTGAAGAAATGCTATTTGGCACCATAATGGACAGGAAAAAATAATAAAGGACAGATTAGGTGGAAAAAAAGAAAGGCTTACAACTTAAATAACTAACAAAAGTTCAGAAGCCATTTGGCTTAGTAAAACCCCTCAGAGGTACAGTTTTCCATTAATTTACCTTATAATGTAACAACCAAAGGATTACCAGGAAATGATACAATATTAAATATAATTTTTAATATAAATAAATAAATATTTATTTATTTATTTATGAGTTTCCATCTCAATATCTGACTGTGATCGTCTGATAGATAATTGGAAAATCCAACTGTTTTATGAAGGAAAGAAGATCTCAACCAACTGAATTTTTCTTATATATTACTTACAGCTTGATTGAAATTATATTTCAGACTTCTGGCATTTGTCTGTCACACATGCATTGATAAATAGTTCTGTTTTATAATTTGTATTTTGCCATTTGTAGTCCAGTCTTACTCTTTATTACCCAACTGATCTGACTAAAGCTTCGTTTGAGGCGGCTTTCTTACTGCTTCTTAAAGCAATTTTTTAGTTCAAAAATTAAAAAATTTATACTAAAATGTTGTTTTATGAAGCAGTAAGAAAGCTGTACCTTTGTTTGGGATGATTTTCTTACTGCTTTTTAAAGCAGTTTTTTACTGTTTTAAGAAGCAGTAAGAAAGCCGTCCCAAATGAAACCCAATAGTGCAGCTTAGACAGTTTATAGGACCATAATGTTGCTACCCATATGTCTGTAGCTCAGCAGATTATGTGTTGATCATTTGTGAGTAAGTGCAGATGAAATTTTGTTCTATTGGTGGTTCTCTATTATTTTCATGAATTTTGGCGTTTAGTTTTAATTTTTTCAAGCTTATTTTTTCTATTATTAATTTTGGGAAGGGCTTATAGGCTAAGCGTTACCTTCAGACCTAACAAATGTGCATGGTTTTTCTATATCTAATTATCTATTCAGTTGATGGTTTATAGTATTTTGGTGTCTTCAAGCACTTGGTTGTAGGTTTAGAGGCTTTTGGTTTAGCTGAGATTGCAGCACATGGATTCATGAGATGAGAACAAGCTCTTCTAATGGAGAGATTATTAGGTGCGGAGTGCAGATGGGGAGAACCGTTAGCTAGGTACTCATTTCTTGTGCGGACAGTGCACACTCCGCACCTAATAATTTTTCCTTCTAATGGTATCAGATGTGTGAATATAATGAGGAGATATGAAGGTAGCAGCTCATGAGGAAGTTGGTAGAATACCAAATGAACTGCTATTGTGATTTTTTATGAAAGATCAAAATAATCATCAACTATATATTAAATAACTTTTTTGATCTATCAAGTTCTTAAAGAGGGACTAAAATAGTCCCACAATGGGACTATTTTGATTCTTTTTAAGAACTTGAAGGATCGAAATGGTCCTTTAATATAATTTGGAACAATTTTGATCCTTCATAAAGAGTTTAGGGACCATTTTGATCATTTTTTCTTTAAAGAAATAATGTTATATGACTAGGGTTGATGAGTCCAAATAGAAAACAAATTAACTTGACCAATCAAAACTTTCAACTATTTGTTTGAATTTTTTATGCGCCAAATTGGAAATGGAGCATGATCTTTATTTTTCAACTACTCTTCAAATCATATTTTGTTTGTTAATAAGAGACAGTTGTCATAAAATGAAGTCATTTAAATTTTAAATAAATGATAAAATACTCCAACGGTCAAATCTTAGTTCACATATCACAAAACTTGGAAATACTTTATTTTAAGACGTAGAAAAAAAAAACTAACAAGGTAAATCAAAGAGTTTGAAATAGAAAAATCAAAACCTACTCCGTAGATTTTTATTTTTATTTTGTGAAAATGACACAATAGTAATTAGGTGATTGGTTTAAGTCCTACTATATCTAATTCTTTTAGGTTCTTATGTGATTTGCCTAGATCCTAGCAGGCCATATTCATAAACATTGTAAGGTGAGTTGGTAGATTCGTGTTCTTAGACTCTCCTACAAACTCGTATTGGTTTACAGTATCCTCACGCAACTCATCTTGATATATTAGTCGAAAGCTTTGGCTACCAATCAAGATGTCTTGGATTCAAGTATTGTGTATGTGATGTGTGTATGAATTTGTCTTAAATGACCTATATGTCCCAAAAAAATAGTTTATATAGTATCCTCTAAGACCCTTAGCATATTTTAGGATTGATAGAAAATGTCCTATTTTAAGACATATATATATATATATATATATATATATAGTTTAGTTCAATTTTTTTAAAATAATTTGTGAAATCTTATGTGAGTGTTGGTTGTAAATATCAGTAGAATTTGATCAGATGGACTCAACATCATATTCTACACATATTCAGCTAAAAAAAGAATATTTGTGGGCTAACTCATGAATATTATACTCATTGTGATATTTTGATGCTCATCTTAATAACTTTCTTAGAGAATGTTAAGCAGAAAGTTGGCAAGTATATGATTTTGCACTTATGTTTTTTTTCAAAATAGAGCGAAATTCTCAACCATGAGGAGTTTGTTTGGGGTAGCTTTTTTTATTGATTTGCTTTTCAGATCATTGTCACATATATGTTTGGCTACAACTTATTTTTTAAGTTTTTCGTAAAATTTGCAGCTCGAAACTATTTATGAGAATCATATCTGCTAGGGCGTAATAGATGTTAGAAAGCTAATGTTTGATTTCATTGGAAAAAAATATTTATAATGCTCCTAATAATTTTTTTTAAATAAATTATTTTTCGCAAAATAACTTTATAATCATCTTTACAAAAACTATAACTAACAATCAAGTAGCAATAAAACCCTCTATTTGGCCGCCTTGAGAATATTTCTAAGCATTTAGATGAATGAAATTTTGATACATGTACGAAATATGCAAGAGAGAGACAGTTAGATTAGCTATAAATAATTAAGGCGTTTTGATTCATTTATAAGTACAAATCATGACATATTTCATTACATGTTACATGTAATTGCACCAATATAAATACAAATGAAATAAAAAATTATATCATAATATCCTAATGCCAAATATATCATGTGAGCTTCAAAATCTTTAGATATGTATTGAAATTAGTGCAACTCTAAATATCATTTGTAGTGCTAAATACAAATGCCCCAACTTTTTAACTATATAAATTATGACTAGGAGAGAATCCAACTATTTCCTGATGGAAAGAAGGTCTCAGTCCAACTGTATTTGTCTTATATGTTATAAATAATATGGCTGAAATGTCTTTCCAACTTTAGGCATTTGTCTCTCACACATGCATTAATAAATATTTCTATTTAGCTTTTTTTTTTTTTTTGCCATTTGTACTTCAATTTTACTCTTTTATCTCCTCGCAAATCCAACTAAGGAAATCGTGTTGCGGCCTGTTGGTCGACGGAAGCAATTCCTTCCAACGATCCCGCTCTCAAATCCCCTAATATACCTGAAAAAAAATCCAAATAATGGTGAAGCTTATAAAGTTTATAGGACCATATATTATTCATCAAAAGGCTAGCCATATGTCTATAGTTGAGGGATGAAATTCATGTAGTTAAGGGAATATTTTTGTAATAGTTGACAAGCCCTAAATATAAGGCTAGCCATATATCGCTAGAAGTACAAATTTATTTCATACCTTGGCATCTATTAATCATTTGTTTCTTCTCTATGGGGTCATTGTAAGTTCCATCTATGTCACGACCTGGTCTGAAAACTCAAATTAACGAGGTTGGAATGAACAGTCGGACTATTATAACACTGCTTTTAAATTCAAACATTGTTTATTTTCTACATTGCAAATAAAAACCGAAGAGCCACTAAAATTCATTTTCAACAAACTACTAATACAATCTTCTCATCTTAATTACATAAATCAAAATTTACCTGCTTTCATTTGAGCGTTGAATTATGTAAATGTACTCCTCTCTTTCAGTCATTTTCACTTATCAAAAGACTTACCTAAAATCGTTAGTTTATTAGAGTTAGTTTACAAAGTAAACCCCAAGGATAATCATCATTTCATTTATAACAGTAGCATATAAAATAAGACATGTATCATATTCATCTTGTTATTCTCCAATTACATATTTGTAGATATCTCACTTCATATAATACAGATCTTTAACTTCATATAATATAGATCTTTATTATACATCTTTCAAATAACATATTTTTTCCTATTAACATTCATTCATTCTTTCTTTCTTTCATTTTCTCATTTATTCCTTTTTTTTTCAATTTAGTATAGGAGCACCATCTAAAATATGTACCAATCAAGGTAGAATCATTTTCATTTTCATTTCATTTTCCATTTCCTTTTAATGTGCTTAATATGTTACTTCTCCATCCAATATCATACGAGTGTGAACTCCTGTAATTTGCTTGCATGCTACTTTTCCTTTCTTTAATACTTTCATCACATGTATTATTTATCCATAAGTATATATATATATATATATATATATATATATATATATATATATATATATATATATATATATAAACCTCCACGCGAGCAAAAGAGACGAATTTGGCAACTTATGCGACAGTTGGCAGACATGAAGTGTCACTTAAATAGTCAAACGACCTCCGATCATGTGCCGAACAGATTGTATCATTGACTTGAGCATCGAATTTATCTAAGAGGCCCTTGCAGTTGAATTGAGTGAAGATGATCGACATCAATGTTCTAAAGCCCACCTATTTATTTTTAAATCCAGTACTTTACCTACCAGGCAATTTCGATCTCTCTGCAAGCAAATTCTTCACTAATTCTTTCAGCTAAACTGCTTATTGCAAAGTAAACCCATAAATCACAACTCCACACAACCAAAACAGTTTCATCCCACTATTAACCTAAAGCCCAACTTAATTCTCTAAAGGCCCACATCTCTCTAACCTTCTACCCTTCAAGGCCCAACAGCCCAACCCACATCCCTCTATTAGAAAAATAGCCCACCGCTCCTACACTCTCATAAAGCCCAATCACTAATTCCCTATCTAAGCAGAGAGTTCACTATCTTCCTTCCCTCTCCAATTCCCTATCCTCTCTAATATAGTGTAAAAAAATAGAAAGAAGAAAGACAAAAAAAAAAAAAAAAAAAAAAGAGACGAAAAAAAGAGATATGGAGAGAAAGAAATTTGTGTTTTAATCCCTTGTCGTCATCACCATCACTCGTCATGAAGGTATAAATGATTTCTAAAAACTCAAAACCCTCAAATCCCTCTTTTGGTGCTCACGATGTACTGGAAAAATACATATATATACTTTTCTCTAGCGTGATTGGAGGGAATCCAGTGTGAAGCCTACAGTGAGGCGAGTAAGATATGTACACATTTTTCTCTAGCGTGACGGTGACAAGTTTAATTACATGTATGCATGCCTCAGTGCCAGCGGAGAAAGAAATTATATGTTTCAAATAAGTACCCCTGAAGACCCATACACACATTTATCTGATGTGGTGGGGTCGAATATCATGGCCGCAGTGTCACCTAATACCTAGCTTACACGCTTTTCTCTAGTGTGGCGGGAAGACCTAGCTCCCCAAATTTTCCCTAAAAGTGGAAACATTGGGAAGCTGTCGGAATTCAAAGTGATAGGGAATAGCACTTATACAAGACACATGAGACTTTGCTTGAACTAAAAGACAGTAGGGAACTGAACCTAATGGAATGATCAATATAAAAATGCAATTAAAATAAAAAAATGAAAACTGACAACTTAAAATATTCATTGATGCTAGTTGAATAAAAATAGAGGACATATAATGAAGATAGTAGTCTACATAAAAGTAACTGTGATAATTTGTAATGAATATGCTAATTTGCTCATAATGCAAGGGAATTTGTAATATACACAACGAATTGTCTATAAATAACCACAGAGAATACACAACGACTGTGTTAACTAGCAAAAGAAGGTTCCTAATGAACATGCTAAGCTTGCTAAGGAGTTCCTACTTAATGTGATAATATATGCGGCTTGTCCAAAGCTATTATTAGTTAGCTTGCAAACAAAAGTACCAATCCTTTGTAAATAATAGAAGTTGATATGCAATGAATATAGGGGTGTCAATTCGGGTCAATGGGTTGGGTTCGGGTTGAACCCGGAACTGACCCGACACTATTCGGGTCAACCCGAACCCGACCCGTTTTTAAACACGGGTCGGGTTTTCAAACCCGAACCCGACCCAATTCAAGTCCGGGTCAACCAGACCCGACACGAATGACCCGGGATTGACCCAAAATTGATAGTTTTCTGGTCAAAAATCGGGTCAATCTTCGATTTTATGGTCAAAATGAGTTTTCGGGTCAAATAGGAGTTTTTGTGTCAATTTCGGGTTGTTGGGTCATCCCGAACCCGACCTGTTTCGGGTCCGAGTTGACCCTAACCTAGATTTTTCATGTCGGATTTCGGATTGTGTCAAAAATTGACACCCCTAAATGAATGCAATAATGCCTTGCGATCAACTTCAACATACCAACAAATATAGTAACCCTTGCAAGCAATAATAATAGATGTTTTACACTGATGATGGATCTATTATGAATGCATATGCACACATAATTTATCATCTATAAATAGAGACAACATATCTACAATGCATATAAATGTCTACAATGTCATTGCAAGAAATCCGTCATCTATATGATACGTTATCTTTATCTACAAGTACATAAAGAGCAGCAATGAAAACAAGCACCTACAGTTAATAATAGTTAATATGCAAGGAGTGTGACAATTTCTTTACCAACACATATAGGCAACATGCGATGAACACAATATCACGTTCATGAGCAAAGTATGAAAGGGATGCAATAGACAAAACAACATCCTTACGATATTGACTTGTAGATAAGTGAATCATCCCATATTAACACTAAAGATCAATACACAAACAAATGTAATAGCTTGCCCGCCAGCGTGCATGGAGAAATTGGTGGTGACTACAACTCACTTAGCAGTCAGCATTAGTCTGCAAACGAACATACTCATTTTCAAACATACATAGGCATCATGCAATGAATGCTACAACACTCTTACAATCATTAATTATGAGATGACTGTCAAATACATTAATCAATTACAAGCAAAGGCTAATAACATGTAGCAAATGCAAGCACATATGAGCTACTGCAAGAGTCTCGCTATCTACAAGTATAATGTATAAAGGAATACGACGAATTTAGCTCACATGCAAGTAGCAGTAATACATATACTATAAGGATGAGGGATCCTCTATGAACATGTAATATGTCATTCACAAGTAAGGACCAATAAGCACAACAAATACAGGATGATATACAATGAATGCAAGCACCTATGAGTTATTGTAGTTAAAGGCAGTGAATATTGTAGTGCCCTCACAATCAACAACCATGCAATAGCAACCAAATACATTAGTCATCTAGAAGTAAAAGCTAGTGATACATAGCAAATGCAAGCTCATGTGAGTCGTTATAGAAGGTCTGACTTATGTACAACATGCCACTTACAAGCAAATACAAAAGACCTTCGACAAATGCAAGCCCTTACGATTGATAGTAGGTTGGTGCACGACAGTCTACCTGCATAAAGTAGCAAAAAACAAGCAGCGCATTGCTACAATTTACCTGTAAGTAAAAGCACATAATTAATAGTAAAAATTGTTGGCCGCTGATAAAGTGAGGCAGTAAATTTGTGAGGCCAGGTTGTCACATTAAATAAATCAGCTCACCTACAAACGACTAACGGAAGGCTCCTAACGCACTATACAACTCATTTGCAGGCTGAAATATAATCCCACAAGCTGAATAATAAAGAAGATAACAATGACGTGCAGAAGATGAAGTGAACAAAACTGCACTAACAATACACAATAAATGAAGTACAATGTCATGACATTGAATCTGCAACACTAATATAAGTGGACATAAGATGTTTGTAGGCGTTAAATGGAACTTTGCAATCAATCATATCTTTGAATAGTGCAAAAACACCCCATGTATCGAAATGTGCATTGTTGCATCCACATCATGCATATGCATGTTGCAAACGACAAAGCTTGTCATGCATAGATGTCATTCAGCATGTGAAATGCACCACATAGTGACAGCATGCTACGTCATTATACAAATGCTTGACACATTGTATAAAATCCCTAAATCGGCGTGCAAATACATTATGTAAATAAAATTTATGATACATTATACATTCATATCAAGCATATCATGCAAAATGCAAATGCATATGAAAACATACATGCATTTATGCAAATACCTAAATGCACATACAAATATATTAATATACAGATGAAGGCATGGGAGTGTGCAAATATGCATGTTGGTCAAAACTATTTGCATATACACAACCACTATACAAACATATCATGCAAATACATGTAAAAGCATACACCCGCATGGGCCCTGACGAGCATGTTGTAGGCACACACACCTGATGTCTGAGGATGTTGCACAGGTCAAACATGAACCCTAATTCTAGCCCAATCCTTTTATGTGAATAGATAGAAGTCGACACAGCTCGAGCTGTCAAACAAACATACAGTCACGTTGCTGATCGAGATATTTTTGTTATATATGTTCATATTAGGCCTATATATATATATATATATATATATATATATATATATATATATATATATATAGTTATTCAATATTCTAAATTTCATTTCATATTAAACCTTTAATTATAATAAGCAAGCAAGCATGTTAATGATCAATAATAGCCCTATAACAATAATCCACATTTTCATTTCCTTTAATCTTCTTGATTTATTTTATTCATACAATATCCATTTAGTCAACATAATGTTATCATAGGTAATGATTATACTAAATTTTAAAAAAAATTATTAAAATAAAAGACATGAAAATTTCTATAAAACAATTATAATTACCAACTTTGATACTTTGTGCTTTAGTTCCCTATAAATCCTCGACCCTTAAAATATACTTCCAATATTTGTCTCAATTCAAATATTTAATTCTACTTATCATTAAATCTTTCATTTCTTCTTTACAATAAAGCTTTCCTTTCTTCTCTATTGAATCAATGTTTACAATAATTAAATTATTTCAAGGCCTCTAAGCTTGTGTGGTGTCCGCCTAGGCACGTTCTTGTGAGTAATTATTGTGTCTGGACACCGAACGCGTCCAGAGACCAATAACAAAGCACCACGTCACCTTAGCGCTCGGTACCGAGCACTCGGTATCACTCGGTATTCGTCCAGATTTCCTGTTTTTTTGTGCGGACATAATAACTTTTCCTATTCAACGCACCTTAGAGGATCTTAAATGTAAAATTATTTTTGTATGAAACCTAGACCTTAGTCACAAGAATTTTGAGAGATATTTATAGAGAAAAAGAGAGTAAATAAGGAAAAGAAAGAGCTAATCAAAGTTTCTTCAGTAGCTTTCATGAATTTCATGAACTATACTCCAATAAAATAATTTATAGCAATATCCCTTTATTTCACAGCAAGACTGCACTTTTAGTTTTGCAGCCCTGCAGTGGAGGAGAGAGGTATCTCCCCAACTTATCTTGTGAGTAATAAAAATGAAAATGTTACAGTAAGTAAATGCTTTTTTAGTGCAGAAATAACTATTTTTGCCTTCAAATAATACATTTTTTAACTGTTATTAATAACTCATTTTATAAAAATTTGTTCTACAAAAATGGAAATTCTCTTATTATAACTTTTGTTCTGTAACAAATTTTTTCTATACCATCAGATAGAAAGATAGTTGTCCCATAAAAGTCTTATTAATTGAAGATCAATATCATTGATCAAACTATTTATATTAATCCAAAGCTAATTTTCTTGTATCATCTCAACATAATTTTCAAACAACTAACAATTTGTTTGTGATGATTGTAATTTTTTATAAAGGTGATTATAAAATTAGTACCTAAAATTTTGGCATCATTTGGGATAGTTTTTTTTTATTACTTTTTAAGCAAAAATATTAAATTCAAAAATAAATTATACTAAAAAACTATTTTAGAAAGCGGTGAGAAATTTGTCCTAAATTAGGTTTCATTTAAGACAGCTTTCGTATTGCTTCCTAAAATGACTTTCTAGCATAAAATTTCTAATTCAAAAAAAAATTATGCTAAAAAGCTGTTTTAGAAAGCAACAAAAAAGTTGCCTCAAACAAAGCTTAGTCAAATAAAAATTATGACTGCACTCTAAAAAATAAAGTAACAAAAAAATCGCCCCACAAAATCTAAAAACTTTATTTGGGACAACATTTTGCTACTTTCCAAAACATTTTTTTAATATTAAAATTTTCAATTCAAAAATTTTTTTTACTTGAAAGTCCCTTTAAAAAACAATAAGAAATCTAATGCTTCGTTTGAGGCGACTTTTTTACTGCTTAATGCAGCTTCCTAGTATAAAAATTTAAACTTTTATACTAAAAAATCATTTTAATAAGCAATAAAAAAGCCGTCACAAACGAAACTTAAATATCCCCAAAACTAAAAAAAAAACACAGCATCAACTGAGGAACAACTTCTACTAGGTACTGCACATACCAATATAAATCATCAGTAACAACATGAACATGCTATGACTCACAAACTTCGCATCATGACATGAAATCTAAGATTCCAGACAAAAACGCAAACGATACTTAGCAAACCAACCCAAACTTTCTGTGTCTTCAGATGCAACAGAAGAGTCCAACGAATCTCCATTATTATCACTCTCCTGCAAGCTCTTAGTTACAGGCTTTTTCTTAGAGTGACAGAGACAGAATCGAACGAGAATGAAGAGGATTAAAACAGTGGAAGCAGCATAGAAAAGCTTCACCAATTCATCCCCTAATAGGAAACTAAGAAGCTTGTTGAAGATATGTAGAATCTGAGCTAGTTTCTCTGCAAGAGATTCGATTTCTTCTTCCAGGTCGTCTGTGTCATCATCCCCCATGATCAGAAGAAGCTCAAAGATTCTTCTCTTCTCTCTGCTTTCAGTATAAATAAATGGAACATTTCCATGAATGAAGAACACATTTATGTTGAATTAGTTCTGCACATAAGCTCATTTAAAACGAGCCTGGTACCTTGTCCAGATTACAGGGAAAGAAAGAAGGAATATCGGAAAGAAAGAAGGAATATTGGACAAGTTAATAGATATTGATACAGCCTGCTACAATCAATATGTGTATATGAGTCCTTGTTTGCCGATGAGATCATGCAATGGGATAGAAATAATATATTAAGGCTTCATTTGGAACGGCTTTTTTACTGCTTCTTGAAATAGTTTTTTAATAAATTTTTATACAAAAAATTGTTTTAAGAAGCAGTGAGAAAGCCGACCCAAATGAAGCCTAAATTTCTTATTATTTCTTATATGGGATCAGTTACATGAATCTTATTTCTCCATTGCATTATATTAAGAGTCAAATTCTCACGAGGGATTTGGACAATCATTGATAAATTTTTATTTTGAAAAAAAAAAGATTTTGAAACTCCTAATCAGAACCAACCAATATGAGAAAGCCATTTTTTTTTCGAAAGTGGGGGTCGTAAGCCTCTAGGGCTTTTCTCTTAGCAGCTTTGCGCCGCCTCCCCTTCCTCCCTCTCCTCCAGCTCTGCCGGAGGTTTCTTCCTTTATGAACTCTTCTCTTCCTCTTTCAGAGTTCCCTCCACTTGTTTCTGCAGTTGGCGGAGCTCCTCTCCTTCCTTCTCGCAACTGGCTTGCGGCTTTCGCGACCGAAGATTCTACTCCAAATGTCCTGGATCTTCTCACTTCCCCTCAGAGCCGGAAATTTTCCCCTTCTCAGGGGATAAGCTGAATAAAGGAGCGGAAGACTGGAGTTTATGCTTGGTTTGGTACTCAATCGGTCGTAGACCTTTCTATAAGGCTCTGCTAGGTGCCCTCAAGAAGACATGGACACTCAAAGGTTCGATTAAACTATTGTCCCTTAACGATGGCTTTTTTCTTACCAGGTTCACTTGCTCGGAGGATTTGGACATTGCTTGGTCTAGGGGGGTCTGTTTCCTCTTAGATAAGCCTTTTGTTTTGCAAAAATGGCATCCCAAATTTGAACCTAAGCGTGAGAATTTTTTCTCTATCTCGATTTGGATAAAAATCCACGATCTTCCATTGGCATGCTAAAATTCGGAAGGAATCTCACCGATTGCGAGTAAGGTTGGAGTCCCTCTAGCCGTTGATTCTCTTACCAACCAAAAAAACTCGTCTCACATTTGCTCGAGTGTGTGTTCTTGTGGATAATAAGGCAACCTACCCTGAAGAAATTTTCGTCTCTCTTAATGGAGATGTTTTCGGGCTCAAGGTCCAGTACGAATGGAGACACTCACCTTGTAAGCATTATCAATCGCTAGTCCAATACTCTGCCTCTTGTCCCACTAAACCTCAAAATGAAGAACCTGGTAATCCTCCTAATCAGGCTGCCACTAGTCGACCTCCTAGAGGTAGGAGTTTTAGTCGAAAACCCAGGAATCGTAATTCCTCTGTCACGAATGTTGGCAATGCTAACTCTGCCTAGGATGCCTCTTTCAAAGCTCCAGTTCCCTCTCCCCATTCATACAATCCGACTCAAATTCCCACTACAAAGTCCAATGAACAGCAACTCCACTATCAACCTCATTGCCCTCCCTTCGACAAACAAATTCCAGCTCTAATCCCTCCTCTGGTTAATCCTGAGGTTGCTGGCCCATCTACAAATATTGTGCAAAACCTTAACTCTCCAACTCATGGGGAATCTTCTTCGGCTACTAGTGCTACAGATAACAAAGTTTTGGCTTCTCCAGAGGGTGTTATTTCACCTAATAAATTCAATGTCCTTGAAGAATCATCGGACTGCAGTAATCCTCTAGTTTTGATGAACTGTGATACTCAGAACACTAAATCCAAAAAAACCACTTATACAGCTCAGCAAAGTAACAACCCTTCATTGGCAAAAAAAATTGGCAAGGGGGAAAAATGCCAAAAAATCCTCCAATTCAAATGTCTCTTAATGTTATTTTCATCTATTGTTGCATGGAATGTCAGGGGGTTTAATCGTCTTGATAAGGTTTTAGGTTGTAAACGGTTGGCTAATTCATTCAATCTGGATATGCTCTACATACTTGAGAATAGGATTCACTCTGCTTCCCTCCACAATTCTTTTTTTGAAAGTACTCATGATGTTTTTTCTAATGAAAAAAGCTGCCACAATTTTGATCATTCCTCTTCTGGACATATCTGGATTAAATGGAATCTCGGTAAAATAGATTTTTTGCCTGATCATATTTCTTCTCAGCTTATTTCTGGTTCTGTCAGGATTGCTTCTTCTCCTTGTTTTCAGCTTACTACTATTTATGCTTCTAATAGCAGAGTTGAAATGAGGGATCTTTGGGCTCAAATTTCTTGGCTTTCTCCTCCTTCTCATGTCCCATGGATTCTTGTGGGGGACTTTAATTGATGTCAGTTTGCTTCTGAAAAAATGGGGGGTCGGCCCTTTGCTGACAGTAATTTAGTAGACTTCAACTCTATAATTTTTTAGAACAGTCTTTTGGACCTTCACTTTGTTGGATGCAAATACACCTGGTTTAACCAGCATGCTGACAATCTGATTCACATAAAGTTGGACAGGGAACTTATTAATATTGCTTGGTTGGAATATTTCTAAGTTCTTTTAGCTCTTTTCAAAGTCCTTCATGTTTAATCATTGCCCTATGGTATTGCATTATGGAGCAACTTATTTTTCTCATCATAGATTCATGTTCAAAAACTATTGTTCCAATATTGATAAATATTGGTTTAGGTTTATTCTTCTTAAGGCTTTCTCTAAGCTTTTGACTAGGAACCCAATTTCTCACTTGTGTCAAATTCATAAAAGTTTTAAGGCAGATTTAAAATTAGAGGCTTGGGCCAGTTCTTCTTTGATTAAGTCTCACCTTGAAGGTCTTCAAAAATAGCAGGGGGTTTGTCTTGAAAAACTTCATTATGACCCTAATAGCATCTCTCTTAATTCTTCTTTGAAAGACATCAATCACAAGCTTGCTGAATTCTCTAATATTCTTGCTTCTTAGGTTATTCAAAGAGCAAAAGTTAAGTGGCTTAATCATGGGGAGGAAGATCTAAAGTTCCTCTATGCTAAAATTAGGAGTAGACAGGCTAGCAACAAAGCTGCGGTTAACATGTTGGCTTCCTCTACTTCTTCTTATAGTATTGATATGATTACCTTCATTGTTCAGCATTTTCAGGCTATTTATAATCCTCCTCCCCCCATCCCTCTTGGATATTGGTTTATTTCCAATTGGGGCTAGGCTTTCGGTTGCCTATATTTCTCTTCTTACTCATATTGTTTCTGAGGAGGAAATAAAAAAGGTGGTTTTTAAAGGGTGTGCTACCTCCTCCCTAGGTCCAGACGGATTCAATTTCCATTTTTATAGATCAAGGTGGCATATAATTGGCCCTACTATTATTAAAGTTGTGCACTCCTTTTTCTCTAAAGGGTATCTTCTTAGTAGGATTAAAGCTACTACTCTTGCTCTTATCCCTAAGCATAAAAATGTCGAGTATTTGACCGATTTAGACCTATTGCCTTGTGTAACACTTTCTATAAAATTATTGTTAAGGTAATTTCTAATAGGTTAAAGCCTATCATGCCTATACTTGTCAAAGAAAATCAGTCTCGCTTTATTAAAGCTAGGGTTTCCACTGATAATATCTTACTTGCTAATGAGCTTCTCTTTCTTACTCGTAATAGAGGTGGTCTAAAGTTTTTTTGTGTTAAACTAAATATTCGTAAAGCATTTGATAATGTATCTAGGGAATTCTTACTTGTTAGACTGATCCAGAAAGGTTTTCCCAACATTGTTGTGAATTGGATTAAAGTGTATTACTGATGTTAACTTCTCGTTAGTGATTAATGGAGCCCTCCAAGGCTATTTTCCTACTTCTGCTGGATTGAGGCAACGATGCCCTCTTAGTCCATACCTCTTCTGTTTGGTCATGGATGCATTATCCTCTCTTTTGGATGATGGGGAATTTAAAGGGATTACTTTGGATGGATTCACTATCACTCATCTCCTCCATGCATATGTACTTATTTTTGGGGAAGCTGCGATTGAAAACTGTAACAAATTAACTACCATCCTCCACTCCTTTTCTAATGCCTATGTGCTTCATGTGAATTATGATAAAAGCACTCTTATGCTTCCAAGAAACATTTCCAATTCAACTATTATTTGCCAAGCTTTTTCCATCCCTACTATCAGCTCTAAAATTGTTTATCTAGGCATTCCATTGTCTTTTATTAGACTAAAAATTGCTGATTTTATGCCTCTCATGGATAGTACTACTAATTATTTGGATGGAAAGCTAACCTACTTTCATTTGCGAGTCGTTTACAATTCCTGAGATATACTATTCTGAATTTTATTGCTTACTGGATTCGGGGATCTATATTACCAAAATTGTTCTTAAATTCTTTAAGAAATCTTGCTCTAAGTTTCTTTTTTTTTTTTTTGGTGATCCTGCTGTAGTCAGAAAAATGCATATGGTATCTTGGGATAAAGTTTGTATCCCAAAACATAATGGAGGGCTCGAGCTTCCCTCCATACATGCTATTCAATTTGGCTTTAATTATTCGTTAATTCTCAAGATATACAATGCCAAATCCCCTTTATCTGCATTGTTGTTTAGTAGGTACACCTCTCCTTGGTGTCCTGCTCCTTTGGGTGCTTCCAATCTCTCGAAATATGTATGCATAACTGCTATTTCTGCTAAGAATAATTTTAATTTCAAAGTTAATTATCTTACCCCCATCTCCTTACATTGGGATCACTGGTTTCACAATGATATAATTGCTAATTCCTCTGATGGTCTCCCTCTACTTAATGCCACTCATCCAAAAACTACTCTTAAGGTTTTTATTACAGGTATGGCTTGGTCTCTGCTTGATTTTGTGCCCCTTTCTCTTCGAAACCAGATACTTGCTATCAATATTTTTGATAGCTCCAGTCCTTGTTTATTATGGCTTGGCTTGCTGTGGTGGGTGGCATGAAAACGGCTGATGCTTTGCACCTCAGGAACATTCAATTTCCATCTATCTGCAATCTCTGTCACGTTTTTCCGGAAACTATTTCTCTTCTTTTTTTTTTAATGCTCATTTTCTTATGTTGTTTTTTCTGATCTTATGCCTCCTGTCATGAGGCTTCTATTAAGACCTACTATCTTGCAACTTGGTGAGTGGATAAATGATGAATTGAATGTGAGGAATCAGGTGAAAATCTTTATCATCTCTTTACTTGTTGCTCGGTTTACTACATTTTAAAAGAGATGAATATTAGGAGGTTTGGCAATTCGACAAGCTGCTGCACTACGACTACTATCTGCATCAAAAGTGCTATTTTTTAGAAAGTGATTACATGGAAATCTGCTTATTCTATGCTGGAATTTTTTTGAATGGGCTTTCTCTTTTCCCGGATGGTGTTGCTCCTTATGGTTCTGATTCAGTCCGCCTCTCGATTGGGATCATTGAATTGCTGCTTGATGTTTCCTTCGATATAGCCTTGAACAATGATGAAGCTCCTTTTGTAGGCTCCTCTTGGACGGTCTACGGGGAACCAGGGGATCTCTTTCTTTGACTAGATGATTAGCAATCTTTAATCCTGAGGCCAAGCTATTTTTGATTTGGGAGCTTTTATTTTTGGACTTCTGTTTTTTGTGTCTTTCTTTTGCACTTTTTTCTGTGCAGGTTTTGGCTCCGGGCAAGGTGTGCTCTCTTCTTCCTGGGAGATATTTTTTTGGAGATTTGTTACTTGTAATTTTTCTCTCGTTATCTAATAAATGGGCTAAGCCTAAATTTTACCCAAAAAAAAAAAGATGAGAAAGTCCAAAAAGGGTGGTAATGACAGTATCTGGTAACTAAGAAAGGGAAATCACCCTTTGGGCAATATATAGAAAGGTGCAGGTTTAAGGCTCATTATGTAAAAGGAGCATGATAAACAAAAAATTTCGAAAAGAGCAAATTCGTCAAAAATTTTAGCGTAGTCTGAATACGCCAAATGATTTGGGTAATTTTGAATGTGTCAAATCATTTGGTATATTCACCTAAAGTAGGTGAGAAAAATGAGTATGAGAGAGAAATGAGGAGAGATGGGAAGAGAATACAAATTGGGAGAGAGAAAGAGAAAATTGAGGAGAGAGTGTGTGTATGGAGAGACATATGGGGAGAGAGAAAGAGAGATTTAAGTAATCTTTTTATATTCAAAATAATTTTAACTAATATTTATAATTAATATTTATATGATATAAAATAAAATAATCTTTAAAAATATTATAGAAAAAGGAAAAAAATTATAAATTATATTTAAATTTTTAAATATCAAAATTTTTACTCTATAAATATAATTAAATCTATTTTTTAAAATATCATGAGTATTTAAATTTGAAAAATAATATTTGAAAATTTTAAAATAGAATTATATTTAAAATATTTTTTTGAAATATTTAAATATATTAATTTAAATTATTTTTGAAATATTTAAATTGTATTTAAAATTATGCTATAAAAATAACTTTTTTATATTTAAATACTAATGAAATTAAAAAATATATAATTTTAATTATTTTTAGAGTAAAAATTTTAATATTATACTTTTTAAATATAATTTATAAAATTTTTACTTTTTTTATAATATTTTAAAGAATATTTCATTTTATATTATATAAATATTAAAAATAAATATTAGTCAAAATTATTTTAAATATAAAAAAAATATTTAAATCTCTATTTGCCAATCTCTCTTTCTCTCTCCCCATCCGTACTCTCTCTCATTTTTATCTTTCTCTCTCCCAATTTATCTTCTCTCCCCATCTCTCTCCTCATTTCTCTCACTTACCCATTTCTCTCACATGTTTTAGATGAATACGCCAAATGATTTGACACATTTAAAATTAGCCAAATCATTTGATATATTTAGACTGCGCTAAATAATTTAATGAATTTACTATTTTTTTAATTTTTTGTTAATCATGCTCCTTTTACTGACATTTTAAACTTGTTTCTAAAATTTGCCCTCACCCTTTTCAGTTATGTTCAAGCAACAAGTCAACTAAAGTATCAAAGGAATAAACAAACACTCAAGTTCACATCTAATTGCTGATTAAATAATAAAAATTTAACACAACTTACAAAATCACAAAAATATGAGAGATTATTCTGTGCGGAGAACGTGCATTGAGGCCAATCCGAATGCGCCACATCATCTAATGCATTATGTATTTGATGACATGAAACACCTGAATTGAACCTCGAACGCATCCGAACACTGAACGTAATAACTTTTTCAGAAATGGGGTGCTAAATTAAACTTATAAAAACATCAAAGATACAAAATTGAATTGTTTCCTCGCAAATAAAGCTATCTCCAAATAGATATCTTGAAGATGGACGAAATTTGATCCAATAAATGTTGACTCAAATTTCATCAAAATGAGTTTTATAATCATTTATTTGTTTTGAGATATATGCTGACATAAATTTGAAGTGTTGCGCTCATCTCAAAGTAAATATAATGATCATAAAATATATTCCAAGTGTTGTGCTCATCTCAAAGTAAATACAATGCTCATAAAATACATTCTAATCAAATTTAAATTAAGATATTTTTACTCAAATTTTCTCTGGCATAGTCGGGGATGGAGCAATTCAAAAATAATACTTTTGTGGATGATCCTGAGGTCATTCCTCATCTGAATAATTGAATTTTATGGAGTGAGATTGTAAATCTATCTGTCCTCCCCTATATGTTCCACGCTTTTTCTTGGTCTTCTCATGCCTGAAATCTCTGCAAATTTAAGGTTAAACAATTAGCAGTGTTGCCATCCTTTTTCAAATGTAACGGGCAAGCATTGAAAGGTTTAAACAAGCAAAGAAATTTGCATAATATTAAAGTTTTAGATGTTAAATATGTAAATAGCATAATATTAAGTGGTATGTATGTAAATCTCCCTTATATAAAATGACAATTTGATAGGAAATAGAAAGAGTCAAAACACTAGCAATTTGATGTAGAACCGTCGTGTGCACCATGAAATCTAATGTGTATTATTAGTTTTATTTGAGGAGATTTAAATGGACATGTTGATATATTAAAATGTATATGCCCGTATGAATCTTTATATCTATTAGTGCAAGTATGTAGGTCTAAGAAGTTATCTAAATATATTAAAAACTAATAGAAATTGAAACATTTAGAGCCAAATGGAGCATGCATCAAAGTTAATGAGCTATGTTTGGCTAAAATTAAGATTGGATTGAGCCATCATACAACTAGATTGGACTTGGCTGGTGATTGGATTGATTGACCTGGCTTAAGATAAAGGTCGAGACTTGAAATTGGATCGCAAACTGTGACACGACCAGGAAGAGGGAGGTGGTATAAACAATGCTATCTATCATCAATAAAATAGTTTGAGAAGTTTAATCCACAGTAATTACACCATAAACTTAACATTCTATAAGCTCATTTTCTCAGCTCTTTAAACAAATTCTAACTGCTTCATTTTTTAGACGCCCTTAGTAATTATCACAGTTATCTAATGACGAACAAAAAAAAAATGAGTACCATAAAATGAGCATCAAAGATAAAAGTAGTTTTTCATAGTGTAAACAAGCAAAGCTATGTACTTGATCCGTCTTGAAGCCACCAGAAGCTGTGCTGAACTATTCAAGCAACCATTACAATAGATGCACAGAGAATGTTCTTCTTTTGAACTAAATTAGCACTTCAATAGTTTTCCTTGTGAAAAAATTACAATAATGGTCAAAAATATTTTATCATTTTACAGGTCATAAAAAAAATGAAGAGTCATCTCCTCATTGTATCTTAAAATTACTTTGCTCAATAGCCTTCTTAGTCTAGCCTCCTACAATACCTCAAACAAGGTAGGCGATGACTAAAAATATGAAATTTTAATGTTTTATACTTGGATGAGAAAATAAACAAAAAATTTGCCATCTGAAGTAGTAAAAAAAACAAGAAAAATTTATATATATATATATATATATATATATACAGACACAAAATACAGGTTGATGAATAGTACCTTCCTCTAACTTGACCCAGAACTTCTTGAGCTTTCGCACCATAACCAGATCCTGAATCATCCTGTTAATAACATCGAATGACATCAAAGATGTAAGTATGGCATGACATTGTAAATAAAAGTTAAGAGTAACCACCAGCCACAGGACCAAGTGGTAGCCTCCCAAGCTCTTTAAAAAATGGAGATGAAGATATCAACAGTAATGGAATACCAGAGCCCAATAAGAGTTGTCTTGCATTCTTTCATCAGCATACTGAACTTCTTCAACTTTTACTCTTTGAAATGCATTTACGACTTTTGGCTGCATGATGACATCAATAGACAAAAGTTAAGACTGTCGCTTTTTATATTGTATTACAATGATTTTAAGTTCAAAATAATTAAAAGCTCACTGTGAATGTTAAGCACTTAGAAAACCAAATTAAAACACAGCATCAATAATTTAAATGGCACAAAACTCTTAAACAAACTTGATCTTCTGTTGATTAAACAAAATGCTGATCAATGTTTGAGAAGATGAAGGGTATAGACAGTTATAGACATTAGTAGGAAATTAAAAAATGAAGCAAAATCTGCTAAATTGACAAGATGAAATAGATTAGCTATTGCTTGCTCAAAGTTCCGTCATTCATTGCCAATTTTCCAATATACCAATGCCACTGAAAACTAATTTGTGGGTCTCCAAAAGGATTCTACTTATGGGATTCGAATGCAAAGAGTACAACCGCATTATCTCGTAGGACAAAATGATCATAGGCCTTTATACTCGACATAAGCAGGCCGATGGAAGAGCAGATTGAGCCATACATACAATTCCATGGAGGATAGCGGCTTTCACCTACACACCTCGATGGATAATAATATGTATAACAAAAAATATCACGATATTTCTCCTATTCGATGCATCAACTCGAATAGGATTTATTTGATGTGGAGATCGGTTTCCTATGGGAGTAAGCTCCCATAGTTGATTACATCTTAGACCTTAATCTAAGAAAACTCTCGATTAAGAATGTTAGATTATCTTCTCAAATTAATTTAGTACAAAGGAATTTCTAAGCTTTTCTAATCAAAAGGGAAGAGAGACCCAATTTGGTTTAATCATCATACCTGGTTCAGGATCAACACTCGGTCAGTCTGAAGAAGAGAAAATTGAAAAAAAATAAAAGACAATTGCATACAAACATGCGTGAGAAAAAAAGGGAGGTGGTGTCATCCGTGTGACGCGAATGAGTAGGATTTATAAAATCTGACAGAATAGAAAACTTACCTACCATTAAGGCGTACAATAGTACACTCGTACCATTAGCCTTGGATCTTAAATCTATAAAAGATGTAATATCGTATACACGACACAAACATCTACCATCTAACTAATGCAACTTGGACTTATACCTTGCCTGAAAAAGGAAGCCAACTAAAACCACCTAGTCGTATAAAATTCATGATATCTGATCCATGTGAAAGATGGGTGGGGTGGTTAAACTTTGAAATTTGGGGTCGACATCTAGAGAAGTTTCTAAGTGGCCCCACACTTATGAATTGTGTTATGCTTCTAAAACTAATGCATTTAAATTTTAATTTCAGTTAGTTGCTAATGCAATGCGTGCTAACCAAAATCTCAAAATCAAAAATGTAAAAAATTTTAAAAAGGCTTATAAAATATTTTTTTTTAAAAGACTAAGTTTCCCCAGGTCCGGCACTTCATCCTCATAGCTCAAATTATCCGGACTCTACCCGCAGGCGGGAAAATGTCTAAATAAGGGAGATAAAAGAATGCGTTAAGATGCATGCGACTCTGGACGATTCCGGCTATTCCCTAGATCGTTATGTTTCTATGTTATTTAATTCTTAAAAATTTATTATTAATTACGAGTAGAATAATTGTGTTCCTAAGAGCCTAGCGAGTCAGGCACATGCACATGCAAGAAAGAAACCTATAAAAAGCATAACAGTTCTACTATGCATACAAAGTAAACAAACATCTCAGCAAATCACAGAAAAGTATCCAAAGTTCATGGCAAGTGTCATACAATATACATCGCAGAGTATAGAAAAGTAGTGATGGCAGGGCTCCACTGACAACAACCCAGGTTCTACTCCTAGGGAATGACGCAAATCTTAAAACAATATATTTTTTATCTTGATCTTCACTTTCTTGATTCGTCTATGAAATCGTCTTCCTTTGGGCTCCTAATAGTGAGTCCTCCAAAATGATGCTCAAATGAAAAAGGAAATTCCCTATAAGAGATTTCATTTTCCCTTTGGACCCCTTTACATTTAAAAATAACTTATTTTAAATTTTCATAACACTTGACACCAAATAAATTAAATCAGAAAAATTAAAAAAAATCTACTCCTGCTGGATTATCTTAAGCAGTTATAATAAAACATCCAAGCAGTTGTATATATGAAAATGAAATGCTCAAACCAATCACATTTGGGCATGCTCTATTTTATTTGGGGGCTAAGCAGTTGAAGCACATAAAGCAATTATATATTTTATTAATTTTTAGCCCCCTTTTAGCATTGTGTGAGCACGGCCATCTGCATGAAAACATCGTCAGTAAAAAAAAAACGTTCCTAACCTATGGATATTCTACCGCTCACAACACAGTGTAGAAAAAAAACTAGTAATCATCACAGAAAGCTAAAACAAACAACAAGAATAATTAGCACACGAGTCACATGCAAAGCGCCATAACATAGAGACAAAAAGAAAAGCTGAATATCGGCCTAACATAAAGCTAGTAGTCGTGTCCTAACAAACAAGTCTATATGTGTGTAGCAGGCTGTGTAGCCTTAGGTAAGTCTTATGTATGATGATTTACTTAAAGTTACTTGTATTTGATTTGTTAAAGATCAAAGAGAAGTTTTAATTGAAGTTTAAATATTATTATTTTAATATTGAGTTTAAAGATTTTATCTTAGTATTTGGTTGATTACCACCTTTATTTCTCACCGAGACCGTGAAGTTTATTTCACCCTCATTGGGGCTAACTTAATAGCCTTGTAGGCATGGGTTACCTAGTGATAACAAATTTTGTTAAATTAATTTAGTTGGTTATAAATTAAAAAAAAAATTGTGTATTAAGCAGTTTATTAATCAAAAGGTTTGTTAATTGATTTTAAAATATAAATTTAAGGTTTGATCTTTAGAAATATTTTATCTTAATGAGTTTTAATTTTAGGATTGATCTTCTAATTTAATCTACATTTTTTAAGATTTAAGTTGGTTAGAAGTTGATTATTAAATTTGTTGGATTTAATTTAGGTTTTACATTTTGATAGTTATGAAACATTAATTATGATTTAAATATAAATTAAGTGTTTTAGAGCATTTTTAAGAGTTAGATTAAGCTTGATTATAAGTAGATTAAAACACACTAAATCTAAAAAAACGTATCAATAAGTTTATGTTTTGATGTCTCTATCCTATAAGGAGCATGCATCATAAGTCTATGTTATCTAAGACTCGGCCCTTAATTTTTATTCTTAGATGTTACTAAAATTATATGACTAAAAGAAATTTTGTTTCTAACCCTTAGGACATTCGTACATATGTCAACAGGTTTAAGGATCTAAAACAAAATAAAGTAATCTTAATTATAAATGAAGTTTCTATAGGGTCCTAAAGGGTAGGGAGCATACAAACATTAGGGCCCATAAAGATTTTCTAAGTTTAAAGAGACTTACAGCACCGGGGTTATGACCCGGTAGTTCCGACCGTAGAGCCCCCACCAGATTGAATGCGGGCAACTGATGCTCGGATCTGACTGTTCATGCTCCTTCGCCTAGTGCTCCAATACTTCTTTCATTTTGCTCTCCAAAAGAAAATTTTTTGTTCTTTGCACATCGGGTGGGACACTTACCTTCTTTTTGGATTTTCTTATTTTTTGCAAGCATTTAATCTTAAAATATAAGTAGAGAAGCGGCACAAAAAATAAAAGCAAGAAAAATTATGACAAAATGCAATAAAAAGAAAATAATAAAAAATCAAAAATAAAAGAAATTTAGGCATTTTTATCGTTGGGCATACTTCTTTGAAGTCAAGTATGCCTCTAAAATGTCCTTCACCTCAATTCAATATAATATGAATATGGAAGAATGTATTTTTTATGCATTTTACTGTCCCCACGTTCCAAACAATGCACTAGAATAATACTCAACTCAATTACACAAACTATTTCTTAAATAAATCTCAAAATGACAAAAGGGAAACACACGCTCCCAAAATTAAAACTAAAATAAGCTTTTCTTTCCACACTTATCCAAAACTCAACTTTAGAAGCAAATACGAACAAACGAAAGACAACCCACATACTAGATGTAATTTTGTTCCAAAAAAATATAAAGAGACATTGCAACACAAAACTAATTATAAAACTAGAAATCCTAAAATAACTTATGAAAATTTTCAAATGAAACGGCATATAAAACCTTTCTAAAAAAACAATCTACAAAAACTCTTTCCAACAAAAACGACCGAGTATTTTTATGTTGACGTGAGGTAAAACTAATAAAAAAAAAATTTATAAAGCATTCACAAAACTCATAAAACTTTTCTTGCATAATTTTCAACATAGCCTTCGCATGAAGCTCAAAAGAGAAAGGATAGCCTAGATTTAAAATAAACACAAAAGTATCTCAAAGCCTTCCAACTTACATACCGTAAACCATCAAACATTTCAAGAGAGTTTGTAATCCAAACTCATAAACTTACTTTAGAGCCAAAACTCTCTTGGATGCATATGTTGGGGGTCCGTTTGTTAACCTCGATATTGAATAGATGCATTGTTGGCTTTGAATTCTTGGCAAACTATTGAATGTTTTGGCTCTAAATGAAGTTTATGAATTTGGATTACAAACTCTCTTGGAATGTTTGATGATATACAGTATGGAAGTTGGAAGGCTTTGAGATGTCTTTGTATTTATTTTAAATCTAGCTCATCCTTTGTCTTTTGAGCTTCATGCGAAGGCTATATTGGAAATTATGCAAGAAGAATTTTATGAATTGTTTTGTGGTAAGTTTTATGAATTCTTTACCAAAAAAAATTTATTTTATGAAATTTTATTAATTTTACCACACGCCAAATATAAAAAGCACTCGATCGTTTTTGTTGAAAAGAGTTTTTGTATATTGTTTTCTTTTTTTTAGAAATACTTTATATGTCATTTCATTTGAAATTTCACAAGTCATTTTGAGATTTTTAATTTATGATTAATTTTATATAGCAATGTCTCTTTATGTCTTTTTGGAACGAAATGACATCTAGTATGTGGATTGTCTTTCTCTTGTTCATATTTGCTTCTAAAGTTAGGTTTTGGGTAAGTGATGAGAGAAGTTTATTTTGATTTTAGTTTTGGGAGCTTGTGTTACCCTTTTGTCACTTTGAGCTTTATTTAAAAAATAATTTATGTAATTGAGTTAAGTATTATTCGAGTGTTTTATTTGAAACGTGAGAATAGTAAAGGGCATCAAAAAATATCTTCCCTATCCATATTATATTGAATTGGAGTGAATGGCATTTTAGAGGCATACTTGACTCCAAAGAAGTATGTCCAACGATAAAAATGCATGCCTTCCTTTTATTTTTTTTATTTTTATTCTTTTCTTGTTATTGCATTTTGTCGTATTTTTCTTTACTTTTAGTCTTTCTGTCGCTTCTCTACTTATGCTTTAAAATTGAATGCTTGCAAAAATAAGAAATTTCAAAAAAATGCAAGTGGCCCACCCGATGTGCAGATAACAAAAAGCTTCCTTTTAGAAATCAAAACGGAAAAAGTATTTGAGCACTAGGCGAAGGAGCATGGACAGTCAAATCTGAGCATCAGTCATCCCCATTCAGTCTCGTGGGGGCGCTAAGGGCGAAACCACCGGGTCATAACCCCCGGTGCTGCAAGTCTCCTTAAACTTAAAAAACTTTTAGATGCACCAATGGTTGTATGCTCCCTACCTTTTAGGACCCTATAGAAACTTCATTTATAACTAGGATTACTTTATTTTGTTTTAGATCCTAAACTTTTTGACACATACGAATGTCTTAAGGGTTAGAAACAAAACTTTTTTAGTTTCATAACTTTAGTGACATCTAAGGACAAAAATTAAGGATCGAGTCTTACATAACATAGACTTATAGTGCATACTCCTTATAGGATAGAGACATCAAAACATAAACTTAGTGACATGTTTTCCTAGGTTTAGTGTATTTTAATCTACTAATAATCAACCAACCAAATCAACCTTAATCTAACTCTTAAAATGCACTAAAACACTTAATTTGTATTCAAATCATAATTAATATTTCATAATCATCAAAATATAAAACTTATATCAAATCCAACAAATCTAATAATCAACTTCTAACCAACTTAAAGTTTAAAAAATGTAGATTAAATTAGAAGAACAAACCTAAAACTAAAACTCATTAGAATGAAAGACTTCTAAAGATCAAACCTTAGATAAATATTGTAAAATCAATTAACAAAACTCTTGATTAATAAACTGCTTAATTCACCTTTTTTTAATTTATAACTAATTAAATTAATTTAACAAACTTGATTATCACTGGATAACTCAAGCCTACTAGGAACCTGAAGGAAGACGATCCATAAACGAATCAAAAAAGTAAAGATCAAGATAAAAAATGTCTTATTTTAAAATTTGCATCATTCCCTAGGAGTAGAACTTGGGTTATTGTCGGTGAAGCCCAACTACCACTACTTTTCTGTACTCTGTGATATATATTGTATGGCACTTGCCATGAACTTTGGATACTTTTCTGTGATTTGTTGAGATAATTGTTTACTTTATTTGCGCAGTAAAACTAGCATGCTTTTTATATGATTTTTTATTGCATGTGCATGTGTCTAACTCGCTAGGTTTTTAAAAACAAAATTATTCTACTCGTAATTAATAATAAATTTTTAAGAATTAAATAACATAGAAACATAACAATCTAGGAAATAGTCGGAATCGCCCGGGATCACATGCATCTTAATGCATTCTTTTCTCTCTCTAGTTTAGACACTTCCCCACCTACGGGTAGAGTTCGGATAATCTGGCCTATGAGGATGAAGTGCCGGACCTAGGAAAGCTTAGTCTTTCTAAAAAATTTATCTTATAAACCTTTTTAAAATTTCATACATTTCTAATTTGGAGATTTTGATCAGCACGCATCACATTAGGAATTAACTGAAATTAAAATTTAAATGTGTTAGTCTTAAAAGCATAAAATCATTTATAAGTGTGGGTTCACTTGGAAACTTCTCTAGATGTCGATTTCAAATTCCAAAGTTTAACCACCCACCCATCTTTTATATGAACCGGGTATCATAAATTTTATACGACTACGTGATTTTAGTTGACTTCTATTTTCTGGCAAGGTATGATTCCAAGTTGCATTAGTTAGGTCGTAGATGTTAATGTCGTGTGTACGATACTACATCTTTTATAGATTTATGACCCAAGGCTAATGGTACGAGTGTACCACTGTACGCCTTAATGGTGGGTAAGTTCTCTATTCTATCAGAGGCTATAAATCCTACTCATCCGCGTCACACGAATGATGACATATCCCTCTTTCTCTCACACATGCTTGAATGCAATTGTCTTTTCTTTTTCTCCAGTTTTCTCTTCTTCAGACCGGCCGAGTGTTGATATTGAACCACGTATGATAATTAAACCAAATTGGGTCTCTCTTCCCTTTAGTTAGGAAAGCCTAAAAATTTCTTTGTGCTAAATTCATTTGAGAAGATAATCTAACATTCTTTATCGAGAGTTTTCTTATATTGAGATCTAAGATGTAATTAACTACGAGAACTTACGCCTGTAGGAAACCGATCCCCACATCAAATAAACCCTATTCGAGCTGATGCATCGAATAGGGGAAATCTCGTGATATTTTGGATTATACATATTATTATCCATCGAGGTGTATAGGTGAAAACCATTATCCTCCATGGCTAATCATATGTATGGCTTCATCTGCTCTTCCATCGGTCTGCTTATATCGAGTATAAAGGCCTATGATCATTTTGTCCTATGGGATAATGCGGACGTACCCTTTGCATTCAAATCTCATAAGCAAAAACTTTTTAGAGACCCACATAATTTTAAAAAAAAATGAGAAATCAAATTGATTAAACAATACACTATAGTAAACGTATTCCATTCTACTATGACATTAAAAATATCCTTCTCCCGAATAACTATCAATTATCACCTGAGAATAACCTGTACTCCAAACTATCCAAAGATAAAATAACAAAATGGTCGCAAAGAAAAAATCATGCTAACATCTTAAACTCACAATTTGTTCAGGCCAATGAAATTCATTTGCAATGAAACAATCAAATGATTGTGGTAAAAAAATCAATCCTCAAACACACTTTCAAGTGCATTATCTTCACCAGCAGAAATCCTCTTTAACCATGACAATCATATATGATAAATAATATGTTAAAAACAATCAGCAAGGACAACATATAAGTATGGGAAACCTGTAATTTGAAAAACTACAAAACAACACAAGGTTAAAAACTGAATATAAGTGTATAATGCTAATAAACGATACGATCTAGCTCCTTGCTTCCGAACACCACTGCACAACCAACATTTGAATAGTTTTGATTCTTCCACCTAAGAACCAAAAGAACATACTCTAGAGATGATGTGTAAAAGGTAAACTTAAGCTTAGTAAGGCAACCAGTGGAGGTGTAGAGGAGACAGAGGATAAGGGATGAGGGAAATGAACGGAATAAACCAATAGCCGAACAAAGAAGCATTCATGAGGAGACACAGCAGCAAAGCTGAAGTAGAGACCAAATTTTAGCATCAAACCAAAAAGTGGAATGAATTATTCAACTTTTGTTTAGACATGCATGTATCTAACCCAATATAGTAGGATAAAAGGTTATGATCAAAGTTATATTACTACATGTATTTATTGGATTGATGTTTGTCAATTTCATTAAGTAATAGAAGTTTGATAATCTTTTATTTGACAACATTAATGTGATAAACACATCTTCAAGATGTAAACTTATCGAAACGTCAAGCAAAGTATACTTAAAAAAAGCTGGGATCCATGAACATTTCTAAGATCGTTGCAGACCTAACAAGAAAATCAAACTAGACTCCAAAATAGAAGTAGGCCACATCCAAAATCATTTTTAATATATATATCAACTTCGTAGATAACAGAAGTGTGCTAATCTTTTTAAGGACAACAAGACTGCAAATAAACAAGTGTTTGAGATATGAAGTAGGGATCCATGAATATGTCTAGTACCGTTACTTATCAGACTTAACAAGTTGATCAAACTAGAATAAAAAAAAATCAAGTTCTGCTTCAAAATCAAGTTTAGGAAATGGAACTAAAAAACCAGGTTAAATTTCCATTCCAGCCAAAACAAGTAAAACCAACCTAATGTTTTGTAAGCAGACCCAACACATCATTTTATGTGATGTTACAGAAAAAGAAACACTATGCAGTACAAAAACATAGATTTCATAAAAAAACAACTCTATTAGTTTAATGCATGAATTCAATAACATGGGGGGAAAACACTTCGAACATCTAAGTTAGTTAATATATTTTCAGATTTAAGTAATAAAAAGAAGGTCAGTAGTCTTCTGTTACCTTTTCATAAACTACCAAGCAAAAAATCAAAAGAAACAAGACATACCTCACTGGAATGCTTATCATTTTTCATTGACTTTGGCCTAATGCTTCTTTCATTTTGATGCTTCCCAATACTCCCATTTGTGAGCTCATGTCCACTCAATTGCTTCTTCGGATCCTGTGAAGTAGGATTTCCTTCATGCTTATCCAAAACAACACTACAAAGTGCCTCAGAAGGTTCTTTCGATTCCCAATTGCATGGTGAAGATTCACTGCATGTCAAAACTTTATTATCCCAAGTTTCCTTTTCCTCTATAGCAACTTCTGGCTTGGTATGTTTTGACTTGCTAGCTGCAGTTATATTCTCAACTTGTATTGCTGTCTCGTTGGATGAAGGCCTCTTCCTCTTCTTGTTAGTTGTCTTGTTAGTTGTCGTTTCAACATCAGTAGTATCCTCTTTGGATATTGCAATGCTGTCCTTTCTCAAGTCAAACTTTTGCAAGCCATCATTATCATGTTTTCCCAGTACATCAGATGTTTCTTCAACAAGCTTTTCAGAATTAATTGTATGTAGGCTATCTGAAGTTGACTTCTCTAGCTTCTTTTTTTTATTTTTTTTCTTATCTTTTCTGCTTTCGTCAACAACATTCTCTGATAGATCATTGACTAAGTTATTCACATTCACTGATTCTTGAAGTTTAGAAGAGGCATAAGCCCCTTCATCATTGGGTTTCTTGACAATCACTTTCTTATTGTCGCCCAATTCAAACTGCTCAAGAAATTGTTTAGCTTCCTTCTTCTTCTTCACTCCTTTATCTTTCTCAAAATTACCCGTTTCAACATTGGGTTTATTGGTCAAATCCTTTAATTCTTCAATTTTCTCCATAACAATCTCTTCAAGGCAGACCACTTCACCCATATTTTTACCAAGTATAGCCTTATGTTTCTTTTCCTTTTTGAAATTTAAGAGTTTGCCACAATCAGTATTTTCCTCTGATCCAAGGGTAGCATCACAGTGATTTTTTTCAGTATTTTCTTTCGCAAATAAATCAGAAACTTTCTTAATTTTTCTCCTTTTATCTTTAGTTTCAGCATCTGAATCATCAACAACATCAGCAATTAATTTTTCTATATTTGCATAACAATGAGTTAACATCAAGTGTTGTTGGCATCAAAATATTGACAGGGATCCAAGTCAAAGAAATGAAGTCATACCTTTCTCTTTTGAACCCTCTATGTTAGCAACTGGATATCTTTTACTGCATATCCAACAACATTATGAAATAGAAAAACTATAATTAGAACAATTAACTTGAGTATAAGGTACAGTAAACAAAATAAGAAAAATGCATACTATAATCAACATATTGAGGCAGAACAATAACTGCAAACAATTAAAATATATATATAAGTAGATGCCCTTTCAGTAATGTGACTCCAAATTAACCCAATGTTAAAAGTTACCTCTAATCCAAGCGTAGGCTTCATTACCAACTTCGGTGGAAATGAGGTTCCCATTCTCCAAAACCACAAAACAAAAACTCAATAGCAATAATTTTATCCAGTGGTCACAATCTGTGTACGTAGGGAAAGGCTAAAAAGATTACTTCACCAGGGCAACTACACCTCCAATCGCCAAAGAAAGACCCATGGCTCAATATCCGAAAATTGTAAAATAGCATGGTGATGTCATGGCTCATTAACTCAATGACAAATGAGAGAGAATAAAATTTCACGTACAAGAAAGCCATCCAAAAGATATGGGAAGCATCAAGGAAGTGAAAGAAAATTACTTCAACAATAAAAAAAAAGAACTTTTGAGGTCTTTAGACTTGAGGCAACTCTCCATAGCTTAAGGATAGAAGATCTTTCTATAACATAATATTTTAATATTCTTAGAAATTGACGCCAAATCAATATTGTTTAAGGAAGTATCCAAAGGAAAAACTAATGTTACATAAAATCATTGAATAGGAAAGGGTCAAAATTCTTACGTAGACTCAATAGTGACAATGATGAAAGTCGTGTTACAAGCCCATCTTAACTTTGAAAAATCTACTCTTGTTACTCGGTAGTCCCCACTTCTCTCATGGCAAACGTGAAAAGAAAAGCAAGTTGCAATATAAACAATGTTGGAAAACTGGACATGTCAAAGCTGAACAAAACTTTAGTTTGATCAGTTCTGCTCTATTTTGGATGAATCAAAATGTAATTAAATTTAACAATCAACCTAATTAGCTTTAACTCAAATAATATATATTAAGAAAAATCTCAAGTAACCTTTAATAAAATTTAGAAGTTTAATATGTGAAATAAATAATATCCACATTGAACTTTTTGTCTCTTGTTTATTTATAGTCCATAGATTTTGTTGATTTAATATTTAAATAATTTAACCTAATTAAATTTTTAGTTTAATCGGCTTTATAAAAATAACAACCAAACCAATAAATAAACAATGAAAGAAAGTCAAAATTACATACCTTAATAATCAAATCGAACCAATACCTTAATAATCAAATTGAAACAACCAAATAAAATCAATGTGATTCAATTTTTCAATTTTGTACAAATAATGCATACCCTTAAATCTTTTTATTGCACTAAAACAGGGAATTTAACGTCTTACTCAATACCCAATACAAAACTTTGTATCATATGACGGGATTTCCAACAAATTTCATGCATTTGCCACAAGTCTCACTAATAGTCAAATTCCTAAAAATATTCAAGATGCTCTCATCCAACCTCTACGAAAATGTGTGGTTCTAGAAGAATTTTAGAAGAAATATGGGCATTGTGAAGAGCACTATTGGTTTCAAGTGAATCTTCTATGCTAAACATAACGAAGAAATAATGGTGGGCATATTCAAAGCACAACTTGTTACTAAAGGATACACTCAATCTTAAGAGATAGACTATGAAGACATATTTTCAGTTATTGTAAAACTTAAATCAATTTGTGTTTTATTATCTCTAGAGACAAACTGTGATTGACCACTTCACAATTGTCATCAATAATACATTTCTCAATATTGATATGAAAGAAGTATACACGGACATTCCTCAGTTTAGAAACTCAAGAAAACATTACTAATGTATGTAAAGTTTGAAAATCCCCATACAACCTAAAACAATTTCTACGGGCTTGGTTGAGAAATTTACAAAATTTGTAAATATGAATGAATTTTATCACAATGCCAATCCAATCACACCATGTTTGTAAAAAGCTCACCATAAGAGAAAATTAATGACCCATTATATATGTGGATGACATTGTTATTATTGAAAATTATGAAAAATAGATAGCAAGCTAAAGATCTTCAAACCAGAAAACTTGAAATCGAAGACGTTGGACACCTCAAAAAATTATCCTAAATATTTTATTAATAAAAAGAACGGCATGAGGCCAATTACAAATAAGGGGGGTGCAAAGTTGCTAAGAGATTAAAATTCATGCAAGAAACTATTAAATTTTTTAATATTTAATCTACAGAAGGTCATAGGCCATGCTCAAACCAATGACCTCTACCTTAGGAACCAGGGAACATATTGCTTAAGCTAGACCTCAATGGTGTGAATAGGCATATGCTCGAGATACCATAAAAATTAATTCGACATAAATCAAAGATGACATTTACAATTCCAAAAGTATGCTTGTAATTTATTATGCAAGAGAATTTAATAATTGCTAATGTTTCTCAAAATCAATTTGGATTTATGCCGAGTAAGACTATTATAGAAGCTATACATTTATTGAGAGGTTTGATGAAGAAGTATAGAGAGAATAAGGAGGATTTACATATGATATTTCTTCATTTAGAGTTCTAGAAAAGAAATGTGTTACTAATGCTTATAATCAAGTCATTTTAAGGACATGCATGTAAGAGTTGTTACTTGTGTTCAAACACGAGATGGTTTGAACAAATATTTTCCTATTTCAGTTGCATTACATCAAGGATTAGCTTTAAGCTCATGCCTTTTTGCTTTAGTCATTGATGTTCTTGCTAGACATTTACAAGAGAATGTTCTCTGGTTTATGCTTTTTTGCTGATAATAATTTTCTTGTTGATAAGACTAGAGAGAAAATTGAAGGAAAACTTAAAATTATGAAGGTTTACCTTAGAGTCTAAATGTTATTGTTTGAGTAGATCTAAAACTGAATACTTAGAGTGTAATTTTAGTAGTAAAGATCTAGTGGAAGGAATGTGACTTTGGGCGATCAAATCATTAAAAAAGAGTACATATTTTAGATATCTCCGGTCAACTATTCAAAGTCATGGTGAAATGGATGAGAATTTTAATAGTAGAATTCAAGTTAAATGATTGAAGTGGAGGAATGCATCGGACCTATTGTGTGATAGAAAAGTACCCCTCAAATTTAAGGGAAAATTCTATAAGATGGTGGTGAGACATGCAATCCTTTATGGTATAGAATGTTGGTCATTAAAAATTTAAAATAGAAGCATAAAATTAAGTTAAGTGTAGCAGAGATGTGGATGCTCATATGGATGAGTGGCTTTACTCTTAGAGACAGAACGTGAAATGAATATATAAGTGAAAATATTGGAGTAGCTCCAGTGGAAGATAAGATTAGAGAGTCGTCTTAGATGGTTTGGTCACATAAAATTTCGACCTTCTGATGACCCGATTAGGAGAGTAGATGTATTAAATTTAACCTATGTCAAGAAAGGTAAAGGTAGACCTAAAAGACTTGATTAGAAAATATTAGAAATAGCCTCTTTTATTAGATTTGAATGAGAATTTGACTCTTAACATGACACAGTGGAGAAAAAGGATTCATGTTGCAAACCCCATATAGTTGGATAAGGCTTGATGTTGTTGTTGCATCTTTTTCAAAAGCTTTGAATGTCTATGATTGCTTATAAGTGACTATAAATGGCACTTCTCATTTCATGGAGTAAAAGTTAAGTTGCTTCTAAAAAAGTTGTGTGATTGTACTCACCATTTTATATTGTTTGGTAGAGTGACAAAGAAAAGTGATTAATAATCTTGATAAATTTAATGTACTATACAAATATATAATATTCATATTATATTATGAAATGTACAAACTTTCCCACATATATAAGCATGTTATGTAAATAAAACATTAAGAAACATATAATAACAAGTTTATATAATAAATTCAATTACTAATAAAATATAAATTTGGTGTATATGCATACATATGCATAAATAACATTATATTTATTCGAATATATATGCATATACATATCCTTGTATAAATGTATGCATGACTATAGTTTCCAAGAAAATGAGGTGTCATATTTAATAAATTTAAGAAGTGTGATTTTGAGGAACATAAGCGTGAAGTAAAATGGCTAAGAAATATATTACAAGTCATTTCCAACTTCCCAGTCAACTAAGCAGGCGAAAGTAATTGACTTCCCTCACATCTCACTTCCCACTTCTTACATGTAATCAAACAAGCCCTTGCTGGCAAAGGTTACTACTGTCTGCAAAAGCTTAATAGGTGAACTTATAGAGACAAAACATTCATAAAGAAAAAATTCATGAAGGTTTGAAATATTTATGCTTTTAGGTCCATTGATGAAGTGATCAGCTCAATTCAAATGGTGGCAAATAAACTATAAACTCTTTCTTTTGCTTGAAGTTGAGGAAACTCTATAAACTCTTTCTTTCCCTGATTAAATACAGCTTAATTGATTTATCATGGTTTTATTGTGGCAGAAGAAGTTTAGAGTGTGATCCTATGCTGCTAAACAGCTAACTTTTGCTGTTCAGAGATCAATTTTAGTATAACACGGGTAACGGGTTTATATGTCCAACGTGTACACTGTTTTATGTATGCTGTCTTAACTATGTTTCAAAAGCTACTCTTATCAAAAACACTATTTCAAAACAAATGTTGGAGTAAGAAAATGCTCATTAGATCCCATTGAACAACATGACCTTTTAACTACTATTGAATATAAGAAATGTGATAATTAGAGCTGTCTAACGAACTCAAATCATGGAATCAAGCCGCTCAATGAGCTCATTCCAGTGGCACAAGCCGAGCTCAAGCTCATCTTTTGACCTTGACTCGAGTTCAAGCTATAAATTTGGCTTGCAAGTCGAGCTCAAGTTAGGCCTGTCTCGAGCTCAACTCAACTCATTTGCACCCCTTGCCAACCAGATACTTTTGAACCTATGAACCAAAAATTTTAAAAATGCATATTGAGATAGGGCGTTTCATTTGCCAAAGGAACCTACCTGAAGTCTGAAAAACCCATAGTTCAACTTACTAAGAAAATAGTAATAAATTTAATAAAAAAAATGCTTTAAACAATTCAATTAGATCTTTTTTATCTAGATATTTTATCTGCATGCTACAAGGAGCCTGCCTTATTCTGTAAATAGGTAAATGAAACAAGCATAATTGTAAAAATTGTAAGAGATCATGAATGATGGTAAAAAATGAATGCCGTAGAATTTATCTTAAGCTCCAATAACTGAAATAGTGAAATGCCATGAGAAAGCAAATTTTTAAAATTAAATGAATAAATAGAAGGAAAATTATTCTAAAGTTCATTAAAATGAAAATGTCGCACAGTACCTTGCCTCAATGTACTTGTCAAATAATTCCTCCAAGTTCATACAAGAAACTCCTCTACTGTTAACCTGTTCAAGTAACAGAAATATGAGTTCTACTTCTAATGATATCCTTCATTAAAAATGCAGCACAAAAAAAAAAACTTAATGGTTGATGGAACAACAAATCCAACATTTAATGCATAACAAGAAACTGAAAATATGTACTCTGAATCATGACAGTTTCTTTATAAAAAACAGAAAAAAAAAATGCAAAATTATAAATAGCTGATCCAGCTTTAACAGGAAGGATTTTCTTGACCAAGAACAAAGCTAGTAATTTCAATCTCATAGGTGAATGCACTGCTAAACCAATCATCATGGATAAAAACAACATTGAAACGGTAATTAATGTAAGTACTTCATTGTATATACTATATAAGCCTGTCCATTTAAGTAAGTTGGTACATTTAGTAGAGCATTCATGAATCTGGTTAATTGGAAGCATTAAAGGAGATGTCTCATCTTTTCAAATGGAGGGTGTTACAAATAATTCAAATTTGATAAATAAATGATGAATGAAAAAGATAATATTGCTTTATCCACCACACCAATTTGAGCTTTGTAAAGCTCACCACATCTCCTTTCACTTGTTCTCCTGCATACCCTCCACATTCCCAGGGTTGTAAACCACTTTAAGACTTCATAAGATCAGGTCAAAAGACTTTACAAAACCATTACTAATGTTGTTCACTTACTATGACCAGTCACATAAAAAAATAATAACTTAGCTACTCACAAATCCAATTGACCAAAAATCACTTCGATTGGTTCATACAAATTCCGAACTTCAGATTCGAGGGTCTTCACCCTTCGCAACCGAAGAAAATATATCCAAACACAACAAAGAAGTTTTGGCCCTATATCATTCCAGCATTTGAGCTAGTCATCACTTATCTAGCTTTTACATCAGCCTTGTAAACCTCTTAACCACCATTCCATCGCAAAACAAGAGAAGTGTTTATGACGTTAACTAATTAATGAAAAAAGTTTCCTATCGCACTCAGAAAATAAAGCCATGATGATCATGTTTGCTTTCTAAGAAGCTGAGAAATGAACTAAAGGAAAACCCACACATTGCACTCTGTCTCAAAGATCAGTGCTTTCTGCTCAAAGTTCACCAAAGACATATTACCTCGATCTGGGCTTCCTTGCGGAAGACCGAGAGCGTCTTAGCGAACCCACAGCCCTCGAGAAACGCTGCGATGGATCTTAGTAGTTCTTCACGTTCCTTCCCTTTAAGGGATATATCATCGCCGCTCGGCTTATCGAACGCTATGACTTCCACCGAGCCGGAGCCATCTTCAACGGCGTTGGAAACCTTAGAAGATTTTTTCTTCTTGCTCTTCTTACCCTCGCCCTCAACTTCCATTACTGCCACAGTCTCATGTCTCCTCTTCTTCTCCTTATACTTATCGTCATTAGAGGTGGCGGCGGAGGCGGCCGTAACGGCGGCGGCTGTAGCTGTTTCAAGCATCACTTGACGCGGGACGAAGGAGGTTAGGATTAGGTGGCTGGAAACTTCCGACATGCGACGTTGCCGCGCGCCGAAGACGAAGAAGCCTAGGGTTTTTGAAGTCGATAATTAACTTGAAGTCCCTCGTAATTATTTATCTAATATAATTTACTTTTATAACACCTAAATTTTTTTGGCAACTCAATTGCATTACCTTGTCTTTTTTTTTTTTTTCCTATTTGATTGAAAATAAAATGGTTGTAAAATATTTTTTTTTTTAAATAGAAATATTAGAATTTATTTAAAATAAAAAGGAGTTTAAAGTAAGGTTTTAAAAACCTGCCGAACTGGCAGATTCAACTTATTGAATCAGGAACCAGTCTGTAAGTCGATTTAGTTCTCTTGCAGAATTGGACTCGCACGAATCGTCAAAAAAATGTTCAAACCGTCGGTTAGATCATTGAACCGGCAAGTCGATGCTAGTTTCAAAAAATCGGGTTGCTTAAATAAGATGAATTTTGAGCTTTTAATTTTAGATCAAATTGTTTAAATTAAAAATTAATAATACTGACAAAACTAAAATTTAATAAAAACTTAAAACATATTCATGTTCTATATGTCTATTATTCTTCCTCTGGTTTCGCTCCCATCTCCCTATTCGTGAACCTGATGATGGTCGCGATACATCAACGCCTCTCCCCACCGTAGGTATTCTTCATCTCCAGCGTTGTGCTCCTCATATGAATGTCACTTGCCACTTACCTCCCCGTGGAATGTGAGATTTCTTATCGAAGAAAAAAAAATTTCTTGAGTTATTAAATTGAGTTTTTTTTTTTTTTTCAAAATAATATTTTTAAAATGTTCATCACATCTTATTAAGCATTTCATATTTTGTATGATTATTTTCAAAAAAAATTGAAATATCCTATTTTTTTTTTGTATTATTAACATGCTTTTTTTAACTTTTTTTATATAATTATATATGCATGAAGTCTTATCAACTTATTAGGGCTTGTTTTATCCTCTTTAATGGTTGTTTACAAAAATTGTTAATGTTATGTTCATTGTATATTATTCTAAGTAACTTTAATTAGTAAATACTTATAAATGATGATATCAAGTCATAAAGCTTTTTATGTTTGTAGTTTTTTGTTATAAGAATTGATTGTAATTATTGTAACTATTTACAATTAAATTTTTAAGTCATGAATCAACTTAATCAAAGTTTGCAAGGAATTTACTCACTTTTTAAAGGGATATGATATTAATTTTTTTTACACTATTATTTTGCTAAGAAAGGAAAGAATTATGTTAATGATTTATAAGTGTTTAATCAGAGAGTATTATAAGGCGAAGGCCAAAAGTTGAAGTTTTTAGTTCAAATATGTGCCTTAGGCAAGAGGAGGAGGCTAGGGTTAGCAATAGTGAGAGTAAATGAGCAAGGGAGGCAATAAGTTTTTAGGTGCATAGGGTAGGAGAATGGGAGTCTCAAGGGAGGGAGATTGCCAATATGCAAATTGGAAATTATGGTAATAGTATTATTTGGATTTCTAATGGATTATTGATGTAGATTTATCTATATATACTAAACTCAAAATTATTCTTGTTATTTGGATAACTTAAGAGTAAAAATATTGAATGTCTATCATGTCACTAACTCATTATTATTTTGAAGTTCTTATTTGTTTGTGTTGACCTCGATTTTGCCCAAACCCGGGCCTGGAGGGTTGACTTGGTCAAATTGACCAAGCCAGACCCCAAGACCCTCTCCGATGGGTTCAGTGAGTCGAGTCGAGCCTGTTAAGCCTGAATTTGGACCCTGGGTCAACCCGGTTGACCAAGTCAACCAGGGTTGACCACCTAGCCCATTAAGAGCTCGAATCAATTTTAAATCATTTTAAACCCTTTCTCGAGCTCGAGTCTCCTCCCCATGGACCTAATTGACTGGTTTGACCAAGTCAAACATTAACTTGGTCAAATCAGGTCATAAATAGGTCTAAATAACCTATTTTATTGCAATTAAGACCTAATTAATGGGAATTAAAGCCTCCCCTTGATTTCAAATTGAAACCACGGCCTCCTTGGCTCTGAATTCCCTCCAAATCAACTCTAGATTAGATCTAGACCGTTCCCTTGAACCCCATCCGTTTAAATACCAAAAAATTAGGTCAAATATGGATCTTTTTGCTCTTGCTCTTTGGAGAGACAACCTCAGGCCTTGAAACTTTGGGAGAGCACTCCCACTACCTCCCTTCATCTTCTCCTACCAGATCCCGGTGTCCTAGGCCCGCCGGCGGCGAGAACTCCGGCGAAACCGAAGACACGAAACTTTCGGGGCTTATACCGCCAAATCCAAGGAGATTCGGATCTTGAGTTCAACATAAGAAATATTCCTGCCGTTTCAACGAATCCAACGAGCCCAAGAACGCAAATATCGGACGGTTAGATCTCCCGAAATCCCTTAGAATAGGTCACAATGCTTAGGGTTAAATAGCTTTTTGAAAAGCACTTTATAAGTTGATCCAAGCATCCCCCATTAATGCTCTTCATGTTTACTACATATGTTTAAAATTTTGTGGGGTTTCGTCGAGTGGTTTGGGAGAACGAAGCGAAAAACCCCCTTAGGGCTCGGTCCGGCCGTGTGCATGCATGGGGCGAATCCTGGACCGTGAGATCCGAAATCAACGGTCCAGATCGCGTTGTACGCCGCGCAGATTCGGCCTGCAGTCCGTCCAAGTTGTTGGATCGAGTCGTCCGACTCAATCTGGACCGTCCATCCAAGTGGAGGGGGATCGGACGGCCCCCATCCTTTGCCCACGTGGATGAGTGGGAGGCGGCTTGATTGCCGCATGATTGCGGCAATCATTGTGCCGCCGCCAATGATTGGCTGCAGCCGCGGACCCAATATGGCTCCGCCACGTGTCCCGCGGGTCCCGCCGCCTATTTATATTATTTAAATTGATTTTTTTAAATATATTTTAAGCTAATTTCAATCAAAAAATCATAGAAAATTCATTTTTATTCCGATTTTGACGTACAATAACTCGTTTTGCTCGTATTCTCGAGCCCTTTATTTTAAAATTATTTTTATTTAAAAATGTTAAGTATATTTTAAATTATTTAAAAAACAGAAAAAATACCTTTTTTTAATTATTATATTTTTAATTAAATATTAATAATAATATTATTATTATTATTTTATTAGTGTAATTATCATTACTATGATTATTATTATTATTATTATTATTATTTTATTTTTTATTATTATTATTATTATTATTATTATTATTTTTAAATTATTCTTAAGTTATTTCAAAAATTACCTTTTAAGTCCTTTAAACTTGCAAAATACATAACTTCTTCGTTTTAAGCCCGATTTTAACGCACAACGTCTTGTTTTGAGCGTATTTGAATTTTGCACATTCTGGAATTGGTTTTATTTGAAGTTTTGTTTGGGTCTGTGTGCAATTGTTTTCAAAACAGCCAGCTGTACTATTTTAAAATTAATTAATTATTTCCTTTTAAAGTTCGAAATTGCATAACTTTGTTGTTTTAAGTCCGCTGTCGACGCACAGCAACTTGTTTTGGATGTACTCTGAATTCTGCATATTTTAAAACTATTTTCAGATGAAAGTTTTATCTGTACTTTCTGTCATTTCAAAAACAGTGAAACTGCACTATTTTAAAATATTATTTTATTGTATTTGAACTTGTAAATTTCGTATCTTCACCGTTTTAAGTCGGATTTCGATGTGCGACCCCTCGTTCTTTTCAGCAAGACGAGCTTTATGTTTTGGAACCATTTCCAGCCCTTGATCTTGGCTGTCTTGACTGTTTTCTATTTTATCTTATGACTCAGTTATTTTAATATTATTTAAATTAATTACCATAATAATTATTTTTGAACTAAAAATTATTTTTCAAACTATTTTGAAACCTCGATTGGGTGGTCAGCGGGTTTCCCTATACTTATGTATTATGAATTGGATTATTTTCAATTATTTTATTTTCCAAAAATATATTTATATCTATAAGTACTTTTAAATTATTTTAAAACTACTTATACCTAAATTCTAACTTTGGGAGACTCGTTATCGTATGAAATTTTAGACATGGATCTTATGTGTGAAGAGCAATCATGGGGGAGTGGGTTAGTGAATGGTTGAGTCCCAATCATTCACTAATCATCTCTTTAGGTGTCTTTACCTTTTTTTTTTTTTATCTTTCGTAGATTGCATGCGTAGGTCGTCGCACCACAAGCACTTAGTCTAGGCTCTCCTAGATTTAAGGACATGGTGTGTTTATTTATTTACTGTGCTCCCATGCATTTATTATCCCGAGGGTTAGTGTAAACATCACTTTAAACTCCTACGACGTAGTGACACCCTAAGGACAAAAATTAAGGACATGTCTAGCAAACTTAGAAGTTTTCTAGGAGCTAGGATAGATCCCAGAATGATATGAAAACTTCAACATTTAAACTTAGTGACATCATAAACCTCCCTGAATTTTCTAGGAATTTTTAGGGCTTGTTAGATCCCTTAATTAACCAACCCTAATTAACCTGCTAAATAGGGCCCCGAGACCTTCAGAAAAATGCAATAATTACATATTAGGTCAAAAAATTACCCATAATGGTTTGATTTGTTCAGAATCTGACCCTTGACTTTAGATAAAAAGGGCTCCTCAGTTTGACTTTAGGTTGACCCCTAATTTTACCATAGGTGGAAATTACCTTTTTGCCCATAATAAATTATTAAAAATTATTAAAAATCTCAAATTTTCTCCAAATACTTGGGATCACTTTCTCAGGTCATCCCTGACTTTTGGGAGTGATTTCAATCAGTTTGGAGCTCATTTGGATCAAAACAGTAAAAAAGGCCCTTTGTTAGGAAATTTAGAAAATTCCCTTAAATACCCTATCTTTAGAAATTCATAACTAATTGTAGAAAATTCCAAATTAGGCAAACTCACTTGCATTAGACTCCAATTAGGGCCTAGTATTTATTGAAAATCTTAGATTTCCAGAAAATGGCCTAGATTAGAAAGTCAACTTTTTTTGGTCAACCCCAGCCTATAGTCTAGGGCCCGAAACTTAGAAAATTCATAACTTTGGATAGGAAACTCCGATTTCAGTCTACTACCTGTCTAACTACTCGTATTAAGGTCTAGTATTTTCCTAAGGTGATAGGAGACCCAGAATTAGCCTTTTTCCCATAGTAATTTTTTGGACCCTTAGTCTAGTTCCTAGGAGGACCTAGAACTTTCCAAAATTGGCTAATACAATTCAAACTTCAAATATGAATACCTTTAGTTCTTAAAACTGATCAACAAATAAAAATAATCAAAATGGATCTAATTCACTAATATTTGAATTTTAATTAAAACATCCTTTTTAGACCCCCAACATACCTGAACTCTACATAATTTCAACTAACTATCCCACTTAGGATCTATCCAAACCACACTAGCCTTACACACACATAGAATGGTTTGCTAGGACACCACTTTTAGATCTAGGTTAGGCCGCTGGGTTTTATTTTTGCTGTGTGCCGGAGCTTTTCGTAGTTTTCACTGCATGCTGTTTGAAAATTGAATTGCTGTGTTTGCTTACTTTTCTTGCACTCTGTGATGTGATGGGCGCTAGATTTACCCCTAGGTTAGGAACGTCATATATATATATATATATATATACTGTTCTTCTATGCAGGTGGCCATGCTCAAGCTAAGAAAAGGGGGGGCACCGTTATGATTTCTAATGTTTGTTTTATGCAGGTGCTTGCTCAGCCCCCCTGATATAATGAGGGCTAAAATTATTAAATAATTATAATTGCTACAGATGGAGCTGCTTAGCCCTCAGAGCATGGCTTGGCACAGGGTCAATGGTGTTAGCATTTTTTTTTATATATATATATGAACTGCTTGGGATTTTTATTAGGATAACCATGCAGGTCCTTTTAGATTTTTTCTGATTTTCAATTAATGTAAATTTGTATGTAATAATTGTTAAGAGTTGTGAAAACAACCTTTGAGTTGGGATATTCTTATCCAGCTTGAATTCTAAAAGAGGAAGGCATCCCTAAGGGGAGAGTCTTCTTCTATTTGGAAGATCGAGCTGGATGGCTTTAGATATCCAAAGAGAAAAAGCAATACCTCCACATTGGGGGAATTGTTTCTTCGTTTGGATATTCAAGCCACGACGGATCCAAGGAGTCCAAGGAGGAGAGATCCAAGGAGGAGAGATCCAAGAAGTCTAAGGAGAAGATATTCAGAAGACTAAAGATTTGAAGACCCAATATCCCACTCAAAGTTGTTGGCGTCTGTCATAGGCTTAGAAAATCCGGGTTGTTGGCAGTGGTGCCCGGCCACTTTACTTTTCTGCATACCCTGGGTTGTAATTAAAGGGCAGTTGGCCTATGGACATTTACTTGATTAGTTGGATTTATATTGATGTGTTTACCTGATTGCGTAGTAGAATTACCTGCTTTTTCTAGGTTTCTTTCTTGCATGCCGCTCTTGTTTTCGCCTGGATCGTATTAGTCTCTTTAAGGACTGAAAAATCTTTTATACTCATAACCAAAATTTAATATTTAAGTTTTAAATAACATAGAAACTTAACGAACCTAGGGAACTGCCGGAACCGTCCGGGGTCGCATGCATATTACTGCATCTTCTCTCTCCTTCTAATAAGACATCTCCCTGCCTGCGGGTAGAGTCCGGATAATCTGGCCTATGAGGATGAAGTGCCGGACCTAGGGAGACTCAATCTTTTCTAAAAATTATTTTATATTAAGCCTATTTTTAAAATCTAAAGCATTCATGAGCTGACATTTCAACTAGCATGCATTGCATGAGAAATCAATTTAATTAAAATTTAATTGCATTAGTTAGGGGCATTCACCCAACATATGTCCAGGACCACTTAGAAAATTCTCTAGATGTCGGTCCTCTTTCCGATAAAATGTACCTCCCACCCATCTTTCATAATTGACCTGATAGCATGGTTTTGAAGCGATTAGGTGGTTAGCTGGCTCCCCCATCCAGGCCGGGATAAGTCCAGGTTTTGCATTGCATTAGTTAGGACACGGTCTTAGTGTGTGTCGAACACTAAGTCCAAACTAGATTTAAGATTCGAGGATACTACATTCGGTCTCGTAGTATGCCTTAAATAGTAGGTAGGTCCTTTCTTTTCAGGGACCCCAAATCCTACTTATCTGCGTTACAGGATGACGCCACCTCCATCCTTCTCTCATGCATGTGATTGAGTGCTTGATCTTTCTTTTTCCAGTTTTTCTCTAGTGCCCTAGAGCCTCCGAATGTTGGTTTGAGCCACGCATGTCGATTCAGCCCCTTTGAATCTTTCTTCCCTTTGAGTAGGATTTCCTAGTCTATACCCTTGTGTCGATCTCACTTTAGGAGAGGATAATATATGATCCTTAATCGAGAGTTTTCTTAGGCTCCGGCCTGGGATGTAATTAACCACGGGGGCTTGCGCCCGTGGGAAACTTGGTCCCCACAATCTACTAAACCCCATTCGAGCTCTTGCATCGGGTGGGGGAAACCCGTGACTAGGTCGTGTATATTACTATCCATCGAGGTGTGTTGGCGTCAGCCTCTATCCTCAATGGTTAGTCGTATGCACGATCCAATCTGCCCTTCCAATCGACCCGTTTGCGCGGTGTTCCTTTCGGAGGTCCACAGGTCTCTGGCGACCATGGTGGGACCAGTTTCTCTCTCCATCTTTGGATCATATATTATCTTTTCTTGTGTGTACTTCGGGATTGATACTCCTTAAATTAGGTCCGTCCCACTCTTAGTTAGGGTTCCTTTCCCTTAGCTAGGGTTTTCTTCCCTACTCTACTTCTTTCCAGCCTTACAGGCTATTCCATCCCCTATCAATTCCTATCTATCCTATCAAATCCTTATAAAATCCTTCATTCTTTCATTATTTCTGATTTCTAACTTGTCGATTTCTTTTCTTGGCAGCAGTGCCATGGCTTCCTTCGTACCTTCCGTCACTTTTGCTTTTGGTTCGGACGCGCGGGTGACTCTCCCTGAGTCCCTGCTCGCTAGTCCGCCAGTGGGAGGGATCACTTTTGGTTCCTTCACTGACTCGGCTTTCGTCACCCTTGGCGGGCCGACCCCGGCGGAGGCTGTGGCATTCTCTCCTCCCCAGAGGAGAGGACGCGCAGTCATGCGCCCGTTTGGACGTCCTGCTGCTCGGCGCCCAGTCCGAGCACCACGTCCTGTTCTTGTTCCTGCGCAGTCAGTGCGCCCTGCGGCTAGGCGACCAGTGCCTAGGCCACTTCCTGTTCCAGCGGTCAGGCGTCCAGTGCCTGTCGCTCCTGCTGCACAGGTTGCCCCAGCCCCCCAGCGTCGGCAGCCTGCTGTAGTTCCCCCCGTTCGTCCAGTGGTCCGGCGTCCAGTGCCTGCCACTCCTGCAGCACAGGTTGCTCCGGCCCCTCAGCGCCGGCAGCCTGCTACTACTGTTACTCCCGTTGTTCCAGCGGAAGTGCCTCGTGTTCGGGTTCCCCCTCCCACTTCCACCAGGAAGAGGGGTGCCCAGACCGAGGTGCCTTCGCCTTCCACTGGTCAGGTTTCTGTTTTCGCCCGACTTTCTCACCCCGAGACTGCTGGGCAGACCCCGGCACTTCTAGTTGTTCCTGTTCCCCCTGCCACCCAGGCAGTGGGTTCAGATGTCCCCTCGACCTCCCCCTCCAGCCTTGGGAGAAGGGTCAGGAGGAATAGGAATAGGAGGTTGCGTCTAGCTGCGTCAAAGACAGAGAGGCAGCGGATGGCAGATGCCATCGTTCACGATGAGATAGTTCAGAGGCAGAGGAGAGTGGTTCCCAGGCAGCGGAGGCCACGTCCAGTTGTTGTTGCGCCTGTTACAGAGGTGATGGTAGCCCCCGAGTTGGAGGCAGTTCAGGGAGGACGCTTCTCCCCACTGGCGCATAGTGGAGATGAGGAGGATGTTGCCCGTATAGCGGCGGCCCCTCCTGTCGCCACTACTCTACCCCGAGCTAGGTTACCCAGGGACGCTAGTGTCCGAGCCCTCACTCAGAGGATTCGGAACATCGTCCGCTTAGCTCGTGGCAGAGGGCCCGTCAGTCGGGAGGGCTTACTCCGTCAGATTTCTCGGGCTACCTTCCAGTTACGACAACAGACTGTGAGGAGACTCTACAGTTGGCAGAGGGAGCAGACACCGCAGCAGCCAGCACAGACAGTTCCGGCGGTTACTCCAGCTGCAGGACGACGCCCACGTCGTCGAGGACGGAGAAAGCAGCGGAGGATTGCCCAGTCTCAGGCCAGTTCAGAGGTTGCAGTCCCAGAGCAGTCAGTTGCCCGTGCAGCACCCCACCGTAGAAGGTGGGTTTGGAGGCGTCGGCAGGCGGACACCCCTGTCGACCCAGTTGAGCCAGTAGAGGCAGCACCACCGTCAGATACAGAGCAGTTTGACGATGTAGATGATTTGATGGATGTAGCAGTTACTTCCGAGGCAGAGGTAGTCCCGATGATGTGCGATGAGGAGGTGGCACCTACTCCAGAGGGATCCCCAGAGAGAGATGAGACAGAGTCAGTCCGTAGCCCTCATAGGATTGGTTCCCCTATGAGTCCCTACATAGAGGCACTTTGTCGGATCTTTTCAGAGGGTGACTCATTCGAGGATGAGTCAGATGAGGATATACCAGTACACCAGGTCTGTGAGACTACCCGTCGAGGCCACTCGGATGAGCAGAGAGAGCCCGAGGACCAGGATGAGAGGGAAGACCCCGAGGCAGGAGGGTCTCCGAGGTCAGTAGCTACAGGCACCACAGTCTTACACTTACAGACTCAGATGGCCACTGGGAAGATCCATCTTCAGGACAGTGATTTGATACAGCCTTTAGATAAGGCTACTTAGACAGTTCAGATGATCTCTAGTCCTAGCCGCAGTTCCAGCCACAGTGACAGTCAGAGTTACAGTCAGGGCAGTAGTGGCAGATTACTCCATAGTTCTGAGGGAGAGTGACAGCTATCACTCTCCAAGGAGACTTAGCAGATGATTGAGTAAGCTGTACAGAGTTTAGAGGCAGTTGAGATGAGGCCTCCCAAGGCCAAGTCGACAGTTGTCACTCCAGCTTCTTTGTTAGCACTAGTTTTTCTTTTCTTTCTTCTGTTGTAGTGCTAGATGAGCACATTTCTTTTTTACTTCTATCTGTATTAGAAAAATATGTTAAAAAAAAATGATTGTAATCTCAAAAGGGAAGACAGATCCCCTTCTAGCACTTGGGCTGGAGGACCTCGTTCTCCCTTGTTTTGATGATTAATCAATAAAAAAATGATGATTTGCAATTATAATGACTCTCTCACTTCTTTTAGTTCTACTAGCTTTGTAGTGATGACTCATGAAAGAGTATGATCTCTCTATCTCATCTTAGGGGTGGAGAGATTTCTTCTTTTGAACTAAAATCTTTTTCAAATTGAAATTGGATTTAGAAGTGAAAATTTTCTCTATTATCTTGTGGTTCTCTATCTCATGGATAACTATAGTATATTGATGAATAAAACTTCATAATTTTCTCAATCAAGCTATTCACTCTTATCAGAGGATATGATTTGTTTTGTAGATCCTTCTTCCTTGTCCAAGAGAAGTAAGTCTTCTTCTCTTGTATTTGGAAGATGATCTTACAACTGAGAAATAATTTGCTTTTAAAGATTTGGAAAAGGGAGCCAGTTACAAAAAGTGAAAAGATGCGCAAAGCGCCAAAGTGATAGATACACAAAGTGTATCAAGCAATTGAGAGTTGTGCAAAGCACATGAAAGTTGAGAAAGTGGCTCAAAGAGCCCAAAAGTTATAAGTAAATGGCTTCACTTTCTAGTAAATCTTTAAACCTCAGAAAATCTATATCCTTTTGATATTTTTGATGCTTGAGTCTGAAAATTATGATTTTTGAAATCATCGTTATACATTGATGTCCTATAAGATATGGAAGTCTATCCTCATACAAGAAATGAAGAAAATTAAATTTCTTTTTCTAATTTAAATTCCTTTTTGGATTAGATTTAAATTCAAGAGAGAAAAATACTCATATAAATGAGATGTCATGATTTAGCTAGTATGGAGCTTGATCTGAGTTAGTAAATTTAAATTGAGATTCTTTTTAAGATTAGAGGGAGTTAAATACTAAAAACTCCTTTGGGATATGTGCTCACTTATCACTTTTGACTGGGTCCACACCCTCCTGTACTTGTTAGGATCGGTGATGTTGATCCTTTATTAAAAAGTGAATGGCTTCTTCCTATCAGTCCTGCTCTGATAGTTGAAGGCCTCAGTCCATTTATTTGAGATGAATGTGATAGGGGATGTCTAAATAATTGATTTAGACCATTAAGAGATATGATACTGGGTCCACACCCTCCTACTTTTGTTAGGTTTGGTGATGTTGATCATCTACTAGGATGAGATTCTCTTCTTCCTATCAGTCCGGCTCTGATAGCGAAAGCCCCCAGTCCATTCACATGAGTTGAATCTGATCGGGGATGTCGTAGTCTTTTTTTTTATTAGACTCTTTTGAGAGAGGATACTGGGTCCATACTCACCCATGTTAGTCATGTGGGGTGATAGCGAGCCATTATCCTTATGAGATTCTCTTCTTCCTATCAGTCTTGATCTGATAGATGTAACCCCCAGTCCATTCATATGGGTTGAATGTGATTAGAGATGCCATAGTCATTAATTTAGACTCTTTTGGAGGTAGGATATTGGGTCCACACAATCCTATGCTGGTCAGGTGTGGTAGTGTTGATCCTCTATCCTGATGTTGATCTTGATTATGCATTAATTTTAATATGATTATACCCCCTAGTCCATTCATATGGGTTGAATGTGATCAGGGATGTCAAAGTCATTAGTTTAGACTCTTTTAGAAGTAGGATACTGGGTCCACACCATCCTGCGATAGTTAGGCGTGGTAGTGTTGATCCTCTATCTTAATGATTGATTTTAGTTATACATCGACTTCACTATGATTATGCTCCCCAGTTTATTCACATGAGTTGAATGTGGTCTGGGTTATCAAAACCAATAATTTATTTTCTTATAAGATCTTATGTGATTTTCTCTCTCCCCAGTTTTGTTCATGTAGCAAATATGGTCTGGGATATCAAAACCAAATCACAATTCCCTTAAATAAAAAAAATAAAAAAAATACATGTGATAAAGAAAAAGAGGGAAGATCTTAGTAGAGCAAAATCGGTTGCCCTTGTCACAGGAGGAACCCGATAATACTCTCTAAAAGCATGAGCTTCCTAAAGTTCTTTTTCTTCCCTCTCCTTTGAGGTGCCTTGGTGTTTGCCTCAAGGATGAAAGCACATATATCTGAGTATGATTTTCCACAACTTTAATTATCTTTGTTAAGTGATGTTGTACATTGTGTTTTGAATGTTAAACATCACTACCTTGTGGGCTTGGGTCTTTCTGAGGAAGGATCAATCCCCTTCTGCCATCTTTCGGCAGTCTACTCCCCCATTCATACACTACTCTGAGCTGCCATAGTGATCTTATGAATGCGATAATGTTACTTCCACTTCTCACAGGGTCCTACCCAGTTAGGGTAGGTGTTACCACTGTAACCTTCTGATGGTTGTGGATTTCACTCATGATTACTGTACTAGGTGTCAGGTGTGCTCCCTTGTCACCTCAGAGTTGTTTTCTTAGCTGTGATGTAGTATACCCTCTCTCAGGTGTTAGCATCACATCCTCAGGAGCTCAGGTTTTCTAGTAGAAGATCAGCTCCCTAGTTCCTTTACTCACTCACTTTCAGCATTCGTTCCCTACTCTTAGCTGCTAGAGTAGTCATACGGATGTTGTTTAGTTGTTTTTCCACTTCTCACAGGGTCCTACCCAGTTAGGGTAGGTGTTACCACTGTGACCTTCTGATGGTTGTGGATCTCACTCATGATTATCGTGCTAGGTGTCAGGAGTGCTCCCTTGTCACCTTAGAGTTATGCTGTGATGTAGTACATCTGTTCTCAGGTGTTAACACCACGACTTTAGGAGCTTTGATTTTCCAGTAGAAGATCAGTTCCTGAGTTTCTTTGCACCCCTACTCTCCACATTCGTACTCTACTCCTAGCTGCTAGAGTAGCCCTATGGATGTTGTGTTGTTGCTTTTTCTCCCCACAGGGTCCTGCCCGATCAGGGTAGGTGCTACCACTGTGATCCTTCTGATAATACTTCACTTCTATACATGATTACCGTCTTCATGTAGTAGGTTTGTCTCCTTCACTACTTAGAGCTACATTTCTCCTCGTGGTGTAGTATACCTTGCCCAGGATACTAACATCACCACTTTGAGAACTTTGATCTTTTAGCAGAAGATCAGTTCTTTTACTACTTTTTTGTGACCCATGTTACCATTCATACGCTAGACTCAGTTGCCAGATCAGTCCTATGAATGTGTCGATGTCACTTTCACTTTTCACAGGGTCCCGCTAGTTTGTGTGGGTGTTACTACTGTGAGATTTTACTTACTCAGAGTCGTTGCCCTTAGTGGAGAGGATACTTCCTCACTACTTTGACTCTTTTTCTCTCACTTGGTGATATGGGGCGTCGTGCCTTAGGTGCCACTATCACCTCTTTCTTGAGCTTTGATTCTATGATACAGAGTCAGCTCTCCTAGCTACTTTACCACTTCTTTCCCCATTGAGATCCGACTCCTAGCTGCTGGAGAGGACCTTTGGATGTTTTGATACTCTTTCCACTTCTCACAGGGTCCCCATCAGTTAGTATGGGTTCACTACTGTAGCCTCTTTGAGGATTAGTTTTACCAGGCGTAGTCCTGCCTTCTGTAGTTGAGGTGCCCCCTCGCTACTCGAGTTCTTTTTACTCCTCTGGAATGAGATTGCCCCTTTACACACTTTACAGCGGGTATATCTCTTCCAGCCTTCTGGAGGGATGTCGTTCTGATGTCTTCTCCCCCCTTTTGTTTAGGGTTAGGGTTATCTAGGAGATCCTGACAGCATTTGGATACTCATGGCCACGACGATTTGTCCTCTACCATGTGGTTACCAGGTTGCTAGAAAGGGTTCCCTAGGTGGTTCTGCCCTCAAAATTGTCCCATTTACTTACTTCTTTTTCCCTCACATCCCTACACAGATGCGTGTTTGGCTGATATCGAGGTGACTTTTGACCTTCTATCCTGCTGTTTGAAATGAACAGACAGATAGTTGAGTTTACCTGGTAGAGAGGACCTGACAGAGCACCTGGCAGGTACTCCTCGCCACGCTCTCGTTTGCCCTGTCCTGATCAGACAGGCATCAGAGCCTGACTCTTTATTCACTCAGTTGAAATGACTGGGTGGGTATTGAGCCCTTCTTCATCTGCAAGACCGCACTGGCTACAGTAGATGTTGAAGCTTACCCGTTGAGTGAGCCCGACAGAGTCCCTGGGAGGCGCAATTCCTCAACGTTTCTTTCTTTTACCTCGGATGCCCTGTAAAAGACTAAGCAGGCTTCCATTTCGTGGTTCATGAGCTTCTTGCTGAGGTCAGGCAGAAGTAGTGGCCACCCCAATCCACTGTTCCGAAAGGAGCAGGAGGGGCGGGATCCTTTCACCCTCTACCCGCTATCCAGATGCGGTCAGCCTGGTAGTTGGTTTTACTTTACCGTTGAGTGAGCCCGACAGAGTCCCTGGGAGGCGCAATTCCTCAACAACCCTTTACTCGGATGTCTTGTAAAAGACTAAGCAGGCTTCCATTTCGTGGTTCACGAGCTTCTTGCTGAGGTCAGGCAGAAGTAGTTGCCACCCCAATCCACTGTTCCGAAAGGAACAGGAGGGGCGGGATCCTTTCACCCTCTACCCGCTGTCCAGATGCGGTCAGCCTGGTAGTTGGTTTTACTTTACCGTTGAGTGAGCCCGACAGAGTCCATGGGAGGCGCAATTCCTCAACAACCCTTTACTCGGATGTCCTGTAAAAGACTAAGCAGGCTTCCATTTCGTGGTTCACGAGCTTCTTGCTGAGGTCAGGCAGAAATAGTGGCCACCCCAATCCACTGTTCCGAAAGGAGCAGGAGGGGCGGGATTCTTTCACCCTCTACCCGCTGTCCAGATGCGGTCAGCCTGGTAGTTGGTTTTACTTTACCGTTGAGTGAGCCCGACAGAGTCCCTGGGAGGCGCAATTCCTCAACACCCCTTTACTCGGATGTCCTGTAAAAGACTACGCAGGCCTCCATTTCGTGTCTTCTTTACTTTTGCTGAGGTCAGGTAGAGGTATCGAGTCACCCCAATCCACTGTTCCGAAAAGATCAGGAGGGGCGGGATCCTTTTCACTTTCCACCCCGCTGTCTAGATACAGTCTGGCGGGTAGCTGGTCTTACTTGGTAGAGAGGGCCTGACAGAGCACCTGGCAGGAACTCCTCGCCTCTTTCTCTGAGTGTCCTATTCTGATCAAATAGGCACCAGATTTTGTGACTCTTTTGTTTGCTGTCCTGAGTTGATCAGACAGATACTGAGTCACCCCAATCCACTGTCCTGAAATAGGCAGGAGGAGATGGGATCTTTTCACCTTCTATCCTGCTGTTTGAAATGAACAGACAGGAAGCTGGTTTGACTTACTTGGTAGAGAGGGCCTGACAGAGCACCTGGCAGGAACTCCTCGCCATCCTTTTCCCTGAGTGTCTTGTTCCGATTAGGCAGACACCAGGCTTTGTGATTTCTTTGTTTGCTGACCCGATTTGGTTATGCAGATACTGAGTCACCCCAATCCACTGTCCCGAAATAGGCAGGAGGAGATGGGACCCCCTTCACCTTCTACTCTGCTGATTCGATATAGTCAGACAGATAGTTTGTGTGCTTTTACTACTCTACTTTTGGTTCTCTCTTTAGCTCTGCCCACTCCATAGGACAAGACAAGGAGAGATACCACCTTACTTTTTCACCCTAGTGGTGACCTTTCCTGCTGATTCTCCTTTCTGCTCTGCCCTCGCTACGAGGCAAGGCTATAAGAGAATCCCCTTACTTTGTTTTCACCTTTTTTAGGTGATCTTTACCATTGGTTTTATCATCGGCTCTACCCTTGTCAAAGAGTAAGGCCAGGAGAAGACCCTACTACCAGTTCACCATTTTTTGGTGATTCTGGACTTGTGCACTGCTGCCCTTTCTCCTTTCCTAAGCTCTGCCCTCGCTGTAGGATAAGGCCAGGAGAAGAGTTTTCTACATTTCATTCACCTTTTTGGTACCCTTACACTTTTGTACTCTTTACTCTCTTTTCTGTGGCTTAGTCGGTCAACGCCAACACGAGCGGTTCACTAGTTGTTCGCCACTCCTGTTGGGGGTCCGTTTGTTGACCTCGATTTTGCCCAAACCCGGGCCTGGAGGGTTGACTTGGTCAAATTGACCAAGCCAGACCCCAAGACCCTCTCCGATGGGTTCAGTGAGTCGAGTCGAGCCTGTTAAGCCTGGATTTGGACCCTGGGTCAACCCGGTTGACCAAGTCAACCAGGATTGACCACCTAGCCTATTAAGAGCTCGAATCAATTTTAAATCATTTTAAACCCTTTCTCGAGCTCGAGTCTCCTCCCCATAGACCTAATTGACTGGTTTGACTAAGTCAAACATTAACTTGGTCAAATCAGGTCATAAATAGGTCTAAATAACCTATTTTATTGCAATTAAGACCTAATTAATGGGAATTAAAGCCTCCCATTGATTTCAAATTGAAACCACGGCCTCCTTGGCTCTGAATTCCCTCCAAATCAACTCTAGATTAGATCTAGACCGTTCCCTTGAACCCCATCCGTTTAAATACCAAAAAATTAGGTCAAATATGGATCTTTTTGCTCTTGCTCTTTGGAGAGACAACCTCAGGCCTTGAAACTTTGGGAGAGCACTCCCACTACCTCCCTTCATCTTCTCCTACCAGATCCCGGTGTCCTAGGCCCGCCGGCGGCGAGAACTCCGGCGAAACCGAAGACACAAAACTTTCGGGGCTTATACCGCCAAATCCAAGGAGATTCAGATCTTGAGTTCAACATAAGAAATATTACTGCCGTTTCAACGAATCCAACGAGCCCAAGAACGCAAATATCGGACGGTTAGATCTCCCGAAATCCCTTAGAATAGGTCACAATGCTTAGGGTTAAATAGCTTTTTGAAAAGCACTTTATAAGTTGATCCAAGCATCCCCCATTAATGCTCTTCATGTTTACTACATATGTTTAAAATTTTGTGGGGTTTCGTCGAGTGGTTTGGGAGAACGAAGCGAAAAACCCCCTTAGGGCTCGGTCCGGCCGTGTGCATGCATGGGGCGAATCCTGGACCGTGAGATCCGAAATCAACGGTCCAGATCGCGTTGTACGCCGCGCAGATTCGGCCTGCAGTCCGTCCAAGTTGTTGGATCGAGTCGTCCGACTCAATCTGGACCGTCCATCCAAGTGGAGGGGGATCGGACGGCCCCCGTCCTTTGCCCACGTGGATGAGTGGGAGGCGGCTTGATTGTCGCATGATTGCGGCAATCATTGTGCCGCCGCCAATGATTGGCTGCAGCCGCGGACCCAATATGGCTCCGCCACGTGTCCCGCGGGTCCCGCCGCCTATTTATATTATTTAAATTGATTTTTTTAAATATATTTTAAGCTAATTTCAATCAAAAAATCATAGAAAATTCATTTTTATTCCGATTTTGACGTACAATAACTCGTTTTGCTCGTATTCTCGAGCCCTTTATTTTAAAATTATTTTTATTTAAAAATGTTAAGTATATTTTAAATTATTTAAAAAACAGAAAAAATACCTTTTTTTAATTATTATATTTTTAATTAAATATTAATAATATTATTATTATTATTATTTTATTAGTGTAATTATCATTACTATGATTATTATTATTATTATTATTATTTTATTATTATTATTTTTATTTATTTATTATTATTATTATTATTTTTAAATTATTCTTAAGTTATTTCAAAAATTACCTTTTAAGTCCTTTAAACTTGCAAAATACATAACTTCTTCGTTTTAAGCCCGATTTTAACGCATAACGTCTTGTTTTGAGCGTATTTGGATTTTGCACATTCTGGAATTGGTTTTATTTGAAGTTTTTTTTGGGTCTGTGTGCAATTGTTTTTAAACAGCCAGCTGTACTATTTTAAAATTAATTAATTATTTCCTTTTAAAGTTCAAAATTGCATAACTTTGTCGTTGTAAGTCCGCTGTCGACGCACAGCACCTTGTTTTGGATGTACTCTGAATTCTGCATATTTTAAAACTATTTTCAGATGAAAATTTTATCTGTACTTTCTGTCATTTAAAAAACAGTGAAACTGCACTATTTTAAAATATTATTTTATTGTATTTGAACTTGTAAATTTCGTATCTTCGCCGTTTTAAGTCGGATTTCGATGTGCGACCCCTCGTTCTTTTCAGCAAGACGAGCTTTATGTTTTGGAACCATTTCCAGCCCTTGATCTTGGCTGTCTTGACTGTTTTCTATTTTATCTTATGACTCAGTTATTTTAATATTATTTAAATTAATTACCATACTAATTATTTTTGAACTAAAAATTATTTTTCAAACTATTTTGAAACCTCGATTGGGTGGTCAGCGGGTTTCCCTATACTTATGTATTATGAATTGGATTATTTTCAATTATTTTATTTTCCAAAAATATATTTATATCTATAAGTACTTTTAAATTATTTTAAAACTACTTATACCTAAATTCTAACTTTAGGAGACTCGTTATCGTATGAAATTTTAGACATGGATCTTATGTGTGAAGAGCAATCATGGGGGAGTGGGTTAGTGAATGGTTGAGTCCCAATCATTCACTAATCATCTCTTTAGGTGTCTTTACCTTTTTTTTTTTTATCTTTCGTAGATTGCATGCGTAGGTCGTCGCACCACAAGCACTTAGTCTAGGCTCTCCTAGATTTAAGGACATGGTGTGTTTATTTATTTACTGTGCTCCCATGCATTTATTATCCCGAGGGTTAGTGTAAACATCACTTTAAACTCCTACGACGTAGTGACACCCTAAGGACAAAAATTAAGGACATGTCTAGCAAACTTAGAAGTTTTCTAGGAGCTAGGATAGATCCCAGAACGACATGAAAACTTCAACATTTAAACTTAGTGACATCATAAACCTCCCTGAATTTTCTAGGAATTTTTAGGGCTTGTTAGATCCCTTAATTAACCAACCCTAATTAACCTGCTAAATAGGGCCCCGAGACCTTCAGAAAAATGCAATAATTACATATTAGGTCAGAAAATTACCCATAATGGTTTGATTTGTTCAGAATCTGACCCTTGACTTTAGATAAAAAGGGCTCCTCAGTTTGACTTTAGGTTGACCCCTAATTTTACCATAGGTGGAAATTACCTTTTTGCCCATAATAAATTATTAAAAATTATTAAAAATCTCAAATTTTCTCCAAATACTTGGGATCACTTTCTCAGGTCATCCCTGACTTTTGGGAGTGATTCCAATCAGTTTGGAGCTCATTTGGATCAAAACAGTAAAAAAGGCCCTTTGTTAGGAAATTTAGAAAATTCCCTTAAATACCCTATCTTTAGAAATTCATAACTAATTGTAGAAAATTCCAAATTAGGCAAACTCACTTGCATTAGACTCCAATTAGGGCCTAGTATTTATTGAAAATCTTAGATTTTCAGAAAATGGCCTAGATTAGAAAGTCAACTTTTTTTGGTCAACCCCAGCCTATAGTCTAGGGCCCGAAACTTAGAAAATTCATAACTTTGGATAGGAAACTCCGATTTTAGTCTACTACCTGTCTAACTACTCGTATTAAGGTCTAGTATTTTCCTAAGATGATAGGAGACCCAGAATTAGCCTTTTTCCCATAGTAATTTTTTGGACCCTTAGTCTAGTTCCTAGGAGGACCTAGAACTTTCCAAAATTGGCTAATACAATTCAAACTTCAAATATGAATACCTTTAGTTCTTAAAACTGATCAACAAATAAAAATAATCAAAATGGATCTAATTCACTAATATTTGAATTTTAATTAAAACATCCTTTTTAGACCCCCAACATACCTGAACTCTACATAATTTCAACTAACTATCCCACTTAGGATCTATCCAAACCACACTAGCCTTACACACACATAGAATGGTTTGCTAGGACACCACTTCTAGATCTAGGTTAGGCCGCTGGGTTTTATTTTTGCTGTGTGCCGGAGCTTTTCGTAGTTTTCACTGCATGCTGTTTGAAAATTGAATTGCTGTGTTTGCTTACTTTTCTTGCACTCTGTGATGTGATGGGCGCTAGATTTACCCCTAGGTTAGGAACGTCATATATATATATATACTGTTCTTCTATGCAGGTGGCCATGCTCAAGCTAAGAAAAGGGGGGGCACCGTTATGATTTCTAATGTTTGTTTTATGCAGGTGCTTGCTCAGCCCCCCTGATATAATGAGGGCTAAAATTATTAAATAATTATAATTGCTACAGATGGAGCTGCTTAGCCCTCAGAGCATGGCTTGGCACAGGGTCAATGGTGTTAGCATTTTTTTATATATATATATATGAACTGCTTGGGATTTTTATTAGGATAACCATGCAGGTCCTTTTAGATTTTTTCTGATTTTCAATTAATGTAAATTTGTATGTAATAATTGTTAAGAGTTGTGAAAACAACCTTTGAGTTGGGATATTCTTATCCAGCTTGAATTCTAAAAGAGGAAGGCGGATCCCTAAGGGGAGAGTCTTCTTCTATTTGGAAGATCGAGCTGGATGGCTTTAGATATCCAAAGAGAAAAAGCAATACCTCCACATTGGGGGAATTGTTTCTTCGTTTGGATATTCAAGCCACGACGGATCCAAGGAGTCCAAGGAGGAGAGATCCAAGGAGGAGAGATCCAAGAAGTCTAAGGAGAAGATATCCAGAAGACTAAAGATTTGAAGACCCAATATCCCACTCAAAGTTGTTGGCGTCTGTCATAGGCTTAGAAAATCCGGGTTGTTGGCAGTGGTGCCCGGCCACTTTACTTTTCTGCATACCCTGGGTTGTAATTAAAGGGCAGTTGGCCTATGGACATTTACTTGATTAGTTGGATTTATATTGATGTGTTTACCTGATTGCGCAGTAGAATTACCTGCTTTTTCTAGGTTTCTTTCTTGCATGTCGCTCTTGTTTTCGCCTGGATCGTATTAGTCTCTTTAAGGACTGAAAAATCTTTTATACTCATAACCAAAATTTAATATTTAAGTTTTAAATAACATAGAAACTTAACGAACCTAGGGAACTGCCGGAACCGTCCGGGGTCGCATGCATATTACTGCATCTTCTCTCTCCTTCTAATAAGACATCTCCCTACCTGCGGGTAGAGTCCGGATAATCTGGCCTATGAGGATGAAGTGCCGGACCTAGGGAGACTCAGTCTTTTCTAAAAATTATTTTATATTAAGCCTGTTTTTAAAATCTAAAGCATTCATGAGCTGACATTTCAACTAGCATGCATTGCATGAGAAATCAATTTAATTAAAATTTAATTGCATTAGTTAGGGGCATTCACCCAACATATGTCCAGGACCACTTAGGAAATTCTCTAGATGTCGGTCCTCTTTCCGATAAAATGTACCTCCCACCCATCTTTCATAATTGACCTGATAGCATGATTTTGAAGCGATTAGGTGGTTAGCTGGCTCCCCCATCCAGGCCGGGATAAGTCCAGGTTTTGCATTGCATTAGTTAGGACACGGTCTTAGTGTGTGTCGAACACTAAGTCCAAACTAGATTTAAGATTCGAGGATACTACATTCGGTCTCGTAGTATGCCTTAAATAGTAGGTAGGTCCTTTCTTTTCAGGGACCCCAAATCCTACTTATCTTCGTTACAGGATGACGCCACCTCCATCCTTCTCTCATGCATGTGATTGAGTGCTTGATCTTTCTTTTTCCAGTTTTTCTCTAGTGCCCTAGAGCCTCCGAATATTGGTTTGAGCCACGCATGTCGATTCAGCCCATTTGAACCTTTCTTCCCTTTGAGTAGGATTTCCTAGTCTATACCCTTGTGTCGATCTCACTTTAGGAGAGGATAATATATGATCCTTAATCGAGAGTTTTCTCAGGCTCCGGCCTGGGATGTAATTAACCACGGGGGCTTGCGCCCGTGGGAAACTTGGTCCCCACAATCTACTAAACCCCATTCGAGCTCTTGCATCGGGTGGGGGAAACCCGTGACTAGGTCGTGTATATTACTATCCATCGAGGTGTGTTGGCGTCAGCCTCTATCCTCAATGGTTAGTTGTATGCACGATCCAATCTGCCCTTCCAATCGACCCGTTTGCGCGGTGTTCCTTTCGGAGGTCCACAGTTTGATTCTTACTTGTTGATTTTAGAAATTCATATTGATTATATATGCTCTATCTATTTGTACATATATGATTATGGATAGATCCTTTATCAATATCGTTTGAATGTGATTGTAAATTTATAATGAATTCATTTTGTTAATCATATTAGAATGGAACCTTCCAATACTCAGCCTGCAACATTGAGTTATAGTGTGCATGAAAAAATGAATATTGTATAGAATCACTTTTTAAAAAAATTAAAGAAGTTGGTGAAATGAATACATTCAAATGTTTGTTTTGTGGTATTGCGTATAAGGGAGGAGACATAAATAGAATAAAAGGACATTTAGTAGAAGGGCAACATAGCTTCTTCCATGTCACACAATGTTAGCTACCAAATGTAAGAGAACATATAGGAGATACTGAAAAGAAAGCAATAAGGATAGAAGGAGTTGGAGGGTGCACCTTTTTTTGTATGTGATATTATAAAGAAAGGGGTCTTCTTCTCTACCCAAATCACAAACGCCTAAAGCACATATATCAAGACATGATAAAGGGAAAAGAAAGATTGATGGTATTGGCACATTCTTTGATTCTATAACCAAACTAAGATCCCAACCTTGACTTAAAAGTGACTTGGCATCCAAGAAAGTAATTATGACACCCTAAGATCCAATGAAAGGATTGAATGCCTAAATTAAAATTTACAACCAAACCACAATGAAAAAAAAAACTAGAGCTAACTCTAAAATTCAATGTAATAATAATAGAAATTTCATTTCATTTCATTCTTCAAAATTCATATACAATAACTCATTTCACATAAATTTAATAAATAAAAAAAAAATACTAGATTGTAAAATACTTTAGCTAAGCTGATTCAAACGAACTTGACTTTACTCTTCTCCACTAAACTGGCCCCTTCCCTTTTCCTGAAATGTCGGAAAACCCACAAGGTGAACATCACTAGCTCAGTAGACTTCTTTCACAAGCTTATCATAGATATCAATATCCATTTATATCACTAATAACAATTTATGTAGATGTTAAGTAAATCAATGAGTTAGTAAAGAGTACACTGAGTTCTAAAAGTAGTTTTCTTAGGATTATCATGATGTACTTGGTTTCAAAGTTGTCATATATACTATCACATATAGCCTTCACAAAGATATCAGAGAACAGAACACTAGTCATATAATCTTACGTATACTTGGGTTTCTTATTTCATCAAATGGATTAAATGGTGCATACAGATTTTAGAGTTATCAGAATGTGTTTAAAATATTAATTATATTTTTGGATTTAGATAGTTTTCAGAATATGCAATACATAAATATAATGCTTATGTCTCAATATCTACTTATAACTATACTTTCATTTATAACTCTCTTTAACCTCCACACCCGCATACAAAAAGTGGGGTCAAAATAGAAAAGAATAAAACAAAAAATCTCTCGAACCAACATGCAACAAGTGAGATCATACTCTCTTCCACATTCACACAAGATTAATGTGATTAGAATAGAACATACAATACCCTTGAATCATTTCAATGAGTGCGGATATCACATTCAAATCAAAACTATACCAATGTCATGTCATCAATTATGCAGAGTGAATGTAATAGCAGATTATTATGATCTTAACACATGATTATGATAATGCATGAAGTGTCAGAATTAATAATAATAATAATAATAATAAGCCGCACTACATGTATAAAGACCTACTCACTTAACATTTTTCATCTACAATATAATTCGAGAGGAATATCGAGTATAATATTTTAAACCTTTTTTATAACTATTGCATAAACAAAAAATATCTCATTTGTTCAATATACACAAAATCAGCAAAGAAAAAATCAACCGGTAAAATCCAATTTCTTATGGTCAACGTTAGGGGTGTCAAAACGGGTCGGCGGGTCGGGTTCGGGTTGAACTCGAGTTGACCCGAGTCTAAACGAGTCAACCCGAACCCGACCCAGTTTTACAAACAGGTCTAGAATTTCAACCTAAACCCGACCCATGCGGGTTACGGGTTGACCCAACCCAACCCGCGAAAACTGATGCCTGAGCCGAGCGGTCTGCTTCTGGTCTACTTCTGTTCGAAGTGTCGAACGACCCGAACACTAAGGTGGTTGAGGCAGAACCGTGCGGCCGGAGCATCGCGAGACCCTTAGACGCTGGACTTAGCGTGGTCGAGGCGGCACAGGGAGGTAGAGCGGCAAAGCACCAGAGACCGGAGTTGGCTAAATGGCGGTGACTGGGCGAAGAGACGGAGCAATGGCGCTCGATGCGAAGCCTGCGCACGATGCGAAGCCTGACGCGATTGGGAGACGCGATGACATGAGGCAACGGGACTGCCGGACTGGCTGATATGATGCGACAAGTCATATATATATATAAGGAGCTTGACATCGTGGTAGCAATATCCCTAGTGATGTGGTACCCACTTTACATTTCTTCCCAAACAAAGAGCTAAATATCACAACACTATCCCTAGTTTTTATTTCAATTTTTTTAGGGATCCTTTTGAGGCGCCCGTATCTTTTTATAAGGTGGTTATAAACTTATTATAGGCAAAGTAACTTTTACGAAAGCTATTGTGTGTATTATAAGTTTTTTTTTTTTAAATAGTCGCATATTAGCAAATATGATTGTAGAAAATAACTTCTTGTCACAAAAAATTTTGAAAGTAGCAAGAAAATAGTAGTAAAATCCAAGTGTGGCAATGAAAATTAGTGAAAAATTGTCCCAAATCATTGTCATTATAGTGGACTTGTTGCTAAGATCAATTCACCCAAAGCCCATGATCCAACTATATTAAATACTTCCAAGTCATCAAAGCAATTCAAACATTCATTTCGAACCATGTTTAAGCCGTAGATGCAAAACAAAATTCAAAGAATCATTATATAAGATAAAAAATTGTAATAGGAAAATTGAACCTTATTCAAATCTCATTTGCACAATGACTTACACATTTATAAATGCAATTAGCATATTAAGCCTTTATTTGGGATAAATTTTTTGTTGCTTTCTAAATCAGCTTTTTAGTACAAAAATTTCTTGAATTAAAAAAATTTTGTACTAAAAAGTCGTTTTAAACCCAACCAAAAAGGTGAAAAAAATGATCAACAAGAATATACACAAAGCATTTTACATCATTATTGTCTTCATAATCTTTGTCATCTCAAAGGTAATCAAAGAAGAAAAAAAAAATCAAAAAATGTTAAGAAGCTCAAGAATAAAGCCATTGCAAACAGGACAATTTTGACGGCTAACCAAAAGCTCCTTAGAACAAAGGCGACAAAAAGTATGACCACAGGGCATGAACGATGCACACTTATGCCGCACCAAACAAACACAACATGTGTGCACCATATCCCCTTCACTCTCCTCCGCATCATTGCCATGCTCATTATCTTGGCCTATACGTGTCTTCTCTTCCTCATAACCCTCCTCATCATCATTGTCTGAATATCTCCCTCCATCTGCCAGCAATGCCATCAACGAAATCTTTGTCGATTGCTCTTTAGTCGGCGGCCGCTGCTGCAACAACGCGGTCACCGCCTCGTCCTGCTCATCACCCCATGCAAGATGTTTTTGTGAGGCTCGCAGTGACGTGGTACGAGCAAGAGCGCCTAGACTGCTACGAGCACGACCATTGGCGCCTTCAGCAACCGCCGCTGCCCAAGCATTCCCGACTCGATGCATCCGCATGCCATCTTTAAAGGACTTCCAATTGACATCTCTTCCTTCTATATGCTCCTCATGAATGACCCCCTTGAAGGTTTTTTCGAGGCTATCGACATGACCGACGGTCTCAGCCTTCGAGTTTCTCTCTTCCATTATTTTAGGCTTCTATTTAGAGGAGAATTGGGCATTAAGAGGAGAGGGGAGGAGGATGAAGGGAAGACAACCATTTTGGGGTTTGATTTTGTCTTCTCTTTTCAAATATGAGGTGGAGCTTTTTTATTTATTTAATTTTTTTATGATTTAGAAAACTTTGGTTGGCGGGGAATCAGCAGAGTGGGCGGTTGTCCTTACCTATTAGTTGGGCTTTTTTTATGGATGAACTAATTAGTTGGGCTTTTTATTTTTTATTTTTTTTTCGTAGAAGAATAAAATTAAAGTTAATAGAAAATATATTGTATTGATTCTATATTTATTTAATTTAAACGTTTATTTAATCATGCTCTAATATTAATCTCATATTCAATAATAGATTTGTTTAATATTCATATTTTAATATTTATATAGACAAATCGTACATCATAGATTTTTATCTCATTTAAAAAAAAAATACAATAAATAGAAACTTATTGGAAATTAAAAATATTACAAAAAATAAATTAAAAAATAGCTTAGTTTATAAATAGATTTTTTAATAATATGACTAATTTTTCCTCCTGTTTTATTTATTTAATACCAATAAATATTTTTGTATATATATATACATGCTAAAATATAAATAGGATGTTATTTATTTAATACTATGCTATTTACATATTTAACATCTAAAACTTTAATATTACATACATGCCACCCATAGTTCATTTTCATACCAAATATGAGTGGTAGAAATGAAATATATGAGTGGTAGGAAAGAAATATAAGTGGTATATTTGATATTAAAATAATATAGGGTGGTATTCATGTAATATTAAAGTTTTAGGTGTTAGATATGTAAATAGGATGTTATAAAGTGGTATGTATGTAAATTTCCCAATAATGTTAACGTATGGAAAAAAAATAAGTTATGATATATTGATATAATTTATCATGAGATGAATTTGGAGATCATTGGATTTGCTTTAAGAATAGTGCAATATTTTTTTTTTTATATAGAGCACAGATCTCAAAGCAAATTCAATTATGTTTAGATCCATCAGGTTAGAAATTATGATGATGTTAGGACTTGGTTTTTTTCTATGTTAAATCCAAAACTTTTAACCAACTAATCTAGAAGGGAGTTCTGAGCCACTAATCATCCTTCCTTCATACTCTCTCTCTCTCTCTCTCTCTCTCTCTCTCTCTCTCTCTCTCTCTCTCTCTCTCTCTCTCTCTTACCTTCAACTCAAAATACCTTCAACTCTCTCTCTCTCTCCAAATTACTGAAACATCAAATCTCCTACAAGATTGACCAATTTTTATCATTATATTTGGAAAAAAAAATTGCGTCATAATATCTTATACAAAAAGCCTCTAAATTTGAGTAAAAATTAGTGTTGTATATAATCTCATGAATTGTGATATTCTCAGTCTAAATTAACAATTCTCAACGTAAATCTAATGAATTTTAAGCCCGTTCTTATTACTAATAAAGAGCAAAAGAATAAGATATGTTAAGAAAAAAGAAAAAACAAAAGTAATGGAACAATTATAGTAGAACATAATGTTATCAATGGTGCCCTCACAAATGATCGTCATATAGACATATAGTCAATTTTATTTTTGCTGAATTAATTTATAAACGGGTCAAATCTCGAATCCGAACCCGATTTGTATGGCAAACGGGTTGACCTGAATCCCGAAAGAGCTACGGGTACAGGGCCACACTTACAGCGACAAATTTTTAAATTAGGTATTATTAAAATTTTAATAATGTAATTAAGAATCTAAAAATAAATAAATTTAAAAATGAGCAAAATCGCCTATCAAACGGGCGGCTTATGTTGACTCGAACTTGTCGAGTCATATGTCAGTTGCCCAACTATCGGACGACTTATTTAAAAAAAAAAAATACTATCGCAAATTGCGCGTTAAATAGGCGATTTGCTACAGTAAATTTTGAAAAATAATTTAAAAAATAAAATAGGTAGAAAATAAATTTAAAAAATATATAAAAAAACTGATTTTTAAATAAAAATATACAAAAACAAAAAAATTGGAGTTAATGTAAAATATAATTTCTATATTTTAAAAGAAGTCAATCGTTTAAATATATATTTTTTAAACAAAAAATATAGAGCTTTGATATTTACTTTCAAAGTCAGCATTTAAGTCTAAACTTTGAATCGTTATTTATTTTTTTTGTTTCGCTATAATTTCCTGTATAACTTTTATCCATTAAAAAAATTACCGATTAAAATTTTAATAATATCAAAATAAAAAAAAATGTTCATTTTTATCAAATTTTGACCAACATATATGTATTTAAATTTTTGACTTCTATTAAAATATAGAAATTATAGTTTACATTAACTTTATATATATATATATATATATATATATATATATATATATATTTGTTCTCTATTTCGATTTTTAATTATTTTTTAAATATATTTATTTAAAATATTTTCTACTTATTTTATTTTTAAATTATTTTTTAAAATTTAATGTAGCATGTCGCCCGTTAACATACAACTTACAATTGTAATTTTTTTGAAATAAGTTGCCCGTCAGTTCATTAACTCGGCAATTGAGACATGACTCAAGAAATCTGAGTTAGCATAAGTCACTCATTTGATGGGCGACTTTAACTACTTTTAAATTTATTTATTTAAATACTTAATTATATTATTAAAGTTTTAATAATACCTATGATATATTCTCAAAAAATTATCTTGATCAAGCACGAATCTCGAGGCGAAACTGAGCCATAAACTTCAAAAATTAAATCTCGGAGCTCCCAAACTCCGATTTCAGTGAGCTTATAGTCAAATTGAGCATCTCAGAAATACGAACCCAACGACCCCAAATTCAACTCGATCCGAGCCCAAATCAAGCACCCGAAGGCTGTTGGAAAGCTCGTACCATAATTTGAGTTACCAAACGGTCTCCGATTTTAACGAGCATATAGTCGAATCAAACGGCTCGATGAGACTAATCCAAAGAGCCCAAGATCATCGAATTCCAACATCACAGAGGCCTTCAAATGTTTGACGAATGGTGCACGATCAAGGGATTCAATATAAGCCGTCCATTCGACCACTCCCTGTTCGCCCATGATCTCTCACCTATTAATGAGCTATGACACTCCAGAAAAACTATAAATAGACCCCTCATTTCTCATGAGAGGGGACTCAAGCAAGAAGAAGAAGATAAGAAAAAAAGAAGGAGAAGGAGAATCAGCTCCTCGACCACCGCCGGAGTTCCGCCCGAACTCCAAATGACGTCGGAATTCTACCCGACTTCCACGATACGCTAGAATTCTGCCCAACTTCCACTGGATGCTGAAATTCTTCCCGATTAACGACAGAGTTCCCTCCTGACGCTGAAACTCCGCCCAAGTGATGCCTGAATTCTCCTCGGCCACCAACAGACGTCGAACTTCTACCCGACGTCGGACCTTCACTCTTCGCCAAGTTTCTACGCGACGCCGGACTACTGGTTATCAGATTTTTGCTGGACGTACATCCGAAGATGGATTTCTTTCCATTGTTGGACTTCCACCTGACGCTGTTCTTCTGACCTTCATCGTTAGACATAGTCCTTCTAGCCTCCGTCGCAAGACTACAGTCCTCATGACTTATGTCGCTCGCCGACTACGGTCCTTCTGACTTATGTCGCCCGCCGACTACAGTCTTTCCGACCTCCATCGCCCACTGACTACAGTCCATGACCTGTAAATAGGTGTGAGATCAGGGACGAATAGGGAGTGGTCGAATGGACGGTTGATGTTGAACCCTTCGATCGTGCACCATTCGTTGGACATTCGAAGGCCTTAGTGATGTCGGAATTCAGCAATCTTGGGCTCGTTGGATTCGTCTCGTCGAGCCGTTCGATTCGAGTATAAGCTCATTAAAATCGAAGACCGTTTGGTAACTCAAATTGTGGTTTGAACCTTCCAACAGCGCTTCGGGTCCTTAATTTGGACCCATTTGGGCTCGGATTGAGTTGAATTTGGCGTCGTTGGGTTCGTATTTCCGATACGCTCAATTTGACTTTAAGCTCGCTGAAATCAGAGTTTGGATGCTTCCGGATTTAATTTTTGAAGTTTTCAACTTGATTTTTGCCTCGAGATTCGTGCCCAATCAAGATAATTTTTTGGGAATATATCAATTTTGATAATAATTACATGCTAATTCCTTCGTGGAGAAATTAGTTGGAAATCAAACATTTTCCTGTAGTGTTTGGCTCGCCTCCCTACATAGTGGAAGCTCCTCTTGGAAGCTCGATGATAATGAATAGTTTATTCTATTTCCATTCAATAAAATTGGTTAAGAGACAAATAATTTACAATGATTTGACTATGTAGAGAGCATAGTCATTTCTTATTACTAATAAAGAGCAAAAGTATAAGATATGTTAAGAAAAAAGAAAAACAAAAGTAATGGAACAATTATAGTAGAACATAATGTTTTCAATGGTGCCCTCACAAATGGTCATCATATAGACTTATAGCCAATTTTATTTTTGCTGAATTAATTTGTAAACGGGTCAAATCTCGAATCCGAACCTGATTTATATGACAAAAGGGTTGACCTGAATCCCGAAAGTGCTACGGGTACAGGGCCACACTTACAGCGACAAAATTTTAAATTAGGTATTATTAAAATTTTAATAATGTAATTAAGTATCTAAAAATAAATAAATTTAAAAATGAGCAAAATCGCCTATCAAACGGGCGGCTTATGTTGACTCGAACTTGTCGAGTCATATGTCAGTTGCCCAACTAACGGACGACTTATTTAACAAAAAAAAAAAAAAAAAACTATCGCAAATTGCGCGTTAAATAGGCGACTTGCTACAGTAAATTTTGAAAAAAATAATTTAAAAATAAAATAGATAAAAAATAAATTTAAAAAATATATAAAAAAACTGATTTTTAAATAAAAATATACAAAAAAAAAATTGGAGTTAATGTAAAATATAATTTCTATATTTTAATAGAAGTCAATCGTTTAAATATATATTTTTTAAACAAAGAATACAGAGCTTTGATATTTACTTTCAAAGTCTGCATTTAAGTCTAAACTTTGAATCGTTATTTTTTTTTTCTTTCGCTATAATTTCTTGTATAACTTTTATCCACACACACACATATATATATATATATATATTATCTCTATTTTGATTTTAAATTATTTTTTAAATATATTTATTTAATATATTTTCTACTTATTTTATTTTTAAATTATTTTTTAAAATATAATGTAGCATTTCACCAGTTAACAAACAACTTACCATTGTAATTTTTTATATAAGTCGCCCGTCAGTTCGTCAACTCGCAAGTGGGACAAGACTCAGCAAATCTAAGTTAGCATAAGTCCTCCATTTGATGGGCAACTTTATCTACTTCTAAATTTATTTTTTTTAATACTTAATTATATTATATATTTTTTAATAATACCTAGTTTCAAAATGGCCAAATTTTCAGAAGGAGCGAATTTCGTGTGGAATTTAGCTGAAGGAGCGCGAATCCGAGAAAATTTGAGAAGCAGCTAATACGCCGTACATATATGCGCATTCAAAGAATGCGCTTAATTAAACGGTGCATTCATAGAATGCGCCGAATGGTTCAGCGCATTCTATAGAATGCGCTTTTCGGTTCAGCGCATTCTATAGATTGCGCGTTTTGGCTTGGCGTATTTCTTAGGTAGTTCGTCAATCCAGCTGGCAGTGACCCGAAAACTGAGAGGATTTTGATTTTAGCGGGGGCAAGATCCGGTTTTTCCGCGAAAGTAGTTGAAACGATGGTGAAATTTATGCGGGTAGCTGAATATGAGTGGTTGGGAGCTGATCATTGATGACGGAAATGGCTGAACTTCCGGCTTTAAAAGGGCAGGCTGCGTTCTCGTTTACACCATTCCTCCTCAAGCGAAGTTTCTCTCAATTTTTCGGTGTTAAAGCTCAGAAGGTATGGTTTTTTATTAGCTGTTTATTTTCTAAGGTTTTATGTTTATGTTGTAATAATATAGGCAGATTTATATCATAGGGCAGTTGTGTGATTTGTGTTGTTTCCTCTATTCATTGCGCAACATACGGATCTTCCTAGCATTAGCCTTTCTGATTCTTAGTTTTGTAATCAGCTCTGTAGTCATATCAAGGCCAAACTTACTCGGCTCTCATTAATTTTGCTTTGCTTGAAATGCTATCCTTGTCTTCTTACAGTCTCTTGTATCCTACTCTCTAGATCACTGGCTAATTCTCATCTTAAATGGCTCCTTTCATTATTAGTTTTCTTCTAAAGTAGCAGTTAGCATTTTGAATTTGTCAAAAGAAAGATCACAATATTTCTCCATCAAGCAATATTATGGAAACGGTTTGGACCACGTTTTACTTACTGCCATTGCCTTAAAAAAAAAAAAAAACTCTGTGATGGGCAAAAAGTTAGTATTGTCAGAAGAAATGAAAGTTAAGATGTTTTTTTTGGGTCACTAATCCGCCAATTTCCTGTACTCAAACATAGTAACAAATTAGAGAGCGGTTTGGAGTTAGAAGTGCTTAAGATCAGTGCTAAGATATCATATATAGATTTTAATTTTAATTGCCTTTTAATCATAAAAAAATGTTAAAATATTGTTAGAAAATTTAATCAAACTTATATTTCTAGCTTATTTATGAACTTTTTTTGTATTTTTGCAAAATCTATTAAATGTCTGAATGGTTTATTGGATCTGGACATTTGGGTTTTGGTTCATTTCAATGAAAAATAAAGATGGTAAATAATGTATAATTTATAACTATAGCAAGTTTCACATGAACTCTAACTAACTGTTAAGTTAAGATTAGTTTAAAAAATTTTATGACAATGGTATATATTAATATTTTAATACCCCATTTATGAAATACCACATTTATTATTCAAGCTCTTAAACAATGTAACATAATCTCTGAAGCATTTGAGTTGATGAAAGTTAGTAGAGTTAAGTGGAACGAAATCCTATTTTGAACAAGCATAAGTTAACTTAAAATAGTATTATTCATCCTACTCCCTTTATTTCATTTTTTGAATAGAAAATAAGTAAATAAGCCCTTTTTTTATGGAAACCATTAAGTAAGTTACATTAGAGGAAAGATTAAATTTTAATTTTCATTTTGATTTAGTCTAGTTATATTTGGACAGAAGTTAACAGTTCAATGGTACACACACTTAATAGAATCTAATAGTTTGAGTGATGAGCAAGCACTCCTCAACTCCCAAAGAAGATAGATAGTTGGGCTGAGGTCTACTCAGCTAGGTTGGCCTATTTAACCCCATAGATTAGTTTTAATTTTTAATTTTTAAATATTTAAATTATATTAAAAAATTGATTATTATACAAGCATGCACAATTTTTTCTCTTAAAATATTTTCTACTTTATTTCTTATAATATTACCAAAATATTGCAATATTTGGGTGAACGAACTCAAAATAAAAAGCTTATATTGTAACTATAATACCAATTTTAAAAAATAATGGGTAAGAAATATAATTTTAATTTAAAAATCAATTTGTATTTACAAAAAAAAAAATATTTTGATTTATAAAAATAAATTTAAATTTTGTTATGTTATTAAAAAAAAAAATCATAATATAATTTTTTTGCTTATAGTTTATTTGGATTAAAAAATAAATTCTAGAATGTTTTAATTTAGGAATTTAGCAAAGTTAATATTTATGAAAACTATTAATTTGAACATATTTTCACCCCGTATCAAAATAGTTAACATTAATAGTGAACCAAATTAATGAATCACGATATCATTAATAGTGAAGGAAAAAAAATATTTATAAACAATTGGCACACTCCGTTGTCAATATTGAAGAAATAATGAATCACGATATCATTAATAGTCAACAAAATTAATATTAGTAATAATATTAGTTTCATGAGTGAAAGGTTAATTTTTTTTAATGATAGTGAGGAATATTAGCAATGGCGGAGGGAGGGGGGGCTAGGGGGGCACGTCCCCCACCTAAAAAAATTCATTATATCTATAATTGATGTAGCAGGTACGAGAGGAAAGCAAATTGTAGAAAACGAAGAAGGAAAAACTTGTCAAATTCATTCTAACATGCTTTATCACTATATTGGTTATCCAAAAAAAAATAAAAAAAAATTGCACCGTTATTTTTTTTTTTTTGATACTTAGCTTTATATTGATGTACATGTTTACCTTGTGTGTTATAAGGTGGAGAGAGAGTGTTATTGTTTAAATTATCAAAAAAAAAAAGAGATATAAAGAGAAGATTAAATTAAGTTACTTTTTTCTTAAATATATCTAATCAAGCACAAATTAATAATATAGTTTAAGGTCCTGTTCGGGACGATTTATTTATTTTTAGTACGAATTTCTTAGTTGAAAAAACATTCAGTTGAAAGATTGCATTAAAAATAGAAAGAAAGCTATCCCAACGAAGCTTAAATCGTTAGATATATTTAAAACATAAAGCAGCAAAAATAAATATGATGTGCCTATATATTTCTGTAAAATAAAATTATTGATTATATTCATGGAGTAAAATTTTGATGTAACAACAAATATAGATTATTATTTCTAAGAGTTAAGAGTTTCTTTATGCTTTAACAAAAAGTATGAAAGTTGTCCCAAACAGTGCCCCCCCCCCCCCCTGAACAAATTTTTTGGCTCCGCTAGTAAATATTAGTATCAATCATAATATTAGTATCATGATCAATAGGTGAAATTTTGTTAAATAATCATTGATATATGATTTTAGATTTGTATTTGTGGGTATAAGTCTTGATAAGGCATATGTATTAATTACATAACTTATCTTATGTTTATAGTATGTCTCGATTATTGCTGTATTTCAATGGAGAGTTACAAATTTCGGCCGACTTCACACCAAGTTATATTGGCGGGACGATTAGACCACTCCTGATCGATGATAATATTTCCCTTGAAATGTTAAAAAGAAGAATTATGCGTGCACTTAGAATAAATTCAACAACAACCACTATTAACCTGACATGTCGTCTTAGAAATAATGGTGGATTTTGTGCGATTCATGTCACTGATGATGAGGTATGTGAGTACATGTTGATGGAGGCTAGAACACAAGCTGTTGTTGTGTACGTGGAGGTTGAGCAAATTTCACCCATCGAGGTTGCTGCACCACCGGTTGAAGCTTACATGTGCGTATCAACCATTTTATTTCATAACTGTTTGGCTTAACTTGTCCTTACACCTAACTTAACTTTTATGTGTTAGGCCAACTCGTATATCTGAAACATTTATGGCTAGTGTTAGAGAAGTTCCGAGAAATGTTGAAGATGACTTAGATGGTCGTCCAGTAGGGCAGCTTCCAAGAGTTCAACCTAGACTTAGTCAAGGGGAACATTCATATTACGACACCTCCAATTATACAGTAGCAGAAGATATGAACCCCTCAATGCCTTTCATCGAGCGTAATTCTGAAAATGAAGATGAAGGATATGAAACGATGAATAGCGATAGTACTAATTCATCAAATGATGGTAGCCCGATATTAGAGTCCCACATACCTATGGAGCAATTTACCAATACGGATTATAATGGACAACAGTTCATTGCAGAACACGCAACACAAAATCGTGATGGAATAGATGGCATGAACATCAATAACGATTTTGTCGAAACTGTTCGGACAACTCAATAGTGGGATGATGATGAAATTTTTGATGCTCCTTGTGTTAGCACTGTTGGCTCGTTACAAACAACAACACCAGTAGAGTTATATGAAGGTCAGATATTTCATACAAAAGTAGATTTGCAAGTCGCAGTTAATGGTTGGTCGATACTTCATAATGTTCAATTTATAAATTCAACATCCAATAAAAGCCGATTGAGTGTCATTTGTGCTCATCATCTGGCTCCTGATCGTCCCTGCCTTTGGCGCTTACATGCTGCACGAAGTAAAATGTTAGGTGGGTTATGGAAAATATCGACTTGTGGACCTCCACATACATGCACTCACCCAATATTGGCTAGTGGACACCATAATTGCACCTCAAAATTTATATGCAGACAAATAATTCTTATAATTAGACAACAATTAGACATGAAGCCAAAGGAGATTATAGCTAGAATGGAGTCGAAGTATGACATTAAGATATCATACATGAAGGCATGGGATGCACGTAGAAAAGCTATTGAAGCAACTTTTGGTAGCTATGAGCAATCTTATTACTCTCTTTTTTGTTTTATGGAAGCCTTTAGGTTATCCCAACCAGGCACTGTATATAACATTCATGTCGTACCTACTGCACGATTTAAGTCACTTTTTTGGGCATTCGGTCCTTCTATTTATGGGTGGCAACACTGTAGACCAGTGCTGAGTATGGATGGGACTTTCTTGCTTGGGAAGTATTGAGGGACCCTCTTAGCAGTAGTGGGCATTGATGGGAACGGCGGATTGTTTCCACTAGCTTTTGCAGTTGTAGAATCGGAGAGCAATGAATCGTGGATTTGGTTCCTACAAAAGATACAACAACTTTTACCAGTAGTTGCTAATCGACAAAAGTTGTGTATAATTTCTGATAAGCACCCAGAATTAGTGCGCGGGTGCAGGGAAGTATTTCCTAATGCTGTTCATAGGCAATGCCTTCGTCACTTACGCGAAAATTTTAAAAAAATGGTCCGTCGTTTGGGAACTCCAGATAGTGAGGGCTTGAGTAACAAAATGTATTTTGCCGGAAATACTGATGATTACACATATTTCAATCGAATGATGGATGAAATTAAAATGACAAAGCAGGAGGCATTCGATTGGTTGGTCCAACGCGATGTTGCCAAATGGACCCTATTATTTGATGAAGGCTGTCGTTATGGTATAATGACCACAAACGCATCTGAATGTTTTAACGGGGTGCTTAAACGAGCTCGAGGATTGCCGATACAAGGATTAGTAATGTCAATTTACTATAATCTTGTAGCATTATTCTTAAGAAGATCATCCGAATCTGGAAAGTGGGTTGTCGAAGGCCAATCAAAGTTCGTTCCACGCACCATGGTAGTCATACAAAGAGCCGAACGTGATGCTCGACGGTGTCCTGAACTAGTCACAATTAACAGAAATGAATTTGAAGTTATTGATACGTCTTCTCGAGCAAATAAGGTCGAGATAATAAATACATCAACCAGTACGTGCACGTGTTTGAAACCACAAATTTTTCATGTTCCTTGCGTTCAAGTCGTTGCAGTTGCTGGTTATAGGCGATGAGATCATAATGCTTTTGTATCTCCAATATTTCTGATCGAGGAGTATATTGCTACGTACTCCAAACTGTTCCATGTCTTCCGCCCGAAAGACATATGGCCCACCTTTACTGAGGAGCACGGAATAATCCCTTTGATGGCACCAAGTTTTCGTCGTCGTGCAGGGCGACCACGGATGAATAGGTTTCGTACCACGATGGATGAACCCCCGAGTATATCAAACAAAGCTTGTGATTTTTGTAAACAAATAGGTCACAATAGAACCACTTGTCCTAACAATCCTTCATCATCAAGGTAATCCAGTTGCACTCCTTATAATTTTAATTCATTAGAAATTAAGCATTATAATTACATGATTTCTATTTAACTTTCTTTGGATAGGTATGGCCGACCGATCTAGACGTGCTCGTTCAGGGCGACGCACAACGCATCGTACGACTGCAGAAAATGCCCCAGTGCAGCTTAGTATAGCATCACTTGGAGATTCTCATAGAGCGCATGACCCAGAGAATGTATGTCAATTAAATTACTTTGATTATGTATTACTTATGTCATGCTTAATTATGTTACTAATATATAATAATTTGAACTTTTCAGGCATCTCCTTTGTTTGCGTCATCTCACATGCGAATGGCTAGGGAATGGCCAATTGAGTGCCTACGGATGATATACGTATTGAATAACCTGGGATTTCAAAACCTCAGACATTTGCAGTTTATTAGGTTGGATCACAACCTGATTCAGGCACTGGTGAAGAGATGGTGCCCTTTAACAAACACATTTCATTTAACAATCGGTGAGATGACTATTACATTGCAGGATGTCCAAATTTTATTAGGGCTTAGAATTGATGGACCTGCAGTGGTTGGCCCAAATGTTGTTGGGCAAGGATGTATTTGGCCAACATGGCCGAATTGCTGTGACGAGTTACTTGGGATGCATCCTGGGAGGGATACAGTATACCATGACCCCAATGATGAGGAAGATGTTGCGACATTCAGGATGGGTTCTTCACAAATAGATTCTATGCTCCCACTACGTTGGCTCCGCTGGACATTTTACAGAGATTCCTATGATGATTTGACACCAGATATTTTCCTACGACATGTTCGTGCATATATCCTATTTATGATAGGTTGTTTTTTAATTCCAGATACATCACGTAGTCATGTTTCACTGCAATGGCTACCTCTACTAGTCGATGTTGAGAGCTTCAGTCGGATGTCACTTGGCGGTGCTGTTCTTGCACATCTTTACAGGGAGCTGTGTTATGCAACAAGACCAACAAGGACGTATATAGCGGGTTGTGTGGCACTCCTGCAAGTTTGGTCTTGGGAACGACTGCATATTGGTAAACCAACACTCCGAGTCCCGCAGATTATTGACTTAGCCGGCCGTCCATTGGATTGCAGGTTCGTAAGATTTGGTCAATAAAAGATATTTTGCCATTTCATTACTAATGCTTCGTACAAATATATAGGTGGGCTGAAGATAGAATACGTGAGCTACCTGCAGGCAATACAATAACGTATAGAGATGAGTTTGATGGGTTGCGTATGAGTCAGGTATAATAAACGTCTTATTATTAAAATAAAACATTTTATCTCAAAAATTATAACAAATTTTCTATTACATTTTTCTAGGTTATCATGACTCCGTATACCCATATAGTTCTAGCTGCTCTTCCAATACAGTACCATGATGGAGAAGAGATTTGGAGGGCACGAGTTCCACTTATTAGTTGGAAACGTGCAGAGTGGCACCTTCCAGACCGGGTTGTAAGACAGTTTTCAGGTCTACCAACCACTGTAATTGAACCCATGGAACATTCATTCAGGCGCATTGATGGTAGGGGTCGAGCAGATCAAGATTGGACAGTACAGTACCGTGACTACCTCCAGATGTGGGACGAGAGAAGGGCCTACGTGGTACCCATCATGCTAGTCACAGGAACAGGCAACCAAGAAGTTGGTGCTTATCTACGGTGGTATAGATCTTGGGCTTCTATCTACCTGTTACAACCTCAAGTTGAGCCTCCGGAGACCTTCTTTCCTCGATCACCTGGCGAGAGATTAGTGGTACGTATTGAAATGTTCATGATAATGTATTAATTTCTATTTACAAAACCCTAAAAAAAATTATATTTCTTTTAGGCGGATTACTACATACGATCATCTGCGATACTTGAGCCACTAGCTGGGGGTGGGGGACAAAATGCTAGTTCATTGCAGATGGCCATAGATCAGGTTGCTGAATTGTCTGCCCGAGTTCAACAATCTGTTTATATCGACTACACTACCTTCGATACATCAACCGAGGTAGAGCAACAAAGGAGAGAACGTGCGGAGAGTTCTCAAGGCCAGCAGCACAGCAGACGATCTGTTTCAGATGCTCCTTCCAGGTCGATGGGAAGTAGGCACTGACGGAATGTTGCACTGGACCCGCATCGGCATTCCGTTCATACACCATCCATGGCCTACGATTACATGGGAGCTGGTACTTCAGCCCAACATAAGAGCCCGCACGTTGGACAGTCTTCTCAGCCAGGACAAATTTATTATGACACACAATACGACCAAACCAGGGGGCAATCATTATTTCCAATGGTCATTCCACCCTGGATGTCATCAGTTGGATTACCTTCATCCCCAACGCAGCAGGACATTATGTTAACGGGAGGTTATCCTACGGAAGCAGGTATACAACTATCACACCAACGTGCCGAGGTTGAGCAGGAGGAGACTGAGGTTTCAGAGGAGCCACAATTACAGAGGAGAAGACGAAGGGCACCAAATAGATTTACTCCAGGGAGTGGGGCACTGCCTAGGCATCGGTAGTATGAGTTTTGAGATGTATTGTTGTGCTGATATTTGTCATATGACTACCTGTTATAAAAATGTTTAAATATTATGAAATCTTTTTATTATTTAGCTTGACAACTCATATCTACTAGTTAATTTTTTTTGGCACGTATTCATTTTTTATCTTCATTATTTTGTATTACATAATAAAGGTAAAATCTACAATTCTCACGGACATTCTAAAAAAATATCATTTCAGCATCAGCAACCAAGCATGTACTCCAACAATTCTGATGATATCAGCACTACATAAATCAAAGAATGGATTACGGAGGGTACCATACGAGTGCGTCAAAGCTTATGTTATCCTCTCGATAACGACCTGGAGGCTAGAGTTTCATCAAACGCACTTTTCAGGTGTATTATCCATACTTGGGATGAAGATGACGATTCCTTACTGTGGTACTTACATGATGATACGATGAAAGAGAAGGAATATAGAGGTAACCAAGTACGTCAAGAGTTAGGCTGGAAATGTATACAAGAAGGCTTTCCTATTTTTAAGCACCACCTTGTGGCACAAGCTTTCCTAAAAGGTAGAATTCTAGAACTTTGTCGAGATAAAAACGGTGACATTGAACCCGGTTTAGGAAGGTCTATGATGAATATAGACAATTGCATTTTATACTCCGAATGGACGCCGAACCATGATAAGAAAATATTAAATTCTTATAAACAGTTGATGCAAATTTCTAAACACCCAAAAGCTAAGGATTTTCTTAATGGAGAAGATTGGCAACAATTACAGCAACAATTCCAGATCGACTTCAAATATTGTCCTACACAAACGCAGCTCCAAACTCGTCTACGATATCTTCTTAATAATATGAAGCAGTAACTTCAGCGTTACTCCTATCCCCGTGCTTTAAAATTGTATTTCATGTTGTTATTTACTTTCTCGTTCGAACATAACGTTTAAATGTATTTCATGTTGTTATGTTGATGATTAATATTCATGTTCGTAATTGTTGCTTAACTTGTAATATGTTATATTAAATTCGCTCGTGTTCTTCAAATCTTTTATTTAAAATAATTCATTTAATAGTATTATCCTAAGGACGAACTAAATTGCATATGCTAAATACTCAGGTAGAAATGTCATCATCATCAAGGAGCTTATCAATAAAGCGGTCACCATCAAGGGATTTCCTACATATTATTCCAAGGAAGAAGTTGATCTATGATGGTACAATTCGATTAACAGAATGTCTGTCGTATCGAATGGATGAATTCTTGGAGGAGAAATCAAGATCAAATAAATTTTTTCGATGTTGTCTGCATGAATGGTCATGGTATGAAGACGATAGTTTATGTGATACATATCATGAAGTTATCAAATGTCGTCATCCCATGTATGTGGATGGAGAAACTATTACTGATTTGGGCTGGCAATTTGTACGACAAAGGTTTAGAGATCATAAAGGTCATTTTGCTCCTATAAGTACTTTAAAAACAAGAATTAGTGAAATCACAAAAGTAAAGGATGGTTCTGTTGTGGTCAATGTTGAGAATCTAATAACTGATGTTCAACATTGTATTCTGTACAAAGAGTGGCATAATTATCAAGATGCATTCCTATCAGAAATATATCAAGAGCTGAATATTATAGATGGTAAAAAGAAGGAGTTCTTAAATATCAAAGATTGGCACCAAATCCAAAAGCAGTTCACAGAAAAAATTCTTATGTTGTCCTACATTAACCCAAATCCAAGCGCGTATGCGCATTGTACTAAGCCGCTCGTAATTATAATTTCTTATTTCTTCTTATTCTAATGATATGTATTTCATTCTATTGCTGAACTTATCATGTATTTTCAATAACTGGTGTTAATTAATTCTAGCAATACTCCCATTCCAATCTTCCTATGAAGAAGAAGATGATGAATAAATATTTATTTATCCAAATACTCAATACTTTGTCGTAATTTCATATATAATTTATTTTAATATAGCATCTAAAATTAATTTCACATTCATAATATGTTTATAACAAATTAAATAGAAATACACAAATTTTATAATTTACTCATATTTTAAAGTTATTTTAATAACTATTTCACCATTTTCTCTCATTTTTCATTAACTAAATCTCATAATTGACCTAACTTTAAAATTTATTTTAAAGTATATTGATATTAAGGCACACTTGCTTCATCATTAATAATCATAATAACTATAATTACTACCTAAAACTTAAAAGGAACATACAAATTTAATGAAAATCTTGTCTTACCTTTTTGCAAATAATTATGGGTTCATAGCACTTAACCCATTGCAGTTCAATTTTTTTTTTTTAAATTCCAAATTATTAACATTGTGAAATCATTTCGAATTAAGAGTTTTGATATCAAAAAATTAATTTAAAAAAATTGTCTCAAACGAAATCTAAGCAACTTATACCATAAATCACTACGATAAAGAAAAAATTTGTTATATTAACTTAATGAAAATGAGTTGAAACTATCTTGGACAGTTGGAGTATCAAAATTTTATTACAAAGGGTATCAATGGGACCGATTGTGTTCAAAAATGACAAAAAAACCAATGGAGGGCAAAGTGAGGATGAGACTGATGACTTATATAAGCGGCGCTGCGACTAAAGACATGCGAAGCTCATTGATGTGGTAGTCGTGACGGGATCTCGATGATGCGCTAAGCTTTGACGAGGATATATGAAATTTTAATTATTACTTAAAATTTTAAATATTTTATGACTAAATAATGAAGATGTAATGTTAAATATGTTAATAAATAAAACTTTTTAGTTGTATGTATGTAAATCCCACAAATGTTGATTAAAATTAATTTTTTATTTAAATTAAATTATCTAAAATTTATTAAAATCAGTTTTATACAAATTTAATTTGAGAATTTTAGAATAACTTCTTATATTTAATTTTCAATTCTATGAATGTATAAAATTAGAATTTTCTTTCATATTAGTCGATTTCATCCCATAAGTAATAAAAAAAATTATTTAAATAAGATAAATAAATTTATTACTTGACATATATATACTTAAAATTAAATATAAAAAATAGATTAATAAAGTAAAAAAAAATAAAAAATTTCTAATACCCATTTTTTTTTATTTCGTATCGAACAAGAATGCACGGAAGTTCACAACAGCAAAATGATTGTTTGCTAGGATATCACAACAGCCAACTGCACAAAAAATCATACAAAGAATTTCATAAGAAATAAAAACAAAATCCTCTCAGTTTTCGGGTCACTGCCAGCGGGATTGACGAACTACCTAAGAAATACGCCAAGCCAAAACGCGCAATCTATAGAATGCGCTGAACCGAAAAGCGCATTCTATAGAATGCGCTGAACCATTCGGCGCATTCTATGAATGAGCCGTTTCATTAAGCGCATTCTTTGAATGCGCATAACTGTACGGCGTATTGGCTGCTTCTCAAATTTTCTCGGATTCGCGCTCCTTCAGCTAAATTCCACACGAAATTCGCTCCTTCTGAAAATTTGGCCTTTCAAAATTTTCCCTACTTATAGATCGAACGCACGAGAGAAGTTATATACACAAATAGCTATAATAAAAAAAATATATAAGAGAATTAAAATTCAATTAATTTTCAAGATGAAAGATTTGTTAACTATTTTAAATAATTTTCTTTAAAAAAATAATGTTCTTTTAAACAAAAGTACCCAGGCAAATAAACTGGATCAAAATTAGCTTACGAGTTCTGATTAGATATTAAGGTTCCGTTTGGGATGATCTTTTTTCTACTTCTTAACGTAATTTTTTAATACAAAAAGCTTAAATAATGAGCATGACCAAGCATTTGATGGGCGACTTTAACTACTTCCAAATACTTCTTAAAGTAATTTTTTTCTACTTCTAACTTTTATCCTATGCTTCAAGCAATAAATTATCTAATATGTTCGATTTAGGCTTCGTTTCAGATAACTTTCTTTCTGCTTTTTACGGTATTTTTTAAATACAAAAATTTCATGAAAGCAGCCAAAAAACTGTCACAAACAAAGCCTCAGTTTTTGATTAGTCAAATTTGACCCAAAATCATCTCTAAACTCCTCAAATCGAAACAAAAAATAATCGAATTTTGAATCATGCTAAATTTAAAACATTTGGTAGCTGAAACTAAACTGATTTTGTACATATAATTTAGGTGCTATATCAACAGTTTTTTTCTCAATAACAAAAGAACGAATCAAAAACTATTTCTAGAGTTTCTATTTTGCATAAATTATCAGTCTCATTTCACTTGTAAATTAGGGTTCATAGCAAACATGGTTCAAAGTATCAACAAACAGGCAATGCAAAGCATAATAAGCAGCTCATTAATTCTAATAGATCAGTTTTCAGATGCTCCACAGCTTGGCCAAAACTCACAGCAGAATATTAACAAACGTCAAAATCGGAGACCGTTTGGTAACTCAAATTGCGGTTTGAACCTTCCAACAGCGTTTTGAACCCTTGATTCGGACTCATTTGGGCTCGGATTGAGTCGATCTCGGTGTCGTTGGGTTCGTATTTCCGAGACGCTCAGTTTGACTGTAAGCTCGTTGAAATCGAAGTTCGGATGCTCCCGGATTTTAATTTTTGAAGTCTCCAACTAGCTTTTGCCTCGAGATTCGTGCCTGATCAAGCTAATTTTGTGATGACGTATCAGTTGCCCCCCTATTTTCGGACGTCGAAGCTCCAGAAGTCCGAAAATATAAGTGTTGACAATTTGCATAGGCCGAAATGCCAAAAAATGCGTTCCAAAAATTAATGGCTTGCTCAAACTTGATCATAGAGGCCCCGTTGAGCTCCGAAAGTGTTGAAATTGAGTCCGGAACATCGAAAAACGTATCCTATGACCTCAAAAACGTCGAAATCGGAGCTTCCGGGACAAAAATCGAGCCCAAGATGGGCTAGGCGGCCGGACCGGCCGGAACGGCCGGCCGGCCGCCGCCGCCGCCGACGCCGGCGCGCAGTCGGAACGCGTGGCCCGCGTTCCAGCGGGCCGCCTGACCCGCGCCAGCCAGAATCGGGTCCGCCTGACCCGCGCAAGCGGGCGCCTGATCCGCGCGGTCGGCCAGCTTGGGCCGCGCTGCAACCCGCGCGGCGGCTCGTCTGGGCCGCCTGGGCCCGCGCGTTCGGCTCGCCTGGGCCCGCCTGTAGCCAGCCTTTGGCTGCGCCGTTTGGCCGCGTCCCTTGGCTGCCACCGCCTCTTAAGGCGGTGGAATGAGGCGGTTTCGCCTGTGGGCCCCGCCTCCTTTGAAATCCTTTAATCTGAGCCGTTTGATCTCCAAAAAATCTCAAAAAAAAAATCCAAAAAATTCTGAAAAAATTCTGAAAAATTAAGAAAATTTTGGAAAATTAAAAAATTCTAGAAACTTCTCTTCCCTCTCCTAAAAACTATAAAAATGGCCTTAGATCCTTAAGAAAATTCATTCCTTTCTTCTTCTTCGCCTGTTTTCTTCTCTTCGTCTCCTCCTCTCTTCTCATCTCCCTCTGTCCTTTCTATTGAGGCATTCCCTCAGTTTTCTGAGGCCCCTCTCTTGGCAAGGAAGTCCAGAGATTTTCTTCTTTCCCCATCTCCCTCTGTCCTTTCTATTGAGGCCTTCCCTCAGTTTTCTGAGGCCCCTCTCTTGGCAAGGAAGTCCGGAGATTCTCTCTTTTCCTCCTACACCCTTTAAGAGAAATGTCAGGTGATTGCCCCCTACCGAGAGATCCTGCGATCCGAGGAGATGCCGTCGCACCACATGATGGGGAGCGTAGGCCGAATAGGGAAGTGGATGAGGGAACGTCGACTGTTACAAATGACTTCCTATTCCTTTTTCGCAAGAATTATTACTTCCCGAATGATGTGAAGACGATGGTCCCGAGGATGTCTGATCAGGCGAATCTTCCTCCTCCTGGGTACGTGACCATTTCTGAGGCCCACTTGCGGACTGGTTTACGCTTTCCGCCTCCTACTGAGCTGATCGAAGTCTTACAATGGTGCGGTGTAAACCTATTCCAACTTTCGTTTAGAGCAATGTCAGTGGCCATGGGATTGATTGCTCTATTTTGGGATCGAGGAGCTACTATGACCCCGAAACATCTTTCACGGATGGGTAAGTTCACTAGCGATACATCTGGGGGTGTGACTTTTAGATCCAAATGGTTGGATGTGCGTACCCGCGATCCTTCAAAAAACTGGGTCAATGCTTTCTTTTTTGTGAAGAATGATTGGGGCTTGATAGAGAAGTGGGGGAAGATGAGGGATCTGCCATCCCCTCTGCATGTCAGCGAGGAAGACATAATGAGAATTTTGAAGGCTTCTGATCTCGAACATCTTCTATTTGAGGTTCGTCATATGAGCAAATACACTGAAGAAGAGTTCTTATTCAAGGTTGGGATTTCATTTCATACTGGGAGGTCTGATGCAAGGAAGTTGAAGCCGACATCCAGAATTCCTGAGCCCCCAGCTCCTTCTTCAAAAGCGGCTCCCAAACGACCGGCAAGAGGCGACGACCCCCAGGCTTCGAAGAAGAAGAGGTTGGAAAAGACAAACACTGACAAGACCCTACCTGACTGTTCCCCAGCCAAGCTACATATCCCTGAGGATGTCATGAATCATCAGTGCCTCGGACATAACAAGACCAGTAATTTGGTGAGTAATATTTTCAAATATTTTTTATTTCATTTGCTTATGGGGTGACTTCTAATAAACCTTTTTTTTTATTTCAGCTGTCACGTGCTGTGATTGCAGTTAATGACTGGAACACTGAGTTTGTTAAGATCAAGTACCTCCAGGGAGAATTCAAACAAAGGTATGATCAGAAGGTTAAGGAGGTGAAGGTGCTTGAAGATGAGTTGAGCGAGTGCAGGACTGATCTGGCTAACTCAATGCGCTCTGTATCTCTCCAGAATCGGCAGGCAGATCAGCACCAGATAGATCTTGAGGAGGCTCACGCGACGATCACCAGGCTTTTGAAGGAGCAGAAAGTTTCTGAAGAGAAGATAGTGTCGCTTGAAGCGAAGGATAAGAAGTCCCAGGCCGTTATAGCTGAGAAGGAGGCTACCTTGTCTAGCTTAGAACCTTCAAGAGTTATTGAAGACTTCAAGAAGTCCATAGCATTCAAGATCATTGTCCAGGATCACGTTGAGGAGGCCCGAGATCACATTTATGCCATAGAGGTGAAGGGTTTGGAGCAGCAGTGTACTGAGGATGGATTTATTAGAGGCTTCTTTAAGGGGGTTCGCCTGATGCAGTGAAAGACCGGAGTTTCAGCTGAAGAGGTGACCCCTAGCCAGGCTTCAGCTGACTTTCCTTCAGGCTCTGATGGTGATGAGGTAGAGAGTGATCTACGGAAGGTCCTTGATCTTAATGCAGATGATGAGATAGTAGATGTTGAGTAGAATTTCTAGTTCCTGTTGTCTGTATTAGTTTGCCTTTTTAGCGATTGTGATGTACCTGATGTTTGTACTGTTATGTGATTTCTACTTTGACTTAGTAGTTGATTATTGTTCTGTTGTTATATGACTTTTGATATTCTGGTGTATTTATTCGTCCTGAGTAAATTTTATTCATGTTTGCTTAAGGTATTTGTCTTCCAACTTGTGCTTAAAAGTTTAGAATGATCCTCTAAGGATGTGCGGTTTACTCTAAGTTGTACGTCAGAGTCTTGCTTGATGACGTCAACCTGTAAAAGAGGTTAAAAGAATCTATAAGAGATGTAAGACCTATCCGAGGTTGTGAGTCAGAGCCCTGCTCGATGACGTTAACCTGTATGGAAGAGGTCGGGAGAATCCACCAAGGATGTAAGACCTATCCGAGGTCGTGAGTCAGAGCCCTGCTCGATGACGTTAACCTGTGTGGAAGAGGCCGGAAGAATCCACCAAGAATGTAAGACCTATCCGAGGTTGTGTGTCAGAGCCCTGCTCGATGACGTTAACCTGTGTGGAATAGGTTGGATCGAATCCTCCTAGGATTGATCAACTAACGATTGAACAATGATCATTTACTGCTCAAACATATTAAAGTTCATAACTTAACAAAGTTTTTACTGCCATTAAACGAAGAACATTGCTCCCGAAAACAGTTTAAGGGAGAAGGAAACTAGAAACACCACAAACAAAGTTCAAAATTAAAGACATGTACAGTAAGCAAAAGACATACAATATTCTAAAACAAACGGCATGATTACGCTCTACTGATAGTATTTGCGGAGGTTCTCGATATTCCAAGTTCGAGGAAGCATCTTCCCTTCAGCATCCTTTAATTTGAAAGTTCATGATTTCACCATAGCTGCTACTAGGTACGGACCTTCCCAGAGGGGGGAGAGTTTGTTTCGTTGAGGGCCTTTGCCTGCTGCCTCAATGCTGCGTAGGACCAGATCTCCTACCGATATATGTCGCGGCTTCATCCTTATGTTATAGTGACAGGCAACTCTCTGGTGGTAGGCAGCAACCTTAAGTATTGTCCCGTTTCTTACTTCTGGAAGGAGGTATAGGTTGTGCCTGAATTTTTCGTCGTTGGTATTGGAGTCGAAAGTTTGTACTCTATGACTGGGGACTCCAATGTCGACTGGAATGATAGCCTCTGTACCAAAGCAGAGGTTATACGGCGTCTCTCCTGTTGGAGTCCTTGCTGTCGTACGATAGGCCCAAAGGACGTTTGGGAGCTTGTTAGCCCATTGCCCCCCAGCCTTCTCCAGCCGTGTTTTCAGTCCTCTCAGAATGGTCCGATTAGTGACTTCTGTCTGTTCATTAGTCTGAGGATGAGCCACAGCCGTGTGTACTAGATGAATGTGGAGATCTTTTCAAAATGTGGTAAAGACCCTTCCGGTGAACTGTGTTCCGTTATCAGTAATAACTTTTGCAGAAATGCCAAAGCGACATATTATGCTCTTCCACAGGAACTGTTTGGCATTTGCTTCAGTGATATTTGCTAGTGGTTCTGCTTCTACCCATTTCGTGAAATAGTCGACAGCCAATATGATGAATTTTCGCTGTCCCGTGGCCATAGGAAATGGTCTCATTATGTCGATCCCCTATTGGGCAAAAGGCCAGGGACTCTGTAATGTCGATATCTCTACGGCGGGTATATGAGTGAGGTTAGCGTGCAACTGACAGTTGTTACATTTCCGTACAAGTTCTAATGCGTCCTGTTTTATCGTCGGCCAGTAGAATCCTTGTCTCAGGACCTTTTGGGCCAGTGCCCTTCCACCCAAATGTTCCCCACAAATGCCCGAGTGTACTTCGCAAAGTGCATAGTTTGCCTCCGAAGGAGGAAGACATTTGAGGTATGGCCCTCTGAAAGATCGTTTGTATAACTCTCCGTTAATAATGGTGAAGTTGGCTGCTTGCCTTCGAAGCCGTACTGCCATAGCTGGGTCTTCAGGGAGAGAGCCTTCTTATAGGAGAGCAAGAATGGGGTCGATCCAAGAAGTTTCTTTTGATTCATCTATTGATTGAAGTACCCATGAGCCTTGAATGCTCGGGAAGTGGATCTCCTCAATAAATTTTCTTTTGAAAATATCTCCCGTTGTAGAAGTTGCTAGCTTGGAGAGTGAGTCTGCCCTTGCGTTTTGCTCTCGAAGGATATGGATGACCTGATGCTTTTCTATTTGAGCCAACAAGGTTTTAACTATCTGATAGTATTGAGCCAAAAGTGGATTGTGAGCATCGAATTCCCCTTCCACTTGAGAAGCAACCAGTTGGGAATCAGTGTGAACCACTAAGTCTTGGACTTCGCAATCAATTGCCAATCTTAATCCAGCGATTAAAGCTTCATATTCAGCAACATTATTTGTTGCCGAAAACTTCAGTCTAAGCCCGTATTCGAGTGTGGCTTTATGCGGGGAGATTAATAAGATTTCAGCGCCAGCACCAGAACTCCCAGAAGCCCCGTCTACATATAATGTCCAGCAGGAAGAGGAAGGAGACACATCAGACGATTCCTCGGAGATATAGCTAGTACATTCGACCACAAAATCGGCAAGCACCTGTGACTTGATGTCGGGCAGGAACTGTATATCAAACTCTCCAAGTTTTACTGACCATTTGATCAATCTTCCGGATGCCTCGGGTTTTTGAAGAATATTTTTCAGTGGTAGGTTTGTATAAACCCTGATCGCGTGTGCCTGAAAATAAGGTCGTAACTTCCTGGCTGAGAAGACCAATGCTAGGGCTGTTTTGTCTGCCAATGGATAACGCATTTCAACATCTGAAAGCACTTTGCTGATGTAATAGACTGGGCGTTGAATCGAATCATCCATTCGTACCAAGACTGAACTTATAGCTTGAGGAGAGACGGCCATGTACATATACAAAATTTCCCCTAGAATTGGCTTTGAGAGTAGCGGTGGTGAGGCTAGATAAGTCCGGAGTTGTTCAAAAGCTTCTTGGCATTTATCAGTCCATTAGAATCCTGAGCTACGAGCCCCTCTGAGGATCTTGAAAAAAGTCAAATATTTATCTCCCGAACGAGCTAGAAATCGAGAGAGTGCTGCAATCCTTCCATTCAGTCTCTGAACTTCTTTGATATTTCTGGGGGGTAGCATGTCCCTTAGGGCCTTGATCTTTTCCGGGGTGGCCTCAATCCCTCGGTGAGTAACCATGAACCCTAGAAACTTTCCTGAGGTGACTCCAAATGCACATTTGGAGGGGTTGAGGCGCATGTTGTAAGATCGGAGGAGGTTAAAACATTCTTCCAAATCCGAGATATGCTGAGATTTCTCGAGGCTCTTCACCAGCATATCGTCCACATAGACTTCCATGGTACGCCCAATAAGGTTCTTAAAAACCTTATTCATAAGTCGTTGGTAAGTTGCCCCTGCATTTTTGAGCCCGAATGGCATTACCAGGTAACAATATAACCTTTATCTGTTTGAAAAGATGTTGCCTCCTCATCGGCAGGATCCATTTGTATTTGGTTGTATCCGGAGTAGGCATCCATAAAGCTTAACATTTGATGTCCGGATGTGGCGTCGACTAGCTGATCTATTCGGGGGAGCGGGAAGCTGTCCTTGGGACAAGCTTTATTGAGATCTGTATAGTCTACGTACATTCTCCAAGCTCCACTTGTTTTTCGAACCATCACGACGTTGGCTAGCCAAGTTGGGTAGTGTACTTCCCTTAGAAATATTGTTTTTAGAAGCTTATCAATCTCCTGTTCGATTGCCAGCTGACGTTCTAGGGCGAAGATTCGTTTCTTTTGAATTACTGGTTTATATGCTGGGTTGATCTTGAGGGAGTGCATAATTACTTCAGGATTAATGCCGGGCATATCAGCTGAACTCCATGCAAATACATCTTGGTTTGTACGTAGAAAGTCCACATATTCTTTTTTCTCTGTATCTGAGAGGAGTGATCCGATCTGTACTGTTCTAGAGGGATGTTCATCTGATAGAGAGACATATGTAAGATCTTCTACAGGGGAGGCCCTTTGAGAAGTATCTTCATTTCGAAGATCGAAGTCTTCGATGCTTAGAGTAACTGATGAGTGTGGTTGAGCCTGCCTAAGATAGCATGACTGTGCTACTTGTTGATCTCCTCGTACTGTTCCGATCCCTGATGGGGTAGGAAACTTGAGCTTTAAGTGAGGAATTGAAGCAACAACCCTGAAGATTGTTTGGAGTGGCCTTCCAAAGATCGCATTGTAGGCTGATTCGGACTTCACTACAATGAACAGAATGGGGTGCTCAACTTGACGGGGGAATTCTCCAAGCACAACTAGGAGAGTAATGGTTCCTTCAACTCTTACAGGCCGGTTGTCAAATCCGTACAGTGGACCGGCAGCAGGCTGGAGTTTCTCTCTAGATAAGCCCATGCTAAGAAAAGTGGAGTAGAATAGAACATCTACTGAGCTTCCATTGTCTACTAAGATCCTTTTAACATTGTAGCATGGGTCGCCAATTCCTGCACTAATCACCAGTGGATCTTGATGAGGAGTTTTTACGCCTTCTAGATCAGACTCCTTAAAGGTGATGAAGAGATCGACATGAAGCTTTTTTGTTGGTGGCTCCTTGTTCTCTGCAATTAGAACTTGACAAGGCGTTGAAGGGCCTCCAGCGATAGTTTCAATTTCGCCGACCATCTGGCGATTGTTTGTCGACTGTTTTTGTTGATCTTGCCCCCCAGTTGGAACAGTTTCTTCTCGAGCTGTTGGATTCTTGACGAACTGTCGGAGATATCCTTGTCGGATCAGTCTCTCAATTTCCTCTTTGAGCTGCCTACATGCTTCAGTGGTGTGTCCACGACTGCGGTGGAAATGACAATACTGTTCTTGGTTTCCGGTATTAGGCTTTAAAGGGTACGGCCACTTTACACTCTCTTGGTCACGGATGGCCATTAATACATTTGCTCGGGATGTATTAAGTGGCGTGTACTCTTTTTCTTATCGTGGCTGTGAGGGTCGAGGAGGAAGATTGTAGTTTCCTTGCTTCTTCCTTTGCGAGGGGGGATTCTCCGTCCCTGGGGGATTTTTTCGCTTCCCGGTTGTTTGCTCGAATTGCTTCCTATGAGCATTGATGGCTTCGTCGGCAGTGATTTGGGCATCTACTCGGTGGATTAAATCTGCATAAGAATGGACCGTTTCTCGCATAAGTGTCGAGTAGAAAGGGCCTGGACGAAGCCCTCCAAGAAATACACCTCGTAGCAATTCGGGATCTACCCCTGGAATTTGTCGGGCTTCTGTAGAAAACCTTTGAAAATACTCTTTGAGAGATTCGCCCTCGTTCTGTCGTATCCCCGAAAGGTGGGAGGAGTCTTTAATCATCCTTCGTTTGGCGACAAATTGTTCGACAAATAATTTGGCCAGTTTAACGAATAGGGGAATGAACCGAGGGGGTAGGGAGTAGAACCATGTCCGGGCCTGCCCTTTAAGGGTGGCCGGAAAAACTTGACAGAGCAGAGCGTCTGGGGCCTGCTGGATATGCATAATAGTGCGGTAGTGATCAATATGTTCGTAGGGGTCTGAAATCCCATCATAAGAATCAATATTTGGGAGTTTGAATCTTGCCGGAACGGGATATCGGAGGAAAACTTCGGTAAAAGGTGATGACTCCTGAATGTCCCGTTGGTGAAGGGATTGCCTGATACCCCCTATGGGGAACTCTTCTCGGACTAGTCTCCGTAACTCATGCCGTAGAGTATTACGGGGGAGTTCAGTGACGTGCTGTTGGTCCAAGTCCTCGGGGACGTCCGGCGGCATATGCTGTCGGTGGCCTGTGCGCGAAGGATGGGTAGAGCTTGCTGTATCAGCAAGCTCGTTCTCCAGACGTGTAGGAGGGCACGTCCTTGGCGGAGGAAGGGGGACTTCGAAATGAAGAATGCCTTCAAATCCTGGCTGATCTCGGGGGAGAAGAGTATATTCTTGGGGTATTGGCGCTGGTCCTCGAGCTCCCCTTAAGAGCTGAAGGATCTCATTCTGAGATTCCTCCATTTTTCTGATACGTTCTTCTAGGGACGGCCCTGGAGTTCCTTCTCCTGCAGGGTGTCAGTTAGCGGGGTGAAAGGAGGCAGACGCTTGTCATCCTTGATTTAAGGACTGATTCCTGGATTGGTGTGAATTAGAGCGGGAGGTTCCCATGATGCGATGACTACGCCTGTTGACCATTGGATGATTCCTTAATGTAGTGGGATTAGCTGTTCCCACAGACAGCGCCAATCTGTTGCGGGCTAGAAATTACGCGGCGATAGAGATTTGATCATACGTCTTAGCGTTGTACGTATAACTAGCACACACTGAGAACACAAATAATTTTTTACGTGGAAAACCCTTGAAAGGGAAAAAACCACGAGGCCTAGCCCAGTTGAAAATGGTTCTACTAGATTTTGAGTTGGTTACAAAGGACTGAATCACCTCCAGGGGTGAACAGATTACAATCAATTACTTAAGAAAGACGTTGAGTCTTTGGCAGGACGTAGGGACTGGATGTCGGGCCCTAAACAAGACGTCGGGTCTTTGGAAGGAAGTAGGGACTGAGTGTCGGGCCTTGAACAAGACGTCGGGTCTTTGGCAGTACGTAGGGACTGAACGTCGGGCCTTAAGGTGGTGGTCCGGCGAGGTTCCTGCGGTGGTCCGACGAGGTTCCTGCGGTGGTCCGGCGGTGGTCCAACGAGGTTCCTGCGGTGGTCCGGCGGTGGTCCGACGAGATTCTGCGGTGATCCGGCGGTGGTCCGGCGGCTGTCGAGGAGGAACTCCTTCTTTCTCTTCTTCCTTCTCTTCTCTTCTTCTCTCTCTTGCTTGGATCCTCTCTTGTGAAGAATGAGGGCTCTATTTATAGATTTTCTGGAGTGGCATGGCCCGTAAATAGGCGTGAGATCAGGGACGAATAGGGAGTGGTCAAATGGACGGTCGATATTGAATCCTATGGCCAATCTGTTGCGGGCTAGAAATTACGCGGCGATAGAGATTTGATCCTACGTCTTAGCGTTGTACGTATAACTAGCACACACTGAGAACACAAATAATTTTTTATGTGGAAAACCCTTGAAAGGGAAAAAACCACGAGGCCTAGCCCAGTTGAAAATGGTTCTACTAGATTTTGAGTTGGTTACAAAGGACTGAATCACCTCCAGGGGTGAACAGATTACAATCAATTACTTAAGAAAGATGTTGAGTCTTTGGCAGGACGTAGGGACTGGATGTCGGGCCCTGAACAAGATGTCGGGTCTTTGGCAGGAAGTAGGGACTGAGTGTCGGGCCTTGAACAAGACGTCGGGTCTTTGGCAGTACGTAGGGACTGAACGTCGGGCCTTAAGGTGGTGGTCCGGCGAGGTTTCTGCGGTGGTCCGGCGGTGGTCCGACGAGGTTCCTGCGGTGGTCCGGCGGTGGTCCGACGAGGTTCCTGCGGTGTTCCGGCGGTGGTCCGGCGGTGGTCCGGCGAGATTCTGCGGTGGTCCGGCGGCTGTCGAGGAGGAACTCCTTCCTTCTCTTCTTCCTTCTCTTCTCTTCTTCTCTCTCTTGCTTGGATCCTTTCTTGTGAAGAATGAGGGCTCTATTTATAGATTTTCTGGAGTGGCATGGCCCGTAAATAGGCGTGAGATCAGGGGCGAATAGGGAGTGGTCAAATGGACGGTCGATATTGAATCCTATGGCCGTGCACCGTTCGTTGGCCATTTGGAGGCCTTAATGATGTCGGAATTTAGTTATCTTGGGCTCGTTGGATTCGTCTCGTCGAGCCGTTCGATTCAAGTATAAGCTCGTCAAAATCGGAGACCGTTTGGTAACTCAAATTGCGGTTTGAATCTTCCAATAGCGTTTTGAACCCTTGATTCAGACTCATTTGGGCTCGGATTGAGTCGATCTTGGTGTCGTTGGGTTTGTATTTCCGAGACGCTCAGTTTGACTGTAAGCTTGTTGAAATCGGAGTTCGGATGCTCCCGGATTTTAATTTTTGAAGTCTCCAACTAGCTTTTGCCTCGAGATTCGTGCCTGATCAAGCTAATTTTGTGATGACGTATCAATACTTGAAAAAATAGCGTCATAATATCTTGTACAAAACACGTCGTAATTAACTTCGAAGCCTCTAAATTTGAGTAAAAAAAATTAGTATTGTATATAATCTCATGAATTGTGATATTCTCAGTCTAAATTAACAATTCTCAGCGTAAATCTAATGAATTTTAAGCCCGTTTTGATATATTTTGCATCCACTTATCCTAATAGAATTTTTTTCCTGATATATGTGCTAAATTTGAAAGATAGTCGATCTATTAGTTTTGATAATAATTGCATGCTAATTCAACCGTAGAAATTCGCTAAAAATCGGGCATTTTCCTGTAGTGTTTGGCTCGCCTACCTACACCGTGGAAGCACCGCTTGGAAGCTCGATGATAATGAATAGTTTATTCTTAGGGCTGCAAACGAACCGAGCCGAGCCAAGTATGCGAGTGTTCATGTTTGAGTTCGTTTATCATTAGCTTGTTCAAGTTCGGTTCATGTTTGATTCGAGCTTTATTGTTTGTGTTCATGTTTGGTTCGTTTAATTTAAAGATGTTCATGCTTAGTTCATGTTCGGTTCATGTTTGGTTCGTTTAATGATTATTGAGCTTTAAACAAACAAGTTTTAACGAGCTATGTTCATGAACATATTTAACAAACAATATATTGAACAAATTAACAAATATTAAATTTGTTCATGAACATCTTAAACAAACAATCTAGCAAACATAGACAAATGTGAAATGTCTTTTGTTCAATAAATTAAATTTATAATAAAAGCAGTTATCTATTTAAAATGAAAATATGATTAATTTATATGAATATATTCTTAAATGAAGCTTTCATGTTGCATTTCTCTCCATTCGAGCTTTTATCGAGCTTAATGTCGAGCTTGTTCACGAACTTCAAATGATATTGTTCGCTAACATAAATGAACCGAACACGTTAGTGTTCAAGCTTGTTTATTTAAGGATCGAGTATTTAAAATATTGTTCAAGTTTGTTTGTTTGGTTAGTTAAACGATCACAAACGAGCTTTAATCAAACTGAGCATCGAGTAGCTCGTCGAACGCTTGGTTCGCTTACAACCCTATTTATTCTATTTCCATTCATAAAATTGAGAAGAGACAAATAATTTACAATGATTTCATTATGTAGTCTATATCTACCATATGTAGAGAGCATAGTCATTTCTTATTACTAATAAAGAGCAAAAGTATAAGATATGTTAAGAAAAAAGAAAAAACAAAAGTAATGGAACAATTATAGTAGAACATAATGTTATCAATGGTGCCCTCACAAATGATCGTCATATAGACATATAGTCAATTTTATTTTTGCTGAATTAATTTATAAACGGGTCCGACTTGTATGACAAACGGGTTGACCTAAATCCCGAAAGTGCTACGGATACAGGGCCACACTTACAGCGACAAATTTTTAAATTAGGTATTATTAAAATTTTAATAATGTAATTAAGTATCTAAAAAAAATAAATTTAAAAATGAGCAAAGTCGCCTATCAAACGGGCGGCTTATGTTGACTCGAACTGGTCGAGTCATATGTCAGTTGCCCAACTAACGGACGACTTATTTAACAAAAAAAAAAAAAACTATCGCAAATTGCGCGTTAAATAGGCGACTTGCTACAGTAAATTTTGAAAAAAATAATTTAAAAATAAAATAGATAGAAAATAAATTTAAAAAATATATAAAAAAACTGATTTTTAAATAAAAATATACAAAAACAAAAAAATTGGAGTTAATGTAAAATATAATTTCTATATTTTAATAGAAGTCAATCGTTTAAATATATATTTTTTAAACAAAAAATATAGAGCTTTGATATTTACTTTCAAAGTCAGCATTTAAGTCTAAACTTTGAATCGTTATTTATTTTTTTTGTTTCGCTATAATTTCCTGTATAACTTTTATCCATTAAAAAAATTACCGATTAAAATTTTAATAATATCAAAATAAAAAAATGTTCATTTTTATCAAACTTTTTGACCAACATATATGTATTTAAATTATTGACTTTTATTAAAATATAGAAATTATAGTTTACATTAACTTTATATTTTTTTATTTTGTTCTCTATTTTGATTTTTAATTATATTTATTTAATATATTTTCTACTTATTTTATTTTTAATTTATTTTTTAAATGTAGCATGTCGCCCGTTAACAAACAACTTACCATTGTAATTTTTTTATATAAGTCGCCCGTCAGTTCGTCAATATAAATTATCTAATATGTTCAATTTAGGCTTCGTTTCAGATAACTTTCTTTCTGCTTTTTACAGTATTTTTTTAGTACAAAAATTTCATGAAAGCGGCGAAAAAACTGTCACAAACAAAGCCTTTGATTCGTCAAATTTGACCCAAAATCATATATAAACTCCTCAAATTGAAACAAAACATAATCGAATTTCGAATCATACTAAATTTAAAACATTTGGTAGCTGAAACTAAACTGATTTTGTACATATAATTTAGGTGCTATATCAACAGTTTTTTTCTCAATAACAAAAGAACGAATCAAAAACTATTACTAGAGTTTCTATTTTGCATAAATTATCAGTCTCATTTCACTTGTAAATTAGGGTTCATAGCAAACATGATTCAAAGTATCAACAAACAGGTAATGGAAAGCATAATAAGCAGCTCATCAATTCTAATAGATCAGTTTTCAGATGCTCCACAGCTTGGCCAAAACTCACAGCAGAATATTAACATGTTCATTCATGTCAAAGCCATGTCAAATATACAGAAGATGGCCAAGCCAAGAACACCCCAAAATCAGAAATATAAATTTAGTTACCCGCCGATTTGGTGAAGCATGGCATCGATTTCATCTCCATCTTCCATCTCAAGCTGACGACAAATTTCACAAATAATTGTTATCAGAACATCATATATTTTGGTCCGGAAAAAAATTGATAGAATATTTTGATATAATTGTATCAGGATCAGGGGCGGAACCAACCTTAATTCTTAAGAGAGGGCAAACTTATAAATAATACATCTACACAATGTGTTTAATTTTGCTAGGGGGTGATCGTCTAAAGACAATAGTATTTTAATTTTTTAGGGGGGGACAATTGGAGCTCAATTCGTTTATGAGCTCGTAAGCCAGCTTGAGCTCGACTCGTTTAAGGGCTTGCGAGCCAAGCTTATCAAGCTCACGAGTCGAGCTCGAGCTCAAACCAGAACTCATTTAGTATACAAGCTCGAGTTCGAGCTTGAGCCAGCTCGGCTCTTTAGCTCACGAGCCGGCTCGAATAATTATTAATATTTTTTTAATAATTTTATCTTATTTATTAAAGTTAAATATTTAAAAAAATGAATAAGAACCATTTTAAGTTTTATTTAAATGTTAAACATTACATTTTTTTCTAAATCGCACCTAAATTTTAAAAATCATGCCTAAGTTTTAAAAATCCCACCTAAATATTAAAAATCCCGCCCATGGCTCACGAGCCGACTCGTTGTAAACGAGCTCAAGTTCGAGCTCGCTTTCCTACTAAGGAGTCGAGCTTGATAAGGCCTAAACTTGACTCGACTCGTTTACACCCCTATCCGCCCTTGATCAGGATATGCTTGAAAATTACTAAATTTGCTTCAAAACTTGTGTACTAAACTCTTCATATAAAGCATTTATCATATCATAAAGAAAATTCAAGGACTTCTAAGTATATTCCCATCATAATTGTTTTCTATTTTAATAGAAAAAAACTATATCAAGAAATTCTAATATAATTTATAACAAGATGAAATTAAAAATTCTTAGATTTAATATAAGATTGATCAAATAAAACATTAATCTTAAAGAAAATTCAATAATTTCCAATTTATTCAAATATAATTTCTTTCGGAGTATTTTTTTTCTATTTTGAATCGGCAAAAATAAATGAAAATGTAAACTATATTACCTCATGTGGAGTCTGCTCACCGCCAATCCTACGGCCATCGAAGAGGAAGGCAATGGAGTCCAAACCAATAGACTGGCGCTCACAGTATGCATTTATTAGCTTCTTCAGTTGAGTATTGCGCTTGATCCTGAAGAAAAGCTCGTTGCCATCCTACATAACATGAAATATGCTCAAAATGTCAGATGAAAATGTTATAATGAGAAGTTGCCATTGAAAAGCTGCTAATTTCCATTTATTAGGCCTACAATTGAGTTTCTAAGGCTTTGTTTGTTTGAGCGTTTTTTTGTCTTCTCCGTTTTCGAAAACGGATGATTTTTCTTTTGTGTTGTTTGGTTTGTCAAATCACGTTCCCAATAACTCTTTTTTTTTCATTTTTCTTCAGTTTTGAGAAAGCTTTTTATATGTGTTTCTCCGTTAGAAAACTTCATTTTCTGAACTAATGTTTTTTAAAACTGTCTTTTAAAAAAGAAAAAAGAAAAAAACAAACGAAGCCTTAATCATGGAAGTTATTTCAACATATTTGATCGTGGTGTTTCATGTTTTGTTATGAAGCAGAAAATCCAATGAGCTCAGCAATAAAATATCAGAAATTATCTCACAACCTGAAAATTTTTTTTTGTAGTGTGTTATTGATGGTTTGATTAGTGCTTAATAATTAGTTTGATGATATTAATTATATTTTAATTAGAAGAAATAGACTAACATGATTTTAATTATAGGTTAATTATGGTTATAACTAGAAGAATACATCAAGTAGAGTTAAATAGGCATCTTTTATTATTAGAGATATAACAGCTTTAATGATTGTTGTTGATGCTAAGATTATTAATATTATAAGTATTTAAGCTCCTCAAGTGGATTTATATATGTATTCAAAATTAAAATTTGGTAATGACTTAGAAAAATTAATATAAATGATAAACAGTTTTTATTGGAGGAGATTTAAATGGACATATTGGTAGAGAGATAAGGATTTTACAAGCACTCATGGTTGCTATGAGTTTGGAGCGACCAATGAAGGTGAAAAACTATATTAGATTTTGTTATAGCTTATAATTTTATAATTATTAATACATTATTTAAGAAAAGATATGAGTATCTCATTACTTATAAGAATGGATATGATAAAATTCAACTTGATTATTTTTTATAAGAGAAATATATTGTTTATATTGCAAATATTGTAAAGTTATTCCGAGTGAAAGTTTATGCACCAAACATTACTTATTAGTTTTGGATTTTAAGATGAAAGGACATAATAGATGGGTGCATTTAAAGAATATGAACAAAAATATTTTTAAAGTATGATTGTAGGCCTTGAGATTTTGTCTATACATGAGGAAGCTAATATTATGTGAGAAAAATAATTAGTTATATTAAGAATATTACAAAAGATGTGCTTGTAGTACAAAAAAATTCCTAATAATAAAAATGGTTGGCGGTGGAATCAAAATATGCAAGAAAATATAAAAAAAATAAGAATATTTATTATAAAATTTAGTTTAAATGTAAAAACTCTGATAATTGGGAAAAATATAAAGAGGTCCATAAGAAATCGAAGATAGCAATATACGATGCAAAGATTATAAGTTTTAATAATTTATATAATAGATTAGATACTAAAGAGGGCGAAAGATATATGTATAAGTTAGCCAAACAAATATATTAGAGTAGTAAGAAATTTGTTCAAGTGAAGTTCATTAAAGATGAAGATCAAAAAGTGTTTTTATTATAAGAGGTTATACAACAAAGGTGGATGAGATAGTTTGCTAAACTTTTCAATGAAGATTTTGAGAATATGATTGATTTTAACGACCGTAGCACCCTAAATGAAAATAGATATCAGATGAGTGAAGAATGAGTGTGTTGATTCTTATTTTTAGGAATAAATGTGATGCTCGAGATTGTGTGATAGAAAAGTCCCCCTTAAACTTAAAAAAAATAAAATTATAAGATTGTGGTGAGACTCGTAATACTTTATGGTGCAAAATGTTGGCCATTAAAAGATAAGCATAATATGAAGTTAAGTGTAGTAGATATAAGGATGCTTAGGTGGATGAGTGGCTTTACTCTTAGAGATAGGTACAAAACGAGCATCTATGTGAAAAGGTTAGAGTAGATCCAGTGGAAGATAAGATTAGAGAGTCTCCTTAGATGGTTTGGTCACATAAAACGACGACCTTCTGATGACCCGGTTAGGAGAGTAGATGCATTAGATTTGACTTATGAAAAGAAAAGATGAGGTAGATCTACAAAGACTTGGTGAGAAAATATTAGAAATGCTATTTATTTATTATATTTAAATGAGAATTTGACTCCTAATAAGACACAATGGAGAAAAATGATTCATGTAGCTGACCCCATGTAATGGAATAAAGGCTTTGATGTTGTTGTATTAAATAAATGTTAATGTTTATACTCGATAACACTATTTTGTTGGAATGTTGATGAGGACATCGATCCCAAACATGTGCATCACCGATCGATGGCCACGATTCAGAGCTTAATTTTCTAATTGTTTATGCATTTTTTATTTTTATATTTTCCTATTATACCCTTATGTTGAGTTGAGTTATGTTGGGGCCCTGAGGGCAATTTAGTCTTTATTTATTCATGTATGCTTGAGACCTATATATATGGGTCTTTTCTCTTGTAATAGGGAATGATGATTGAAATGAAAAAGCTATTTTGTTCTTCTTTGTCTTCTTGCATGAGTGCTTGAAGGAGAGATAGAGAGAGAGCTCCACAGGGGAGCAAACCGCAAGGCCCACCAATCGTTGGAAGAGTCCTCGATTCGTGGTTAATTCTCATATTTCGTAGTTTTCCATTTTTCTTTGTTCTTCCCTACCAAGTCTTTTCCCCACCTCAATTCAAGTTCTCCCCAATTAGGTGCCGCCACCCTTGATCACACCACCGGCCACCCTTGAGCCCGCCGCCGGCCACCATCAGGGATCCGACCGGCCTCCTTCCGGCGTAGCCAACCCCCCGGCCAAGCACTCCATCCGTTTGCCTCGAATTTGAAAGTTGAATTTCAAATTTCGAAAACTTTCCTAATTTGGAAAGCCAAACTTAGAAAGTTTTTATGGCGGAATTCAATACCTATTAATTGAGATGGGAGTTACTAAACCTTTGCCACATCATCATCCCTAGTAATAATCCTCTCTCAAGAGAATTCAAATCCCTCCCTCATGCATGCCGCCGGCCCCATGGAGGATTCACCTCATTGAATGCAATCAATGCCATAGCAATTTTGGGAACCTTAATTGGAATTCAAATTTCCCTCCTCATACAATTAAAACTAAAATAAAATCAGTTTTAATTCACTCCCTTCCTCCTTTAGAAACCGCCGGCCCCCCTCCTTGATGGATCCTATTAATGGTGCTTTAATCCTCATTAATCCTCTTTGCAAATTTGAAAATAATTTCAAATTGTTCCCTCCTAATTATTAGAATCTGAAATTAATTTCAGATTTTGATAAAATCAATTGCCACCTCACTAACCTAGCCCTCCTAATTTTCTCCACCCGCCTCCTTCCTCCTCTTGGCCGAGACTCTCCCTTTCCTTGGAGATCCCGCCGCCTACCCCTCCTCTCCTTGAGAAATCTCCACGCCAAGCATGTATGGCGGATCCGGAGTTTGAGTGGGGTCTAGTTTTCCACGCCGACGGAAGCATCAACATCCTACGGTCACCTTGCTTTGACGTCGGATTCGAAGACGAAACCACTGTGGAGGAATACTTGGAGAGAGTCGTGCCAATCCTTGCAAGCATCTACGACCGGAAATTTGCAAAGCACACTTGGAGTCTTGGAAGTCCGGCATTCACGCCCTTCTCGTCATCGTCGACTCCTCCGTGGCTCAAGACTCTTGGCATCGCAACCTTCCTCGTGGCATCGTTTGGTGTGCTGAAATTCTTCTCCCGCAAAGCCTAGTCTAGTTGAGTGAGTATTTCCCCAAGGTGAACTTCTCGTTATTAAATGACGGATTGTTGTACTAGCTTTTAGTGTTGCTACTATTGTTGGTTGTCCGAAGGTTTTGGCTAATCTACATGCTTCTTCGCCTAAGCTAGTTGACAACTACGAAATTTTGAATGATTTTCTTGCTATCTCAATAAGATATTAATTGAAATTACGTTGTCATTCACTTTTAATTCTCTTAAGAAGCTCCTTCGCATGTTCGTTCTACATCATCTTGGTATCAGAGCATGGTAGGCATGCATGACATGTTAGAAAAACATCCTAGGGTTTAAACGTTCATTATAGCTTTAAATTTGCATGCATATCATTGCGTAGTTTCAATTTACTTGCTGTTTTAGCTGCTGTCCATGCATTTTCTGCACGCTTTCATGAGCATTTAAGTCACCCTAGCTAGTGTCTTTTTGCTGCCATTGACCTTGTAGCATTTCTATGTGCATAGGACAACTCCACCTTGAGGTTTTGCTGCTGTCCTTACTGTTCCAGCAGCTTTTAGACATCCTATCAAATACCATGAAATTAGAGGGTATAAAGTAGAAACTATGGGCATCAAAATGGGTTTTCGGGTTGGATTCGAGTCCAATCCGAAATTGGTCCGTCACTATTTAAACCTACCCGAACCCTCCCCCGCCTTGCAGGTGTGCGGGGTCGAGCTCGAGCGAGCACAGGGTTGAGCACGGATAGGCAGGGCACCAGCAAGGGTGTGGGATGCAGGGTTGAGCCGCAAGCGTGGGCGAGGCAGGCCGGTGATCCGGGAAGCGGAGTCGAGTGTGGGTGAGGCAGGCGCGGGTGAACCATGCGCGATGCAGAACACAGGATTGAGTCGAGTGATGAGGTGCGGGTGGAATCTAGGTCATCCAGAATCCAGATCAACCCGAACCCGGAGCCGACCCATTTGACAAATGCTTTGACCATAACCCGAAAATTTTCAGGTTAGGTCCGGGTCGGACTTAGGATCGGGTGATCAAATATTGACACCCCTACTTTAGAAACAGATCAAAAGATTAGAATTTTGTATTAAATTGGTAAATGTACAATGATAGAACCTTAAAAGTGCTCCTAACCATCAGAGAAAAAATTTCATAACGTAGTAATGTCTCTATAAGTATTGCACAACAAAAAAAAGGAAATTCAGAATTTGACATGGTAAATGAAGAAAGAAATGTATTAATAGATGGTTGTAACACAGCCGGAAACACAAAACACTCTCAGAGGCAAGCATCATTAATAACAGACTTCTGAGAAAAATCATTTTCTACATAATAGTGCAGTAGAATGCCAAAAACATATAGAAATCATCAAGTTTTAACTTGAACTAAACCAACTCTAAAACATAACCAAATTTGCAGCTAATCAATCCATAAGTAAGTATTCAGCTACCCAAACCAATTACGACTATAGCCCAATCTAAAGTTGTCAGGTCAGACCACGAGTCCACCTCAACAAGACCATTTTGATCTCCTAACTTATATACTACCCTTTATATATCTTTTTAAATATCTTTGAAGTACATTGGATTTAATCCATAGTCGAGACAAAGCTCTAGCCTAATCAATAACAAATTAAATAAATATGTTACATGGAGATTTGGCAACAATCCTCATAAATGCCACAAATAAAGCACCATATAAAGAAAAAGACTCATCTCCTCTCACCCTAACTCCAATCTAACCCACTAAAGCCACGCACAACAACTCACTCTACTGATATTGATAATACTCGTACTACAAAAGGCTTGGGTCAGCAGAAATCATAAAAGACGAAAGAAATCACCTTTGCATGGCAAGCTAGGTTGAATAGAAGCAAGAATATGACATCACCTTTTCTTCTCCTGTTATTCATCACGCAGGAGAAGGCCAAAAGGATAAATAGAGTATAATTGAATTTCCAAAACGAGAAAAAATAAGGAATCTAAATTCAAGATACTAAGACAATGAATGATTTTATCAAACTACAAGGCTCGACCCCCAGTTGATTTAGTTTGTTAGGATTTGTTTCCTTATTGTAAAGAGGATTATCCTGCAAGTCATCGAAGACTTAGAGATTAGTTTTACATTTCTTTCAATCATCTACAAATAATAGCTAGAAACTGAAAAAGCCTCTACATGTTCTCTCTCTCCACTCTAGTCAGACAAGTTAGCCACCCCTCCTCACTCTCACTCTCTCTCCCCCTCTCCATTTTCTCTCCCACCCAAGAATGCCAAAAGTGAGTCAAAATCCTTTTGCTAGCAAGGGATAAAACAAAGAGAGGAAATTCTAGAAGAAGGAAGAGGATGAAACAAAAGCAACAAAAAGAGAAGGAGACCGTCATGAAAGAATAACGGATAGTTAGTAGTCTAAGGTTTAGTTCTAGTTTGCCATTTTCTGTTTACCACTCTTGATACCCTTAATTCCTCATCCAATCTTTAGTTGAACCTCATCAAGTAAGGAACAGCTTGGCCTATTTGATAGCAAGTTTCAAACTTTCATACAAATTTTTTTTGCATTGTTAAACCTATTAAAGCATTCTAAGGATTAAATGATGTCAAAAGTAAAAATTGGTAAGGGATTTTACCATCCACCTACCAAGTAGCTAACCCAAACCTCCATAATGGAAGAATGATCATGTTTGTGGAAGAAAAGTTGCTAAATCTTGTAGATCAAGCAAGAAATAAAGAAAGAAGAGGGATTTGGTGTAAAGAGGGAAAGAGTTAAGAGGTAAGGGAGAGTGGATATTAGAAGGAGAAGAAGAAGATATGAGCTTGGAGAGGGAATAAGGGGGGAGGAGCCTTCAAGACATGAACTTTAAATTTACAAAAATTTCTAATCATCCTCATAATATAAGGCAGACACTATTTTTAAAGGAAGGGAGGCAAAGATGAAATAATAGCCTAAGCATTTTCTTGCAAATGCCTAATATATCCCAAAAACATGAGCAAAAAGCATAAATCCAACAAAAAATGTAATACATAATAGCACAAAATAAATGAGAGATAATATCAACCATGAAGTTGACCATAGAAGCATGTTGGATAATTGTGTCTATAGGGTTGATTTGTAACATCTCCCTAAGAGGAGAGTGAAGGTCAATGTGACAATAATCTTCATATTGTGGTTCCTTAGGGGAGATCTACAGTCATCATGAGGAGCATAGTCTCCGCAACAAATCGTGAAGAAAATAATTGCTGTTGTCCAAAGAGTCAAATGATGATCTCATAGGCAAGGATATGCTGCACTAGCAGAAAAACATAAATGTGATATCTATAAATCCATTTGCAAAAACACTATCATCAAATACCTGTTTTGCACAAAAACAGCAGTAGATTAAGAAATAATTATATTAGAAGGACAGTGAGAATAAGGCATGCAAGGAGATTATTTTAGTGAATCGAATATGGAACCTCTATAATGTAATAAAGTAACTTAACCACTGCTATAGACTCATTTTCAACTAGGAATAAGGTATAGATTAAGAAATAATTATATCAGAAGGACAGTGAGAATAATATTTCATAAAGATAAGATTATGAAAATAGACTAGGTGGTTTGAGAATGTACAGCGAAGAGTTGAAGATGCACTAATAAGAGAAATAGAAATGGTTAATGTTAAAGGATTAATAACAAAAATGCTTATTCAAAAAGGACATAAAATTAGTTTCTAAGGCTCCTCCATCAACCCAAAAACAGAGTTCCAGCATAAATCCAATGCCAGCACCAACTGACACCTTCAAAACGCAGAGCAACAAAAAGATTTATCCACACTTACCACGTTTAACACAAATTAACTCAAATGCATTATTAAAATATACAACAACAACGAGACAAACTATTTCAGATGGCGAAGATGAAGATGACCTCAACATTTCAACCTAAATCACCGCTAAACTGAAACCCGATTCCCGATTTAGCAACAAACACAAAAAAAAAAAACAGAGAAACATTCCCCAAATACAGAAATTTAGCCCCAATCGCAAGCTAGGTATTGATTGCGTTCTCAAGCAAGAAAAAGACGAAATTAAGACAGATCGCAACAGGTGTAGCAAATAATCGAGAAAGATGTTTCACCTGCCCTTTCACCTTGAGATTGATATGCGTGCCACCCTGATCTTGCTTCTTTTCATCCCCTGCGTTCGTTCCTGACATTCTTTTATCCCCTCAATCGCTCAGAGAGAAAGAGAGAAACTGAGAGAAACTGAGAGAACCAGTGCGTAATCGAAGGAACAGGAGCGCCGATCGAAAAAGAGAAGCCGAATGGGCGTTTTATAGGGACATTCAAAATTACAGTTAATTGATTTTTGGAGTCAGTATCAAATGAAACGGCCTAAGCAAACCAACACAGGCTGGGCGGGCCCTAAATATGGCCAAATTATTACGTGCGGACCGGACGCGTGCCGAGGTGGGATTTAATATATAGGAGAAATTATTCTGAGTTTTGATGTGAAGAATCATCTCAATTGTGAGTGAGTGTTTTTATATACAATATGTACAAATATGTTCATAGTTCATATATCCGAACCGTTATTTCTGCCTGGGCTCCTCACGGAATAATTTCTCCCAATATATAGTGAAGAACTTTTTTTTTTCTTTTTTCTTCAAAAAAAAAAAAAAAAAAAAAAAAGATACATTCGACATCCGCACGTAATAATGATAGCTTCGCAATTGCCTAAAAATTTTGTAATAAAGACAAAGATATGGTCATTAGGCAATTGTTCATAACATAATTAAACACATTATATAGAGTTGTTATATATTGTTAGAGAATCATGAACCAAATACAAAATAAATAGTAAAGATAATCTAAAAATATCCTTACAACCAAAAATTGAGCGCCCCCTTGGACCCCCAACATATCTGTGAAGCGTACAACAATCAAGGATATTGTTGCGTCCAAGAATATTCGCGGCGGTAGAGAAATATAAAATTTAGTGTCTTAGCGTTATACGAAAATCCGGCACACAATCAGATAAGAGAGAGGGTCTAGCATTTATGAGACACCAAGATTTTTACATAGAAACGCTTAAAAAGAGGGGAAATCATGGAGCATAGCACAGTTCGAATGAATCCACTAGTATAGCAGTAGATTACAAATGAGACTCTTCCTTGGGAGAAGGCCTTAGCTTGATGTACATTTTATAGAGTACATTATATGATGTGAATACAAAGATTCAATATAGACGTAGTCGGCGGGCCACGGAGGTCAGAAGAATCGTAGTTGGAGGGCGACGGAGGTCATAAAGATCGTTGTCTAGCGACGGAGGTCGGAAAGACTGTAGTCTACGAACGACGTAAGTCAGGAAGACCGTAGTCGGCTGGAGACGGAGGTCGGAAGGATTGTAGTCCGTGGGCGATGCAATTCAAAAGGACCGTATTCGAAGGGCGACGGAGGTCGAAAAGACTGTAGTCAGTGGGCGACGTAAGTCAGAAGGATCATAGTCGGTGGGCGACATAGGTCGGAAGGACTGTAGCCGGTGGGCAACGTAAGTCAGGAGGACCGTAGTCGGTTGACGATGAAGGTCGGAAAGAATGTAGTCGGCGGGCGACGTAAGTCAGAAGGACCATAGTCGGCTGGCGACAGAGGTCGAAATGACTGTTGTCTTTCGACGAAGATCAGAAGGACAACATCAGGTAGAATCTGGCTACAAGCGGAGGTCGGGTGTCGGGTAGAAGTCCAACGTCAGTTGGCGGCCGACTATAACTTCGGCGCTAGATGGTATTCAGGCATAACTCTGATGTCACTTGGAGTTTAGGCGGAACCCCAGCGTCACTTGGAGGTCGGGCGAAATTCCGACGTCACTTGGGCAGAATTACGGAGTCCCGTGGAAGTCAGACAGAATTCCGACCTCACTTGGGCAGAATTCTGACAGTGGTGGTCGAGGAGTAGTTTCTTTCCTCCTATCCTCCTTCTATTCTCTTCTCTTCTTCTTCTTCTTCTTGCTTGGATCCCCTTTCAAGAGAAATAAGGGTCTATTTATAGATTTTATGGAGTGGCATGACCCGTAAATAGATGAGGGATCAGGGGCTAATATGGAGTGATTCGGATGAACTGCCGATATTGAATCCCTCGATCATGAACCGTTTATCATGCATTTGAAAGTCTTAAAGACTTTGGAATTTAGAGATCTTGGGCTCATTGGATTCGTCCCGTCGAGCCGCTCGATTTCACTATACAACAACAACATCAAGCCTTTATCCCACAACGTTGGGTCGGCTACATGAATCCTTTTTCTCCATTGTGTCCTATTAAAAGTCAAATTCTCGTTTAAATCTAATAAAGAAAGGTCATTCCTAATATTTTCTAAACAATCCTTTTTAGGTCTACCACTACCTTTTTTAACATAAGTAAAATCTAATATCTCTACTCTCCTAACCGGGTCATCGGAAGGCCGTCGTTTTATGTGACCAAACTATCTAGGGCTACTCTCTCTAATCTTATCTTCTACTAGAGCTACTCCAACCTTTCACGTATATGCTCATTTTGTATCCTATCTCTAAGGGTAAAGCCACTCATCCACCTGCGCATCCTCATCTATGCCACACTTAACTTAGTCTTATGCTTCTCTTTTAATGGCCAACATTCGGCACCATAAAGCATTGCATGCCTCACTATCATCTTATAGAATTTTTCCTTAAGTTTGAGGGGTACATTTCTATCACATAACAAGCCCGATGCATTCCTCCACTTCAACCATCCAACTTGAATTCTGCTGATAATATCCCCATCTATTTCACCATCACTCTGAACAATAGATACAAGATATCTAAAACGTGTACTCTTATTAATGACTTGATCACCCAAAGTCACAATCCCCTCATTATGTTTATTACTAATAAAATTCCACTCCATATATTCCGTTTTAGATCTACTCAAGCGAAAACCTTTAGACTCTAAGGTTGACCTCCATAATTCAAGTTTACCTTCAACTCCCTCTCTAGTCTTATAAATAAGAATAATATCATCAGCAAAAAGCATACACCAAGGTACATCCTCTTTCAAATGTCTAGTGAGAACATCCATTACTAAAGCAAAAAGATATGGGCTTAAGGCTGATCCTTGATGTAACCCAGCCGAAATAGGGAAATGCTTGGTCAATCCACCTTGTGTTTGAACACAAGTATTAGCTCCTGCATACATATCTTTAATGATTTGAATATAAGCATTATTGATTCCTTTCTTTTCAAGAACTCTCCATAGCACTTCTCTTGGAACTTTATCATATGCTTTTTCTAAATCAATAAACATCATATGTAGATCCTCCTTATTTTCTCTATATAAGGAAAACGTATATGATAAAGTTCTTCGAGTCCTTGATTTGGACTCATTTAGGCTTGGATTGAGTCGAATTTGGTGTGGTTGGGTTTGTATTTCTGAGACGCTCAATTTTACTGTAAGTTTATTGAAATCAAAGATCAGGTGAATTTATTTTTTTAAGTTTTCGGGTTGATTTTTCCTCAAGATTCGTGCTTAATCAAGATAATTTTTTGATAACATATTAGTTGCTTCCCTATTTTTGGACGTCGAAGCTCCATGAGTATGAAAATATGTGTCGACATTTCACATTGGTTGAATCACAAAAAATTACGTTTCAAAATCTAAAATTTTGCTCAAACTTGATCATAGAGGCCCCATTGAGCTTCGAAAGTGTCAAAATTGAGTCTGGAATGTCGAAAAATGTTTGGGGACCCCAAAAACGTCCGATTTGGACCATCCGAACCAAAAATCGGGCCCGTACATGCTTAGGCGGCCGAACCGGCCGGCCGCTGGCCGTCGCCGCTTGCCGGTAGCGGCACCCGCGCGGCTCTGGAACAGGCATGCCCCTCCTTGGGGCGCATGGTTTTGTGGCTTGTGGTTGTATAATATTTTTTTTTTTAATTTTGTGGGGCCCACATGAAAATTTTAAAATCCAAAAAATTCTAAAAAAATTGCAAAAAATTCCAGAAAATTAGGAAAATTCCACAAAATTCCAGAGAATTTCGGAATGTTATTTTCTTCTCAAAAAACTCTATAAATACCTCCCAAGGATAGGTAAAAATTTGCACCTCCTTCTTTTCTCCTTCTTTATTTCTGACAGTTGCGGCTTTCCGCTATTTTTCAGTATGTGTCTTTCCTTACTTGATTCGGCGCCCCTCCTCTTATATAGAAGTTAGAATTTTCTCATCTTTTTCTTCTTCTAGCTTTCTAACAATTGATCAGGTTTTATGCTGTTTTTCATAGGTGTCTTTTCCTACTTAAATCAATGCCTCTCCTCTTATACAGAAATTGAAATTTTCTCCTCTTTTTCTTCTTCTGGCTTTCTGACAGTTGAGGCTTTCTGCTGTTTTTCGTAGGTGACTTTTCCTACTTAAATCAGCGTCCCTCCTCTTGTACAGAAGTTGGAATTTTTCCAATCTTTCTCCTTCTTTCTCCCCCATTTTTCTTCCTACTCTAGAGGTTTTTTGCTATCTTTCGTAGGTGACTTTTCCTACTTAAATTAGCTCCACTCTTCAGTATAGAAATTTTTTTTCTGCTTGCATTGTCTTCTCCTATGAAAATCTTCTTACAGTCGAGGCATTCTGCTTGCTTTATGTAAGTGATTTTTTCTATGTAAATTGGCGCCCCTCCTCTCGTTCAGAAGTTAAAATTTTCTTTTCTTTATGCTTCCTCGTTCTAACTTTCTTACAGTTGAGACATTTTCCTATTTTGGTAGGTGGCATCCTCTATTCAAATTCAGGGCCTCTCTTCTTATGTAGAAGTTAAGATTTTATAACCTTTTCTTTTCTTCTCTTCTAGTCTTCTTCTTACATTAGATGCATTCCACTGTCGGAGATAGGCGGCATTCCCCTATCAAGCTTCAGTGCCTCTCTCTTGCGTTGAAGGAGATATTTTTCTTCTTGTTCTTCTTTTACGTTCTTCTTATTACATTGGAGGCATTCCACTGTCGGAGATAGGCGACATTCCCCTATCAAGTTTCAGTGCCCCTCTATTATGTAGAAGAAGTCGTGATGAGAGTTTATCTTTTTAATATATAACCCTTGATAGAAAAAGATCAATCGCTGCTTGTATGTGATGATGATTTGAAAAGACATGGCGGCAATAGTATTTGGAGGAGAGCTAGAAGTTATGAGCAGACGAAGAATTTCGACGTTGTTTGAGAAGAAGTTTGTTGATGTTGGATGATCGAGCCGAAGTTCGTTGGTAGTCAATGACCGAGTGTAGAGCTGAAGGAGAAAGTTCGAGGGTGCGTTGCTAGTAGCAGTTGAGCAATAATTTGATGATGGCTGATATGAAGTGAAGGACCGCCGACAAATATCAGACGAATGGCCGATGATGGCGGGAGTCCAGTGGCATTTTGCTATTTCAATATGTATCCATATTGAAATGTACGGACATCAAATTCCTTTATGAAGTGGTGTACACTGTCAGCATTCTAGAGACACACTAATAGTATTAATTGAGTTGAGGCATGATGAAAACCAAATTGTAATCTTTCTTTAAATAAGATGTTATATGAGATGCTTGTGTGCAGTAGAAAAGAAGTCACTTAAATCCATTAAGGATTTTGGACTATTTTGAAGTTATTTGTTGCTTGATGATAGTAGCTTGTACGAGTGACGCCACTATACTTTTGATTTCAGCTTGAGAATATATGTACACTTGAACTTGATGTACATTTTTGTAATGTAACTCCAGTGATATTGTATATGAAGTTGAGAACTTATCCTTTAGAGAAAATTAAAACTTTTATACATCTTTGAGATATGATTTGATATCTTGCCCCCCATATTTTTGGAGGCACTGTTAGACTACTAAGGTCTTTATATGAGTGCTGATTCTATTAACCACTTGTTTTAATGGAATCTTTATAGAGATAATTTTGTTCACTAAGAATATTGCTCGATGATGTTGACATCTATAAAAGAGGTTACAAGAATCCACTAAGGGCATATGACTTATTCGAGGTTGTATGTCAGAGCACTGCTCGATGATATTAATCTGTATAGAAGAAGGTTACAAGAATCCACTAAGGACATATGACTTATTTGAGGTTGTATGTCAGAGCACTGCTCGATGATATTAATATGTATGGAAGAGGTCGAGAAAATCCAGTAAGGATGTAAGACCTATCCAAGATTGTATGTCAGAGCCCTGCTCGATGACGTTAACCTATATGAAAGAGGCTAAAAAAATCCACCAAGGATGTAAGACCTATCCGATATTGTATGTCAGAGCACTTTACTCGATGACATTAATTTATATGGGAAGAGGTCGGGAGAATCCATTAAGGATATAAGGCCTATCCGAGATTGTATGTTGGAGCATTTGCTCGATGATGTTAACCTTTGTGAAAAAGGCCGAGAGAATTCACCAATGATGTGAGACATATCCGAGGTTGCATGTCAGAGCCTTTTTTGACGACGTTAACCTTTGTGGAAGAGGTCGAGAGAATCCACCAAAGATGTGAGACCTATCCGATGTTATATGTTGGAGCCTTTGCTCGATGACGTTAACCTGTGTGGAAGAGATCAAGAGAATAAACCATGGATGTGAGACCTATCCAAGGTTGTATGTCGGAGTCTTTGCTCGACGTTGTTAACCTGTGTGGAAGAGGTCGAGAGAATCCACCAAGGATGTGAGACCTATTCGAGGTTATATGTCGGAGCCTTTGCTCGACGACGTTAACCTGTGTGAAAGAGGTCGAATCGAATCCCCTTAGGATTGATTTTGCTTTTATTGGGAGGGGGAGAACGCCGCGTATATCCCGAATTAAAGGTAAAGAATGGTCTATCTTTAGACCGTTACTGCCTTTTTGAGGTCAAGATTAAGACCTTGCCCAAGGAGTAGAAGTCCAGTAAGGGACTGTATAAAGCATATAACTGATTGAAAGTATCCTTGTATTTACTAGGATTTTCTTGAAATATCATATTGATATTGAAAATAAAGGAGGGATCTTCTTGACCACAGTTAAAGTCAAAGTTGCCCCACCAGTCTGGATTTAATTTTCATGAAATTGATGCATCAATAGCAGTTGAATCACCTTTTGAGGTTGGAGCCAAAATTGCCCCCAGTCGGGAACCATGTTCCCACAGACGGCACCAAACTGTTGCGTCCAGGAGTATTCGCGGTGGTAGAGAAATATAAAATTTAGTGTCTTAGCATTATATGAAAATCCGACACACAATCAGATAAGAGAGAGGTTATAGAATTTATGGGACACCAAGATTTTTACATGAGCCTAGCCCAGTTCTAATGAATCCACTAGTATAGCAGTAGATTACAAATGAGGCCCTTCCTTGGGAGAAGGCCTTATCTTGATGTACATTTTATAAAGTACATTACATGATGTGAATATAAAGAGTAACTATTGACGTAGTCGGCGGATGACGGAGGTCAGAAGAATCATAATCGGCGGGTGATGGAGGTCGGAAAGACTGTAGTCTACGGACGACGTAAGTCAGGAGGACCGTAGTCGGCTGGAGATGGAGGTCGGAAGGATTGTAATCGGTGGGCGATGTAAGTCAGAAGGACCGTAGTCAGCGGGCGTTGGAGGTTAGAAAGACTGTAGTTAGTGGGCGACGTAAGTCAGGAGGATCGTAGTCGGCAGGCGACGGAGGTCGGAAGGATTGTAGCCGATGGGGGACGTAAGTCAGGAGGACCGTAGTCGGCTGGCGATGGAGGTTGGAAAGACTGTAGTCGGCGGGCGAGGTAAGACAGAAGGACCGTAGTCGGCTGGCGACGGAGGTTGGAAGGACTGCTGTCTGACGATGAAGGTTAGAAGGACGGTGTCAGGTAGAATCTGGCGACGAGCGGAGGTCGGGTGTCGGGTAGAAGTCCAACGTCAGTTGGCGGCCGAGGAGAACTTCGACATTAGATTTTATTCGGGCAGAACTCTAATGTCACTTGGAGTTTAGGCGGAACCCCGGCGTCACTTGGAGGTCGGGCAGAATTCCAGCGTTACTTGGGCAGAATTCTGGAGTCTCGTGGAAGTGGAGCAGAATTCCGTCCTCACTTGGGCAGAATTCTGACGGCGGTGGTCGAGGAGGAGTTTCTTCCCTCCTATCCTCCTTCCCTTCTCTTCTCTTCTCCTTCTTCTTCTTGCTTGGATCCCCTTTCAAGAGAAATAAGGGGTTTATTTATAGATTTGCTGGAGTGGAATGACCCGTAAATAGATGAGAGATCAGGGACAAATATGGAGTGGTTCGGATGAACGACCGATATTGAATCCTTCGATCATGAACCGTTTATCAGGCATTTGAAAGTCTTAAAGACTTCGAAAATTGGAGATCTTGGGCTCGTTGGATTTGTCTCATCGAGCCGCTCGATTTGACTATAAGTTTGTCAATTTTGAAAACCGTTTGGTAACTCAAATTGTGGTACAAACTTTCCAACAGTGCTTCGGGTCCTTGATTTGGACTCATTTAGGCTCGGATTGAGTCGAATTTGGTGTTGTTGGGTTCGTATTTCCAAGACGCTCAGTTTGACTATAAATTTGCTGAAATTATAGATCAGGTGATCCCGGATTTAATTTTTTAGGTTTCTGGATTGATTTTTCCTCAAGATTCATGCCCGATCAAGATAAATTTTTGATAACATATAAGATATGAACAAATAGGAGTCGAGCTAAATTCTACACTTTTACTTATATGTTTGCCTCCCCTAAAAATTATGACTGGTTCCGCCCCTGATGTTACCATAATTACAGCTCTTTTTATGTTTTTTCCTTTTTTAAAAATAGCTTATTTTGGTAAACCTACCATAAGCATAAAATAGATTAATATTTTTTAATAAAAAATGTATGAATTTAGATATCAACCATAAATTTTTTTATTTGGATATCTAACATTAAAAATTATTATTTCTTTTTTGGGAAATTTACATACATACCCCTTTATTTTATGCTATTTACATATCTAACACCAAAAATATTAATATTACATGCCTACCACCCATATACATTTTTAATATCAAATATACAACTCTTATAATTCATTTATATCATTCATACAATCCTATAAATTTTAATATTTCATTTCATGCACCCAAATTTGTTCTATGGGTGGTAGTCATGTAATATTAATGTTTTTTATGTTAGATATGTAAATAGCATAAAATAAAGTGGTATGTATGTAAAACCCCCTTATTTTTTTAACATGTAAAACCTTACCAAAAAATTTAAATTAAATTTATCACTCCAAATTACTTCTAAATATAATATATGCTGCTACATTATTACTAAGAAAATTGTCGCATACTTTTCGCATAAAAGATCTTTTACCTTCTCTGACTTCAAAGGATGATAGCAAAATATTTCGAATAGACGAACAAAGTTGAGCATATATGACAGCTGACAAACTGTGCGCAAAGAATAGCATGTGAGGTTATGTAAAAAGGAAACTCAATAGCTTTGTGTCAATTTTTTTATTTCCTCTTAACTGTTCCAAATCAATTGCTTGTACTCAATATTCTATTTCCTGAACATATCGTTTTCATTTCTATCTGCAGATCGCAGTTAGGGTTTCACCATAACATCCAATGCCATCGCAGCATCGATGTCCGACACCGTCACAGCATCAATGTTTCAAAACCATTTGAAAATCAATATTTGACGCCAGCAACTTCAACCCCCGCAATTACGCTGCTGCATTGTCTCAACATTTCATATTTGACCAACATAATCTCAACATAAATGACCGATGCTATCTCTACATCGACACTCGATGATCGACTCTTAACAATATTGTCCTCTCCCCTATTGACGCTTGAAACATGACAACGACGTTCAATTCTCAACATCTTGATATTAATCATTTAAAGTACAAATTCTAGTTACATGATTTATTATTTCTCAATTATTTTGGTGATTCAATTTCTATACACTATTTTTAAGATATAAAAATAATAATATCATGTTCAACCCATGTTCGTGTCCTATATTTTTAATAATTAATATGTCCCGTGTCCATATCAGATTATGTTCGTATTACCAGTGTTCATATATAATAAGCAACTATAGCAATAGGCAGAGCTGTTTGTATGAAAGTTGGATGATCAATGAGTCTCATATCCTTCTAGAACAGAATTCAGAAACAATTGATTATGTGTGCATAATGAAGGTAGCATTTTATTAAGGAAATAGAGGCAACTTTCTCAAAATTCTCTTGAAGGCATTTAGGCTTCATTTGGGATAGCTTTCCTATTGCTTTTTAAAGTAAATTTTCAGTACAAAAATAAGAGGAAAGCTATTCCAAACAAAGCCTTAGCCTATATACAACTTGGTAAACAAAATAACAAGTTTCATAGTATCAAACACATGTGCTTAAGTATTAGCTTTATGTTCCCTCTCTCATAACCTGCAACTTGGAGTTAAAGATATTTTGAGAACCGCCGTCATAAAACCTGAAAAGATGCATTGACATAGGGGTATCAAAATGGGCTGATGGGTCAAGTTTTGGTTTAGATTCGACAGAAAATTAACCTGACTCGAATATGCCCTGTTTAATAAATGAGCCAAAAACACTTTAGAATTCGACCTGCTAGCAGCCTAATGATTCGAATCATACCCATAAACCCATTTGTTTTTTTTAATATAACCTATTAACTATAAAGTTTAGCATAATTTATAAAACATAAGAATATTATACCCATAAGTAAAAACAAAATATTAAAAATTAAAAACCAAATAATTTTTGGGTCAAAAATGGCTTCACGCAAAAAATTATCTTGATCAAGCACTAATCTTGAGGCAAAATCAAGTTGGAAGTTTTAAAAATTAAATACGGGACCATATGAACTCCGATTTCAGTAAACTTGTAGTCGAACTGAACGTCTCAAAAATATGAACCCAACAACACCAAATTCGACTTAATTCGAGCCCAAATGAGTCCAAATCAAAGACCCAAAACACATTTGGAATGTTTAAACTATAAATTGGATTACCAAACAGTTTCCAAATGTGACATATTTATAGTCGAATCGAGCAGCTCAACGAGATGAATCAACAAGCTAAAGATCGTCAATTTCTAATATCATTAAGACATTCAAATGTCCAATAAATAGTCCACAATCAATGGATTCAACATCGATTGTCCATTCAAACCATTCACAATTTACCTTTGATCTTTCTCATATTTACTAGCAATGTCACTCTTAGAAAATAATAAATAGACCCCTCATTTCTGATGACAGGAGACCTAAGCAAGGAAGCAAAGAAGAAAGGAAGAGCACTCTTGCTACTGGACTCCTCAACCACCGCTGAACTTCCTCCCAGCCACCAATTGTCGCCAGATTTTCGCTCGACCACTGACTGATGTCAGACTTTTGCTTGACAGTTAACTGACTACGGACTTCCGCCTGACTGTCAATTGAAGTCGGATTTTCGTCCGACCACCGAACGTCGTTAGATTTCCAATCTCCACTTGTAACTACATTTCAACCCGACGGTTGATTATTATAATCTGATCGTCTTCAATTTCAACGAGCCAGTCACTTGTAATCTAGTCAAACACTAGTGTAATCATTTCAACTAGGCCAAGCCCAGTGATTTTTCCTTTTTAAAGGGTTTTTCACATAAAAATTCCAATGTACATTTTTTCTTCTGTTTGTTTGCTGGATATCAATACAATACTAAGACAACAAAATCTAAATCTACCGCCGCATATATTCTAGCCCACAACAAGGTTTAATTTAGGTTGAAACATTAATGACATCTTTCTCTCACCATACGAAATAATCATCTCATTTTAGGTTTAGATTATAATCATAAAATTGAATTCATTTTTGTAATGGATGAACTTGTAAGTATGGACTAAGTGCACTTACCAGATAGAACTGTTTTATACATCTTCCTATTGCAGAGAGAACTTGGCTCTGATAGCCTAAAATATAAAATGAGTAGAACATGATAACATCAAAGAGAAGAGAAGTATGAAGGAAAATAGACATTTTTTATTCAATATATTATGTCACACAACAACATATAATTTATGGGAAAGACATAAAACCTTTTTTTTGGAACATAATGAAACAATAAATAATTAGAGGGAATAAAAAATGTTAGAATATCCTGATGAAAAATATATCATCACAGGCTTCTAATGTAACAACTCAAACTCTTAACTATCAAGATATTATCCGTTTTAGTCTAAGGGCCTCATGATTTTGCATGTTGATATAACTTCCCAGTAGATCACATATCCTAGTATTGCTCCAGGATGAGCAATGCATACTTTCTTAGTGAAATTTCAATCATTACATCAAAAAGTGCATTGAAGTTTAAGAGGTTAGCTTCTTTTACTTAAATGATTTAACAATCTCCCCCATTTAAGTAACCAACTTCCTCGTCAATATTTTTATCCTAGAATCATTCACCAGGCAGATAAGATTATAGAGATGACCCCTATAAGTTTAAGTGGTGGCTCCCGTAATGTAGCATTTTGTCTAAAACATAGTTCAAGAGATGACTCTCATGACGTAGCAATTTGTCTTTTATGACACTTAGTTCCCATCTTTTGGCTGGTGTATTGCTCTGATATCATTTGTAATAGCTCAAACTCTCAACTATCAAAATATTATCCGCTTTGGCCTAAGGGTCTCATGGTTTTGCCCTGTTGGTGTAACTTCCTAATAAGACACCTGTTGACCTTGATTTTGTCAAACCACTGGGCATGGTGGACTGAGTTGACCAAGTCAACCTTTGACTTGGTCAACCCAAGTCCTAATGGGTCAATTTTGACCCATTAGGCCCATTAAGAGCCCAAATCCATTTGAAATCAAATCTAATTCATATCATGGCTTGAACTCTTCCCCATTAACCTATTTTGACTGGTTTGACCAAGTCAAACTCTGACTTGGTCAAACCAAGCCTTTAATAGGTTAATATGACCTATTTATGTGAATTTAAGACATAATTAATGGGTTTAATGGCTCTTAATGCATGGAAATTCAAAACCACGGCCTCCTAGCTCTATTTCCCTCCCAAAATAGTTGGTGATTAGATCTAGGCCGTTCAAGATAGGGGATTTAAATAGAAGAAAATTAGGTTTTAGGGGGACTTTTTGACTCTGGCTTAATCTCGAGAGCTCCTCAGCCCCTGAGATTCGGTGAGAGTGCTTTCACGACCCTTCCCCACATTCCCCGACCAAATCCCGACCACCTCGAGCCGCCGCCGGCGTAATCTCCGGCCACCCGAGGAGATCTACGTTCTAAGACATTTCGAGACCGATCCAGGATGTTTCGAGACGAGGTTTCTTCTATAAATAGAAGCGTGGACAGTCTACAAGTGCAACAAGCCAGAGATCCCTCGATTCTATCGAGTATTTTCGGTATAATCTCAAACCCTAGTTGGTGCACTTAGATCTAAATAGATTTTTATGTACTGCATATTAAGTCCCGAAAAATATCCCCCATGGATGCTCTTCACTACTAGAATATATGTCTAAAATTTTGTTTGATTTAATTCACTAGATCGAGAGAAAACGTCAAAAAATGCATTAGGGCGTCGGTCCGAGTTCTAGTACAGGTCTAGGCGATCCGGACCGTTGATCCAGTGATCAACGGTCGAGAGCGCGCCTGTCTGTGGCCTCGTCCGACCGCGCGGATTGAATCCGCGGTCTCACGCGCGGTCCAGCGCGATCACGGCCGTCCACTTAGATCAGCGGAGTTCCGACGATCGTGATCAATTGCTGATTGGTTTAAGTGGCCCGCCCTCGTATTCAGCGCCGCGGCAATCATTGCCGATGATTGCGCGGCGGCACAATCATCAGCAATGATTGCCCGAACCGCGGGAGCCATCCCGGAGTCGCCACGTGTCCCGAGCGGATCCCGCCGCCCGTTTTTTATAAAATAAATATTAAAAACTTATTTTAAAACTGTTTTATCTTAAAAAATTCGCCAAAATTTCATTTTTTGTCCGATTTTCGCGTACAATACCTCGTTGGACTCGTATCGTCGTCCTCTACATGATAAATTTTTTTTTATAGAAATGAACTATGGATTTTAATTTATTTTAAAAAAACAGCAAACCTTTTTTTTATATATTATTTAAATAGTTATTTTTTAATTTAATTATCATTATATTATTATTTTAATAATTATTTATTGTGGTAATTATCATTATTTATTTATTTATTTATTTTATTGTAAGTTTACTATTTTTGTCTTTTATTACTATTATTATTATTGTATTTAAAAAAAATGTATATTTTAATAAGTAAATATTAGTTTAATTATTTTGATTATTTTAAGTGTTATAAAATATTTTTATTATTATATATGTATATGTTTAAATTACTTTAAATTTTCAGAACTATCAAAAAATTATTTTTATGATATTTTAATATAAATATTTAAATATTATTTATTTTTAATTATTTCAAAATCCATTTATTATATTTAAACTTCAGAAAATAGTATCTTTCTCGTTTTTAATCCTCTGTCGACGCACAGCACCTTGATTTGAACGTATTTGAATTCTGCACACTTTAGATTTGGTTTTATACAAAAAGTTTTGATCTATATGCAGTTATTTTGAAAACAGCCAGTTGCACTATTTTAAAACTATTTAATTATGTTCTTTAAACTTTGGAATTGCGTAACTTTATCGTTTTAAGTCGGATTTTGATGCACAGCACCTTGTTTTGGATGTATCTGGAATTCTGTACAGTTTGAAACCATGTGTGGGTGAAAATTCTGTTTATATTTTCTGATATATCCAAAACAGTAAAACAACACTATTTTAAAATATTCTTTTATTATGTTTAAAATTCAGAAAATCATATCTTCGTCGTTTTAAATCGGATTTTTGCGTATAACCCCTCGATCTTTTCAGAAAAATTTGTATTTTATTTTGAAACCATTTCCAGCCCCTGATTTTGGCTATTTTGGCAGATTTCTGCCTTGAAGTAATATTTGATTATTAAATTATTATTTAATTAGCATAATGATTATTTTCAGGATACAAACTATTTTCAAATCGTGTTGAAGTCTCGATTGGGTGGTCAGTGGGTCTCCCATATACCTATTTACTATAATTTGACTTATTTTTAATTATCTTAATTTCCAAAAATTATATATATGTATTTAAGTACTTTAAAACTATTTTGAAACTATTTATATATTAAATCTCTTAATTATTGGAGATCCGCTATCGTATGAAATTTTAAACATGGGTTCTAGATATGAAGAGCAATCATGGGGGATGTCCTTAATATATTTAGATTGACTAAGAAAAGTACCTTCCTCATTTTGCTTAATGCTAAAGCCTAGAAAGTAACTTAAATCTCTCATTAAACTCATTTCAAATTCACTACTCATTATTTTAGAAAATTCATCACAAAGATTTTTATTTGAAGATCCAAATATGATATCATCCACATAAATTTGAACAATGAGTATGTCTTTTCCAAATTTTTTTAAAAAGAGTTGTATCTACACTTTCTTTTTCAAATGATCTTTTAAGTAAGAAAGTGCTCAACCTCTCATACCAAGCCCTAGGTGTCTCTTTCAATCTATATAATGTCTTTTTTAACTTAAAAACATGATTTGAGTATTTAAAATTTTCAAATCCAGGTGGTTGTTCTACATAAACATCTTCTTTTATTACCCCATTTAAAAAGACACTCTTAACATCCATTTGAAACAATTTAAATCCTTTAAAACAGGTAAAGACTAACAAAACCCTAATTGCTTCAAGTCTAGCTACAGGGGCAAAAGTCTATTCAAAATCAATCCATTCAATTTGATTATACCCATTAGCAACTAATCCAGCCTTATTCCTAATGACTACTCCTGAGTCATTTTATTTTTGAATACCCACTTAGTTCCAACTACACTTTGATCCTTTGGCCTTGATGTTAATTCCCAAACTTTATTTCTTACAAATTGATTCAACTCTTCCTGCATGGCCAAAATCCAAAATTCATCCAATAATGCTTGATCAATATTAGTGGGTTCAATTGTTGAAATGAAGGCTGAATGATTGACTTCTTTGCTTAATCCATACCTAGTCCTTACACCCTCACTAGGTTCTCCAATTATCAACTCCTTTGGGTGGTTTTTAAAAAATCTCAAATCTCTAAGCAAAGGGTTTTCTATTTCAAAATTTTCTTCCAATCATTCTTCCAAATTTTCTTCCAAATTTATCTTTTCAATCTTTTGGGAGTTATCCTCAATCTCATCTTCTTTAATTTTTGTATTTTCAAAATTTCCAATTTCATCAAAAATAACATGTGTGATCTCTTCAATTTTCAAAGTTCTTTTATTGAACACTCTAAAATATTTTCCAACACTTGAGTATCCAACAAAAATTCCCTCATCTGATTTTGGATCAAATTTTCTTAAGGCAAATTTCCCATTATTATGAATGAACACCTTGCATCAAAAAACATGCAAATGACTCAAATTTGGTGTTCTACCTTTTAACAATTCATAGGGTGTTTAATTAAATTTTGATCTCACATTCACCATATTCAGAACATAACATGCAGTGCTAACCGCCTCAGCCCAAAAATATTTTAAAAGTGAATATTCTGCTAACATTGCTCGGGCGGCTTCTATTAATGTTATGTTTTTCCTTTCGACTACCCCATTCTGTTGAGGGGTTCTAGGTGCAGAAAAGTTGTGATCTATTTCATTTTCCTTACAAAAGTTTTCAAATTTTTCATTTTCAAATTCTCCTCCATGATCACTTTGTATATTTATGATTTCACACCCAAAATTTCTTTGAATCCAAGTTGCAAAGTTTTTAAATTCCTCAAATGATTCACTCTTATGAAATAGAAATTTAACCCAAGTGAATCTAGTATAATCATCCACAATCACAAATCCATATACCTTTCCTCCTAGACTTACTGTTCCAACTGGTCCAAAAAGATCCATATGCAAAATTTCCAAAGATTTACTTATTCTAAGATCCTTATTGGTTTGAAAAGAGGACTTCACTTGTTTACCTAATTGACATGCATCACAAAGGTGGTCCTTAGTAAAGTCTAGTTTTGGTATTCCTCTCACTAAGTCTTTTTTGGTAATCCTCCTAAGATTTTTTTTGCTAGAGTGACAAAGTCTCCTATGCCAAAGCCATGACTCATTAAATACAGTTTTCAAACAAAAAGCAGTAGGAGTATAAAAGCAATTCAAATCTAGCATATAGACATTGTTTACCCTTTTTTCCTTTTAAAACATCTTTACTATTAAGGCTTAATATGCAGCTAGTAGGAAAAAATTTGACACAATACTCTTTATTACATAGCTGACTAATACTTAACAAGTTATGCTTTAAGCCTTCTACCAATAACACATTTTTAATGAACAAAATTCTTAATATTACCAATTTCTTGGATCATACAATATAGTCATACTTTGTATGTAAGAACAATTCAAAAAATCCATGTATGATTTTATACAAATTGATTTTGTACTCTATTAATTATATACACAATCTAATATCGTGCATTACGAATAGTTTAAAACTTAACAAGTTCATCTGGTATGATCATGTATGAACCTATTTCATACACTGGTCATCATCTGTATGAACCCTCCATCATATAGTATGAACTATTAAATTAAATCATGCTCCATATGGTACGAACATGGATTAATCCAATTTATACTCTAATTGTTGTATGTAAAAATTAAATTTTATAAAGTACAAACAATTTAAAAAATTTAACTGTTTGTATGGGACGAATTGGTATGCACCCATTTCATACTTTAGACGTCATATGTACAAACTCCACTTTTTACAGTATGATCAGTTCAAAAAATTGTACATTTTTTTGGGATGAACTAATATTGTATCCATTTTATCCCTAGATGTCATATGTATGAATCCAACTTCATACAATATGAGCAGTTAAAAAGAAAATTTCCAATGCATTATTTTATTAACTTACTTTTTGAGGAACTTTCATATCAAATCATCCAATACAATTCCAGATTATATATTATGATTAGTTTTAAAAATAAAAGTTTTGACTCACTCCTATAGTGTGTTGTGTGCATGGTTATCCAATTACAATCACCCTCCCTTAGACACAAAAAATATAGAAAAAGTATAGACTTCAATTTTAAGAAACCCTTATCTGATCTATCTTAAAAACTTCAACAGTCTGGAGTATGATTTCTCTAAAATGTTAGTACACAAAAATAACACAAACAAAATTTTTCTAATATACGTTAGGAGAAACTATAATAAACCAAAACTCACATGATATAAAAACATATTTTGAAATCTAATGTGCAGCAAAAATGGGTAGAAATTTGAAGAAGATAAATAGATTCTCGCTTTGAGAGAGAAAGAGAGAGAGCCATTTCTCTAGAGAGATTGGGTTTTTCAAATTTCCATTTCTGGTGTTTTTACACCGATCCATCCCGGTGGTGATCGTTGTTCAATCATCTGCAAGTGAATGATGGGTGACATTTGTCATCCTACTGGTGGTTCTAGCAGTACTGTTGCTTCAATTTTGAATCTTGTTGATAGAGTCTTAATGACCGATTTGCTGTCTGTAAGGAATCATATACTTGTTGTTATAGAGAAGCCATTTATAATTAATGAAGGAGACTTTTTATATTCTAAGAAGGAAATTCTAATTTTTGGTAAGGGTAAAGATGTTATTGTTGATGATTGTATTAAAAGCCCTAAAGTTTCAAAAGCTTTGAAAGTAAAATTTATCAGTCTAAATGCTTCAACATCTTCAGACTTTAAAATACACATGAGCAAATTTGTAATTCTACTCTGTGTAGTCCTGCTGATTAAATCTTAACATGTACAAATGCAAATGGTAGTGCTGCTATGATTGATTAGATGCCGATGAATGTAGATTAGGTATTTGTTTTAGGTTCTCAATCAGCTCTGAAGAATTCCCCTATTTTATATAATGACTTGGAGGAAGTCAGGCTTTGTATTTTAGGAGAATTGAATTCTAAAAATCAAGTTTTGCAAAAGATCTCCCCTCCTGAACCCAATCACCTTCCTTGTGGTGTTATCTCCAAGTGTAACCTTGCCTCTACTCCTGGCTTCTAGCGAAATGAATTGTGTAGAATCTCCAGTCATATGCTTTGAACATCCACTATCCAGGTACTATATGCTCTCACGAGGCCTTGTGTGAGAGCCATCCTCTTCTTGATCTAAATGATCAAGTATGTCGGCCATTAAGCACAAATTAGTGAATTCCTCTTCTTTTTCTGTCTCCGATGAATCTGAAGCTGAGTCCGCCCAAAAAGCTCTTTGAAAGTTCTTTTTGCCCTTTTTCACAAATTGTTTCTCCTCTACTTTCTCCTTGCTAGGATTTTCTTTGAGTAATGGGCATTCAGTCTTTATATGTCCAGGTTTCCTGCATTCATAACAAATAACTTCATTAGAAAATTTTGCATTTCTATTGAACTTACCTATATTCCGTTGTTGGCGTCTCTTTTGCTTACTCTTCAAAAAGCTTCTGAATTGTCTAGTCATTAAAGCAATGTCATCTTCATCATCACGTTGAGAATTTTCATTTTCAGACTCTTCCACATTCAATGCTATATTCTTCTCCTTTCGTGGTTCACCTGCATCAATCTTTCTTTGGCTAACTCCTTACTCATAAGCAATTAGCGATCCAAGAAGATTGTCAATGGAATATATATTTAGATCTTTAGACTCTGTAATTGCAGTAATTTTAACATCATAAGTAGTAGGAAAGCATCATAAAATTTTATTAACCATTTCAGCATTAGTTAATTCTCTACCCAAAGCATGCAAAGAGGTGACAATTTGTGTGAATCTCGTGTACATTTTAGAAATTGATTCATTTGATTTCATGCGAAACAGTTCATAATCATGCAACAATATATTAAGTCTAGATTGCTTAACCTTATTAGTCCCCTCATATGTTATACAAAGTCTATCCCATATGTCCTTTTCACTTTTGCAAGTAGAAACCCGCATGTAATCTTCAGATTTTAAAGCACAAAAGAAACTATTCAAGCATTTAGCATTAAATTATGCTAAGTCACATTCTGCTACAGTCCATTCAGTAACAGGTGTTTTAACTCTTACTCCATCAACTAATCTAGTTGATTTTGTATACCCTTCCTGAACTAAAATCCACATGCGATAATCAATTGACTGTAAAAATGTAGACATGCGTGTTTTCCAAAAATCAAAAGGAATGTTTTCAAACAGTGGAGGTCTAGTAATAGAATAACCCTCAGGTGTATTTATGTTTCCAAATGTAGCCATCTACGTTAATCAAAAAGTAGTCTAAACTTATGATTTTGAAACAAAGCTCTGATACCACTTGTTTGTAGTTGTTCAATAAGAATTATGATGTTAATCCTAATTAAATATCCCAAGTCTAACCAAGAGGGGAGGTGAATTGGTAATTAAAAATTTTAACCCTCTTTGAAAATTTAATGGAAACAAAGCTTTAGTTTTTGAATTTTTCTAGAAAACTTTTTCAACCACAAAGTTTTAAATTCAAAAAGTAAATAAGCAGCGGAAAATAAATGACACCAGATTTATAGTGGTTTGGTCAAAACCAGACCTACATCCACTCCCAGAGGCACCCTCTGAGTATTGCACTAATACCAATAGTGACTCTCCTTTAGCACCCACAGCAAGGCAGAGAAGCCTTTACAAACTCTTTTCACCACTACCCGGTGCGGCAGAGAACCGTTCGTCCTTTCACACTCCCCCGATGTCGGCAGAGAACCGTTCGTCCTTTCACACTATTCCCAGTGTTGGCAGAGTACCGTCTTCCTTTCACACCCTCCAAGTGTAGGCAGAGAACCCTTCGTCCTTTCATACTCCCCCGATGTTAGCAGAGAACCGTTCGTCCTTTCACACTATTCACAGTGTTGGCAGAGTACCGTCGTCCTTTCACACCCTCCAAGTGTAGGCAGAGAACCCTTCGTCCTTTCACACTCTCCTAGTGTGGGCAGAGAACCCTCGGCTGTTCACACTTTCCAAGTGTCGGCAGAGAACCAGATCTTCTTCAAAGATCTTCTTCACAAGTCCAATCTAAAAGAAAAGAGAGAAGAGTGAAGTAATTTCAAACTTGAAAGTGGAAACACTTACCCTTAAGTACCAAGTGAAACCTTCACGTTCCAATGGCAATAAATCTCCTTCAATTGCTCTCTCACACTCTCTCCTTGACTCTCTTCTCAATAGGCACGAATATAAATGACCATGAAGTATTATTTGCAGTTTAGAATAGCCTATTTATAGAAGAGACAAGAAAAACCATCTAAAAACAGCAGATTTCAAGTTATCATGTACAAGATCGTCCCGTACGATCGAAAATCATTCCGGACGACGATTTTACTTAAAAGCCTTGAAACGAACCTGTTTGTATATGTGTACGAAATGATTTCGTACAAGCTGATCGTCCCGCACGAACCAAGTTCGTCTGGTACGAATGGTTATAACAAGGTTGGTTCCTAAAACTGTAGAGCAAATATAGAAAAATTGTCCTAAGTCGGTTATATCGTATTGACGAAATTCTTACATAGAGCAAATCGTCTTGTACGATAATTAATTTCGTCTGGACGACATTCTTACAGAGAGCAAATCGTCCTGTACGATAATTAATTTCGTCTGGACGAAATTCTTACAGAGAGCAAATCGTCATGTACGATAATTAATTTTGTCCCGGACGAATAGGACTTAGAAAATTTTTCTATCCAGTTCCTATTCGTTCCATGTAATCTTAATAGGAGATAACTATCTGATCGTCTCGTACGAACTAATATCATCCAGTACGATCAGTATAAAATTTATATGATCTATTTATGTGTGTGTGTGTATGTTTTTATTCACTCAATTACAATCACTCCCTCTCAATTAAAATGACATTTTTAAACTTCAAAATTCAAAAGAATTTCTTGCTGAATTTGATTTGAAGTCTTCATGTTTGAGAGTTTGATTCACCTGAAATGTTAGTACACACAAGAGCAAATACAAAACTTCTAAAAAATTGTTAGGAGATAACTACACAAAGAACAATAATATTTGGAATCATCAAAACTATACAAGTTGCAAGAATGTAAAACATGCAAATAACAACTATCATTAACACAAATGACGCTAGATTTGCACAGAGACTAGTATAACTCATCATATCATGTGTAAGCACCAATCTTAATGCAATTCTAAGAATATTCAAATCCATTTTTATGTAAATTGCATCAGGATATACTTATGCAATTTTTAAATTTTTTTCAATTTTTAGAGCAATCCATAATATTTATTTCAGCATTATTAATTTTTAATAATTTACTTGACTGAAAATTTACCCTACCCGAATCTGTCCTGTCTAATAAATGAGCCAAAACACTTTATAATTCAACCGTCTAGCAATCTAAATGATCTAAACTTGACCCATTAACCCAGTTTGTTTTAAAAAAAAAACTATTAGCTAGAAATTTAGCATAATTTATGAAAAATAAGAGTATTATACCCTCAAGTAAAAAAAATATGAAAAAAATAATAACTGAGTAGTTTTCGGGTCAAAAATTGGTTCGCGGTTTAACTTAAACCCGACCCGTTTATTAAACAATGCCTTATGCATACTTGCTTTTAGTTTTTTTTTTGCTTGATATGTTTTTCTTATATTTTGAGAACACAAATAATCGCAAGCCCAAAGTTCAAGGGAACTTTTTTTTATTTTGGTGAACATTTTTTTGTGATTTTTTTATGATTACTTTTTTTTTTTGTGATTTTTGTGATGATTACTAAATTGCTAATTAGGTTTAATTTAGGTTCAAATATGATTTTTGTGATGATTACTAATAGCACTAGGTAGAACTAATAGCACTATGAAATAATTTATTAATTTTAAATTTGATTTATTTTTAACTCTTAATTTTAATTATTATTACTAACTAATCTATACTACTATTATAAAAGGGGCTTGAGTTTCCAACCCCATTAAATCTTGACCATCAATTTTATTCCTTCTTAAATTATCTTCACCATCCATTATATTATAAATAATTAATAAATCATAAAAATTAATATTTATATAATTTAATGCTCCTATTGAACACTACAGTTAAATCAACTGGGCGTGACCTTTCATCTGGGATAAATCTACAACATTTATTTTAAATGCTTCATATTTCAATAGCTGAGCAAATTTATTACTTCAGGTAGACAAAGCTTTCTTTAATATCCAAGTATTTTCACTCGATCCAGTAGCCCAAGGGTTGCCTCACTACTGAGTCATCCGCTGCCACGCAGTTAAAATAGCAAGATTAAACATTTCACCCTTCAGTTTATTGCTGATCGGTCTCCCCAATACTGATTGATTGTCGAACGTTTTCTCCAATATTGGAACGTTTCATTACCAACCATCTGATTTCGTGGCTCTTCAAGCTGTCTTCCCCATCGGCTTCGCATACAAAAGAGCTTTTGGAAGAGTCGCTAATCGCCTTCTTCTACGATCATTGTTCCTACGGATAAAAAATCACCACGAGAGGTCGCCACTTGCTTCGTGTAGGCCTGTCAAAATCGGGTCGGGTTCGGGTTCAACCCGAAATTGACCCGGGTACATACGGGTCAACCCGAACCCGACCCTTTTTTGGAAACGGGTCAGTTTCCTGGACCTGAACCCGACCCGCTTCGGGTCCGGGTCAACCCGACCCGACCCGTATGACCCAAAAAAAAATAAAATTAGTTTTTTTATTTAATTACAAACAAAAATATATACCCTTCCTTCAATTAATTGTGAAACAAATTTTTAAAATGTACAACAAAACATATTATTTACAAAACAGAAATGAATAAATTACAAAAAAATTACATATCTTTTTAGACTTTTACAAAAAAAATTACATATCATTTACAAATTAGAAATCAACCAAATGACCAGGTCGTCACTTTTGCCTTGCTCAACCAATAAGCACGGCTCAACTCAAGTCTCCAGCACTTCACCTGTATTCAAAGAACAATGAAGAAATGTATTCTGCGAAATTAACAAGTTAGATATGATGCTCATTGCTCAGATTAAACCTTCCAAATCTTTAATCACCTTATGAGGTGTATGTTCAAATTTCAATCAACATTAGCATATTACCATCCAAGGAGACGAATTGTATTTTGCATTAAGTTAGTATCTATTCATTTATATATGTAGTATCTAGTCATTTGACTTGAATACAAAATTACAAATATCTCCTGGTTGTAATAGCATTTATTCTGAAATTATTCGGTTATTCCCACTATAATTTATTAATTTGAGAAGGTTGATCATCATCGCTTCATCACTTCAAAACAACAACAAATAATATTCAAATGAATCATAACAAGCAGTAGGATACACAAGGATGGGTCAAAAGAACCAGCACAGATGACAAATCAAAAGAACCAGCAAAGAACTGAAGCAGCTGGCAGCTAATGCACCCGAAAAAACACAACAACAAAAGAACCAGCACAAAATTTTTGTTTTCTAGCACAGAACTATCCAACAGGACTAACACAGCACAGCACAGCACATAACTAAAGTTTTCCAACACAGCTAAAGTTTTCCAGCACGGCACATAACTGAAACTGAAAGAGCAAGCAACAGGTAACCCGAAACCAAAGACACTTACAGAGTTACAGCTACAGAAATACAAGTATACAACATTAAAGAAATAGGCAAATAGCTGTTTTTCAAGTTCAACATTAAACCAAACTACCAAAGTAGAGAAGAACCAAATAAATTTTTCATATAACAGAACTTTCCCCAGCATTTGTCTCAAGTTCATTTACTGTTAAAGTAAGTACATCTTCAGTCACAGCTTCAAGCTCGAGATTATGTATAACTGCAACAAACCAACAAATAATAATATGTTTTTAATAATTCAGCTCTTAAATACTAAAGAAAGTGCAATTATATAAGTAAAAGTTTAGAAAAACTACACCCTTATCCCAGTATAGCCAATCCTTGGCACAGACTAAAGCCTCAACGATATCATGTTTTAGTGCACTTTGATATTGATCAAGGATTCGCCCACTATTACTAAAAGCATTTTCAGAGGCAACAGTTGATATGGGAATACACAAAACATCACGTGCCATTGCAGAAACCTTAGAAAATCTATATTGGTTGGCTTTCCAAAAATGTAAGATATCTAACTCAATTTTTCTATCTATTTTTGGTTCATCAAGATACATCTCCAATTCTGATTTTTTTGGCATTTCTACCTCCTCCTCAAAGGAATCAAAATCCTGTTTTGGAAAGTAAGAAGTGAGCATTGGTGCAAATAAGTTAAGCCTCAAAGGATTCATATATTGTTAATTAAAAAAATTTATACCTGCAAAAATTGAGAATTCATAATTGTGGAAGAAGAACGACTTATGCATTCATTATTTTGTCGTTCACTTACATTTGCCGGAACATTGACACTATTGCTTGCATAATTCGAGAATAATGAGAACAAACTGTCTTTCACCTTCTTTACCTCAAACACATAATCACCCACATATAACCTCTTGTAGCACCATTCTACAAATGCGAACTTATATCTTGGATCAAGAATAACTGCTATTACAAGAATGACGCTAAAATCATGCCAATACTTTTCAAATTTTGCAATCATCCTTCTACACATTTGTTTTATATAATAAGGGCCATCTATCAATTCATGTTTCAATGTAGCATAAGCTATAGATATGCATGGAAAATATAGATTTGCCGTTGGATACTTTGTGCCAGAGATAACACACGTTATATCATAAAAATGTTTCAAGAATGTTGAAATTTTCTCTACTCTTTCCCATTCTAAATTTACTGGACATGTTTTGAAGTTGGAGTCACCCAACTCTAATTGTTGGAAAGCCCTGCGGTAATATAGAGCACTTTCTAACATTATGAAAGTGGAGTTCCACCTTGTAGGAACATCTTGTCTTAAGCCTCTTTTTGATTCCAAACAACTCTGTTTCACACAATCTAAAAATTTTTGTTTCCTGGCTTGAGATCCCTTGACATATTTTATGCTCTCTCTGATTTTTGTGATTGAAGCATCAATCTCCTTGATTCCCTCTTCAACAATAAGATTAACAATATGAGCTGTGCATCTAATATGGAAAAACTGACCTTCACATAACAAAGCTCTTCTCAAATTTAACTGATTTCTCAAGTAGTCAACACATACATTGTTTGCGGAAGCGTTGTCTAAAGTAACACTGAAAAGTTTAGATTCTATTTTCCATTCAAGGAAAAGAGACTGCAATTTCTCACATAGTGCTATCCCATCATGGGGTGGTGGCATAAAAGAAAAACTAATGATTTTTTTGTGTAAATACCAGTCATTGTCAATATAATGCACGGTCAAACAAATAAAGCCATCGGTGTTTATAGATGTCCACAAATCAGATGTAACAGAAACTCTGCTAGTGCACTTACTTAAGTTTGATCGAATATTACAAACCTCTTTAGTGAATAATTTCTTGCAACCATTCCTTGCTGTATTCCTAGAAAACATTTGAACATCCCGACGAAGATATGTCATAAGTGATCGAACACCCATCCATTCAACACATTGGAAGGGCAAATCATGCATAATTATGCAAGCAGTAAATAAATCACGAAATTCTGCATTGTCAAACTTATGATCAACCATAGAAATAGATGCACTAGAACCAGTTTATAATATGAGCTGTCATATATCACGTAAATCTCTTTTCTTGCAATTTTCCAAGTGTCTCCTTAAGTTACCAGTGCCATTTTTACTATCACATAAGTATTGAGTACCACATCTTTTACATTTACACCTTTGTTTATCATCTTTAGGATTAGGTAACATCTCAAAATGACCCTAAACCTTGGAAGACATCCTTCTACGCTTCTTAATTATGACTGAACCATCATCACATGCATCATTAGATGCATCTAAACCCTCTAGCACATTGTCTTCAATGCAAACTTCATCATTTTCTTGAATATAATTTTCAGGAAGTGTGTTTGAATCCTCCATCTATTGCAAAAATTATATCAAATTATACAAATGAAAAATGATAATTTATCTTAAAAAAATATCAAACACACAAATACAAAATCAGTGAATTATGAAATTGTTGTAATTGCATATAGCCGAGCAACAGCCAACAGGTAACAACCAACACCTCACATAGTCACATGACAACATCCAACATGTAATAGGCTAACAACCAACAGGTAACAGCCAACACCTCACATGGCAACAACCAACAGGTAATAGGCTAACAACCAATAAGAAACAAAGAATTCCAATAGTCAATACACTGATTCACTGATACACTCATACACATCACTAACACAGATACACTAATAAGTAATAAGTGAAAACAGCCACACCTCACATGGCCGATAACAGCCACAAGGCCGACCACGGACCACCCACAGCCCACAGGCAGTAGCCAAGCAGAATAAATGAATAATAGATATTGCCAATTTCAATTTGCCATAACAGATAATCAAAGCCACAGATAAAAATAAAAGCACAAAATGTGAAGCCCTAAATCCTAAATCGGTATTTCAAAGCCACAACAACTTCAAACTGGAAGGAAGAATCGAAGAAGCAAATAACTCAAAAAAACCACTATAGTCTCTACTCTCTAGCAATAGCAGTGCCTCCATAACAAAAAATCAAAAAAAAAAAAAAAAAAATTGCAACACTCATTGCTTGAGTTCAATTCTTCAAAGATAACCGAAAGAATGGAAAGATAAGTAGATAACTGAAAGAAAGTTAACAAAAAAATCAAACCAATGAGGCGATAAGTCGATGAGTCGATGATGAAGAAGGATGAAGAATCAAAGAGGCGCAGAGGAGGAAATCTCAGCGAAATCGACCAGCCGTGCTTAGGGTTTTCTGGCTCGAAGAGAGACGAAGTCATGGCTCACGAACAACGCACTCTCGGTTAATGGCTTGTTAAATGCCATAAGAAGGTAAATTTGTAAATACGAAAACGGGTCGAAACGGGTCACTTTCGGGTTACCCGGGTTGACTCGAACCCGACCCGAAATGTCATACGGGTCAAAAAACAGAACCCGTACCCGACCCGTTACGGGTTCGGGTTGACCCGAACCCGAAATTTTCGTGTCGGGTTCAGGTCGGGTTTTCGGGTCGTGTCAATTGTTGACTGGCCTAGCTTCGCGCATTCACCTGAAGAAGAGTTTTGAAAGTGATCAATGTCCTCCAAAATCCGTGAGATGATTCCATTGGTAACACAAGTGATTTTTTTTTCTTTGGATTATTATAATTTACCTTATTTTTCATATGGGAGTAGTCTTAATTGGGGGAAAAATCTTTGCCCTAAGTTTATTAATGGATCATTTCCCTCTTTTCCCCAAGATTTCTGGCTCATTTATGTGAAGCTTTTTGGTGATATTTGCAGCTCTGGGAAATGGAGGCGAATAAAGAGAATGGGGTCAAGGATGATGAAGCAACCAGTTCGGCAATATCTCTTGTAGGAAGATGAGGTTTTTTTTTTTCTTTCAATTTTATGATGATTTTCTATGAGAGAAATATTTGCGATTGAGTTAGGCAATGCTGATCAGGTCTCTATATATTTGATTTTAATTGATATTTTTCCGTGCAGTTTAGTGCCTTCGATGGTATTGGGGATGCATATTGATTATGGTTACATGACTTGCTTAAATTGCATATTTTACATGGTTTTTGTGTCAATGTGTTATTTGTTTAATTTCTCATTGATTTTTTGTCACCTTTTCTTGATGATGTTCAGTCGCTCATGAAATTACAGCAACAACCAAGAAGAGAACCACAAGATCTATGAGGATGATGCACTTCTGCAGCTCAAACTTTTAGCGAAAAAATGGTGATACACTCCTCATCTCAAAGACCATTGAGGAAGAGGGGGGAAAATTGCTAGAGGAACGAATGAGGGGGGATGAGAAGGCTAAGTAGGAAGAGGAAGTGATGCAAAGCTTGGAAGTGAAGTTCAACAAGTTGGATGAGCTTCTTACTTAGGAGCAGTTGTATTCCGAGTTTCTTCTAGAGGATTTGGGGGATATAACATTTGTACTTTTCTTCAATGACTGTTTAGGTTCTATAAATAATTTGTGTTATTCTTTTGCTTATGATGTTAAACATTTTTTTAGCTGAACGATTTGAAAAGTCAAGTACAATCGGATGTCTCTAATGGGAAGAAGGCTGTTCGTGGTCAGGAGAGGAAGGCAACCAACTAGTCATTATAAATAACAGAACTAGAATAATTAATTTAAGTATTTAATTATTTATTAATTCCATTATTTTCTTAATTAATTTTAAATTAATTTATTCGTATATCATATTCTGTCTGTTCTGTCGCAGATTTGCTAGGTTTGCTCTTCCACTTCGCCTCCTTCGCGTGCCAGGTAGAGTTCTGAACGAGTCGCTAAAAAACTTCTTCGTCTCCTCCTTCGACGACGTTCCTTCCTGTCGGATCCGAAGTCACACCTTCTCGCCGTTCTTCTGTTGGATCGGAAGTAACGACGACGACGGGAGCTTGCTTCTTGCGAAGGTATCCATCTTTCTTCCTTTCGCGCTTCTTCAGCGAAATCCCGTAATCGGTCGAACTCCCGGATTTAGAAAATTCGGTATTTACGGCAAAAAGAGGGAAACAGAGGATTTAATTCGTTGTATGCAAACAGTTAAATTTATGTTGTAAATACATAAATCTTAGGGACTGTTTGGCAATAAGTGGGATTTAACTTTAGTGAGATTTAGTAAATCCTGTAAATCGGATTTAGTAAATCCGAAATGTGTTAAATCCTAAAAACTGTTTGGTATGCCAAATGTTAAATCCTATTAAATTCGGAAAAACTGTTTGGTAACATATTTCAGGATTTATATCAGTTAGGCACTTAAATGTGAAGAAGATAAGTATAACTTAAAAATAAATTTATAATTAAAAATAAAAAATATAATGTGTTATAAATTTAAGAATATGTTAAGTACAAATTACCCATTAATTATTATTTATATAATTAATTATATATTTAATAATAGATATATTAAGTTATATTAATTAATCTAATTATATTAATATTTAATTACTAATTATATAATTAAGTTAAATTAGATAATTAATTTTTGCACTAATTATACAATTAACTATTTAATTAATTTACTTAAGTATTAATATTTTAAATTATATTAATTAAGTTAATCAATAATAACTTAGAGGCGTGTAGGGTTTGCCTTTCATCTTCTCTTTTCGTTGTTGCTGTTCGGCTCCGTTGCTTTCGCGGGAGGTGCCGAGGTGTAGAGATTGCAGGCGTCGCTTATTCGGCTCCTTCGTGGGCTCGTGGCTGTTCGACTTCGCTCCTGCGACGACTTCAACCCGGATCGGAAGTTACGGCATTTTGATCGGAAGCTACGGCATTTTGATCGGAAGCAAGAACGGGAGCTCGCTGGCTGTGAAGGTAACTTTCTCCCTTTCGCGCGCTTCTTCGGATAAATCCCGCTCGGATTTACTAAATCCGGCTACCACTCGGATTTACTAAATCCCGGATTTAAGCTGTAAATCCGTAAATCCGGGATTTACTGAATCCCGGGATTTAACGCGCGCACAAAAACTGTTTGGCTGGATTTAGCGTAAATCCGACTTAAATCCCGCTGTAAATCCGATACCAAACAGCCCCTTAATGTTTTATGTGATATGTACGTAAATTCCTCTAGTTTTTTTAATTTCTTGACTAAAAAGTGTTTCTTTTATTAGAAAAAAGAGTATAAAGGCATTCAAAATTTGAAAAACTAATAAGATGTTGGTATTTCAAATATATCTTCTTCAAACTCCCACTCCCAGAACCACTCTTACAGTTCCCTAAATCATAGTAAAGAAAATCTCACAGCGGATTTAATTCAACAAGAACATTTTGGTTCTTTTCTCAATTTTTTTTTTTTCAACTTTTCATACACCTCCCATTTTTACAGATTTTGTCAAAGTTTTATTTTTGAGTAGCCATGTTAATTTCAATGTCAGCATCTCAAGCTTCCATTTGTCTCTTGATAATTTTGAATAGGCAAATCCAACCCAGATTGAGAGGGTGTTTGGAAATTTGGATGGATGCAAAAAATGCAAACTTGGAGGAGAGGCTGAAGTCTCTTCTCTTGCAGCTAAGTTCTGAATCTGGAATCATTGAGAGAATCGTTCATAAAAGCAAGAACCAACATAGGGGATCTCTGTACTTCCAAGCCCTGCTCAAGGTAGCCACAATTTATGTCAATTGTATCTAAAATAAATTTGATTTTTCAACAAGTATTGATTTTTTTTCCATTTATGCGTTTTTTAATATAAGATGATGCAACCTTCTTTTTATATCTCTGTTTCTTGGATAGAATTTTCATCACATTTCTTGTGTAATTCCTAGGTGAGGAGGGATTTAAGGCTTCTGCAGTCAGCAGGGCTTGTCCAGATCTTGAATGCCCTTTTCCCTCTCATTAGAGGGAAAAGTCTGGCTGAAAATGCTCATCATTCAAAACTGTATGTTTTTATTTTTTTATTTTTTGGGTGTTCGAATTTTGAATTTTTTTCAATGCTTTCCACTAGTAATTTTTTATTATTTTGGTATACTTTCGGGTAAATATAAGCTTAAGAAAGGACTGGAAAAAGGATAAAAAGTGTGCTAATCCAAAGTGTTTAGGCATTCCTTACGGCAGTTGGATTGATAGTGAGTAAAATAAATTGTTTTTCAATTCGTGGTGCATTAGTGGTTGAGTGTATGATTTATATGCTGCTATATTTTGTGGATCCCTCAATTCATATTTGAAACTTTTTTTCTGTTCTCTATTATGTAGTAATAATAAAAGTTGCTTCGTTGGAAAGCACACCTACCAAAATCGGCTCTTGGGTGTTGCACGTTTATTATCGCAGGTATGCTAGCTATTCTGTTGATTAAATTGCTAATGTTTGGTGAGATTTTCTGCTTATAATTTGATTATTTATCTTCGCTTTGCTATGGAGTTAATATTCTCTTTTAATTATTACTTGTTGATGCAGTCAAGCCTAGCTATTTTATGTTTTTTTAATTTTTAACTTATGTTTCTAGCTCTCTCTCCTTTGGCTGTTTGTTTCCTGCTAATGTTCTTTCAAATCTACAACGATCTTGTGAGTTAAGAACTTAGTTTATTTAATCAAATTAGAATGTTATTTAATGTAATGCCAAAGGCTCAATTAGAAGAGACCAAAACTTCATATTGTTCAAGCATTTTTTTTTCTCTTCATGATAGAAATAAAGGTGGTGTTAGAGATGGCAAAGGTATTGTGTTCAAAGGCGGCACTAGAATAGTGGTGGCAATTGTCTGCGATGTCCGTTCAGCCCCGCACGCCACTTTTGCAGTAATTTCAGCAGCTTGTTGAGGTCCAAGAATCAACAGGAATTTTACCTGACATTGCCAATAAAACAAACACGCATCTGGAAATTCTGGTTCTGGTGTTCATAGTAGTAGGTATGCAGAATTCAAAGATATATTTGAGGCATGGAGGCACCGACCTCTTAATGATTGGGATAAACACATGCAACAAATTGTTTCAGGACCCAATAGTATGCCTGATGGAAAATAAAGAAGGTCTGAATCATGTTGGTAGCGCTTTGCCTTCTGAAAGCCATATTCATCATGACCCCCAAAATGGCAGTACTTCTGTTTCTCATGATGGAGGTGGTACTCAATGGCAAGATCTCGAGGGACCAGCTAATACAGAAGCTGAAGTTAATGGTGATCTTGAACAACTTCCACAAGCTGCAGTTTGCAGCTGCTTAAGAAAACAACCAACTTCCATTTAGGCGTAATACCGCACTTTATTGGGATGCTTCTATTGCTAGTACATTGGATGCTGCAAGGGCGTAATGGAAGCTCTCAAGAACAAGCACCCAAACTTGTCTAGTGAACTTGAGGCATTGCTATTAGGAATAGGCTCGAGATTTGTTACTCTACCTGAGGTGTGGCTTTTGCTGTTGTTAATGCATCACTTCATCGTTGCTACGTGTATCCAACTGCTACCATTGCTGAGATTTCATAATATCTTAAAAAGGAGCTATTTGGAGTTTGTAGGGCTTATTTCTTTGCAAGTGTTCTGAATAAGCATATTGATTTTGTGAGGGAATATAAATAGAATTTTGAATGCGATTTAGACCCCGGGAGCACAAACACATTTTCGACTACCCTCTTAGAATTAACTGATAAGTGGAAGCACCAGAAAAATATTATTTAGCAATAATTACCTTAATTCCACCTCGAGGACAAGATGATTCTTTGGGAGTGGAGTATTGATTTGTCAGGGGGGCCAGCTTGTGGGGACCAAGGGAGCTATTATTCATTATGTAAGGAGGAAGAATCAAGGGAAAGTTGCTTAGGAAAGTTTCTAATCAAGGGGAAGCTATTTAGGAAGGTTCCTAATCAAGGGGAGAGCTATTTAGAAAGGTTCCTAATTTAGAGGGAATTGTTTAGGAAGTTTTCCTAATTGTGTTTATGCTGTTTATGAAGGGTTTAATTGATTAGGAAGGTTTCCTAAATTTTTAGGCTAATTAGGAAGGGCCTAATTATTTAGGGAAATATCCTAAATTATGTTTATGCTGATTAGAAAAGTTTTATTTATGTTATTGTGTTCTAGGACTATTTAAAGGGGAGTTGTCTAGGGTTTAGTTTATGCGAACACTGAGTTTTGAGTTTTGCTGGAGTTCTTTTCTTTGAGGAATTCCTAGCAGCATTTAGGTTGATTGAGAGAGCCGATCTACCTCTCTAATCATAGATCACTTGTATCTTGTTCCTATTGAAGTGATAATACAAAATCAGCTATTGTTTCAAGTATTTCTTTAGTTTCTACTATTTCTTTCGCTGTTCTTTTACTTCCATGGCTTCTCAGTTAACTTGGGCATTTCAAATTTGGTTTGTGGAGCCTACATGGCCCTTGTCCAATCTCGTACTTATTCTCTTGCAAATATGGTTGATTAATTTATATATTATTTAATTGGAACTAGATTGTTGTAAATCTGAAGTTGCAATTTGAGATTTGTTTAGTTTCCTTTTTATTTATTTATTTATTTTTTGTAAGTGGTTGGTTGGGGTTGAGTTGCATGGAAATGTGTTACGCCGGCCCAGGAGGGGCCGGCTGGACCGGTCCAACCCGGACCGGTCCACTGTTACTCCAGGCGGAGAAACAGAGGGGCGGGCGGAGCGTGAGGTTCACGTGGGCGCTTGGGGGGAGGTTTAGGAGGGAAATTTTGAATGTGAGGGCTATTTTAGGAAGTTTATTATTATCCTTTATGATTAATTTTGTATAAGGAGGAGTTTAGAGGGAAATTAGGGTTATCTTGAATTTGAGTTTTCTCTTTGAGATCTAGGTTTTGTCTTGGGCTCTTGGCTTTGCCGGAGATCGTTGGAGAGTTCTTCCTTCCTCTCGAATTGAAGGAAAGTTGTATCTTGCAAGTGCTTTTAATCCTCTATTGAAATAAAAGTGTTTGCAATTATTTTCCTACGTTTCTCCCACGTTTTCTCTCAGATTTTCTCTGGTTTGGGCTGTTTTCCTGCTGTGGACAGCAGTTTTTCTTTATTTGATACTTGATTTGGGTTAGGATCGCTTGTGAATACAAGCACTTCCTATCAAATTGGTATCAGAGCAACGATTTGGGACCACCGGCGGCTGAATTTCAGAAATTTCAGCAAGATCTTCGTCTCCGGAAGAAGATTTTTGTGGATCCGATAGAAGAAAAATGGCCGGTAAAAAGGTGGAAGTTTTAGAAGGCGAGTTTGGTCAACTGAAGACAGATCTGGAGGGGAAATTCATGGAGATCTCTACCAACAATGAGAGGTTGGAAGGGAGGTTCGCGGCGATGGAAGAAATGATGAAGAAATTATTGGAAATGAAGACCCATCCGGACACATCGGAAGTGAGAGAGACCAATGACGTCCATGGCGTAAGAGGAAATCCGAACCCGATCCGGGGGAGGAGGAATCCGGAAGTGGAGATTCTTGAAGGTGAAGACGACATGCCACCTCTAGAGCCACTCTCTAGAGAGGAGATGAGCATGGGAAATGACCGCCGAGGTGCTGATTTTCAGCGTCGAGGTGCTGATTTTCAGCGTCGAGGTGTGGAGTTTGGAGGCAGGCGGGGGGAATATGAAGGTAGTGCGGATTTTGGAGAAAGGAGAGAAGAATACCAGCGTCGAGGTGCTGATTTTCAGCGTCGAGGTGCTGATTTTGAAAGGGGAAGAGGGGATTATGATGAAGGATTCGATTACCAACGTCGGAGGGAGGATCGGGACACCTGGGGAGCACCTCCTCTTCGAGGAACGGGAGGTTACGGAGAGTTCCGGGGTAACGGAAGGGATCCGAAGGTGAGGAAGTTGAAGATGCCCATCTTTGAGGGTGAAGATGGCCACGGCTGGATATACAAGGTGGAGCGTTATTTCGCTGTCAACGGGTTGACAGATGACGAAAAACTGACGGCAGCAGGTTTGTGTCTGGAAGGGAAGGCGCTGGCTTGGTATCAGTGGAGAGACAGAAGAGAGCCTATCAGGACTTGGCGAGAATTCAAGGACTGTTTATTAGAGCGTTTCCGAGCCGACGGGGGAGGAGACTTCTATGAACAGTTCTTTGCCCTGACTCAGGAGGGGACCGTGGCCGACTACCGAGACAGATTCGAGTACTTAGCGAGCCGTTTGGATCATATCTCCGAATCAGCCCTGGAGGGAAATTTCATGAAGGGGCTCAAACCCGAGATAAGAACAGCGGTCAGAGTGCTGGAGCCAAGGAATTTAGGCAAGGCGATGGAGCTTGCACAACTGGTGGAAGATCAGAAGAGATCAGAAAGAAGTGCTAGAGGCAACTACTCAGGAGGATTATACAAAATGACTACTGCTGTGTTACCCTCAAAAGGGGTAGCCCCAGGGAACCAGAGGGAGGTGCCCAAGGAGAAAACCGGTGGAGGAGGAAATGGGGGACAGTTCAAAAGATTGACCGACAAAGAAATGCAGGACAAAAGAGCAAAAGGGTTGTGCTTCAGATGTGATGAGAAGTACATGCCGGGGCATAGATGCAAGGACCGATCTCTTCAGTTTCTCCTCGTTTGCGAAGATGAGGAAGACGAAGAGAGAGGAGGGAATGACCCCGAGGTGGAGGAGGAGGAGGAGAAGTTGCATCTGGATGTAGCAGAAGTCTCTCTGAACTCAGTAGTGGGACTCACTTCGAGTCACACTATGAAGGTGAAAGGAGAGATCTCTGGTCGTGAGGTTGTGGTGTTGATAGACAGTGGAGCGACACACAATTTCATTTCCACCCAGATTGTTGATGTGATGGGAATGGAGCTAGTGGATACTGGAGGTTACGGGGTAATGATGGGCACTGGAAAGGTGGAGATGGGTCGAGGTGTCTGCCGAGGAGTGGTATTGAAGATTCAAGGGATCTTGGTAAAGGAAGACTTCATTCCCTTGGAATTGGGGAGTACGGATGTCATCCTTGGGATGAAATGGCTGCAGACACTGGGAGAGACCAAAATCAATTGGGGAACACTAAAGATGGAGCTGGTGGTTGGTGGCAGGAAAAGAACGATTTAGGGTGATCCCGGGCTGACCAAAGCAGGAGTTTCTCTCAAATCCCTCATCAGAACCATTCATGAGGAAGGAGGAGGCTTCTTGGTAGAGTTACATCGCCTGGAAGGAGTCAGATTGGAGAAGGAAGGCAATGTTCCCTCTGCAGTACAGCCACTCATACACCAGTTCAGCGAAGTCTTTCAACCGCCCCAGGGGTTAACCCCTCAGAGAGAGTTGGAGCATGCTATTACTCTGAAGGAAGGTGAGACTCCGATCAGCGTCCGTCCTTACCGCTATCCACAGGTTCAGAAAGATGAGATTGAAAAGCTGATCCGGGAAATGCTGGGGGCAGAGATCATCAGACCCAGCAACAGCCCTTTTTCCAGTCCAGTCATCCTAGTTAAGAAGAAGGACGGGAGTTGGAGATTTTGTGTGGATTACAGGGCTCTGAATAAAGGCACTGTACCAGACAAGTTCCCAATTCCTGTGATTGATGAACTATTGGACGAGCTACATGGTGCAGTGATGTTCTCTAAGCTAGATCTAAAATCTGGCTACCACCAGATCAGGATGAAGGAGATTGATGTTCCAAAGACAGCGTTCAGGACTCATGAAGGGCATTATGAATTTCTGGTAATGCCCTTTGGATTGACTAACGCTCCTGCAACATTTCAGTCCCTGATGAATCGGGTATTCAAGCAGCACCTTAGGAAGTTTGTCCTAGTCTTTTTCGATGACATCCTGGTGTACAGCAAGACTGTGGAGGAACACTGGGAGCATTTGAGAGTGGTATTGGAAGTGCTACAGGAGCACCAGTTGAAAGCCAACCTGAAGAAGTGCAGTTTTGCTCAGGCAAGTGTGGAATACTTGGGACATGTGGTATCACAAGAAGGAGTAGCAGCGGATCAAACTAAAATTGAAGCAATGCAGAAATGGCCGCTACCTAGGAACCTCAGGGAATTGAGGGGTTTTCTAGGATTGACGGGATACTACAGGAAGTTCGTGAAGGGATACAGTACCATTGCCTGGCCTTTAACTGAGCAGCTGAAGAAGGATAATTTTTGCTGGGGAGAGGCGGCCACTCAGGCATTCGAGAGGTTGAAAGAGGCCATGACGACTGTCCCTGTTCTAGCTCTTCCAAACTTTGAACAGTCTTTTGTAGTAGAGACAGATGCCTCAGGATATGGGTTGGGGGCGGTGTTGATGCAGAATCACAGGCCAGTAGCGTACTTCAGTCAAGTGCTTTCAGCCAGAGCTAGATTGAAGTCAGTGTATGAAAGAGAGCTGATGGCCATTGTTTTGGCAATCCAAAAGTGGCGGCCATATCTCTTGGGAAGACACTTCATTGTACGGACTGATCAGAGGAGCTTGAAGTATTTGTTAGAGCAAAGAATGGTGACCGAAGAGCATCAGAGGTGGTTATCCAAACTATTAGGCTATGATTTTGAGATCCACTATAAGCCTGGTTTGGAGAATAAGGCGGCCGACGCTTTATCCAGATGCGTTGGGGAGATTCAAGAGTTGGTTGTGTCAGCGCCATTGATAGTAGATTGGGGGGCCATCAAAGAAGAAAGTATGCTGGACGAGGGACTGAGGAAGATCAGGGAGGATCTGGAGAAAGATAGGAGTAGTCACCCGGGTTACTACATTGAAGGGGGGAGACTATTGTACCAGGGGAGGTTTGTGATGCCACGAACTTCCATACACATTCCTCACCTGTTGCAGGAATTTCATGGAAGCTCAGTTGGGGGTCACTCAGGAGTTCAGAAGACATACAGGAGGTTGGCAACAGAACTCTATTGGAAGGGGATGCATAAAGACGTGGAGGAGATGGTGGCGGGTTGTGAGGTCTGCCAAAGAAACAAATACATGGCCATGACCCCAGGAGGTTTACTACAACCATTAGCACTTCCAAACAAAGTCTGGGAGGAAGTGTCCATGGATTTCATCGATGGATTACCCAGGTCGGAAGGATTCACGGTGATACTGGTAGTGGTGGACCGGCTTAGCAAATATGCACATTTCATTCCACTCAGACATCCCTACACCGCAGTGACAGTAGCGTCAGCTTTCATCAGGGAAGTGATCAGACTGCACGGAGTACCAGAAGCGATCGTATCAGATAGGGACAAGGTATTCCTCAGCCATTTCTGGAGGGAGTTATTCAGATTGCAGGGAACAGTGCTCAAGAGGAGCACAGCCTACCACCCACAGACGGATGGACAGACGGAAGTAGTCAACAGGAGCTTGGAGACGTACCTAAGATGCTTTGTTTCGGAGACACCAAAGCTATGGGCAAAGTGGTTATCCTGGGCTGAGTACTGGTACAACACGTCATTTCACTCGGCTTCACAAATGACTCCATTCAAGGTGTTGTATGGGCGGGATCCCCCACACTTGGTACACTTTGGGAGCAGCAGTACCCCGGTTTCGTCAGTAGAAGAGTACTTGGAGGAAAGGGACCGAGTGCTTGAAGAGTTGAAGAGGCAATTGCTGAGGGCGCAGCAAATCATGAAGAAGCAAGCAGATGGGCATAGAAGAGATATCCAGTTTGAGGCAGGGGATAAGGTATTCTTGAAGCTTCGTCCATACAGACAGAAGACAGTCGCCAACAGGAGGAATGAAAAGCTGGCCCCAAGGTACTTTGGTCCTTATGAAGTGTTGGAAAAGATTGGGGCAGTAGCTTATCGACTGAAATTACCCCCATCGGCGACTATACACCCGGTTTTTCACGTCTCACAGTTGAGAAAGGCCATTGGTGACCACATTACTATTCCCGAGCTGCCGACCACACTTACGGAGGAGTTAGAAGTGATAATGGAACCGTTGGAGCTGAGGGGTGTTCGCCAGAAAGAAGATAATACTAAGGAAGTATTGATCCAGTGGAAGAATCTTCCTGACTACGAGGCTACGTGGGAGCCATATGGGAGGATGAAGCAGCAATTCCCTGATTTTCACCTTGAGGACAAGGTGATTCTTTGGGAGGGCGGTAATGTTACGCCGGCCCAGGAGGGGCCGGCTGGACCGGTCCAACCCGGACCGGTCCACTGTTACTCCAGGCGGAGAAACAGAGGGGCGGGCGGAGCGTGAGGTTCACGTGGGCGCTTGGGGGGAGGTTTAGGAGGGAAATTTTGAATGTGAGGGCTATTTTAGGAAGTTTATTATTATCCTTTATGATTAATTTTGTATAAGGAGGAGTTTAGAGGGAAATTAGGGTTATCTTGAATTTGAGTTTTCTCTTTGAGATCTAGGTTTTGTCTTGGGCTCTTGGCTTTGCCGGAGATCGTTGGAGAGTTCTTCCTTCCTCTCGAATTGAAGGAAAGTTGTATCTTGCAAGTGCTTTTAATCCTCTATTGAAATAAAAGTGTTTGCAATTATTTTCCTACGTTTCTCCCACGTTTTCTCTCAGATTTTCTCTGGTTTGGGCTGTTTTCCTGCTGTGGACAGCAGTTTTTCTTTATTTGATACTTGATTTGGGTTAGGATCGCTTGTGAATACAAGCACTTCCTATCAAAATGTAGGCCTAGAACATGGAGAGTGAGAAGCATTATTCAGGCTGATGGAGTTTTTAGGAGGGCTTTTACCTTGTTGTAGCAATTAAAGCCACGTCATGCTACTAATATTGGGTAGGGAAGGGTTTCATAGGATCAACTTTGATGCCGGTTGCAGGTTATTGATTGCACAAGTAGGTTGAAGTAGACATTTAGCTTGGTTTTCTACGAAAAATTAATTGCAATGACTATAACCTGATTTATGCACTCTTATTTATTTCTATACTCTCTTTTTTTCATTTACTTAGACATTCTTGTTGGTTTATTTTCTGTTTTTGCAGATGGTTGAGCCTATTCTGAAAGCAGCGATGTATCCTGTATTAACATATTCGTATGCCACCATCTTATTTTTGTAGTGTGAAACACTTAAATATATTTAGATGATGCTTATGACTAAAATCTTAACTTGTAATGCTTATATCACATTTTAATGAGTTTATTTGCTTATATAACGATCAACAATATTTTCTATAGATTTTTTTTTTTTAATTTATATTAAGAGTTATCATTGATTTGAGTTGTTATTCTCAAATTTAATTTGAAACCTATCTTAAAGTCTTCGCAAAATAAGAGAGCATTCTCTGGGTATTATTTTATCTGCAATTAAATCTGTTTTCTAAAAATTTGACCCGGAACATAACTCTTGGCAAAATTTCACATACTAGGAATTCTATATGAAATTACCATTCTGGTTTTCAATCTCCTTGTTATTTCTACAGCGGTGTTTTTGGTGAATTTGATAGCAACTATAGACCAATTCTATGTTGTTGATTTTGATACTAGAATATTAGCATTTTTTGGTACTTCTACTATCGCAGCTAATTTCTCTGCATGATTCCTAGTAATTGTTTGTGATGGTTTTCTTTTTATAATATTCATTTTCTACTATTAGATGATCGGTTCTTAGTTAAGTCTAGTTGTATGAATCGCATATTATTTGGTCGGTTCGGTTGCTCTTTTTATATTCTCTTCTTTGTGATGCTTTTGAATGTTGTAATTTCATATATATTTGATTAATTCCTAGTATATGAATGGTGACCTGTGACGACCTCTTATGCTGTTGCGAATATGAATGGTGATGCTGAGACCTTCTGAGAAGGGCAATTTGCAACCTCTCACCTGCAAACATGAACGATAATGACAACCTGCGACGACATAACCTACCTCAACACCTTGCAATTGCATCGACGACAATGACTTGCATCCTTGTCATGCACTAGGTAGATATGTTTTTTTAATTATTAAATTATTTTTAATTAATGCCAACAAAATTAAAAAAAAGGTCTCTTAATTCCTAATAAATTGAATTTACCGTAATCTTCTAAACACTTTCAACCAAACATCCCCTAATTCACTTGATTTGTGCCTTCTAACAGTGGCGTCAGCCTTACAGATTATCTTGCATTTGTCTCAGCTTACTTTGTGTTAGTATGAAACTAATGATGCTGATGTTTCAGCTTCCTTTATGACCACGGTTTAGGCTTTGTTTGAGATGGCTTTCTTACTAGTTCTTAAAATGGCTTTTTAGCACAAAAATTAAAAAATTTATACTAAAAAGCCTCTTAAAGAAGCAAGAAGAAAGCTGTCCCAAACGAAACCTTAGTTTCAACTTGAGCTTGTTTTTCTCATCTTTCCCTTTGGTGTTTTCATGGCAATTTTTACTTGTTTCGCTAAGAGACGCCAATATTTGATCATAAGCTGCTTCATATTTGAAGTTTACATGGGTGCAGGAGCTTGATTTGGCTAATTACGCTTTTGTTCTAATACTATAGTGTTTATTGAGGAATAGTGAGAAATAGTAGTACATAATTTTTCATCATATTCTTTGATTTATAAGATATAATCAGCGTGTTTTCGTGTTTTGCATCTGCTTACATTTCTAGTTCTATACATGGTTTCTTGATCATCCATAGTCAGATATCTCTCTTGCTTGCTAAGTCATTCTTCATGGGATTTTCACTCACAATACTGGCCTGCCTTGGACGTCTTCGAGTTCTTGTTCAACAGGTCAGGTGTTCTAGTTCTTCAAATTCAATTCTAGCCATGGAATCTTTCTCTTGAATATATACAGGATTCTGACAAAGATTATTGTGTTGACTAAGTTGATTTTTGTTTTTGTTTTTGCTGCACAATTAGTATTGCATCTGTTTTTTTTAATATACTTTTTTATTTAATGATCCGAAATAGCTGAGATATTTTCTATATGAATTGTTGATATCAGGTTATATAGGAAAAAAAAATAAAAATCTGTTCTGATAATTGTACTTTGAAAATTTGATTGAGAACAGTACTTGGAAGTTTTATGTATGAGCATGTGTAGCAGAAATCTGCCCAGTTCGCATGGATTTCTAAGTTCATTTTTTTTGCTAGTTTTTCTCCAACTGGAGATAAAAAGGAGAATTTTTTGCCGCCTGAATTAATAGCACCTGATTGGCCGAATGGCTCTCTTTTATATTGTAACAGATTTTAATAGATGCTGTTTCTGTATTCAATATGTTTTCAATTCACTCTCAAAAGCACTCCCTGAAACTCTCTGGCGAAGGAATTGAGGTTTGTTATTGTAAAGTAACTGATATTTTCAATTTTCATGTTCTTCAGTGTAGGATTTGCAGTGGGTTTTGTGCTCAAGAACTTATGTAGGCTATAATGTACTTGATTTTCTGTTATTAACCAAAGGTTCTCTTATTGTAGGCTTTTGTGGAATATTATTCTTCAAGTGGTATTCTGACACTGGAATGCATCTGGGAAGATGACAAATATGTGTTGCATGAAAGCTCACAATGTGACAACAACAAGATCCCAGAGGAGGGAGCTTTTCCTTTGGAAACTCAGTATCAAACTTTAGAACTTTTCGGCAAAGGTAATTATTTTATTAATGGAGCTTTACATACATATCATTGAATTTTTATATATTTTCCTATCTAATATCTAAATCTGTTTATTCAGTTATATATGATTCTAATCTCTTATCACTTTATGTAAATTGATAAATCTTTTCCTGCTTATATTTTGATGTCATTTTGACAATCGGGTGTTATAAATGTAAATATAAAATTTAGATGTTAGATATGTAAGTAAATAAAGACCTCAATTGTGCGCGTGTAAATGTTGGTAATGTACTAAATACTTTGGTGATTAGATTATTCTTAAGGCAGCTAATTATGGCTTCGTTTGGGACGGCTTTTTTATTGCTTCTTAAAGTTGCTTTCTAGTACAAAAATTAAATTTTTTGTACTAGAAAGCTGCTTCAAAAAGCAATAAAAAACCGTCCCAAACGAAGCCAATGTTTTCTCATTTCACTTCCAACACATTGCCTGCACCTTACATAACTGTGCCATGTTTCAGATTCATGTAATGAGCAAGAAGAAAAATCACTCAACTCGCAACCTCATACCAATTCATCCTTGGATGAATCAACACACACTGGAAGAAGCATAGAGAGTATAGATTTCAAAATGTCTCCTATCACAGAGCCTGCTTGTGAACCAAGTCCTGGCAAAGAATTGCTTACAAATTTGATGAGAACTCAAAGTAAATCAAGGAAGACAGTAGCGTTTGTTTCTGTTCAAGTTCCTAAAACCTCTGAAATGGAGTCAAGCGAACCAGAGAAGAAGAAGATGAGATTGGATTTGCCTTCTGTTAGAAACTCTGATGCTTCTACTGCTGCTGTTTCTCCATTTCCAGGTTTTTCCCTTTAGCGAAGCCCAGAATAGCTCTTTATTCTGATATAAAGTTGATTAGCTGTATACCATTCTATTCTATAAGTTTATAGCCATTTGAGCTCCAATTTATAAATAATATAGGTATCCATGGACTTGATGTGACATGCTAGATTTGTAACATTGTCATCACACTAAAACTTATTTGGCCAAAATTGCTTTGAGGTGAGTACATTATACCAAATTTTTTACCAAATCAGAAGTTTTACCATTCCCTACTTTTAGTACCAAATAATTCATCACAACAAATAAGATGACAATAACAATGACAATTCACATGAAGCTCATGAAAAAATGAGCATAATTTAAGTAATTAAATGGATCAAATTGTTACACATTTGAAAAAAAAAAAAACAAGAAATTAATTGGAATCTAGTGATGGTTGAAGGAAAGGATAGTTGGTATACCCAACAATAGGATCAGGGGTGTAGAATGTAGCCCTATCATACTTATTAAGAGGAGCATTGAGCTCAAATCTTCTTGGAAGATCAGGGTTGGCCAAGAAAAGTCTCCCATATGCTACCAAATCTGTATAACCTTCTTCCAACACCTTATTGCCTTCCTCCCGATCATATCCACTTGCGGTGATGAAAGTTCCCCGAAACACCCTCCGCATCTCATGGAGTCTATGAGGGAGCTCTAATTTTCCCTCATTGAAAGTCATTCGAGGCTCAGTTATGTGACAGTAGAGGAGGTTATATTTATTTAGGGATTGCACCATGTGAACCCCAAGAGCATCTGGGTTAGAATCTCCACATTCCATTAGGTCTGAAAAGGGAGAGAGCAGGATGCCGACCCGGCCTGCCCCAATCTCATCCACCAATTTCTCAACAATCTCCAAGATGAAGCGGCAACGGTTTTCCATGCTACCCCCATACTCATCTGTTCGATCATTTGCACCATCTTTGAGAAACTGCTCCAGCAAATATCCGTGCGCCGCATGCATCTCCACACCATCAAACCTTGCTTCAATGGCATTTCGTGCAGCAACTCTAAAGTCATTAACGATAACTGGGATTTCGTCAATTCTTAGCCTTCGAGGCGTCGAGTATTCTTCAATTGTACCATCAAGATGAATTTGTGGACGAATAGGCTTGTCTGTGCTTGAGATTGGAGCCTGTCCATTTCGTTGGTAGACTGCACATATAATATAAAAAATTAATAAACCTAAAACCCTACGAAACAACAAAAAATTAAATATAATTACCATGATTAGAGACCCTTCCAACATGCGCAAGCTGACAGATAAAAACTCCTCCCTTTTCATGAACTGCACTGACAATAGGCTTCCATGCCTCCACCTGCTCTTTAGTCCATATGCCTGGAGTTCTTGGATACCTATTTTTAAAAATTTTAATTTAAATATAGCTTTAATTACTAATTAATTATAATTAGTGATTTAATTAGTGATTACCCTTGAGCAGTATCAGAAACTCCAGTGGCTTCTGATATAAGAAGGCCTCCTCTTGTTGTTCTCTGTGAGTAAAATAGTATGTTATGAGGCTGTGGAATGTTGCCAAAAGATCTTGTTCTTGTCATAGGTGCCAAGACTACCCTGACAATTTTCAACAAAAAAAGAAGAAGGAAAATTTTAGTAATTAATATTGTTAATTCAGCTGATTTAGAAGAGGCACCCATCCTAGAAATCTCCTGTCCCGCATATGATTGCGCCATACTTAAGAGGCGTTGCCGCTCGAGGGGAATCGAGCAAAGGTTGGTGGTTTTCCAACCGTACTCGCCCACCAACCAAACTAAGCATCGATGAGTTTAAATATATATTTAAAAACAAAAATAAAAATAAGAACAAAAAATGATGCATCTCTAAATAAACATATGGATCAAAATAATAATGATCCATTTCTTAAAAAGAACATAATTAAACACTCTTAAGGAGTTTATATGAGCTAATGAAGCTAATTAATGAAAATTAAGGGTGCTTAATTACCTGTGAGATAGATCAAAGGAGCCCATCTTGTGAGGTTTGAGTAGAGGGATTTTATGAGCTTCCATTTCTCTCTCAATTTATTAATGTTTATGGAGAATATGTATTCTTAAAGAGCTTGAGATCTCTGAACTTGAATTTATAGTTTTTGAGATGAAAGCGACGTCTTCAATCATAATAAAATATAAGAATAAACATGCAATGAATGTGGTCATCAAATGACTTCTAATTTCAACGTGTAAAAGTCAAACTAAATAATTGACCAAAATGTGGTGGCCTTTTTCAGTAATTCATAAGAGGTGGCTTAAGAAAAAGTGCCTCATATACGAGATTAGACTAAGGTTACGTTTGAGATGGCTTTTTTATTGCTTTCTAAAATAGAGTTTTAGTACAAAAATAAAAAATTTTGTACTAAAACTCCGTTTTAGAAAGCAGTAAAAAAGCCGTCCCAAACGAAGCCTAAAGTTTCATTTAGGTCGACTTTCTTTCTGTTTTCTAAAGCAGCTTTTTAGTACAAATTATTTAAACTAAAGAAATTTGTACTAAAAAACTGCTTTAGAAAGCAGTAAAATAGTCGTCCCAAACGAATCGTGAGCCTTTGTTTGAGACTGTTTTATTGCTGCTTTATAAAACAACTTTTTAGTACAAAATATTTTAAACTAGAAATTTTTGTATTAGAAAGCAACAAGAAGGCCATCCCAAATGAAGCCTAAGATAAATACGAGTAGGATTTATGATACGATTAACTAAGAGAAATTTCTTTGGTAGTACTTAACACTTAAAGTTGAAAAAAAAAAAAAAATCTATTTGTTGTTTTATTTTTATTTAAATAGATAAAAATTATAATATATTTAAATTTAATATGATTCAAATTATATTATAGATTAACTTTGCAATTATATAGTCCAATTGACCTTTTCATGGCGTCAGCTCAAATGTCATCATAAAGCTTTTAGAAAGAACAAATTGAATGAGAATTTGGTAAAATAAATTATTATATCAATGGTTGAATATAGGAAAAAGTTGATTGATAAATTTATATTAAGATGGTTTCGTTTTGTATTTTTCTCTTTTGTATGAAAAAATTAAATATGATTACATAAAATAAAATTGTTATGTGATGAAAGAATTTTTCAAAAATCTTTTGGTCTTTTCCTCTTAGCTTTAAGATTTAGGCATAATAGTTCATATATCCTCAAAAAATTATCTTGATCAGGCACGAATCTCGTCGCAAAATCAAGTTGAAAACTTTTGAAATTAAATTTGGATCCATATGAACAACGATTCCAGCGAACTTAAAATTGATCTGAATGTATTGAAAAGACGAAACCAATGAAAACACATTTGACTTATATGCAATAAAAAGTAAATCACGCTTGATCACACCCTTATTTATTTGAGGCTAAACAGCCGAAGCATATGTAACATTTATATATATTATCAATTTAGCAATATTTTATTGCCCTGCACGAGTGTGATCGCTTACAGAAAACTCAATGAGCAACCAAATTTGTCATAACCTAGAATAAACTATCTCCCATCACATCAATTTATAAATTATAGTTAATGTAAATAAACACACACCTCAATCAATTTTCAGTAATACATAAATCCTTAATTAGGGCACCCATTGTAAAGTAAGATTGCTTAACTAATCATACTAGATGATTCAAGATCGTACATGACAATCAGTTATAGACATGAAAATACCCGCCAATCATAATTTAGGCAATAATTTGAACATCAAATTTTTATTCTAATCGTACAGGTTGATATAAACCATAATGGACAATTTATGACAATCATGTCTAAATTGATCCTATGATTAGGGCAATAATTATGGTTAGATTGCTCGATCATATCGCACAAAATAATCAACAACGATCGTACTGGACGATATTTGATATTTCATGGGACGATCCTGCATCGTCTAAGATGAATACTAAAATTTGCTTCTAATCATACATGCGATCATACTGGACATCCCGAGGGATGTGCAGGACGATATTTAAATTGCCACTCATTGTCCCATAATGTATTAGATGATCAATACAGTAACTTGAACTAATCATCTCGGATGATCGCAAAATCATATTTGATGATATGTATAAATACTTGAACTGATCGTACATGAAAAGCTAATCATACTAACTGAAAGGGCTATTTTGTTCTAATCGTACAGGACGATCTAATGATCAACTGGACGATCAAAAGCGTAGAATTGGCAATTAGGGCTTCTTTTGGAGGCTCTCTATTTAAGCTATCATATTATTCTTGTGATATATTTTTTGTCGTGGAGTTGATTTTAGAGTGAGCTTAGATTAGGAAGAGAGAGAGCTTGGGAGAGAGAGAGAGAGAGAGAGCCTTGGGATTCACAAAGGTTGCTCCAAGTAAGGTTTCCACCATCTTCTTCAAGCTGCTTTATTGATTCCTTGATGGCACTAGGGGAGATCATCATCAGCATCATATCTAGGTTCTTTGCATTTATCAAGAGAGTGAAAAATGATTTAAATGTTCTCTTTCTACTCCAGGAGGGATTAAAAGGATTTCAAGGTTCTCTCCTTACTCTAGGAGGGAGTAAAAGGGTTTTTAGATTCTTTGCCTATTCTAAGAGGGAGTAAAAGGATTAAAAGCACTCTGCCTCACTAGGTCGGTGGAAAGATTTTGTAAGGAATTCTATGCCTTACTATGGGGGCAAAATGAGAGACACTACTTTTAGTGTAATACCTAGAAAGGAGGTTTCAAAGGAGTGGACGTAGGTCAAGTTAATTGAACCACTATAAATATGGTGTGTTCCTTTTGTTTTTTATGCTTTTAATTTTCACATTATTCTATGATTTCTTCTATGGCCGAAACATCTAATTTGTGTTATTGTCAAATTAATGTCGCTTCACATAAATTGTTTATTTTAAAATATTCAAAAAGATTCCAAAAAGAATTCATTTTTTTTTACTTAAGAAATTTTTTAAATAACCAATTCACCCCCCTCTTGATTAGCCTCAGGCTTGTTCATAAATGTTTAACAACTCTCACAAATTCAAGAGGTGTTGGTTGGGTTTAATTAGACTTATGTTGAGAAATGGCTCAACCCATAGTTGTTTTGACCCCTTTGGGTTAGCCTAATTCCTAACCCAAGTTGACCCAAGGGGTGGGTTGACCAAGGTAAGTGCATTGGATCAAGGGAGACCCAATGCCACCAATTGCTTGATCCAAGTGGGCTAGGGTTGGAATTTGGCTCAAGGGAGATCTCACTTTGGGCACTTGGGTCAAGCAAAATGGCTAACCCAAGTGGACCAAAGACTTAGATCCACCCAAGGGTCATCCCTAGGGGTCCAATAAGTGGTCATAGGGGTTTAGATTAGTTTAGGAAAGCCTTGGTCAATGGGTTTGAATGTATAGAAGTGTGTTGACCTCAATTTTAGCTCGAGCATCCTTGAGGGCCTTTGATTGATTTAATCAAGCTCCATCGAGTCTAATTCGAGCTCGAATCAGCTCGAATTGAATCGAATTAGGCTCGACTATATTCGATTAAGCTTGATTAGTTCGCCCTAGCCGCGTCGAGTTTGAGATAAAATCGACGATAGAGATTTCATCAAAATTCAAATACTAGCCGTTGCTTTGATCGACTCGCGGGATATTTTCACTTGGAAGGCAAGAGCAGATTTGGGGGAGAGGCTACCTTTCTCGGCATGGAGGGGGGATTTACTCCGAGCATTGAGAATGGCCTGAGGCCCGACGAGGAGATTTTGGGAAAACTACTCTTCTGCCCGAACCAGCCCAGGAAAAATCCCTCTCCAGCTCTCTGGCATGGGCATGATCCTAGGCACCCGTTCCCGCTCTCTGCCTTCATCTCTCTTCCGTTCGGGCCAGGCTAAAAGACCGACATCCCCTCTCTCTCAGTCTCTCCCCCAGTTCGCGTAAGCAAGAGGAGCAGAGTCGAACGAGAGCGGCGACCCAGCTCCGACTCTACCCCTCTCTCGACCTGCCTCTTACCTGCTCTAGCCGAGCCCAGTTTTCAATTGCTAGCTCCAACTTTGCCCTTAGAATTAAACCCGACGCCTGCTGGACACCTTCTCTAGCCGATAGCTCCCGCCGCTTACAGGTTATCCTTTTCTTCTTCTCTTTATTCTTCTTCTTTTGCTCATTCTTCTTCTCCTTCTTCTTTTCTTTCTTCTTCTAATCTTCTTCTCCTTCTCAAAAGTTTTCTTCTCCTCCAACGTTATCTCTACTTTCTTTATATGATTGTTGGTCTGGCTCAAGATTCAGATAATCAGTTAAGCTTTCTTATAAGAATGAATGGACATATTGCTGATTTATTTTTAATTTTAGGAGTTGTGCTTAGATTCTTGAGACATTTTTTATTATTCTCTGGTTGAAGAAAATGGTATTTGGGACTACCATTGGATGCAATGTTTCTTATTATTTCATGGGATTTTATTATCTATGAGTTATTATTCTTATTCTTGAAACTCGATGAGCTTGTGATAGCCATGTTGCAAACAAAGTCGATTTTGCCAGAATATGTTGATTTGTCTTGTTTAGAATGGACAATTGTTATGTGAGACTTAGAGTTTAAGGTGTGAACTACGGAAAGGCAGAAGGGGTCATTTTGATCTACCATTAAAGCATGCACATATGATGTTTGTGATAATGCTTCAAGGAGTTCTTTCTTGTGTTGGAGATTGTTTTCCTTGCTATACTATTCGACGCCTCTCTTTGTCGCTGGTTCACCTGGCACCAAGGTGTATATCTTCATTCTCTAATAGATTTACTAGAGCACCCAAACTCAATATTTGCATACTTCTTGGATACCCTTGTGCCAATCCCATTTTAGGAATGGATAATATATGATCCTTAATCGAGAGTTTTCTTGGGCTCCGGCCTGGGATGTAATTAACCACGGGGGCTTGCGCCCGTGAAAAACTTGGCCCCACTTCTAATAAAACCCATCTGAGCTGATGTATCGGGTGGGTCAAATTCGTGACTGTGATCAGGTCGTGTATATTACTACCAATCGGGATGCGCTGGCGAGAGCCGCTATCCTCAATGGTTAGTTGTATGCATGATCCAATTGTCTCTTCCAATTGGCCTATTCGTGTCGAGTGTAAATGCCTACGATCATTTTGTCCTATGGGATAGTGCGGCCGTACCCTTTGTGTTCGGACCCCACGAGCAGTGCTCTTTCGGAGGTCCATAAAGTGTAGGGGAGGTTTGATCAAATTTGGTTGACTTAGTCAACCAAGTTGACCTAAGGTCAAGGGTTGGGTCCATTGAGTTCAAATTGATCATATGAACTCAATGGAAGTGGTTTCAAATCAAGAGGAGGTTATTTAGTTTGAAATGGGTGTTTAAACCCTTAAGGGCCACTTTGGTCAACTAGGTCAAACTCAAGTATGGGTTTAGATCCAATGTGTTCCTAATGATACTTAGGATCCATTGGGATAGGTTTTGAAGATTGATATGGGAAGGACATGTTGAATTTTTGGGGAAAAGACTAAAAAACCCTTTAAAGAATATTTTAGTCATTTTGACCCCCTGGTCAACCCTAGGTCAAACTGGGTCCAAAAATATATATGTTACTGACCAACAAGTCATGACAAAGGTCATGGGTGTGATTAGAAGGTTTGGAAAGAATCTCAAGGTCTAATTCCATTGAATGTCAAGTCTAGTGACACGGGCTGTAAATATTTGAAGGTTTTGCGACCTTTGAAAATTAATCCAGTTTCTAGGGCTAGGGACCTCAGAATGGGCTCAAATTTGGTGGGTTGGTCTTCGAGACATACCTAATCAATATGCAATTAATAAACCTCAAATCAGAGGTTACTTGAATGGTTTTCTAAGTGATAAAAAATTCACCTAGAAAAGGTTTCAAGACTTAGGCTTTTGTCTTGGATTTGGAAGTAGGAATTTTGGATTTGAGATGCATTTTGGACTTGATTGATTGGATTGGATTTTTCATATCAATCTCAATTCGATGAATGGTTGATATTGATTGAACATGATTATAATTTGATTGAAAATTGATCTAGTACCTGGAATTGAAAATTAAATTGGATTTTGGACCGGATTTGATCATGGAACTAGATTGGATTTTGGATGGGATCTATATGACTGACCTTAGATCACCAAAGTGAGATTTGGATTTAACTTGATGACCTCATAAAAAACAATTAGGTCAACATCATCAACAACGTTGAGTACATAAAGGGCACATCTAATAAGATAAGGCTTATAGTTAGGTGTGCCCAACATGATAACTCGTCCAGTCCCTGCTTATGGCGTCTGCACATTGCAAAAATTAAGAGGCTTGGTGGTATATGGGAAGTCTCGTGTAATGGTTCTCCACATACTTGTATGACTCATATCATGTCAAGTGGCCGTCATAATTGTAACTCCAAGTTTATTTATTACTACATCACTTTTATTCTTCGTAAGCAAATAGATTTGAAGCCACGTGAGATCATTGCTCATATGGAGTCAAAGTTCGATATTAAGATTCCTTATATTAAGGCTTGGGATGCATGGAGGAAGGCTATCAAATTAGTCTTTAATAGTTTTAAGGAATCGTACTGCTCACTACATCGTTATATGGAAGTAATTGAATTTGCACTTCCATGATTAATTTACAATATAGAACTTATTGGGAATAATTGTTTCAAATCACTATTATGGGCATTTGGTCCATCAATTAAGAGATGGAAAATCTGTAGCTCGATGCTTAGCTTGGACAGGGCGTTTCTTTTGGGTAAATATAGAGGCACTCTACTTGTCACTATTGAAATTGATGAGAATGGTGGACTAAACTCCCTTAAATTTGCTTTCTTAGAGGCCAAGGCTAATGAGTCTTGGTCATGGTTCTTGAAGATGGTCCATGACCTCATTTCATACATCCGAGCTCGATAATACAACTTCTTTGTATCTAATAAGCACCCTGAATAATACAACTTCACATATATATAAAAGGCAAAATAACATTAAAAAAATAAGTGAGATGATATTTTTAATCAAGTTTAAATACCGTTAAATAACAATTTATGAGTAAACAAACAAAAAAATTCATGGAATAGAGACCGGAGAATTAAAATCCGGTTCTACGAAAACCGGAAAATAAAGTTTCGGTTTCTACTGAAATAAGAGAAAGAAGTTCCGGTTTTAATATAATCAAATAATTAAATTTCAGTTTCTATTGAAATTGGATAATTAAGCTAAGATTTCTACAAAATCAGATAATTAATCCCCGATTTTATGAGAATTTCGAATACGGGCTTCTATTTTCTATATTTTTCTTTTTTAAATTTTTTCGTAACCCTGCTCCTTAATCTAATTTAAGTTTAAAACATGCTCTTTTTTTGCAAATGAACCATTTTGTACCAAATCAACTATGAAGTTTTACAATTCCCAACTTTTAGTACCAAATAATTCAGCACAAGAAGTAAGTTGACTTTAACAATGACATGAAAGTATCTAAGTAAAATACAAGAAAATGTTATTTTAATAGATAAACAATATACATGAGTGTCATATTTCTATCGATGGATGGGGAGCAAACAATCCCTTTATTGCAATGAAACTTAAGCTCATGAATAATGAGCATAATTTAAGTAATTAAACAGATCAAATTGTCACACATTTGGAAAAAAAAAAAAAAACAAGAAATTAATTGGAATCTAGTGATGGTTGAAGGAAGGGATAGTCGGTATACCCAACAATAGGATCAGGGGTGTAGAATGTCGCCCTATCATAGTTATTAAGAGGAGCATTGAGCTCAAATCTTCTCGGAAGATCAGGGTTGGCCAAGAAAAGTCTCCCATATGCTACCATATCTGTATAACCTTCTTCCACCACCTTATTGCCTTCCTCTCGATCATAGCCACTTGCGGTGATGAAAGTTCCCCGAAACACCCTCCGCATCTCATGGAGGCGATGAGGGAGCTCTAATTTCCCCTCATTGAAAGTCATTCGAGGCTCGGTTATGTGACAGTAGAGGAGGCTATATTTATTTAGCGATCCCACCATATGAATCCCAAGAGAATCCGGGTTAGAATCTCCACACTCCATTAGGGTTGAAAAAGGTGAGAGCCGGATGCCGACCCGACCTGGCCCAATCTCATCCACCACTTTCTCAACAATCTCCAAGACGAAGCGACAACGATTTTCCAAGCTACCGCCATACTCATCTGTTCGATCATTTGCACCATCTTTCAGAAACTGCTCCAGCAAATATCCGTGTGCCGCATGTATTTCCACACCATCGAACCCAGCTTTAATGGCATTTCTTGCGGCGACTCTGAAGTCGTTAACGATAACTGGGATTTCGTCGGTTCTTAGCCTTCGAGGCGTCGAGTATTCTTCAACTGTACCATCATGATGAATCTGCGGACGAATAGGCTTGTCTGTGCTTGAGATTGGAGCCTGTCCATTTGGTTGGTAGACTGCACATATAATATATATAATTAATTAACCTAAAACTATAGAAAATAAAAAAAAGAAAAAAAAATAAATATAATTACCATGACTAGAGACCCTTCCAACATGCCAAAGCTGACAGATAAAAACTCCTCCCTTATCATGAACTGCATTGACAATAGGCTTCCATGCCTCCACCTGCTCTTTAGTCCATATGCCTGGAGTTCTTGGATACCTATTTTTAAATTTTTTTAATATAAATATAGCTTTAATTACTAATTAATAAATAATTAATTATAATTAGTGATTTAATTAGTGATTACCCTTGAGCAGTATCAGAAACTCCAGTGGCTTCTGATATAAGAAGGCCTCTTCTTGTTGTTCTCTGTGAGTAAAATAGTATGGCATGAGGCTGTGGAATGTTGCCAAATGATCTTGATCTTGTCAAAGGTGCCAAGACTATCCTGAAAATTAAAAATAAAAATAAGAACAAAAGGCGATCCTAAATGATCTCTAAATAAACATATGGATCAAAACAATAATGATCCATTTCTTAAAAAGAACATAATTAAACACTCTTAAGGAGTTTATATGAGCTAATGAAGCTAATTAATGATAATTAAGGGTGCTTAATTACCTGTGCGATAGATCAAAGGAGCCCATCTTGTGAGGTTTGAGTAGAGGGATTTTATGAGCTTCCATTTCTCTCTCAATCTATTAATCTTAATGGAGAATATATATTCTTAAGGAGCTTAAGATCTCCAACTTGAATTTATAGTTTTTGAGATGAAAGGGAAGGCTTCAATCATAATAAACATGCAATGAATGTGGTCATCAAATTACTTTTAATTTCTATATATCAAAGTCAAACTAAATAATTGACCAAAATATGGTTTTCTTATTCAATAATTCAAAAGAGGAGGTTTTTAGAAAACATGCCTCATATACGAGATTCGTCTAAGGCCTCGTTTTGAACGTATTTTTTATTATTTTTAAACAGTTTTTTAGTAAAAAATAAACCTCAAATTAAAAAAATTTGTAGTAAAAAGCTGCTTTAGAAAGCAGTAAGAAACGGTAACTGTTTTTTTGCTGCTTTCTAAAGCAGCTTTTTAGTACAAAATATTTTGAACTAAAAATTTTTGTATTAGAAACCAACAAAAAAGTCGTACCAAACGAAGCCTAAAATAAAGACGAGTAGGATTTATGATACGATTAACTAAGAGAAATCTATTTATTGTTTTTTTTTATTTAAATAGATAAAAAATTATAATATATTTAAATTTAATAATTTAATTTGATTCAAATATATTATAGATTAATTTTGCAATTATGTTATTTTCGTCTTTGATTGTCCAATTGACCTTTTTATGGCGTCAGCTCAAATGTCATCATAAAGCTTTTAGAAAGAACAAATTGAATACGAATTTGGTAAAAGAGATTATTATTTCTGTTGCGTGCTAGAATATATGCAGCGGTAGAGTTTGTAAATTTACGTTCTAGCGTTGTACGTGTAATCAGCACACAAGCAGAAAAGAGAAGTGAACACCAAGATTTTTATGTATAAAACCAGAAAGAGGAAAAAAAAACCACGGGGTCTCGCCCAGTTGCAAAGTTCCACTAGTATTTGTTTGAAGTACAAAGGTTGATCCGTCTTACAAATCAAGACGATCAATTTACAATCAACTTATCACAAAGTTACAAAGTTATGCAAATTCTCGGCGTTTCCCGAAAATCCAGCAGAGTTTCGGCGTCTTCAGGCGGCAGGAAGAGCTCCGGCGGTGGTCGAGGAGGAGCTTCTTCCTTCTCCTCCTCTTCTTCTTCTCTCTCTTCACTTGAGTCCCCTTTTTGTAGAATGAGGGCTCTATTTATAGTTTTTATGGAGTGGCATAGCTCGTAAATAGCTGTGAGATCATGGACGAATAGGGAGTTGTTTGAATGGACGACCCATATTGAACCCTTCGATCGTGCACTGTTCGTTGGACATTTAGAGGCCTTAATGATGTTGAAATTTGGCGATCTTGGGTTCGTTGGATTCGTCTCGTCGAGTCGCTTGATTCGAGTATAAGCTCGTTAAAATCGAAGACTGATTGGTAACTCAAATTACGGTTTGAACCTTCCAACAGTGCTTTGGGTCCTTGATTCGGACTCAGTTAAGCTCGGATTGGGTTGATCTTGGTGTCGTTGGCTTCGTATTTCCGAGACGCTCAATTCGACTATAAGCTCGCTAAAATCAGAGTTTGGGAGCTCCCGGAATTAATTTTTGAAGTTTCCAACTAGCTTTTGCCTCGAGATTCGTGCCCGATCATGCTAATTTTGTGATGCCGTATAAGTTGCCCCCCTATTTTTGGACGTCGAAGCTCCAGGAGTCCGAAAAGATATGTTTCAAAAATTAGTATAGGTCAAAACACCAAAAATTACGTTCCGAAAATTAAGTGTTTCTCAAAACTTGATCATAGAAGTTTCGTTGAGCTCCGAAAGTTGCAAAATTGAGTTCGGAACGCCGAAAAATGTGTCCGGGGACCCCAAAAACGTCGAATTTAGTCTTTTCAGTGCGAAAAAACGGATCCAGAACGGACTGGGCAGCCGAACCGGCCGGACCGGCCGGCTGGCAGCTGCCGGCGGCGGCGGCGCGTAACAGCGGCCACAGGCCACTCCCGCGCGGAACCAACAAAAATTTTTGTATTAGAAACCAATAAAAAAGTTGTCCCAAACGAAGCCTAAAATAAAGACGAGTAGGATTTATGATATGATTAACTAAGAGAAATCTAGTTATTGTTTTTTTTATTTAAATAGATAAAAAATTATAATATATTTAAATTTAATAATTTAATTTGATTCAAATTATATTATAGATTAATTTTGCAATTATGTTATTTTCGTCTTTGATTGTCCAATTGACCTTTTTATGGCGTCAGCTCAAATGTCATCATAAAGCTTTTAGAAAGAACAAATTGAATACGAATTTGGTAAAAGAGATTATTATATCTGTTGCGTGCTAGAATATACGCGACGATAGAGTTTGTAAATTTACGTTCTAGCGTTGTACGTGTATTCAGCACACAAGCAGAAAAGAAAAGTGAACACCAAGATTTTTATGTAGAAAATCAGAAAGAGGAAAAAAAAAATCACGGGGCCTCGCCCAGTTGCAAAGTTCCACTAGTATTTATTTGAAGTACAAAGGTTGATCCATCTTACAAATCAAGACGATCAATTTACAATCAACTTATCACAAAGTTACAAAGTTCTGCAAATTCTCGGCGTTTCTCGAAAATCCAGCAGAGTTCCGGCGTCTTCAGGCGGCAGGAAAAGCTCCGGCGGTGGTCGAGGAGGAGCTTCTTCCTTCTCCTCCTCTTCTTCTTCTCTCTCTTCACTTGAGTCCCCTTTTTGTAGAATGAGGGCTCTATTTATAGTTTTTATGGAGTGGCATAGCTCGTAAATAGCTGTGAGATCATGGACGAATAGGGAGTTGTTTGAATGGACGACCCATATTGAACCCTTCGATCGTGCACTGTTCGTTGGACATTTAGAGGCCTTAATGATGTTGAAATTTGGCGATCTTGGGTTCGTTGGATTCGTCTCGTCGAGTCGCTTGATTCGAGTATAAGCTCGTTAAAATCGAAGACTGATTGGTAACTCAAATTACGGTTTGAACCTTCCAACAGTGCTTTGGGTCCTTGATTCGGACTCAGTTAAGCTCGGATTGGGTTGATCTTGGTGTCGTTGGCTTCGTATTTCCGAGACGCTCAATTCGACTATAAGCTCGCTAAAATCAGAGTTTGGGAGCTCCCGAAATTAATTTTTGAAGTTTCCAACTAGCTTTTGCCTCGAGATTCGTGCCCGATCATGCTAATTTTGTGATGCCGTATAAGTTGCCCCCCCTATTTTTGGACGTCGAAGCTCCAGGAGTCCGAAAATATATGTTTCAAAAATTAGTATCGGTCAAAACACCAAAAATTACGTTCCGAAAATTAAGTGTTTCTCAAAACTTGATCATAGAAGTTTCGTTGAGCTCCGAAAGTTGCAAAATTGAGTTCGGAACGCCGAAAAATGTGTCCGGGGACCCCAAAAACGTCGAATTTAGTCTTTTCAGTGCGAAAAAACGGATCCAGAACGGACTGGGCGGCCGAACCGGCCGGACCGGCCGGCTGGCAGCTGCCGCCGGCGGCGGCGCGTAACAGCGGCCACAGGCCACTCCCGCGCGGAACCAACAAAAATTTTTGTATTAGAAACCAACAAAAAAGTCGTCCCAAACGAAGCCTAAAATAAAGACGAGTAGGATTTATGATATGATTAACTAAGAGAAATCTATTTATTGTTTTTTTTATTTAAATAGATAAAAAATTATAATATATTTAAATTTAATAATTTAATTTGATTCAAATTATATTATATATTAATTTTGCAATTATGTTATTTTCGTCTTTGATTGTCCAATTGACCTTTTTATGGCGTCAGCTCAAATGTCATCATAAAGCTTTTAGAAAGAACAAATTGAATACGAATTTTGGTAAAAGAAATTATTATATCAAATGTTGAATATAGGAAAAAGTTGATTGATAAATTTATATTAAGATGTTTTGGTTTGGTCTTTTCCTCTTAACTTTAAGATTTTAGGCATATATAATTGAACAAAAAAAAAAAAAGTCCCCAGGCCTATTTTTGTATTAGATTTTAGATTTATACGGTCAATTTAGGTTTCGTTTGAGATGATTTTTTTATTGCTTCTTAAAGCAACTTTATAGTATAAAAATTTAATTTTTGTACTAAAAAGTTGCTTTAAGAAGCAAAAGAAAAGCCGTCCTAAATGAGAGCAATTATTATGTCAGGTCACTGGACGCGTCCAGAGATCAATAATCACGTGTCGCATCACCTGAAACTCGGTATTGCTCGATATACGTCCGGATTTTTGATTTTTTGTCGTGACGTAATAATTACTCCCCAAACGAAGCCTTAATCCCAGAGTATCAAGTTGCCCCAATTTAGTCCATTGATATACATAATTTATAAAAATAGTCCGCTATATTATAACTGTGATTTAAAATTAATCTCAATTTAGTCTCTCGCCTTACAAAATTCATCCTAATTTAGTAGAGAGGTTAAATTGGAGCAACATTAAACTTTGGGACTAAATGATCATATATGAATAGTTGGGGATTAATTTGAAATTTAACCCTACAATTTAATAGAAATTAAACTTCTATGTGAAAAAAAAGGACAAAATATATGAGATCGACTTGAATTTTAAACTCCGTGAAGATTTATATGATCGCTTCTCTAAGAAACCTTAACACATATAGTAGCATTTTTGGATGTAACATTTATAGCTACCTCATGAATTCTCTATGACAATGATGCATTGTCCTAACGAACAATCATTTAATAAATTTTTTAGAAATATTTAGATAAAAAATTTAAAAAAAATTTCTAAAGAATTTATAGATTAAGAGTAGATGTGTCAAATCGGGTTGCGGGTCAGGTTCACGTCGAACCCAATATTGACCCGCTATTGTTTGACATGACTCGAACCTGACCCTTTTTTTTTAACGGGTCAGAAATTCCAACCTTGGCCTGACTTGCGCGAGTTACCAGGTTGACCCGACTTGACCTGCTAACCCAGAACACATTGGGCACGAGCGAGTTCAACGAACGTGGGCGGTGTAATAGCCGAAACTCTTTACTATCGAGATATTTTCCACTTTTGCCTAAGTGTCTCATAGTTTTGTCAAGTTGGTGTAACTTTTCAGGTGGTCACTCATCCCAAGATTTCTTTGAAATGATCATGCTTAAATGCATAGTTTTTTAAGAAAATTTCAACCATTACACTAAAAGATGCCTCAATGTTTAAGAGTTTAGCTTCTTTTACTAAAGAAGTTTCACAATCTCCTCCATTTAAATAACTGACGTCCTCGTCAGTATCCTTATCCAAGAATCATCCACTAAATATATATGATCCTAGAGGTCGCCTCTATAAGTTCAAGTGACGACTCCCATAATGTAACACTTTTTCTGATACAGGGTTCAAGAGGTGGCTCCCATGACGTAGCACTTTATCTTGTATGACACTTAGTTCCCATATTTTGACTGGTGTATTGCTCTGATACCATTTGTAACAATCCAAACTCATAATTATTGAGGTATTATTCGCTTTGACTTAAGGGCCTCTCGGTTTTGTCATATTGGTGTAACTTCTCGAGAGGTCACCCATTCTCAGATTTCTCAGGAATAAGCACACTTTACTACAAAGTTTCTTAAGAAAATTCAAACCATGACACTAAAAGATGCCTCGATGTTTAAGAGTTTAGCATTGGAGGCAGAGATGTCTACAGTGAGAGTGTTCTAGGGGATAATCATGGTATTGGCCTTGTAGAAGACACTTGCAGTGAAAGATTTGAGAGATGGCTGGTTGAAATTTCATAAATATGATTATAATGTCATAAAGGAGATGATTGTAATTCGAATATAGAGAATTGTGATTCTAATGGAGGTATTAAGAGAGATGGATATGAAAAATGAATTGTGAAGGTGATAGCAATGTAGATCTATGAGCAATATTAGTAATGTAAAGGAAGGTTGTTGCATAGGTTTTTGATAATTATCATGACCCATCTGATCGTTGCACTAGTTTTAATGCAACAACAAACATACACTACAAAAAAATCGGTAGTTACAAACAGATTTTTCTTGTGGCTTTTATGTAGACTATTTTTTGATAGATTTTCGACAGAGTATGATGAAATTTTTGTAGACTAAATTTATGATAGATTTTTCGGCGACTTTCCGGCATCTTTTGGCGGTGGTTTTTAATAATAATATTTTAATAAAAAAAAAAAGAATGACAATTTTGACATATTTGCCCTTCCAACAAATTTGTTGAGTCTTTGAAGTTTTTTAGGCATTCGAGCGAGCGGGCAGTGCGGGGAGGCGATCGCGGCCAGGCAGCAGGCAGTGCGGGAGGTAGTCGGACGGCTTCGTTTTTCCAAAATTGTTTAATATTTCCAATGGCTATGACCGCCAGAAATAAATGTCGCCGAAATAAACTGTCGATTTTAGTTTCCTATGCGGTTTATTCAAGCGCAAAAAAAAAATCGGCTGAAAAACTTCATTACCGTCAGAAATTCATCCAGTTCTGTCAATAATGACTGATTTTTCTATAGTGATAACTGATAATATATGATGCAAAATTTACAATACAAACATAAATAATATAAGTGAAGCTTAGAAAACAAATATTGAATTGACAAAAGCTATGATATATGTTAACCGTATATGATATTTGTTTAATTATGAGTTAATTGGATGAAGAGCTATAAGTGAGCTAATATACTAGAATATATTTATCTATATTTTATATAGATAATTAAATAAGTTTAATTAAAATTTTTAAAACTCAAAAAAAAAAAAAAATTGAAACATTAAATAACTTATTCACAAGAAAATAAACACAAATGCTAATATATATATATATATATATATATATACATATATATATATATATAGAGAGAGAGAGAGAGAGAGAGAGAGAGAGAGAGAGAGAGTTAGAACTCGGAAGAAATGCTCGGCGAAATGTTCACGAAGCTGAATGATGAATGCACAAAACGAGGAGAACGAGACTTTTGAGAAGCAGAGATCCTCTTCTTCGTCTCCCCCACCTCCAAAGTTCCACCTGAGACAACCTCTCACTCTCCCCATAACAGCTTCTCCTTCCCGCTTCGTCTACCTCGTTCGCTCTGCTCGCTCTCTTCTTCATCTAAAGCAAATCCATGCCCATCTTCTCCGCCTCAGCCTGCTCTCGGGGGCCTCGCCCGCCGCTGCCGCCATCCTCGCCGCGTCCACTCCCCTCCGTTGCATCCCTTATGTCCTCTCCCTCTTCCACCACCTCCCTTTTCCTCCCCCTTCTCCTCATCTCTTCAACGCCCTCATCCGCGCTCTCTCCGACTCCTCCCTTCCCGCCTCCGCTCTATCATACCTCGCTTTCATGCTCAGCTCCGGCCTTCGACCCGGTCGCCTCGCTTTCCCCTTTGGTTTCCGTTCCGCCGCGGCTCTCCGTTCCTCCGAATCCACAGCCACCCTCCACTCTGCTGCGGCAAAATCCAGTCTTGATCTGGACCCCTTTGTCCGCACATCACTAGCCGATGCCTACGGCAAGCTTGGGTCACATGAATTCGCCCTCAAGGTGTTTGATGAAACGCCCCAATGGCACCTTGCCTCGAATGTCCTTATATGGAATGTTGCCATCGCTGTCTCCTGCCGCTCTGAAGGTATTAGTAAGGCAAGGAAGCTGTTTGATGAAATGCCAGAAAGGAATGTAGCATCCTGGAATAGTATGATTGATGGGTTCATGAAGGTGGGCGATTTGGAATCCGCAGTGGAGTTGTTTGAGAAAATGCCTGTGAAAAATGTGGTTTCCTGGACCACTATGTTGGCTGGGTTCTCTCGAAATAAGGACAATGAGAGAGCTTTAAGCATATTTGAGAGCATGTTGGAAGAAGGCATGAGGCCAAACAACTTCACTGTGTCGGCAGCGCTAGCTTCTTGTGCCAAGATTGGAGTATTGAATGTCGGTATACGCATCCACGATTATATAAAGAGGACTGGGTTACGAGAAGATGGACCGATAGGCACGGCGCTAGTTGATATGTATTCCAAGTGTGGAAAGGTTGAACTTGCTAGTCAGGTCTTTGATAGGATGAAGGAGATAGATACAGAGACCTGGACTGCCATGATAATGGGGTGGGCTGTTCATGGTTGCTGGAAGCAAGCACTTCAATGTTTTGAGGACATGAAGTGCTCTTGCATCAAGCCTGATGAGGGAGCTTTCCTAGCCATTCTGGTGGCTTGCTCACATGCTGGAAAGGTTGATAAAGGGCTTGAATTTTTTGATAGTATGAAGTCTCACTATCAGATTGAGCCAGGCTTAAAGCATTATACCTGTATTGTGGACATGTATGGCAGAGCTGGAATGGTTAATGAGGCTCTTGAGTTCCTGAACTCCATGCCTATTGAACCAGACTATGTTCTTTGGGGAGCTCTATTGTCTGCCTGTCGGGCTAACAAGAATGTCGAGATAGCCGAATTGGCAGCAGAGAGACTGTTAAGACTCCGACCGTTGCATACCGGAAGCCAAGTCTTCATATCCAACATGTATGCTGGTGCTGGAATGTGGGATGATGTTGAGAATGTGAGATCTAGTTTGAAAAAGAATAACCAAAGTAAGGTGCCTGGATGGAGCTCTTCGCAGGTGACCGGTCGCATCGATCATGGAGTGAATTTATACCAAGTTGGAAGAGTTAGTAGCTCAAGCTAAGGAGGAGGGTTATGAGCCAGACATGAATTGGGTGCTTCATGACATTGAGGAAGAAGATAAGAGGGGTTCCCCTAGCACTTGCCTTAGGGCTCATGAAAACAGTTGAGGAGGAGATTAGGATAGTGAAGAATCTCAGGGTTTGTGGAGATTGTCATTCCTTGATGAAATTTACAAGTAGGATCTACAATAAGGAGATTGTGCTTAGAGATAATAAGCGTATTTAAAGATGGTGAGTGTTCCTGTAGAGATTATTGGTAAGCTGAATACTGAATCTGGTGCTCAAATAGGCCAATCCACAAGGAGCTGTGCGTTCAATTGTAAACAGGCCAATTGCCAGTTGCTTGCTGGGCATCCAAAACGTAGAAAAGGTACTAGAATACGACAAATTATTATGTGCGGACACTGGACACGCTTGCGTCCGGATTGATGTGCTTTTACTACGCTTTTGATATATTTTTGCAAAATGGCAGCTCGTACATAATTTTAATTGCATATTAGTCGCCCATTTTATTAAGTATTTGAACAGCGTAGCAAAAGGGCAACAAATACTCATTGAGTAAGATATTTGCTGCTCTTTTGCTGTAATTTTGCAAATACTCAGCAAAAGGACAGATAATATGCAATTAAAATTAAAATTGTATATTAGCTGCTCTTTTGCAAAAATACATCAAAAGCACAGTAAAATCGCAATAAAAGATGAGAATTCCAAGTAAATTTGCCCTAAAATACAAAGCACTTTCATAAATCTGGAAATTCCAAGTAAATTTCAGATTTTTGTTTGTTTGTTTGTTAATTATTCATTTCATGGCAGTCAAACTATCTCCTCTCTTTGTGGTAGGCTACAATATTTTTATGCCCAGCACATGAGAAGAAACCTTGCAATGAAAATTTTCAAATATTCAAAAGAATTGTTTCATTGAATTTGTTGATCCATCGACTCCGTTGGTAATTTCTTTTGGTAATATGGACTAATGTTCACTATTGATGATTATCATTATGGTAAAATCTGTATATGTTAATCAGCACATAATTTGCACAATTTTTCTGCAAAATAGGAAACTTTGCTAAATTACTTTGTTGCTTGAATTGTTTTTTTTATTTAGATTGGTACAATTGTTGTAGATTATCTGATTTATTAAGTATAATTTAAGTCTTAGTTTTATAAGAGGCAATCAGCCACTTCTAATCTGCCATTGATTTAGATAAAGATGATAAAGAATCAGCCTCTTTATGCCCATGGCGTCTTCACTAGTCTTTGTGAGGCGAAATTATTACGTGCGATCACCAAATGTCATCCGAAGGTCAATCAAAACTCACAACGTCGCTAATATGTTGTTGTATCATTATGTATTTGATGATATGGTACATTCTGATTGGCCTTCGGACGGTCTGATGAACAAGGACATGACTGTCCACCTCTTGTCTTTCTAAATCCAAGTTGCTGGTTGCTACGAAGGCTTTCTTGATCGCGTCTGGTTGACCAGGAACCAGGCACAGGTATTGGTGTGATGTGATGGTCCGACTTTGACTGCCATTGGGTGCGGCCGTGGGGGAGAAGGGGCGAAGGACTTGTGAAGCATTACTCTTAGATAAATATTACAGATAATATACTTTTAAGCATGGTGGCTATGTTTGATTGTGAATTGAATTTATTCTACCAATATTTTTCTTGGACTACTTTTTTGCTATAGTATTTTTATATTTCAATTTCTAGGGGTGTAAAAAATTACCAGACCCGCCAACTTAGCCCGAATCCAACTCAAAAAATTTAGGTTTGGATTGACCCTTAACGGGTCGGATTCTGGTTTGAAATTCTAGCCCATTTATTAAATGGGTCAAGTTCGAGTTGACCCGCCAATCTGATTTAAACCCAAAATAACTCGTTTAAATTATTTTTTTCTTAATTTTTTTATTTGTTGGTATTTTTGCCTTATTTTTTATTAATTAATCTAAAATTTATCATTAAAAAGTTATATATATATATATATATATATATATATATATATATATATATATATATATATATATATATAATCAAAATTGATTCTGGGGTGAGTTCGAGTTATTTGGTTGCTAGCGGGTCAAGTTTGGATCCGCATTTTTTACTATTTATTAAATGGGTTAGATTTGGGTTGGGTTAATTCAAGTTTGATTAGAAGTCGACCCATTTTGAAACACCTATCAATTTCCTATTTATTGGTGTGATGTCACTTTATAATTGCATTAATTTGTCTTTGGCTTGTTAGATTGAAGGTCCATGCTAGTTGTGCATAATTTTATTTCCAAGGGAATTGAATAGCATCAAAATTTAAAGTGATGGAACCTAAGTTCTTAAACTAAGTAGGAGAACATTAAGAATGCAAATTAAGATACTTTCTTTTCATATCACATAAAATGATGGACATTTAGTAGAAAATCGATTTGGAAAAATTGTTAGGGTGTCATGTAAGGCAGAACAAATAACAAAACACATAAATTATAAACTCTCATAATAACCACGAATGGTCACCTCACATACAAGCACAAATTAGGGAAGATGCTCAAAGGAAAGGACAAATTAGCGATCTGCCACAGGAATTAGGTTCCATCACAAGACCTTGTTCCTTTGGCAAATACCAATAGAACATAACATAACACCACTTACAACTCATAATAGTTTAGAGAAGAAAGATATAGGTGAAAGAGAAACCATGAAGAGAAGAAGTAGAAAGAAGACCTAGAGGAAGAAGTAGCGATTAGAGAGAAGACAACTCATAAGCTAAAAAGAGACCCTGAAGTTTTTAAAATAATCACTCTCCAAAAACTCCCCCACAAAAATATTCAGCCACAATATATAAGAGAAAGAATGGGAACAAATAATTATTAACCCACATAAACGTGCCTCCAAACCAGCCAATAAGAACCACCCAACTCAGCTCATTAAATGAGGAATTAAAGCTTCCAGCATAGGATTCAACAAAGGGAAAACTTAGTAGCCATTAATAGCGAAACTGAACAACCACAGGGAAAATCGAGCAGCCAGCAGGGAAATCGAATAACTAACAGGGAAACTGAGCAGACACCAGACAAAATCGAGCAACCATAGGAGAAAAGAAGCAACAAAACCTAAGTGGAAGGACAATGCTGTGAACGAACCTGAGTGCACCAAACCCGACATGTTCATATGTTGTTTTCCATCATAGACCATACAAAATAAAATTACACAACACTTGACTGCATCATACAGGCCATGTATGCTCTTGGTATGTGCTGACGATTTTGTGTTACACATTCAAAGTTGGGCATTTTCATGATTATTTGATGTCAATTCATCAAATTCTTAACTTTTTTTTTTATTCATATTGTCAACATACATATAAATTTTATTGAGAATTAGATCATTAAATTTTTGTGATACTCATCTAATCTCTATGAAATACAAATATTAATAGAATGCACATAAATGATATATGAAAAACATGAAAAAATAGCAATTATGAAAAATAAGGCATGACACATCAATAAATTAAAAACAAAAAATAAAAATATATATAAAAAAAATGCTTTCTAATTTCAATTTCAACAAAATATCAATAACCTAATAATTTAATTAAAGTAAAAATAGGTCAATTAAATAGTTAATAGTATTTATTATAAAGACTTATTTTGAACTAAGTAGACCTAAGAAGACTGTAGAAGCACAAGAAATAATTGGACTCTTCGAGAAGCCGTTAACACTTCAAAGCAATTCCCGTTTTACGGCTCCACAGCTTCTCAACGAGCTCTTCTTGTGGAGGTCTACGTTGGCCGCGGCGAGATGATGATGGTCGCACTAAAGCTCGCCGACAACGCCAGCACGACGTCGGCGGTGAAGATTACAGTGCGCGGCAGCGCAGGTGTGGATCTTGGCAGCGTAGGGCGGGCTCTGGGGCTGGAGCCGTCGACTGTTAGGCTGAATGGGCACTTCATTAGCCGCGGGGCCGATTTTGTATCTTCGCTATCATGGAAATCTGTCCTTTCCTTCTTCGCTGCCCGCGGCCTTCCCGCCGGCGGTTCTTTGCTGGATTCCATCGTTGTTCAGGGAAAGCCCACCGCCAATACAGGTTACTGTTCTGTTTCTGACTATGCTTTAGTGAAGTTTAGGGTTCAGTTTTTTTTGTTTTTTTCTCATGTTGGGGGTGGCGGACTTGGTTACCTCAGGCTTTCAAAATAACATATTTTATTTTGATTATGTTATATGGGAATTAAAAAAATCAGCATAAAATCAAAGAGAAAGGAGTTGAGGGAGAAAGAGAGCCACTTGCTTATTAGAGATTAGAGGAGGAGAGGGGAAGATTTGTGTTTAGGAGGGGTGGGGTTTCCTTCTTGGAGCATGGAAACTCTAATGTTTATAATTCGTTATAAGTCTGTTACAAGTTATTAAAATAATAAATCAATTTGAAAACATCAAAATTCTACCATCCCATGAATCGAGACGCTGAAAACTGATCTAGATGTCTTTGGTTAGCTATAATGTGCTTGGGAACCTTAAGTGACCCAACCAATTTTAGTTAATTACTATTTTTAAGCTTGCATTGAGTTCTGAAGTTGATTTTGATCTATGAATCTTGTTTAACCTAAATTGAATCAATTGATCTAATTTGACTATACAATCATCTTATCTAATTGTAACTAGGTCGGCTTCCTTTGATGTTATGGCATTATATATGAGAGGACTATGGCCTTTGGCTTGCAATGATGCTGCTTTGCAGGCAATTATAGCGATGTAGGGCGGCCAATGACAATACTGGCTTTCTTTTTGATAATGATGTAGTAATTATTTATATATACATCTGTTAAGGGTTTAAAAACATCGTCATCATTATTACTAGCCTTATCTCAACTATTTTGGATTGGTTTATGAATCCTCATTTTCATTTTTTCTTTTTGAGTGTTATTTGAGGTGTTAAAGCTACTCTTTTTGAGTTATTTTAAGCAACTTCTATCCATATAACTTTAGATCTACTCTTTTTTCCTTGCAATTTTTTTAACAATAATTTAATCTTCTCATCTTATGGGCACATTTTCTACCTTTTGGTGTACATGCCTAAAAAAGAACATTATAAAGACTAAAAAAGTTGTGATTAAGTTTGGGTGTTCCAATGATGAAAAATGAAAAATTGGTAACCTAGCAATTTCTAGGTGAAAATATGAGAGATCAAGATATAATTTCTCTTTCTTTCTCAAACGCTATGATATTTTTGTTGACAAAAATTGAATGAAAAAAGAGAAAAAAAAAAAGACTTTTCAAATTTCTTTAATTTTTAAACTTATTATCTTCAAATATTTGTCATGGAAAAGGTTTTACACATGCATCTATATATTGCTTATTGATTCTATTAAAGGGCATGTTTATATAATTCATCTTATATTCATCATAGTTGAATTGTAACTTTCCAATATTATTTAAGGAAATAATTTGCATCTTAATTCATCTTAAATTATATTCATAGTGATAAAAAACAAAGATTATGTGACATGTTTCAGTATTTTTTGTTGAATTATCGTTGTATTTTTGCTATTAATTTATTTCTATTGTTTATTTTTCATTGTTATGGACAATATGGCTATGTTTTTAGTTAGGAAGAATTTGATTACAAAAAATTTAAAAAAAAAATTAAACAAAAAAAGAATTTGATCATTAGTTTTATTGAAATGGAAAGAATCTTTAATATGTTTCTACCTCCTCTTAATGTATATGTCTTCTTCTTCTTCTTCTGTTGCTATCTTATTTTTTCTACTTCTCTTATCTCTTTCGACCATTCAAGGCTTTCGCAAATACTCTGCCTTGTCGGCCAACTGATCTTGTTAGATGGGGTGCATGCTTATCAACTTATGGAATGGATGAAACTACTGGATTGAACACATCCTTTTTTATGTTTTGGATTTCAATCCTTGTTCATTATCCTGTTAGAGCATTACTTTGGTATTAACATATGGTACAAATCAGCTCAAAATGTTTTAGCCTTTTGATTATGAGATGATGGCATGATTTGTTCAAGACAATCCCTTCTGGCTTTTTTATTAATACTTGGCCAGGAAAATATACTTTCCTTTACTGCAGCTTTGCTTCTCCTCAGGAAAGTTAAACTTAAAAATAAATTGAAGTCATTATGTGAGTTACATTAAATGTATACGTGCTCTTAAGTTCTGAGTTCTAAGCTTTCCCACCCATAGTTATCTTAATGGAATGTTACTAGAAAATTTGGTAGCTTTGATGCATTTTGGTGCTTTTATTTCTCAATGCAGGTTGGCATTCCTCCTCTGATATAGATCATGTGGGTCACATAGGTTTCAAGAGAAAAGGCACAATAAAGGATGAAAAACCTGGCAAAAAGAATCGATTTCTTGAAGGTCAACCCAAGGAGCAGAATATTGGTACTAAGCAATTGGCTGATGACGAATGCCTTTGTATTAAGAGACAATTGAAGTTGGATGATGAACAGCCATCCAAGAAGGGGAAGATTGGTGAATGCTGTTCAGGTATGATTGCTTTAATTCTTGTGCATGGTTTGCTGTTTTCGTTTATAAGTGTTCTTGGTGAAACTTTATCAACTTTTTAGCTGGTTGTCTAATTGAGTCCAAATGAGCTTAATCAAATTTATAGTTGAACTAAATATCTCGACAACGCGAACCCAACAATACCAAATGTGATTCGATATGAGTTTAAATGAGCTTAATCAAGCACTTGAAGTATTGTTGAAAATTTTGAGACATTAATGATCTCTAAATCATGCATATTTATAGTCAAATCAAGCATCTTGATGAGATGAATGCAATTTTTCAAGCATCTTGATGAGATTGAATGCATTTTTTTTCCTTTTTAGATTTTTCATGTAACGAAATTGGTGTCTTATTCAATTTTTTTTCCTATCTGTGTATGTAAGATTTTCGTTTAAAGCTAGGACGTAAATCTCTCATATTCATGCAACATAACGAAATGTAATTTAATAGAATCTATCTTTAAATTTATTAGTTATTTTATTATCACAAAGTACTCCAGAGACAATTATTAATTTTTATCATCCAACTTTAATTTAAAAAGTTATATTCTTACTTGTATTCACATTATAAGATATATCCTTACTCATATAGACATCCTTCTAGATGATAAATCTAAGATGCTTAAATCTATCATATTTAGGTTTCACTTTAATTTTTAATATAATTGGTTGATAATTGATAATATAATGCCTATTAGGAACGTCACACTAATTAAAATTGTATTTCATATACATTCAATTTTCGCTCTAATTTTAAGATTTATGTTAAAAATTTGTTTCCGTTATTCTAACTTTTCAGTTATTTTAATAGATATCTAATCAATTTAAAAAAAAAATCAAATCAATTGAAACTATGCATCTATTAAAACTCTTACTTTTCACTTCTCGACAGAGGTATATTGAATTAGAACTACACCTACGGCTACAAAACAAATACACTAAGTACCCTAATTTAAAATTCTCTATAAGATTTTTATAACTAACACATAAAGCATGGATTGAATGCTATCTTTGATATAAATCCATAATGATTGTGAACTCCTTGGTCATAGAATGACTACTTTTTTACCAGTCAATGCTCAATCATTTATATTTTCAATAATCTCAACATATCTTATAAATCTTTTTTAATTCATAGCAAATCAATTCTCATGTTACTTGATCATATATTTTTATCATAATCAAATCCTTTCTTTTTTGTCAATATTTTTTATTAAATTCCTTGGCACATAAATCACATCCACCAGGGATTTTTTGGGAATAAAGCCAAATTGGATCTTGTATTTTGATGGAATTTTTAAAAACCATGCTCCATTTTCCTCTCCACATCTGCATTGTATGACAGTAAATTTGACTCATATATTTACAACAAGCTTATACATGTCGGTTGTTCTTGTATGGTGCTAACTAATGTATCTTTTCCAATTGTTTTTCATCCTATTACTCATAAAAAAGCTACTGAAAAGATCTTTTAATTGATTCACTCTAATATCCATTAATAATTCTCCAAATTTTAATGGATATCTCTTCAGATTTAAAGTTTAATATTTGTATGTTTTCTTTATTGCTAATTCTATTTCATTTTAGTGGATCAATCTAAATCTGACTCATTATTATATTTGATTATGTCTTAAACGCTTTTCTAAAACAAAATTCATTGTGTTCTTTTTATTAAAGTCTTAAAATTATTCGAGCTCTTAAGTTCTAGGTTCTAAACTATCACACCTTTAAGAGTCTTGATTGAATTTTATTAGAAAACGAGAAGGGTTTTTTTTTTTTTTTTACTGCGTTTTGATTCATTTATTGTTAATACAGATTGCCATTCCTCTTCTAACATGAAAAATGCCGATCGCCTACACTTCAAGGGCAGCGAAGGGATTGCAGATGATAAAAAAATTCCAACAAAGAATCAGTTTCTTGAAGTTACCACTTTAGATCAGAATTTTGGCAGTGAGCAAGAGACTGATGATACCGACTTCCTTAATTGTATCAAGAAAAGGTTGAAGTTAGATGATGACCACCCAGCCAAGAAGGGGAAGATTGATGAACTTAATTCAGGTATGATTGCTCTGATTGTTGTGCATGCTATTTGTTGTACTTGTGGAAATTTATTGCGGATCAGGTGTGGCTCATTGAAGTGTTAAAATCATCTTCATTCGAAATGCTCAACCAACACCAAAAATACTTTATCAGTTCCATAACTGTTTATCTTATATAAGATTTTAACTGAGAACTTGAAAATTCAAATACATTCTCTATGAATGCTGTTTTTTTAGGCTTTTGCTATGGTCTTGCCCTCCAGAAAAATAGGTAGAGGTCATTTTGGTAACTAAGGCCTCATTTGAGACGGCTTAATTTCGTTTTTAAGTTTCAAAATGGCAGAATTTTTTTTGGCTGTTTTTTGTATGTGCTATTTTTGCAGAAATATTTTTTAGAGAACTATATTTTTGTACTGTTTTCAAAAGCTTTCTAATATTAACTTCTTCATTAGTAAACTCCGTTCTCTCAAACAATAGTTTTAAAACAATCTTTTAGGAAAGGTACAAAATAATCAAACGAAGCCTAAAAAACTAAACGGTTAGAATTATTGATAAACGCTTAGGTTTCATGCCGTTCTTAGGGAAACAAATGTTGAATTTATAAAAAAACACCGCAAATTTATATGATTGTAGTATTATAGCAAAATTCTATATTTGACTCCTTTAGGGTATGTTTGGAGGAATGCAAATGCATGTTACTTCACAACTTCAAATTGGGTACAATGCTTTGAAAGGTGAGGTGAGGCATTTTATCCATCAAGAGGTGTGATGTAAGCCTCAAAGCCTATAGGATATAAGGTCCATAATATTTTATTTTTAATATTTCATAAATAGAATTATAAGTAAAAAACTCAAATATTAGAACAAAATATTAAATAAATTTAAAAATCCAAAGTTCATGACTATAGACTTTTTTATGGTAACTCCAAAGTCTGATTTGAACAAACATATATAATCAAATAAAATAATACATCAAAATAAAACAAGATGAGCAACCCACAGAGTGGGGTTTTAATGAACGCAAGCCATGAGTTGACAAAGGAAGCAAAAAACAATGAACGATTCTTTGGTGAATCGAATGGAGATGTATAGATATGCTTTACATTAGAGAAACGAAAGCGAGTTGGGCTTTAGGGATTCAATGTATTTTAAACTTGTAGTAGAGGAATTAGTTTAATAGAGCAATAGCATAACTCTTAAGAGATTAAAAGCTAAATAATTTTGAAAAGTTATTTATGTTTCCCATTTGAAATGAATTTGAAAGGATTTTTTTGAAATCCTCGCTTGGAAGCATTCTAACCAATCAACCATGTCTATATTTCTAGCCAGACTCTTAAATTTTTTTTTTTCAATTAACCTTTCTAAATAACTTCTTTCCTCAAATCTTAGAACATTCTATAGACTCCTTTTTAGCTTAGCTTTACTAGGAATTCTAATCTTGTTGCAGACTTTGGTACTTAGATTACCTACCAATCAATTGAAAAGTGAAAAGAAAAATTTATCGGCTCATCATGAAACAGGAAACAAAACTCAATTTCTCAACAATTTTTTATTTCCTTCGTTTTCAATTCTTTAAAACCAAATTAAGCCTTGGTCATTTCTTGGGGAGCAAAAGGATTCAATTGCACCTTCTGCTTAAATCATTAGACCTTTGTAATGTTATGCTATTAGTGATGCATGTTTTGTTCTAGTACTACAACAACAATAACATCAAGTTTTTATCCCGCTCTATGGGGTTAGCTACGGTAATTCTTTTTCTTCATTGTGTCATGTTAAGAGTTAAATTCTTATTTAAATCTAATAAAGAAATGTCATTTCTAATATTTTCTAACCAATTTTTAAGGTATACCTCTATCTTTCTTAACATAAATCAAATCTAAAACTTCTACTTTCCTAGTCGGGTCATCGAAAGCTGCCGTTTTATGTGACCAAACCATCTAAGACGACTCTCTCTAATCCTATCTTCCATTGATGCTATTCAAACCTTTTCACGGCATCTTTAAACAATAATTTCTGTATGTAGGTTTGCCTGATGAAGCATCCAAACTTCCTGTGGAAACTGGCTTTAACTGCAGTTTCATCAATGTATTTGGGAAGCGCTTGAGGGAAGATGGTATGGCTTCTTCTGTCTTTTGTGAAAAGATAAAATGATTTAGTTCAATTATATTGGGGTTCAAGCAAAAGAGAGATTTCAGAATCTGCAGTTTACTGAGAAATTAACTGTGTAGCAGCAGTTCTCTGCTTGAGAGACAATTTCTTTCTCTATTTTTTTTAATTATAATGTTTGTAGGGGGGATTTCCGTACAGGATGTATCTGATCCTGTTTTGTTCAGTTTTATCTGTAAAAATTTGGTGAAATTATTTTGTGCAGACACCGGACGTCGTTCGGAGGCGAATTAGAGCCCACCACGTCATTTTTTATTGTGTAACACGAATGTGTGCTGGGTGACGTGGCGTGCTCTAATTTGCCTCCAGACGGTCTAGTGTCCGTACAGGCATAATTTCTCCAAAATTTGTATATGTTTGTTACTTTTTCAATGTTGGATGTTTAAGTTGGAATTCACATAGAGGATCTTTGTTTTGTTATAAAAAGAATAAATAATAAAATGTGATACAGTATAAAAAGAATGTAATATATTTGAAATATTTTGAATTGTTTGGATGACAGTGAAATATGCAAATAATAAATTATTTTTTTGTTTGGCTTGAAGTTAAATGAGTGCATTATAAAGCACAACATTATGCTTATTATTGCAATCATTAGACTTCTTATAGTGTGTGTGACTTTGGAGCAATTTAGAAAGATAAAAACCACACTACACATATAGAAGTGTTTATTTAAGATTAATGATGATGGTTAGGATGAAATTTTAGATGTGAGGGCAATAAAAAGCACAATATTAAGTGATTAAGGTTTCGTTTGGGGCGGCTTTTTTATTGTGTTTTTAGTAAAAAAATTTAATTTTTGTACTAAAGAGCTGCTTTAAAAAGCATTGAGAAAGTCATCCCAAACAATCATTTGGGACAGCTTTCTTATTTTTTTTAAAGTAACTTTTTAGTACAAGAAGTAAAATTTTTATACTAAAAAGTAACTTTAAGAAGCACTAAAAAAGCCGTCCAAAATGAAGCCTTATTTTGACATAATAGCATATGAAGAAGTAGAATAAGGATTACTATATAAATATGTGAAAAATTAAATCAAATAAGTAAATATGTAAGAATATTAAATCTAAATTATGATGTAAACATTATTTTTTTATTTGATGTCCATTCAACTTACATTTACATGTCAGCAATCTTTTATTTTAGATTACACTACTCTCTCTCTCTCTCTCTCTCTCTCTAGAACGAGAGAGAGAAAGATTGCTGCAAAAACATTATGCTATGAAATATTATCTTTCAAAATTATTTAAGATTTTGATGATTGACAATATTATCAACAAATATTATAGAGCTAAACAATCTCAAAAAGTTAATACAAGAGTTAGAGAGAGAGAAAGAGACCAATTAGATACAAACATTATAGATATTATTTTGATGAATGCATAAATTTTATTTAGAACGTCGGCTTTCCGACGCCCCAATTATAAGAGCAGATGTATTATTAGGTCCAGTTTACGTTAAGAAAGGCAGATCTTGACCTAAAAAGACTTGATTAATAAGTATTTGAAATTATTTTTTCAATTAAATTTAAATGAGAACTTGACTCTTAATATGGAACAATTATTACGTCCTTCGACCGAATGCAGAGAAGCATTCGGTCGCAGGCAAAAAAAACTCGGTACCGTGGTGTACCGAGTTTTTTGAAAAACTCGGTACACCTCGGTACCGCTTTTTTTTTGCCTGCGACCGAATGATTCTTGCATTCGGTCGACCGAACAAAATAAAAGTTCCTTAATATGACACAATAAAGAAAAATAATCAATGTAATTGGCCTCATGGATTGGGATAAAGGCTTGATGTTACAGTTGTTACGGGCTTAGTGCTACATTAACTTTATTCCAAAAATCTTCTCAAAATGATAAATCATTAATCCTTTTATCTATTTTTTTTATTAATATTTTATTATTTTATTTTATTTATCATTAATCTTTTTATCCTTTTTTTTTAATTAATCCTTTTATCTATAGCATTGGGAAAGTGCAAAATAGCGTTGAGATGCAAAAGATAGTATAAATAGTTTTAAATAAATTAAGAACTAATTTAAATAATATAACGCACATAGTTTTTGATTTATCAAAAATCATCATAAGAATTTAATGAATATAAAGAATCAAAATAAGGCTTTAATTTAATGACTAAGAGTTTTAAACAATTAAAATTTTAATTTAATTAATAAAGTGAACTTGAGCTTAAGAGAACTTGGCATTGAATAATAAAATGAGCTTGAAATTCACTTAAACAAGAAAAAATTACATAATTATTTCAATTGTAAACAAACCAAATAAATTGCTAATGTTTGTGATTCCATTACTATTATTCTCATTTTAAACCAAATAAATTATTAAATACCAGTCAACAACATAGCAATGATCAAAGGTTATAATGTGATGCCCATTTGCTAAAATAATCATTAAGGGGGACTAAAATAAAATTATATGAGATTTACAAATTACAAGCTTAATAAGTTCAAGTTAATTAATCTAAAAAATGGGATAGACATGTTCAAGAGTATTTTATGGTAAAGGATTCAAACACAATTGATTTTATGTTCTTCAAAATCATATGAATGTTAGAACTCAAATTCATAATTTAAAATATATATTTAATTTTAGAATCAAAATTAAAGCTTTATTTTAATCATTTTATTACCAAAAAAGAGAACAAATATAGTTGTAATTATACATAACAATGATGTTTGCGTAATGAAAACTAATATTTTAATAATACAATGATGGCTTTGTGGGTTTAAATTTTGTTTGATGGAATCATATTTTTATGATGAAAGAAATAGCCTAATTTGGTCAATGATGCATATTTTTATGATGCAAATTAGATCTTAAAATACTATTATTTCACAATACAAATATTGAGTTGAATTCTTTACAATGAAATTTAACTTTTTCTTTTATTTTTTAATGATGAAAAGTTTGTGTGTACTTAAGAGAAAGTTTTATGAAGAATAAAAGTTAATTTAGGTTTTGGAAGTTATTATTTTATTTTTTTTTGGTTTAGCAATTTTCAATTTTATTAGATTTTACTTAATTTAAAAATGATCACATGTATCATTTAACATGTGATTGAAGCAAATTAAGTATATATTAAGAGGATGATTAAGGGTGTTTAGATGATATTGAAGATTAAAGCTGATTAGAGTCTAAGGCTTCGTTTGAGACAGTTTTTTTCCTGCTTTTCGAAGCAGCTTTTTAATATAAAAATTAAATTTTTTGTACTAAAAAGCTGCTTCAAGAAGCAGTAAAAAAGTCGTCCCAAACAAAGCCTAAATTTGTTTCTAATGGAAAGTTTATGTTTATTAGATTTGTGTTGCAATTTAAGGCATCGTTTGTGACAATTTTCTTACTGCATTGTAAAACAACTTTCTAATATAAAAATTCTTTGAAACCAACACAAAAGTAATAGCCAAAAACTATCTTGAACGAAGCCTAAATTTACATTTTTCTTATAGAGAGGGGGCTATAGGAATTTACGGAAACTTTTGTGAATGCTAGAATAGAATGAAGTGAATAGATGAAGCTTTGTAAAAAACTCTTTTATTTTGATAGGTAATATTTGCTCTAATGTGTGTAGTAGATCCTTCCTTCTCTACATATTTACTTGTACTATTATATCTTGATATACATATGAAAATGATTGTGGAAATATGACATGGAAAAAGCTCTTCAAATTGCTTATTGCATGACTTGGTTTATATGTTGATTTGTATGATAATTTAATCATACAAATCAACATATATATGAACCAAATTAATGCTTAATTTACTTTTAAAATAAGGATAAGGGGCTATTTGGTTGATGTAAAATGAGTGTAAAATATTTCAAATGCATTCATTTTGAAAATATTGATTTTTGATTTGAAATAAAAGAAATGCAGTTTAAAATTTTAATGCATTTGGAATTCACACATTAATTTATTTTTTGTGCATTTGGAATTCCTCAGATTTGGGTGAATTTCACATACACCAGAAATTAATTGTAATTGCCTCCGCCCACCACTGCTCAACCACCATTGCCGCCTGCCCCTGCTACCTGTCAGCCACCATTGTCCCCAATGTCGGCCACCTACCACCTCCCTCTTTGCACTTTACATTTTCATTTTACTTCAAACCAAACAAAATATAATAAACTCATGCATTCCTTTTAAAATCATCCAAACAATTCAAAAGTACTCCTTTTACACTAAATTTTTCAGCAAACCAAATAGCCGCTAAGTGAGATCAAAACACCATAAAATCTTAACAAAAGAATCATTTCATTATGAATAAACCATTATTAAAACCAAAATTGCATAATATAGATCCCAAATCAACTTGAATTGCACTAAACCCAACAAGCTTGGATTAGCATGGCTCACTTTAGTCACCTCTTTCCAAAGTTTCCACATAAAATTCTCTAGCCATGCAGTCTAGAATAGTGTGTGCAATATAAAAAAATAAAAGGTAAAAGTTCATTAAGATCAACCCTCTCACTCTAATGACCTGATTTCTCACAAGCAAAAAAAAGAAAAAAGTCACTCAATCTCTATATTTATTGCATCTATTTACACTTCAAACTTAGGCACATTGATATTAAGATTTCGTTTGGGACAGTACTATTTTCTAAAGCATTTTTTTAATTTTTAAAAAAAATTATTGAAAGAAGCAAAAAATAGGTCCAAAAAGCTATCTCAATAAGAAAAGTTATTTTGTGCGGACACCGGACGGCGTTCTGAGACCAATTAGAACGAATCACGTCATTTTTTTGCTTGGCACCACTATGTACTGAATGACATAGCACATTCTGATTGGTCTCCGGATTATCCGATGTCTGCACAGAATAATTTCTCCCCAAAAGAAACCTCAGTTCTACCAAAAGTAGACATTTTCAACCCATCAATACTTTCATAAAGAAAAATATGTGCAATGAATGATTGGGATAATGAAAGCTAACTGTTTCTATATAAACGCTTAGCAAAAATATTAGCCATAAAAGCAAACAATCCAGCAAATGAAACGGATTACTATGTTAATATTCCAAGATCCAAAAGCCCCACAAGTTCTAAATAAAATCATGAAGATAATAATACTATAGAAAGCCGATCTGTAAAGAAAAAAGAAAATACTGGGTACCAACCTGTAGCCTTCTCTACTCTGTGTTATAGGAATCTCATCCCAATAACCCAAAAAACAGAAGGAAAACTTAATTTACTTTATCTCAAAGCCTCAACTTCTGTATCCAAGTGCCTGTGCCTGAAGGATCTGGTTGTCCTCCAGCAAGCGATCATATTCAAGGAGAAGCTCTTCACACTGTTTCTGGAGAGCAGAGACATGAGCCTCGGCGGAGATGGTTCGCTTTTCGTAATCGTCGGAGTCTGATTTTAGTTTCTGGAGCTTCTCATTCAGTACAGAAATCTCATCTTTTAGCTTTCTGATCTCATCTGATGACTTGATTTCCTTCTCTTTGAAGTGGAGTTGTTCCTTCTGAAGCTCTTCAACTTCATCTCTGGAACTAAAAACTGTTTTTTTTAGATTTGTTAACTTGCAGAGGTAATGGTGAAGCCGGTCGATCACAAAGGCTAGAAACAGGATGTAACCTGCAGAGCTAAATGAGTTTGAGAACAGCATTTCTAATTGAAAAATTACATGCACAGACCATAATAAATGGCAGAATACTAAACTTGAGAAAACTCTTGTAGAAAAAGGAACATGCAATGTGAGTGAACTATTGTAACAGTTAACTCAGGCAAGTTGGCATGTTCTCCATGTCACGTCTACTTGTTTGTTGGTTCTCAGGCTACGATGCAACACTGTTGCCAGCACTAGCAGATGAGTTGTTGTCCGAGAGACCGCTGACCCTAAGATAAGTGACCAATGTTGTCACTAACACACCCATATTTGATTGCAAGTTAATCTAAACTCTCACTAAGTTATTGTACCTTCTACACCACATCTTTGTGAACAATACCTCGCTCAGTGCTTCTCCAAAAGAGAGAAATAATTCCATACCACATTCTGCATTGCTTGTTTTGTGAGATCAAAATGAGTGTTGACCACTAAAATGAAATGCGCGCAAAAGGAATAATTCCACATTAGATTCTACTTAAATGATAGTCGACGGGCGCGACGCATCACTTGAAAGGTTAAACGACCTCCAATCGTCGAACGGATTGCACCGTTGCGATCAGAGCATTAAATTCGCCTAGTAGGGAGCCTCTTGCGGTCGAATTGGATGAGAACGGTCAAAATCGGCGACCAATACCTGGAAACGATGCACGACGCTACCTAAACAGCGTACAATTGCAAAACAGTCTTCGTCTTTGCGCTCGGGAAATCCGAGTCCTAGAACGTCCGCATCACCAAAAAATGAATGTAATTTTGCTCAACAAAAATAGCGCAGAGAAATCAGCATGTATCCTGAAGAGACAACATACAAATTAAAAAAAAAAAAAAAACAAAATTGGCACGTTCAATATTGCATTTATATGCAAATGACATACATGTGCAGCAGAGTGTCCTCCTGCATGTATTTGCAAGATACAGACGATTTCATTCAAGTAATATCATGCAATATTCTATTATGCAATATTCCATATATATGTAAAAAATATATACTGCACACTACAACTACATAATGTGCAAAATGTAAAATACAAAATACACGGACCAATATATGTGATACATACATAAGCGTCGCATACATCCACTGTATACGTATAACAATCGCATAAATGCATCATGCAAAATACATATAACATATATATGTATGGCCCCAGTGAGCGTGTTGTAGATACACATGTGACGTCTAAAGATGATGCGCAGATTAAAAAATGAATTTAGATTCGAACTCAATCGTCTGTCAACAAGTAGATAGAGTCGACAGGGTTCAATCAACAAAAATGAAACAACTCGCATACCCCGATGATGACCGTGCTGATAGAAAATATCAATCAGAGAGGACCAAACTATTAAAAATGTCTCCCAAATTCCCAAATGCCCATAAAAATCTAAAATTAAAAAATTCACCAAAACTAAATATTTAAAATTGAAATAAAGCACTTAAAAATTCAAAGCAAAAAAATATCCATTCACCCCCCGCAACAACTTGTCAAGGTGGACAATTTTGAAAATCACTTCAGTTCATAAAGAGCAAATGTTTGGTCAAGAATATCACTCGGATTTATTATCAATTCATCTCTTGCTAGCGAGGACGTGGCACGTGTCCTCTAATCGGTGGTTTCACTATCAAATGACACCACAAATAAATGGTTATGACCGAGTGGTTTTGCCGCCAAATGACATCATTATATTACGATCATGGTCGGAGCCCGTATGTTCCCCAAAAGACGTTAAATCATTGAGAAATCAATCAATAGGATCTGATCGATAGGGTACAAATCTCTCTGTCAGCTAAGGCGAACTCAAATTTGTCCCCTTGGAAAAATATCCACCACACGTCTATAAGGTACGCTTGGACGAATCAACACATGGCTGTCGAGAAGGATCCTTCTATCAAGTTGGGTCGATTATCACCTCTGACTAAGTAAACTAAGAACCATGATGACCCCGGACGACAAAACAATAAGATCTTGATTGGGTCTATCAGCACTCCCTCCCACTATCCGCTTTAAGTGTATGGTGGTAAATTTCCAATTTTAAATATCAAATTTTCAAATACCTATGTTGCCACTATATGCCAGATACCACGTATATGTTTGACGACTAGCCTTAATCGAAAGTTCTCTCTCATTATTGAGAGGGGTAATTAAATATAGGGGCTTGCACCTATAGGAAACCAGAACTTAGATCATAAAGTCCTCGCAAAATGAGGGTGAAATCTATGGGTAGTGTCTTATTTAAAACCATGTCTTATTTAAAACCCAATCTGCTTTCTGAAAATTTGTCCCGGAACTTACTTGTTAAAACTTTCCTCGACGACCCGAAGAAAAGAGAGAAAGGGGCCGCAGAGAGGCCGGGGCGCGAATTTTCAGAGCCCATAATGAGGTTATAAACCTTCTTGGTATTTTAATATTGTCCATCTTTATGAAATCATCACCACCATTGCAATTGCAATGTCCTCGCCAATTAATGTTTTTAGATCCCTTATTGGAGAATGGCCAATTATGGCCATGGTTAGCCACCTGAGCATGTCTGGCCGAGTCCAGGAGAGCTAGTCTAAGGTAAGACTTACTGGGTTGAAGTTTGCAAAATTTATAGTGATGGAATGGAATGGCTACAGCCTCCTTTGCCCATTCACAAAAACACTCGAATAAATTATTCCTCTAAAAGTCTACATGAAAACCTCTGCAATCTTAGAGACTAAACAAAATTATGAACCTCGCTTTAATTAACATATGCTTCTACCTATTGCTAATGCTTGGCGTTGCTTACTAATGACATGTAGTCATTGGTTGTTGACGTGTAGTGGCGCTCACAGATGACTTTGCTCATTGATGTAGTGCTACTCGTTTATGCCACCTTGAGATGCTGCAGATAATGTGGTGTTTCTCATTTAGGCTCCTAATCATTTTTTCCTAGAGTTGTCCACATCATGTCTTCATAAATAAATGTGCCTGAAATTTCTCAACCTCCCCAAATGATTGACCTCTCATTTTCTTTACATAGCTATAAAAATGGGATATTTACCTCTTCTCGCCTTACTCAAAACTTTTAAGTATTATCACTTTCATGTTGCAATATCTTTATTTACAAGATGATGATTTTTGATGACCTACAACATATGGCATGAGGGTAACAATGTACTCTTCAAAAAAGGATTACACAATAATGAAAGAGTACCAACTATTAGAGCATCTCAAATAGAAGCTACAATACTCCATTTCACCTCACTGAATAAAAAAAATAGTTCTGCTCGTATTATTTTTAGTTTTTAACAACATATATTGCTGCATCAAAAAATTGTTTTACACTAGATGATTGATGTTTAACTTCTCTATAGCACTCAGTGGATTCCTGTGTAGATATATGGTTTAGTCTAACAATTTTTCTCCAGGCTGTCTAATTCAACCAATCACTATCCTATCAATGATGAAATTAGATGCAATTATGTAGAACTTCACTTGCTATTATGTGTTGTTAGTTCCAGCATAGTTTAAAACTGTGCAATAAGAGGCGTGCCTCTGCGCAATTCAACCATAAATAGCCTCATTGCTTAAGCAATTTTGGGGCTTGATGAGGCTTATGCCTCACGGTGATTGAGGCGCGCCTCAATGGCGCTATTGCGCAATTTGGAATAAGGCGTATGGAATAAGAGACCGGTCTCACTCACTTAAGTTTATAATAAAAACCCCCCTTTCTTCTTCCTTCTACCAGCTTACCCGAACCGAACGAAGACCTCCCGCAAGAAGTTCGAAGACGCCAGCTCTCCCGCACGATCCCGGCCTTTCCGCCGCCGACGCCGCCTTACGCCGGTGAGCCTCTTGTGTTCGGCCGCCCTCTACGACACTTCTCAACCGGTCTTAGGGTTTTTTTAATTAAAAGTATGATTTTTCAACTTATAGAAAATCTATGGTTTTAAATTTTTTGAGATTTTTTGTTTTATTTTGCATTTGTGCTTTAAGAAACATGGCTAAGGGGGAGGAAAAGTCTAATACATCATTGCGGAGGGACCCTTCTTGGAAGTATAGTGTACAGATTGAAGTCGGCCGCAGTGAGAAGACTTATGTGTATTTGAAATGTAATTTTTATGATAAAGTGGTGAAGGGAGGAGTTACCCGCATGAAAGAACACTTATCCGGCTCTTATAAAAACGTAACACCGTGTGCAAATGCGCCTGATAAGGTGAATGATGAAATTACTGCTTACATGAAGAAGAGAACCATGACAAAACATTACAATTGGAGCAATTTAATGAAAAGGTTGAACAAGGTGTTTACAACGGGAGCAAGAGTGGAAAAGTATCTGTATTGCCAAACGTAAAATCTATTATTGTCAAACGCTCTCCAGATAAAGTTATTTTTGCAAAGTATTCGTACATGCATAACACTTTAATATGTTCAGATTATAATTTTTATTCTTGAAAATAGTTGAATGGTTGATCCAATTTGGTGATTCCACCTCTGAGTTACAGAGTTTTGCAGTTAGAGTTTTGGACCTCACTTGTTCTTCCTCTGGGTGTGAGCGAAACTGGAGCACATATAGTCAAATGCAAACAAAGAGAAGAAATTGACTCTCAACACTCAAAATGAACTCCCTTCTGTATATTATGCACAACAAGATGTTGAGAGATAGGAGATTAAGAAACAAAGGGTTGAAGGATGATGAGGACCCTTTGGTGTGTGATGATGTAGCGTTTGATAATGAGTGATTCATATATGATGAGACAGATTTGTCATTATCAGACATACAGCTAGAGGAACTAAGTGTAGATGTCTTGAGGGGCGAAGCAGATCAAGCGGCCACATCTACTAATACCACACCACACACATCCACTAGTTCTACAGCACAACAAGCAAATAAAGGTATCTCACAATTTCTTATGTGTTATTACATTTTAAATATATGTAATTAACAGCACACTAAGCATTCTTATTGAACATGAAATAGAAAAGTGGGTAACATTGAAGATGATGAAGATTTGACATTCACATATACAATTGGAGAAGAAGATTCCCTTGAAGTCCCATTTAGTGATGGGACATGATTGGATTTTAGATGTTTTTTCTTATTTCAACTTTGGGAGTTTTGATAGACTTATATTTGTGGTTTTGTACTTTGAATTATGCTATGAGATGCATATATTGCATCTATTTTATTATTTTCCATTAATTTCACTTCTCATTTAGATATTTTTATAGTATGATAGACTATTACTGTTATTTACCTGCTATAATACTTAAATTCTCATTTATGCAATTCTTCATTTGTGAGGCTTACGCCTCACACCGCCTCGAGGCTTACGCCTCGCCTCACGGACTAAAAGTGCCTCGAGGCTTATTTACGCACTTTTAAACCTTGAGTTCCAGAGATAATTCAGTCTGTAAAACATCTTTCAATCCTATAGTTGATACTTGAGTTGCTTGGTCCAAATGAAGTAAGGTTGCTTTAATGTTCTTTTGTTATTATTGGGAAACTTAGGTGGCGATGTGCACTTGCTTGGAACAAATTGTTTGATTATTTTTTCGGAGCATTTGATTTTTGTTGTTCCAATTCTTCTGCTTATCTTTTGTTGCTATTGAGATGATGGATATCTAGTTTTATATGTTGTTATTTGTGCACTTGGTTCTCGATGCATCTTTGACAATAACTTGCCGATTGAAATCACTCTTATTGCTACTCAACTTTATCAATGTTGTTGCTATTTAACCTTTTTAACCACACATTAAATTATATGGTGGTATTCCCTCCTATGATTTGGCTTCTATTCAATTTCTCAATCTCATTGCCTTTTCTTGTTCTCCTATAACACTAGTTTTTGGATTCTTTATATTGTGTGAGGTATTTTTCTATATTTACAATTACTTTTTAGTAAATTTTTTGGAGCATCTCGAGTGTAGGCAATCTAGTTAAGTTCCTTCACTTGGATAACCCACTGTGTATATGACATGGATAATCTAAAATCTAATGAATGGAAACTACACTGATCTAAATACTTGCTCTCTAGTCTCCACTAGATAGAAGCTCACAAATGCACAAGCCCTGTTAAGCATCATTGGATTAACTAATTCTAATGGGATTGGACCGTTTGGTATAGAAGCTGTTAGACCGGTCCATGCTGGTCTGACTTAGGGGCGAAACAGAGGCGGAGGTTCCGCCTCTTGTACGAGCCGCATAAGTCGTGAGATCCAAGGGAGCTTTGGAAGGTTTTTTGAGGTAATTAGGAGAGAAATTTGAATGTAGGAACTGTTTAGATATTTCCTTTTGGATTGTATGCATTAAATAGTTTGTTTTTTTATGATTAGGGCACTTGAATTTGGCTGAAACTTCAGATCTCTTAGATTTAGGTTTTATTTTGGGCTCTAGTGCAACTTCTAGAGATTTGGGAGAAATAGATCCTCCTCTCGAATAGAGGATCAATTGTATCTTGGTATTTTCCATTTCCATTTCATCAAATAATACGATTTATCTACAATTTTTCTGGTTTTGTGTGGATTTTTGTGGAGAATTCTCGCTGTTTTCCGAAGATTAATAAGAAATACTTGAGATCTACAAGTGTTTCCTACCAGAAGCCTTGGGCTAGTTGGAGATTGCTTTATTTTTTTAACATTTTTTTATAAGGCAACAGCTTCTTAGTCCATTCACCTAAGATAATACACACACAATCAAGACAAGACAAACACACACTAGTCCTTATGGGCACCTATGCAAGCTTAATTCGACCTAATTAGTTGGGCAACTTATTGCATCAATGCTTGTATATATGTCCAAGTCAATCAATGTAACTTTTCCTAATAAACCAATGTTTTAGGCTTTGGTTGGATCCTCATGCAGATTTCTAATTGTTCAGAGTGACGAATCAATACATTAATTCAAGTTAAATCAAGTTAAAGAATTAAACAAAAATTTTGGCTATATCAAGCCAAAGGTCAGGTTAGGAGGGTCCCAAGACCAAGTCTAGGTTTAAAGTGATGTTTATGCATGACCAAAAGCAAAAATTGATGCACTCACTAGTAAGTGTGCTCAATGAACATGTTCACTCGTGGAAATCAAGATAATTGATGAGGAACAAGTTGGTCAAGAGACTGATAATATCGAAGTGAATACTACAAAATAGCACCAAACAAAAGAGATCTCAATAATGGATACATACATTTGACTTACCAACGGTGGATTCCCATCATAGCATGGGTGTCCATACAACTACTTAACCATTATGATCTACATTGTGACAAATCTTGAGTGTCAGCTTCATAATGCTCCTTGGAGTCAAATAGCAATGGGAGAAGAGAATAGTAAATGGTGATGGCCTACACGTACGCTACAAGTGAAGTAAAAGCTATCACAACATAGATTATGTTCATAGCCCAAGTAGGAAGAAAACAAAGGATCCAACAATGATAAACCTTGCTTAAAAAAGGCTAAAAGCAACTAGGATTAGCAAGAGAATGGCTACGTTAGATAGTCATTATGTTCAAATGTTGATTGCAAAGTGATTCAAACAAGTGAACCAACAAACCAACAACATTCGTCGTGACAAGAATAATAAAGGCATGCCAGGGAGCATGCAATCAAAGCGGGATCAAAGTTGGACTTAATAGATCATCGACGAACTCTTTCTTAACCTAAAATACTTAAGCCTGTAAGAGAGAGCAAACCACTTGGTATTTACTCCCTAAAATATTTCTCACCTATCCAATGTGAGATAAAATTCAATACTCTTATGTGTCTTAAAAATCTAGCCCTCAATATTTGAGCTCTACATTTCGCTCCCTCTCAAAAGTAAGCTTGTTTTTTTTTTTTTAAACTTCATCAAATATTATGCACCAATAGCCCACTCAACTATATAGAATAATCATAGGAGTCGCCTGTTGAATTTTACTCAATCATGTAGAAAGCCTTAAAGACCCATAGAAGCCACAAACTATACAAACTACTTGATTCTAACTTAACCTAACTATGAAACTAGTCGTTAGGAAGTATGAGAACCAAACTTAGACTCAATACAAAATGTTCAAACTCCTTTCAACACTAAGTTCAAGCCATTATAGAGGGTCAATCACTTGGCTTTTTTAAAACTAACATATTTTTACATATATGATGTGGGACTAAAATCAATACTCTCATATGTCTTAACAACACACTAATATCAAACATATACTATGGTTGCTACATTTTGGTGGTCAAAGAAATGATCAATAATAACAGGCTGCAAAAAAAAAGAAGGGAAAAGTGAGCATATTCATGAGTAAAATGTGGTACATATCATTATTCAAAGTGGATTTGTATAACATGTTATTGTAGAGAACTTTGGATAAAACACCAAATTAGCAAAAGAATATATGCATAGAAACTTAAATGGCATTGTTTTTTTTCCTTCCAAATTATAAGAATTTATGGAGATGTAAGAGATAATGAGGAATCCAATGTTGAACATATTTTTTGTTGTTTTATACACAAAAAAGGAAAAAAACATGCTATTTATCAAAATAATGCAAAAAATCAAGATGCAATAGAACAATCTTTCAAGGCTTGCAATATTTAACATTTGAATTTGCATTGATTGGATGCATTAATAAGAGGGCTTAGGAGGGTGGAGGGTAAATAGTATTAGGAAAGAGTAATAAGAAAGGCAAAGTTTTAATCTCACAACCTAAATCACTGAATCGCTCTGACATGCATTGCAACCCATGGTAGTTATCCACATCAAAAATAGATGCTTGATTAAATGCTTCAAAGATAGCAAATAATAATTTCATTCATCAAAATTAAAATCCAAATTACAAAAAAGGTAACCATAATAATCTAACAACTAATGGTCATAGAACCTTTTGAAGGATTAATGGTCTCATAAAGCATGAAGTTCAACATAATAAGGCCCACATGCACAAGAGAAATAAATATAAGAATTTACAAAGTACCTAAAGAAAAAGATTATTAAATCAATCAAGAATTAGGATAACAATAGGCAATGACAATGTTCTATAGCCCTTGAACCGCCTTCATGTTCTTCATCACAAGGCGTTCGATATTTAGACATGAGATGGATCATCTTTAAGACCAATATTTGTCCATGATACACCACAAACAATAAGATAAGTGAGGAAGAGATGCTTACTCTCTTTTATGCGTCATCTTTATAATCACGTTATGTAGCATTATCTTTCATGCATTCTTTGCATGGTTAATTATGATTATGCTTATCATTTTCCCTATTCATTTTTATCATTCAATGATTTCCACAACCCTTAGTCATGAGTTTCTATGGTTCAAGCATCATTTCATTTTTTTCAGGAGCTTGTAGAATAACTTTGGGATGCTCAAGTCCTTTTCAGTAATACATCCATTATGAAAATCAAAGTTAGATTAGAAAGCACTAGTTTCTACGATAGGTCCTATGAGAACAAAATCAATCAACGAATAGTCGAATACTTGCACCTTTTTTAGATAACACTGAATCAACATCATATTGGTTGGCTAAGTTATCTGTAGAATTACTTCTTTTAAGTGAACAAGTTCTCATCAGGTACATGTTTGAAAAAGGATCAAGCAAGTCAAACAACTAATCGCTCATCTCCAAGGAAAAACCACGAAAACAATTGAGATCTTTTACAGCACATCTACATTATATTCTATAACACTTAAATCTTCAAACACAAAATGAAAATTTGAACCACTACACTAAACTTCATCGAAAGGATGCTTGCTTACACTTGTTTCACTTCAGAAAAATTTTTCTGGCAGGAAATAATTATAATTTAATACAAAATCCTTTCTAATAGCACATAAATCATTTTTTTCCCTTGTTCAAAATGTCCTGCTTCATAGCTCCATGACACTTTTCAGCAACCAATTGTAAGGCCTTCTATTATAGTCTTTGGTAGCCTTTATGATAGGATGAATCAGAACAAATTTAAATTGTTGAGATATTAGGCCAATCTCAACCACCTTTACATCTACTGTTAAGTTGCTCATTTGACTTTTATCAATAAATAAATAACAAATCTAACAAGCTTGAACTGGCCCTCTTACTGGCATCTCAAACCTTCTACAAGGAATATAAGCAGTAACCCTGTTAATGAATCTCAATGAAGTACCAAGATTTTACACCAAGTCCGCATTGATTTTCTCAAACAGATGATACTCTTGTTAGTATTAAGTCAGTTGTAAATTAGACATGTTTATTAATTTGCTATTATGCCACATATTTGATGAGCTAATGGATCAAAGATTTCAAATTTCTAAGATAAGATGAATTTTAAGAAGCAACATTCGGTGATATACAGCAGGAGATAAGCTTGGAATACAAAGCATAACAAGCAATGAAATTAAAAATAGGTTATATATATATAAATAATAATCTGAGAAGAAAGTGGGCTGCCACTGATTATCCAAACCAATTGAGAGCACTAATAATAAAAATGAAGGAATAAACACATAATAGTAAAATCTTCAATGTTGTGATCACACCCATCAAAAACCTAAAAGGGCATATCCCACTACATGAAGCTCCCACCCATACCAGTTTTTGGAGAGGTTGATCAATTAATGCATATAGCCTTACCATATATTTGCAAAATATTATCTATGTGATTCAAATCAGTAGCCTCCAGATCACAATGGAGGCAGCTAAACATTGCTCCAAGCTCACCCTCACCCATTAGCAACATCAAGGGACATATTAACAAACAGCAGAAGTGATGTATCTTTTTCTTTCTAAAGGAGACTAGTACAACCATTGTAAAAAGAGGCCTTACAAGGATCCAAACAGAATCATTCATGTCTGCTACAATTTACAAAGCTGAAATAGCAGAAGAGATGTGCATCTTCTAAGCATTTGATGTATTGGCTTGATTGCTGAGTTATCATGATCATTCAACGCCATTTGTTAAACCAAGTTAAGAGAATAACAATGTATTTGTGATACAGATATGTGAAATTAAGCACTTTTTTGCTGCAATTTAAAGCAATAACCACTGGATTATTGCAATTGCAGCACATAAGAAGGAAGATGATACTGTTGCGTTGCAGTTCCACATAGGAACAATATTGCCAAGAATATATTGCACAAGTAACAAACTTAGGTTTCGTTTGGAATGGTTTTTTTGGTTGCTTCTTAAATGCAGCTTTGTAGTACAATAATTAAATTTTTTATACTAAAAAATTGTTTTAAGAAGCAATAAGAAAATCGTCTCAAACGAAGTCTTAATTTAAATAAGTGATCTTGTTAGGCCTTAAATGCCAACTTATAACACACAATTGTTATGGAGGTTAAAATATGAGAATTTGAGGTGACCACAATACACTAGTACATGGACACTGTGAAGTGTGAACCCAAATGTTTTAGGACAATATGTATAGGGCATTACTAGTATTTTAGCAACTCAGCTCTTGCTCCACTTCCAATGTGGAACTATTTTCTAACATAATGCTCATCTCAACAAGAACCTTGCCGATTGTCACAGTTAACCAAGCTAGGAATGTTTCATAATTATTTTTTCATTTGGCTACTTGATTAAGATCCTACAGCAATGTCTAACAAACCAGAAAATACTGCACTTGGAACATGGAGAGTTAAGGAAAAAAGAGGCCAAATCTTCATAAACAATAAAAAACCTGGTTTTACATAGATCCATCTTCTCAAAATCTCACTTTTAAACAAACTACTATGAGGGATCAAAAGAACCCAAATCAAACAAAACCAGCCATGAAAACTTACCTGTAAGTGAAGCCTCAAGAACATGAGTCCTCCAAAGAACTTGGTCCATGGGAGTAACAGTACCAAGCTTTAAACCCCTCTTCTGTATGTTAAGGATATTAACTATGCTTGAAAGGAAAATCACTGCAAACGTACAGGCTAATGTCTTCATTGTTGCCGGACCCTTCCCTGTCTTCAATTGATCCAATGTTTTCATGACAAGCTCTCGAAGTGGTCCAATTTTCAGCATCAGAAGAAACGCCACTGCCCCCTCAGCAAAGAGAACGAGAAAAAGAACCTGAATCATCTCTATATGCTATACCTAGCAAAGTTTTTTTTTGTTTTTTTTTTTTTTTTTTTTAATTCTTTCTTCAATGCCCTAAAGCTCTCCATCATAGGCAAGGGAATGAACAAGCATTGACGAGAAGAAGAAGAACAATGTAGCCATGAGAGTGATGTAGGCAAGAATCTTCGAAGTCAGGCGGAAAGGACGGATTTTGGAAGAAGCTTACCCACCTGTGACCAGAAAGAAGCTGCCAAGAGAACTGTGACCGTATAATCAGAAAATGACTTCTGATTTCTTCTGCCAGTGAGAACAATGAGATTCTACCACAATCACTTTCAGCAAAAAGAAGCAATCAAAGCCAACAATTTCCAAGTTTAAAACCAGAAGAAGACGCGCGATTCAGAGATTTGCAGCTAGGGTTGCTTTCGTGAGATTTCCTGTACAAATTCCAAGTAGATCATATGAAGAAGAAAGGCGCAGTGAGGACAAGAATGAAGAATCCTTATCAGCAATTCTTATATGATTCCTGTAAAAATCGAAATTTTTTTATCATCTTGTTTTTACTTTTCAAATTTTACATTCATAGTTTTTCATCAAAAATATAAACTTTTTAAAATTCAATTTAGGCTTTTATTTCATTCACATCATAAAAAAATGTATTTTGATGATTCATTAATTTTAAATAATATATATATGAAAAATCTCCTCTCAAACAAAGTCCCTCTACTCTCATGTGCTTCTTCGTGCTTCTTCGTAGGAACTTTTATGGGTTCATCTTAACCTTTTTTTATCTTTGTACCATGTCAGTCATTTTGAGTTCTCTTAACAATATTATAATCCTTTCAAGAGTCCCCTTCTCATCTTTATGGTCTTATCCACTTGACCTCCACACGCCTTCTTGGAGTCACTCGTCTCCTAATCATAATGGCCCTCTTTAGAAATGATCTATCCTAAGAATAAAATTTTAGGTAAGGAAATAGCTTAGCTCCTCTCTAATGACTATATCACTTTTATTTGGATGCCACATGCCAAAACATCTTAGTGTTGTGGAATGTCATCATAATTCTCTTCTACAAAAGCTTATCTTCATTTAACTAATCCACCCAATCTAATAGTTATTCATTGAGAGGAGATTTTACTTGTTTCACTTCATCATCCAACATTGATAACTCCAATGGATTGAAGTTTCTTACGTTCATTATTAAGTTGATCTCCATTAGATAGGCAAAGAAAATTGATATGTCTTAGCCAATACAATCTTCCTTTAGATTCTTGAACAACTCATATGGAATTAATTTGATATTATGGTATTCTCTTTTCAATTCCTCTTTGCTAATATTAAGCCACATAGTACCTCCTCCTTCAAATTTCTTTTCTACTTGCTTATGGTTAAGCTGACACTGATAAGCACTATCATGATTTAGTGAGTTTGTGTATCTATCTTAGCTTGAATACCCTTTTTTCGGAATCTTTAGGGTCTCATGGGATCATCTTCTTAATTCTTAAGCCTTGATCATTGATTATGCTGAAAACTCCAAGTTAAAAGAATTTTAAGGCAAATATTAAAGACATACATAAAATGAAGCTTATCTTCATGCACTTCTTCGCAAAACTTTTAATCACAAGACTATTTTTTTAATATTTAAGATTTAAGATTTAATTTTTGCTAGATTTTAAGCATATTGGGCTGATTTTAAGTCAAATTCTTATGATTTTTTTCTTGTAAAGTTTGTTCATGATGATAAATAATGATAATATGATTAAAATGAAATAATTTAGTTCCAGACCTTGAAACAAGATTTACATTTACAACTAGAGAGTAGTTATGCCTTAAAGCATCATATTGGTTGCAAATTTTATGCTAGATGTTTTTAAGATCAAGAAAATTTGGACGCAAAGTTTGTAATGTTAAAAAATTAGAAGTATTAAGATATGGTTCCAAAATTTTATCACATCAACACAAAATTAATGAAAAATTAAACCTCAAGGCGTAAATGATAGTCTTGTCTTTCTAAAAGGTTAATAGAAAGAGAGGAACAAAGAGCTCTAAGAGAATACAAGAAAAGGAAAATGAAAAGAAGTACAAAACAATAATTTATAGAAATATGATATACGGACCTATATACTAATAAGATGAGTAAAAGAAAATGTCCAGTATATCAACAAATTACAATCGACAAACTTTGTAGCGCTTGGAAAGCTTTCCAAAGAGTGTTTAGAAAAAGGCTAGAAGAGAAGAGATAATTACAACAAAGCAATGTAGAGAAATAATTTTTATGTTGTTATATTATGTGGGAAGAGAAAATGAAATTAGATGTGACACGCTAATCTTCTACGGAGATAAGATAAGAACATTATTATAAAAAATTTGGAGGGCATAATTACTAAAGCCGCCAACCTCATAGGTTAGATTGAATACTTGTTGTAAAAGATGAAGGAGACTCCTTAGATAGAGTTTATGGCAATGATTGCTTTAGAGTTTGTTGGCAAAACGGAGGACTAGTAAAATTACCCATGAATGACCTAATGATGTGCATTTTATAGTATAACTTAGTGCTTTGATCTTGTAGTTTGCAATAGGGATAAGTTACTGGTCTATAGTCATAATAGTGGTTGGATGTTATTAGCACATTGATATAGTAGATAGTGAATCAGCATCCTTTTTATTATATAAAAGGGCAAATATATATATATATAATTTAAGAAGGCGGAGAGAATAATTTGTAGCAATATTTGAATGATTAATCACGATTTAACTATTTGGTGTGGGTTGAGGTGCACCTATTTGAATGATCTTCACAAATATTGAGGATTTTGTAATAAATGATTGTTAGAGTTTATGCAAGATGCTTAGGAAGATTCAAATATTTTGGAAAGTATTTTACGTGAAAAGGTATGCATGTTGAAAGAGTTAAAATGATTCTCAAGAAAGGTTTGAGAGGATCCCAATATAATCGAACTGAGAAGACTTCCTAAAATGATTTTTCATCAAAATTCTCGAGAAGCGGATCTGAGAAGAACTTCTCTTGAGAGAACTTCTTGAGAAGGGTTCTCAAGAGCACCCCTTCATATTCATCACTTAAAGTAATACTCCTATCGATGCAACATCATATTGCCAATATTTGATCTTATCTTGTAATTACTAAGATATAGAGGTAGGCAACAAATGTTGACTTTAAATGAATTGTTGGATTCACATAAAGCGCACATAAAGTCTTAATGCTAATTTTAAAAATATATTTTAAAAATGAATGAACTTCACTGTTTGCAAACTTATGGTCAAAATAATCTTCTGACCATGTTAATTCTAATGACACCAAAATTATGCAATTTCGAGCATTTTTTGGCACTAATTATGTAAAACAAGCTTAAACAAATCTGTTCGACTCAACCTAATTTGATTAGACTAATCTCTCCTTCCGATCTAAATGATCGACTTAAGGCAAATCAGACATATAGGTTGGTGTTTAGTATTGTCACCACCTTTTTAGTAGTTAGCATTTATGTTATTCTCGTTGATACTCAATGATAATAAAACATCTCATATTAAGAGCAATTCATTTGTGGAGTTTCTAAACCCGTTTTGTCTTCCACCTTGCGAGCCGTTTATCCCATTTGATTTCTCTTGTTATGATAAACATTTCACAAAAAATATTCTTTATTATTAATATTTTTATAAGATAAAAATTTTGATCTCTCCATCCTCTCAAAACTATTACGTCTTTTACAAAACTATATTTCGCAAACTCTCAGTGATGCCACATTGCTCATTAGGAGTCACAGATTCAATACATAGATTGCATCTAACGGTCATTATTCTTTATTATCCCTAATTTAAATCCCTAAAGCTCTAATGAATTACTTAGGATAATTTGTCCACTTAAATATTTAATCCATCTAATCAGTGATTTAGAATTAGGCTTCGTTTGAGTCAACTTTCTTATTGCTTCTTAAAGCAGCTTTTTTATAAATATTATTTACAAAAAGCTGCTTTAAAAAGCAATAAATAACTGTCACAAACGAAGTCTTAGTTCATCAATTAAAAATTTATCATCTTTTTATTATTATTTTTGCGAGAAATTTACCTCTCCTATCACACTTTCCATAAATAAAAAAAAATCTCATTAAAACAAACCACTTGCACATACTAATTATTGTACCTTAGATTTTCCTCTATTAGCTGAACTAATTTAAGCAAAAGCTGTTTGTTTCAGAAAATGCAGAGATTTGTTCAGCAAAAGAAGCAAACATAATTATCACAAATTGTTTACAAAAAAATATATATATATGAAAAGTGACCGTTAATGGCCCCAAAGAGACTAAACTATTTGGTTTCAGTACAGAGACCGTTGAGCTATCAATTCAGTAGGTGAATTAAAGAATTACAAATATGTTAATGGAAGGACCTCTTCTCTGTTTATTTTTTTTTGGAGAGATTATTCTGTGCGATGTCCGAACGCATCCGGAGATCAATTCAGACGTACCACATCATTTAATGCATTGTGCATTGGGTGACATGACATATCTGAATTAACATCCAGACCCATCCGGATACTGCACGCAATAAATTTTTTATTATTTTAACACTACTAATATCCGAGTTTTGGACGAGAAAAATAAATGGCTATGTTATGTAGTCGACAAACAATATAAACTTATCTAACAATCATGAACATGAATAATTTAATACATTGTATATAACAAAGATATTCTGCTCCTATTTTTGATAGATTTCGATCTACTGACGACTACTAAGACTATGAAAGCATTTATATTATAAAAAAAATTATGATTGGAGCAGAATTGTCGTCTCTTACCGCATTTTCTCGATCGGTTTTTTGTTGTCTTACAAATTTAAGTTATTTTCTTTCTTTTGTAGAAAAATTTGTTATTTTTTATTTTTATTAGAATACTTTTTTAAATTTATAAAAAAAAAAAATTTTTTTTTTTTTTTTACTTTAAATAAAATATTTGAAATATATGTATATAATAGGCACAATAGGCGTGCTTTGATGGGTTGAAAAATTAATGATGGTCATGATGGGCATATTTTAAACAAATTAAAGTTGGTTTGGTAGAAGAGTCCTTTGGTATCTTGTGAATGGTGGAATAGTTAGATTTATTAAAATAAATTGGATAATTTTCTAACCAACATTTGGCTAACCTTCGGAATTATATTAGACTAATTAATCCCTTTATCACCTCATTCTTCTCTCACCTCTTTCTCTTTCTCTTTGACTATATACTCTCTCCCAACAACTTTCTCCAAATCTTTTCAAGCTCTCTAATCCCCTTTTACGTTCACTTAATGAGTGGCCTTTAAATTTGATATGTATATACTCCTTTATAAAAAAAATACTTTTTTTATATTATAGTGCGTGGTGGAATATTTGCAGCGGTAGAGAGATAAAGAGCTTATTGTTGTCTTAGCTTTGAACGAAAATCTAACACATGTACATATAATAGAGATGTGCGTGAGAGTCATAAGAGACATCATAATTTTTACGACCAACGAGTCGTGCCCAGTTGAAATTATTCCATCTGGGTTTGACATTGATTACAAATGATGCCCTTCATCGGGGAAAGGTGTTAGCACAATGTAGCAAATATTCATCATATAGAACACATTACATTGTTAGAGTTAGAAGAATCTAATTATATGAGACACATTCTCAAGAGAACGTTGGCTTGTCTGCTTTGTTAGTTTGACCATGGTTGGATGGTGATGGAGGTCAGAGGGGTTGTAGTCGAGTAATAGAAATTAGAAGGACTATTGTCCTGCGATGAGGGTCGGAGGGACCTTAGTCAAGCGACTGTGATTGAAAAGATCGTTATTAGGCAATAGAGACAGGCTGTAGTTGATGGGCGATAAAAGTCAGAGGGTTCATAATCACGCGATGAGGGTCAAAGGGACTATAGTCGGCAGACGATGGAGGACAAATGGATAATAGGCAGGTGATATATGGAGTTTAAATGGATAGTAGTGGGATAATAGTCGGGCGATTGAGGTCGAACATATCATTGTTAACGAACAATAATTGTTGGAAGGACTGTAGTTGAGCGACTGTTGTCGAAGGACCTTATTCAGGCAACAATGGTTTAAGGGACCGTAGTCGAAAGGCTGAGGTAGAAGGGTTATACTCAAGCAACTATGGTTGAAAACCATAGTCAAGCGATAGTGGTCAAAGGGATTATAGTTGGGCGACAGTGGTTAGACGGATCATAGTTAGTAAGCAACAAATGCCAGTGGATCGTAGGGAAGGGCCATAAAGGTTGAAATACTATAGTTAGGAGATTGTGGTCTTAAAAGATCATATTCTGTGAGCAATGGAGGTTAAAATGATCGTAGTCGGCAGACAATGAAGATTTGAATGATTGTAGTTGATGGGCGACGAAGGTCAGAATAATCGTAGTCGAGCGACTGAGGTCAAATGACCGTAGTCCGACGATTGTGGTTAGGAGATTGTAGTCAAGCAATTATGGTTGGGGACTGTATTAGGTCAATAGTGGTTAGAGGTACCATAGCTAGTCAGCGGTTAATAGAGGTCGAAAGGATAGTAGTCAGGCCACTAAGTTTGAAACACAATAGTCGGGCAACGATGGTCCGAAAGACTGTAGTCGGGTGATGATGGTCGAATGGACCGTATTTTGACGACAGTGATCGAAGGTACTATTCTTAGGCAACGATGATTGGAGTAATCATGGTTGGCAGGCTACTGTAATCCGAGGACATTAGTTGGCGGGCGACTAAGGTTGAAAGAAACGTTGTTGGGAGATAGTCCTGCAGCGGTGGCCATGTAGAGCTCCAACGGCGGTGGTAAGGCGGATGTTTGACGATGATCAACTGGTGAAAGTCCAATGTCGCGAGGGTTCCCTAGCGATGGTGCTCAAGTGGAGCTCCAAGATTCTTCAAGCTGTATAACTATTTTGAATTTATAGCCCAAGGTCCAAGCCTCACCCAAAAGACCCCTTCATATAAATAGTGGGAGTCTATTTATAGATTTTTTTTTGAAGTGTCATGCCTCATAAATACGGAGAAGATCGAGAGAAATTTTGAAGGGCTCCATCGGACAACCAATATTGGTATATCCCCTTGATCATAAAGCATTTAAATATAAAGCATTTCTCAGCATTTAAATGCTTAATGATGCCAGAATTAAGCAAAATGGGCTCGTTGGATTCGCCCGACAAGCCACTCAGTTCAACTATAAGCATGTTATATTTGAAGATCATTTTATTGTCCAATTAGAGTCTTGAAGCTTTCACATATGCTTTAGGCTATTAATTCGGACTCATTTGGGTTTGAATTGGACCAATTTTGGTGTCTTTTGTTTGGCTTACCGAGATGTTTAATTTGATTATAAGTTTGTTGAGATTGAAGTTTGGATGGTGCCAATTTTAATTATGAAAGTTTTCAATTTAAATATGCATCTAGATTCGTTCTTGATCAAAGCAATTATATCTATAAATAATGCTTGAGCATTGTAGGCAAAAATGTTATCTTATTATATCTTTTTTTAATTAATATTACTTCATCAAGCATTTAAAAAAAGTATTATGTTGTTTAAAATTAATATCTACCACTCCTAATAAATTTATCTCTTTTTTAATAGCTTCTTATATAATATTTTTTCACCATACATGCATCCTTCTTCACAATAAGCTTAAAATCACAGACTTTATGAATCAACAAAACAACAGAAACCCCACGACACAACCTATATGCTGAACCCTTAACCCATCATCCTATGAAATTCATGATAATCCAACACCCCATTACCATCAAGATCATAAACCCTAATCATGGCAGCACAATCCTCTTCAGACTTCTCATCCCCAAGCCTCCCCAACACCCTTTGCAACCCTCTAGGGGTGATTGAACCCTCCCCTTCCTCCCCTTTAAACATCTCGAAAGCCCTTCGAATATCCTCCTCATAATCCCGTTCTCCTTCTCGTCCTTCTCCTCGTCGACGACCGCCATCCACGAGCCGAACAAAGCTACAATAATCAATGAAGCCATCATCGTCAACATCGATATCAGAAACCACCGTCGCCGCTTCGTCTGGCAGCACATGGTCACCGGTCCATCCTAAAAAGGATCGTAGCTCCTCAATCGATATGCGGCCATCACCGTCTGAGTCTAGGCGACTAAAAACCCCTTGAAAGCTACCTTTTGGATGCTCTAACTCTTTCTTCTTGGGCCGTCGAAAGCCATGCAAGCTTAGCTTCATAAACCACTTAGGGTGATTTGTAGCCACCATTTAGAGAGAGAGAGAAGGAGGAGGAGGAGGAGAAGAAGAAGGAGGTTTTTTTTTTTATTATAAATTCATGAGTTGTACATAAGAAGAGATGGGTAACGGGCATATATAGAAGTGAAAAGGTAAGTTAAAGAAGGGAAGAAAGGTGGAGAAGGTATGAGGAGTTTAATTGGCAGGAAAGTGCATGGGAGCTTCGTAGCAAAGAAAAGGAAGAAGTTACGTAGAAATCTTAGAAATAATTATGAGGGTTTGTATGAAAAGGACAAAGGAGTTTGCGTGTTCCATGGATTAAAGTTGGTGCTGCCTTTGTCTTTTTTATAGAAGATATTTATTTTTTTGTTGGACATTTAGTTCAATTAAATTTTTTTTTTATTGTTTTCATACCGTTTTTAAAGCAAATTTTTAGTAAAAAATTAATTTTTTTGAACTAGAAAACTACTTCAAGAAGCGTTAAGAAAGTCATCCCAAACGATCCTAAGTAAAATTCATACACACATCACATACAGAATAGATCAAATAGCGTTGCGGTAGAAGATATTTCTTGAATTGGATTTCTGCAAAGAGATTGATGTTATTATTATTATTATTTATATTTAAAAGTTTTTTTTTTTGGAAAAGAGAATAGTTTAATTTTATTTATTTTTTAATTATTTTTTATTTTGTAAAATAAGCTCTCCTATCAATGGCAGAGATGTGATGATAAATGATTTAATTACTGGAAATATTTTTATAAGATATCCACTTGTTTAGTTATTTGAACGCGAAGTCTATGAACTTAGATCTGACGTGAGAAAGGTTTTACCTGTTTTGTTTCTTCGGTTGTTGTTGGTAGGGGTGTCAAAATCGGGTCACGGGTCGGGTTCGTGTCGAACCCGAACCGACCCGAAGCTAAACGGGTTGACCCGAACCCGACCCGGTAATGGATTCGGGTCAATATTGAGGACCCGAACCCGACCCGAGTCGGGTTCGGGTCAACCCGGAATGACCCGCTAACCCGATTTATTTTAAAAAAAAAATCAAAAACACAAACACAGAAAATTATATAAAGAAATTTGCATAAATAAAAATTTTATTTAAGAATCAAAATCAATTTGTTAATTACAATATACAAATTATACAAAATATTAAACTATCAAATAAATTACACAAATATTTATAATTTTTAAAAATGTCAAACCATAATTACAATTTACAAAATCTTCATCTCCTTGATGTCTTGACTTTTGTGCGGCTGTGCCTACGGCCTGCGGCCTGCCCTCGTAGAAAAAAGCTAACTGCAAAAAATATAAACAATTAAATAGATATAATTTGAAATCCATGAATTAGTTGAAAGCTTGAATTATTAGCTCAGATTAACCCTCCAAATAATTCATCATTCAATGAAATGTGAGTCAACAATATAATTTTTTTCGGTTGCCGACTTGCGAATCTAGAAATTGCCATCCAAGGCGGCATTTTGTATTTTATACTTAGTATCTGTTTGATTAACCCTACAAATGCCACATGGTTGCAATAACTTATTTCCCACAATTGACTTCACAATAAGTTTTGAAGGGTATTCATCATCGCTACTCAACTTTCAATCATTTCGGAACCAACCATCAACACATCCAACCAACCATCAACGCAGCCAACCAGCAACACAGCCAACCAACCATCAACACAGCCAACCAGCAACAACACAGGCACACAACCAACTGTCAACACAGCAAAAGAATCTCCCTGCCAAGTGCCAACACAGCCAACCAATCTCCCTGCCAACACAGCAAACCGAGCTACCCAGCCAGAGAAACACTAAATTTCTGTTTATCAAAACCTCCCAGCAAACCATCATATAAAATACATCATATAATTTTATTTCTGTGCAGTTTCTACTTTTGTTTTTCTGTTCAGCACAACATCCCTGGGCTTCTTGAAGCACCCAACAACAACACGAAGACAACAACCAACCCAAAGACAGCCTCCCAACAACACAACCAACACATCAAACTCAACACCCTAAATGTTTAAAGATAGCAACAACATCAAGACAGCAACCAACCCAACACCCTAAATATTTAAAGACAGCAACCAACCCAACAACACAGCCAACCAGCAACAACACAGGCACACAGCCAACTGTCAACACAGCAAAAGAATCTCCCTGCCAATCATTTCTAGCAGTGTTTCTAGAAATTAATTGCAAGTCACGACGAAGATATAACAAAACTGCTCGAAGTCCAACCCATTCCACACATTGAAAGGGTAAATCATGCATGATGATAGAAGCAGTAAACAAGTCACGAAACACAACATTATCAAACTTGTCATCAGAAGCCAGCCAAACCAGTGATAAATTATACATTGAACCATTAAGGGAAGATTGTTAGTTATCTCATCAGCCTCCCAAATTGGAACCATAACAACCTAAAAGGGTGGCCAACACCTAAACACCACCAAACCATAAAAGCCCTCATATCAATATTGATCCATTTCCCTGTAGAGAATGCATCACTAACATAGCATCCACTTCAATCCAAGCATCCTTAATATCTATAGCATTGCTTAAATTAAGTCCAAAAATAATAGCTTATCCAAAAAAATTAAACCCTAAACTAAAAGCAGTAACTGAACAGAAAAAATAGCAGTAACTGGACAGAAATAACAGCATAAACTGCACAGAAATAACAGCAGAAACTGCACACAGAACATAGAGCACGACCTGGCTCTTTTGCATTGAAATAACAGCAGAAACTGCACAGAAATAAAAGTAGAAACTACACAGAAATAACAGTAAAAAGTGCCCAAAAATAATAGTAGTAGCTTCACAGAATTAACAGCAAAAACTGCACAGAAATAAGTAGAAACTGCACAGAAATAACAGCAGAAACAGGCTCAACAACAAAAAAATACATGAACATAGAGCTCGACCTGGCTCATTTGCACAGAAATAACAGCAGAAACATGCTCAACAACAGAGAAATACATGAACATAGAGCTCGACCTGGCTCATTTGCACAGAAATAACAGCAGAAATAGCACAGAATGAGAGAAATAAATAAACATAGAGCTCGATCTGGCTCATTTGCACAGAAATACCAGAACATAGAGCTTGACATGGCTCGATTGAACAGAAATATAGTAGTAAGTGAACAGAAGAAAAATTAGTCGAAAATGACAAAAAAAACCAAAAAATCGAGCTCGACTTGGCTCGCGTAAACCCTAATATCAGAAAAACCCTAACCCAAAAAACTAGAAAATCGAGCTCGACTTGGCTCGCGTAAACCCTAACCCAAAAAATCAGAAAAACCCTAACTCTCATATATCATGCTTCTAAAAGGAGAAAAAAGGGAAAAGATGAGAGATACAAACATCGAGAGATGTAAGTATTCCTGTTGAGCCAAAGCAGATGTGCACGATGAACACCACGAAAGGTCGAAACCACTGACCAAGAATAGGCCAGAGAAGGAGAAAAGAGGAAATCAGAGACAAATCGAGGAGATCTGTAGAGACAGATCGAGGAGATCTGTAGAGAAGAGAACTCCGGAAATCGTAGAAGAGGAGAGGCTGGAGAGGCAGAGAGCTACGGCGCGTGAAATGGTTCGCGTAAAACCCTAACACGCGACTTAAGTCATCTCCGCATTAATTAATTTCCCGTGTCAAACGGGTCGGTAATGGGTTACCGGGTCAACCCGGACACGACCCGAAATTCAATTCGAGTCAGTTTTATGAACCCGAACCCGACCCGTTTTTCAAACGGGTCGGGTCCAACCCGAAAATTTCGGGTCGTGTTCGAGTCGGGTTTTCGGGTCGTATCAATTATTGACAGCCCTAGTTGTTGGGATGGCATAGGGGTGTTAATATGGGTTAATAGGTCGGATTTGAATTTGACCCAACCCAGGTATGTTTGAACTGAAACTAGCCATCATATAGGTTTAAATGATTAAATGGAACTTGATTAGCACAACCTTAACCCGTTTGACTTGTTTATCATAAAAATCTTGTAATTTTAGATAAATATGACACTTTTAACTCAAATATGACACATTTAACAACCAAACGAAGCCTAAATGAAATTCATAAACACATCACGTACATAAGACTCAAATTTAAGACCTCTTAGTAGATAGCCAAAGCTACCGACCAACAGACCAAAAAACAATGCGATAGAGGATATTTCTTGAATTGGATTATTGCAAAGAGATTGAGGTCATTAAATTTTTTATTTTTATTTTTTGTGTTAATATTTTAAAAAATAATTTTTTAGAAAAGAGAATAGTTTAGTTTTATTCATTTTTTAAATTTTTTCCCCTAAAATAAGCTCTCCTATCAATGGCGGAGATGTGATGATAAATTATTTATTAGAAATACTTTTATAAGAAATTTCTTACATTGTTTTAATTTGTTGGGATATCCATTGGTTTAGTTACTTGAATGCAAAGTCTTTGAACTTAAATCTGATGTGAGAAAGGTTGTACCTGTTTTGTTTCTTCAGCTGTTGTTGGGAATGTTGTAGGGGTGTCAATTTGTATTAGTGGGTCGGGTTGGTGGGTCAGATTTGAATTTGACCCAACACGAATATGCCTGACTTGAACCTAGACATCATGTGGGTTTAAATGTTTAAATGGAACTTGATTAATGCAAACTCAACCCGTTTGACCTGTTTATCATGTAGATCTTGTAACTTTTAGATAAATATGACACTTTTAACTAAAATATGACACATTTAATATAAAAATGAACTATTTAACTAAAAAATGATCCGTTTAACTTGAATGCAAATGATAATCGGTAGGGGTGTCAATATTTGACACGACCCAAAAACTCGACTCGAACTCGAACCCGACACTAAACCGGGTTGGGTTTAGTGTCGGGTTCGGGTTAGAGTTTTCAACCTGTTTTAAAAATCGGGCAGGTTCGGGTTGATCCGGAAACCCGAAAATGACCCGGTTTGACTCGCTGATTGAGCTGCCCTGCTGCGCTGACCGAGCTGCCCCGCTGCGCTGACCGCTTGACACATGCCCTCCCCCGCGTGACCGAGCAGCCCCGCTGACTCACCTACCCCCCCCCCCCCGCATAACCACTGCCCGCTGCCCGCTGTCGCTTCGCATCTCGCGTGACCGTGTGACCCGCTGCCGATAGACACCGGACGTTGCTGCCGCCAGACGCTGCTGCCGTGCTGAAGGCTCGCCGAAGGCCTGCCGATGCCGCGAAACTGCTCCTGGCCTTACCGTGTCCGCGGGTGGGGTCGGGTTGACCCGAACCCGAAGCAGGTCGGGTTCGGGTCCGATAAATCGACCCGTTTGTAAAAACATGTCAGGTTCGGGTTGACCCGAATAATGCCGGGTCATTTCCGGGTTCGACCCGAACCCGACCCATGACCCGAAATTGACACCCCTAATAATCGGGACAATTTTGACTGCTTGGGCCAACTTGAACTCAACCTAAAAATTAATTGGCTCGATATTTTTAACTTGAAACTAACCAAAAATTTTATTGGTTCAATCCGAAACCAAATTTTTAGAGCCATATTTGAATTGGTTTGTCGGATGGGGTCATTTTTTGCACACCTAGAGTTGTGGGCTCATTAGAAATAGTAATTGGAAGTTGATCATTGCTTATACATTTCTTAAAGTGAATAATGATTACCAAGCTAAGTTTAAGACTTCATTTGGAACTGTTTTTTTTGCTGCTTCTTAAAAGCAGCTTTTTAGTACAAAATTTAATTTTTTTAACTAGAAAGCTGCTTTAAGAAACAATAAAAAAGCGTCCCAAACGAAGGCTTCGTTTGGAACGACTTTTTTATTGCTTTCTAAAACGGAGTTTTATTAAAAAATAAAAAAAAATTGTACTAAAACTCCGTTTTAGAAAGCAATAAAAAAGCCGTCCCAAACGAAGCCTAAATCTCTTATGTTTGGAATAAGTTATAAATGGATTGAGCATGATGCTTTGTCTCTGTTGCAGATTGATTTCTTCTAATAAAATTTGTGGCTTAATAATATTTTAATGATCACAAGAAAATTAAATATCTTCTTTCGTCCCTTAGTTTTAGTGAAAGTCACATCCTTTTAGAGGGAAATAAACATGCTAATCGGCTTGCTAAATATGCTGTCAGCTTGCATCAGGATGGATATGTGAAATTTTCCAAACTTTTGATTTTTTTCAAGAATTTAATTGTTTGTTTGCTTTGCTTTGCTTTTTGTAGCAATTTCTTTAGGTTTTGTAGCGGTTCATTTCTTACTGTTTGATTAGCTAAAAAATGAATGCAATATAAAAGCATTACTTTGGAGTTGTTTGGCTGAATGTAAAGTAAACGCAGACGATTTTTTATTTTTTTTGTTAAAAGTAATGAATTTAGTGTAAAGTTTAAAGATGATGATGTCAGGCGGGTGGCGGGTGGCGGGTGGCAGTAACAGCCGATGACTGGTAGCAGGTGGTGAATACCGGTGATAGGTGGCAGTACTCGTGGTCAGGGGCTGGTCGTGGCGGTGGTGGGTGGGGGTCAAGCGAGATTTCTTGTGGTGTAAATAGTTCTCACTCAAAATTAGACGAGTTATGTTTAATTCAAAATATTAATGAACTAAAATATTTTATATTGTATTTATTTTATTTTACTTTGCATTTCTTTTTCATCCAACCAAACAACAATATTTTCAAAATCCATACATGTGGAATACTTTACACTGTTTTGTATTCCAACCAAATAAACCCTAAGTGCTTATCACTCTTGAGAATTCATGATTTCTTATCTTAGGCTGTATCTGGATTTTCTATTTATAAGCTAAGTTTTGCTTGTTAGCATAATCTTCTTATTTTTTATTAGTTAACATAAACTCTATCGTTGATAAGTTATTAAAAATAAATAAGCAAAATAGGTTATTGGGTTGGGTTCGTGTTATTCGGGTTACCAGTAAGTCAGGTTCATGTCCACTTTTTTGACCCGCTTTCAAGTTGATTGGATTCAGATCAAGTGATCAATTTCAAATTGAACTCGAACCTGATCCGTTAACCCATTTTGACATCTCTAGCTAGAGAGATTTTCTTATTCTTTCGAGCTATCGCAGTCGCCGGTTTTGACTTTGATCACTACAATTTATTTTCTAGACTTTTCATTCTCTTTGGGTTCCCTCATCAGTCTAACTGGTCAAAAGACAGGAGGATGTTCACATGAAATCACTTATCTATTTTTTTTTTCCTGTGACTGGAGCTGCATTGCCTTGGAGACTTTGCTCTGCCTTTGCGTTGTTGCTGCTGCTGCAGAAAATTTTATCTACAGTTTATTCTGACTCAAAGTAGTCATCGTTGGGGCGCAAAAGAGTTGAGTCGAGTCAAGTATCTGCCAACTAAATTTATTTAGTTCTTATTGAGCTCATGCTGCTCTAGGGGTGTCAATATTTGACACGACACGACAACCCGACCCGGACCCGACCCGGAAAATCCGGGTTGGACCCGACCCGTTTGATAAACGGGTCGGGTCCGGGTTTGCAGATTCAACCCGTTTAATAAAACGGGTCGGGTCGGGTTGACCCGGCGGGTTGCCGGGTCAACCCGAAAACCCATTTAATTTAAAAAAAAATGAATTTCCCGCTCAATCCCGCTGCTGCCCGCTGCCCCTGCCGCGCTGCCCGCCTGCCCGCGTGCCCCGCGCTGCCCAGCTGCCCCGCGTGCCCGGCTGCCCCGCGCTGCCCGCGTCGCCCGCGCCTCGCTGCCGCGTGCCTGCGCCTGGCTGCCGCGTGCCCGCGCCTCGCTGCCGTGCCGCGCGCCTCGCTGCCGCTGCCGCGCGCCTCGCTGCCGCTGCCGCGCGCCTCGCTGCCGCTGCCGCGCGCCTCGCTGCCGCTGCCGCGCGCCTCGCTGCCGCTGCCGCGCGCCTCGCTGCCGCTGCCGCGTGCCGCGCTGCCGCCGCTGCCGCGCCCGCGACGTCGCCGCTGCCGCGCTGCCGCCGCTGCCTCGCAGCCGCGAGTGAAAAAACCGGGTCACGGGTCGTGTCGGGTCAACCCGTGACCCGCTCGGGTCGGGTCCGGGTTGGAATGTTCGACCCGTTTATAAAAACGGGTCGGGTTCGGGTTGACCCGTTTATATACGGGTCGGGTCGGGTTCGACCCGAACCCGACGGGTTGACCCGAATTGACACCCCTATGCTGCTCATGCTCATTTACTAAGCTCGGCTCACTCATTAACAAAAAAATTATTGGCTCAAACTCGGCTCGATTGCTTCATCTCGTTTGGAGAGCTCGAGTTTGACTCTATTTTTGAGCTCGATGTAGATGTTTTAGTTTTAAATAAATTTTTTATTTTTAATGTAGAATTATTTTAAAAAGGTTTAAATATATTATATCATGATATTTTAAATAAATTTTAAAATATATTTTATGTTAATTTATATCATGATATTTTAAATTCATGATAGTGTTTATTACATTCTATTGAAAAATAAGGACAACTTTAAAATTAGCAATTAGTTGATCTCAAGCCACTATTGTCTTGAGCTTGAGCTTGGTTAATTAATTGAGTTCGAGCTTAAGCCAGAGCTCAATTCAATGAGTTTGATTTAGCTCACGAGCCTGTTCATTTATTATAAAAGAGAAATAGTTTTTATTTAAGCATTGGTTATAATTAAATGATAAAAATAATAAAAAATTAATGCTTTGTTTGAGGCAACTTCTTTACTGCTTTCTAAAGTAGCTTTTTAGTACAAAAATTTCAAGTTCAAGAAAATTTTTGTACTAAAAAGTTACTTTAGAAAGTAGTAAGAAAACTATCTCAAATGAAGCTTCAATGAGAAATACTAGGAAACAACTTGATCTAAGAATATGAGATTAAAAAATTTTAAATATTTTTAATAAATTTATATTTTCACTCTTGAATTCTAATATATTTTATAGTAATGTTTCATAAAAGAGTTGGCTCGTGAGCTAACTAGTTGAGTTAGAGTTAGCTCAAGTTTGGGTCATTAGCGCGTCGAGCTCAGTTAATGAGTCATTTGTAGAGTTATGACCAAGCCAACTCACGAGTCTATTCATTCTAAGTCTAAATAGATCCAAGTTGCTTGACGAGACAATTTATGATTAAAACAACTCTCAATTTTGTATGTTTATGGTCGAACTAAGCGTCTCGACATGATAAATCTAACAAACTCAAGACCATTCAATTTTGATTTTATTAAGATACAAATGTATTTTAAAAACAATGAATAATAAAGATGATCAATTCAGATCGTCCGATAGGTTGTCTGGATTTATGGTCAAAATGATATCGACATCTCGTTCAAAAATCTATGAACAAATCATGTTTTTACCGATGAGTATTCTATAAAAGAGAACTTTGAGACTAAGGCTTTGTTTGAGATGACTTTCTTAGTGCTTCTTAAAGCAATTTTTTAGTATAAAAAAATTTAATTTTGTACTAAAAAGCTACTTTAAGAAACAAAGCCTTGTACAGTTCCAAAGCTCTGCTTGCTAGCACCTGACATTCATTCTCTTTCGATCACCGTTTATGCCAATTGTCGATGCCATTGCTGCCCGTCGTGATTTGCATACGGCCATCGTCCATTATCATCTGCAGGTCATTATTCTGCTTCGTAATCACTTCTTCTTTGATGATAAATATTGTTACGCCATCAAAAAATTATCTTGATCGGGCACGAATCTCGATGCAAAATCAAGTTGAAAACTTCCAAAATTAAAATTAGGACCATCCAAACTCTGATTTCAACAAACTTATAGTCAAACTGAACTTCTCGGAAATACGAACCCAACAACACCAAATTCAACTCAATCTGATCCCAAATAAGTCCAAATCAAGGACCCGAAACACTGTTGGAAGGTTCTAACCACAATTTGAGTTACCAAACGGTTTTCAAACATGATGTGCTTATAGTCGAATCGAGCAGCTTGACGAGATGAATCCAACAAGCCCAAGATTGATGAATTCCAACATCATTAAGACCTTCAAATGTTTGACAAAGGGTCCACGATCAAGGGATTCAATATCGGCCATCCTTCCAACCACTCACCATTTATCCTTGATCTCTCACCTATTTACGGGCCATGTCACTCCATAAATCTATAAATAGACCCCTCATTTCTCTTGAAAAGGGGGGCTCCAAGCAAGAAGAGAAGGAAGAGAAGAAAGAAGCTCCTCTTCGACCACTTGAGGCCCAAACTTCTGCCGGACAACCACTTGAGGCACTGTGCTCCACTAGAACATTACCTGAGGCCCGGACTTCCGTCGGACCACTACTTGAGGCCTTGAGCTATACCAAGACACCACTTGACACCCAGAGTACTGCCCTTCTTCCACGGTCTTTCGGACCCCTGTCTCGTATCGACTATGGTCCTTCCAACCAAACAAACACATCCGTATTGATTATTATAACTCCCACGTGTAATGCACTCTGTATGATGTACATTTGTGACATCAAGCCAAGGTCTTCTCCCAAGGAAGGGCCTCATTTATAATCGACTGCAAATACTAGTGGATTCATTCAAACTGAGTCAGGCCCCGTGGTTTAAAAAGGGTTCCACGTAAAAACTCTAGTGTCTCTTATGAACACTATACCTTCTCTCTTATCTGATTATGTGCTGGATCTTCGTACAACTTTAAGATGTTAAACTATATATTTCTCAACCGCCGCGAATACTCTAAGATGTAACAACTATAACATTCAAATTATATAATAAGATTATTTCAATTGAGTTATGAGAAACCAAAAGCAAAGATTGTTTCAGATCTTCATCCAGAACGAAGCAAACATAGAAATGAAGAACAACTAGTTTCATTTAAAGGCGAGCATGATTTTACTGTAGTAATATAAGGCCATAAATACACATTTTGATAAGAGAAAATGAAATGTCTAAACTATCCTTAATTGTTACATAAAGCAAAAGGAGGGAAGCTACTATATCAGAGGTGATGCTCAACTGGAGCAGCTGATGTATCAGAGGTTAGTTGGTGATCAGTATGAGTGGAGAATGTTGGATGCTTTTCAACATTCCTCAAGTTAATGGACGGAACAATCACTAACTTGGTACAAAGTATTTGGAACTTGGAGAGATGTAGAGGCTTTGTGAACATGTCCGCGTTTGGTCATCAGTGGCGATGTGGTGTACAACAATGTGCTTAGCTTGGATGTTGTCGCGAACAAAGTGATGTTCGATCTCAATGTGCTTAGTCTGAGCATGAAAAATCATATTGTTGGCTATAGATAGTGCAAAGATATTGCGGCAAAAAATTAGAGTTTGCTCCAAAGATATGTTGAAGTCATGACACATGCGACGAATCCAGATGAGATCTACTGCAGCTACGGCAAGAGACCCATATTCCACCTCTGTGGAAGATTTAGCAATGGCGGTTTGTTTCTTTACGGGCCATGCGATGAGAGCTTTGCCGAAGAAGATACAATAGACAATTGTGGATTTTCGATCGACCGTATCACCAGCCCAATCAGAGTCGGAGAAGGCAGTAAGGGTAAAATCTATTTTTGGGAGAAACATATTGTAATCTAAAGTACCTTGTAGGTAGCTGAGCACACGTTTGAGAAGATGAAAATGTAGAAGTAAAGGTTGATGCATTTGTTGGAAAAGTTTGTTGACGACAAAGGTGATATCAATCCTGATGGAGGATAAATATTGCAGACAACCCACAAGCTGGCGGAACAATGCTGGTTGAGCAAACGGTTGTTGTAAGAAAGGGTCGGCTAGAATTTTGCTAGGTAGTGGTGTTTGAATAGGTTTGCAATTGGTCATTGAAGCTATAAACGTAGGTCTTGAATGTAGGAAGTTTGTGTGAGGTGAAAACCAAAAGGGGTGTAAGTAAAGTTCGTGCCAAGGAAAAAAGAGAGATGGCCTAGATTTTTGATTTGAAATTTGCTATGGAGATTGGTAATGAGTGAGGAAATGAAGGAAGGATTGTTTCCGGTGATAAGTATATCGTCGATGTAGATTAAGATGTAGATTTTTAGATTCTGTTTAAAGAGGAGAAGGAAAGATGGATCAACGGTGCTAACTTGAAAATTTTGAGTAGGGGTGTCAACTTTTGACACGACACGAAAACCTGACCCGGAAAATCCGGGTTGAACCCGACCCGATTTCAAAACAGGTCGGGTTCGGGTTCCAGAAATCGACCCGTTTCAAAAACGGGTCGGGTTCGGGTTGACCCGGCGGGTTGCCGGGTCAACCCGCCAACCCGTTTAGTTTAAAAAATTTTCGAAATCCCGCCCTGCCCGCTGCCCCGGCCCCCTGCCCGCTGCCCCCGCCACCTGCCCGGTGCCCCGCTGCCCCGCTGCCACGCCCCGCTGCCCGCCCGCTGCCCCGCTGCCACGCGCCGCTGCCCGCCGCTGCTGCCCCGCTGCCCCCGCCGCGTGCCGCGCGCTGCCGCGTGCCGCGAGCGCTGCCGCGAGCTGCCGCGCGCTGCCGCCGTCGCCTGCTGCCGCGAGCTGCCGCGCGGTTCCGGGTCGTGTCGGGTCAACCCGGCAACCCGCTGGGTCGGGTCCGGGTTTGGATTTTCGACCCGTTTCTCTACCCGGGTCGGGTTAGGGTCGACCCGTTTTCCACCCGGGTCAGTTCGGGTTCGACCCGAACCCGACCTGTGACCCAAAATTGACACCCCTAATTTTGAGTGATTAGATAATTTGTTAAGGTAGCAAACGAAAGACGAGGAGATTATTTTAGACCATAGATTGCCTTGTGAAGGAGGTAGACGTGATTTGACAACGGGTCGTGGAAGCCTTGCAGTTGAGCCATATAGATGGTTTCATCGAGCATACCATGGAGAAAAGCATTGACAACATCGAGTTGAAATACTTGCCAATTGTGATGCATAGTGACATTAAGGAATATACGGATGGTGGGAAATTTGACAACGGGGCTGAAAGTTTCGTGATAGTCAATGCCATATTCTTGTTGATATCCATGAGCAACTAAGCGAGCTTTGTGGTGGGCTATGGAACTGTCGGCGAGTCATTTGATTTTATAAATCCATTTGTGGTGGGTTATGGAACTGTCGGCGAGTCGTCCCTCTATGATTTGTTGATTAGAGGGAGATGGGACGAGGGACCAAGTGCCTTGAGCTTAAAGGGCATTGAACTCGGCAGACATAGCATTTCGCCAATGTGGGGATTTACTGGCTGTGGTGTAACAGGTGGGAGTTGTTTTGATAATATGGGTAAGGTTTAAAAGTTGGCGGGGCTTTAGTGAGCCAGTTTGAAGTCTTGTGATCATTGGGTGGTGAGGTAGTTTGGAGGAGGAGGAGGAGCTTGTGTTGTCATTGGATGAGGTCATCAGTGAAGAGATATGGGATGTATTTGATGTGGAGTAATGACGGGATGCATTTGGAGATTGTAACGGGGTGGTAGGTTGATGTGAGGTTGGTGATTATGTGGAGAGCAAGGGAGCAATGGTGACGGGTGGGAATGGTGGAGGTGAGACAATGGTTGGTGAATTGGTTGCTTCAGGTTGAATTGGCGGTAGAGAGGGAAAGTTATTCTCGTCAAAAGTAACGTGACGAGATATATGTATCTTTCTGGTAATAGTATTTATAGCCCTTTTGTTGAGTAGCATAGCTGAGGAAGAGAGAAGGAATTGAGCGTGCTGCAAGTTTATGTGGAGCATATGGGCGTAGCCAAGGATAACAGCGGCAGCCAAATATGCGCATATGGTGATAAGTTGGCTTTAATTTATATAGAAGTTCATAAGGAGGTTTGAAAGTGTTGTGATAGGAAGGGAGTCAATTTATTAGATAGAGAGAGGTGTGCAGAGCTTCTATCCAGAGAGAGGAAGGAATTTGAGCAACAATTAGTAGAGTTCGAGCTATTTCAAGAAGATGGCAGTGTTTGCATTCAATGACGCCATTTTGTTGAGGAGTATGGGGACATGTGAGCTGGTGTGTAATACCTGAGTTGGAAAAGAAATTTTTTAAGATGGTGTTAACGAATTCGCCTCCACCATCTGAGCGAATTTTGCGAATAGAAGTATGGAGTTGTTTTTCAATGAGACGAATGAATTGAATTAAGATTTGCGGAACATCTGATTTAAATTTTAAATGAAAAAGCCATGAAAACCTTGTGAAATCATCAACTATTAATAAATAGTACTGATAGCCATCATAAGAGAGAACCGGTGAAGGTCCCCAAACATCCATATGAAGTAGTTCTAAGGGAGAAGTAGATACATGGTTTGAGGGGGAGAAGGGGAGTCTATGACTTTTTGCAAGTTCACAGGAATTGCAAACATAACTAGAAAAAAAATACATAAATTAGGCAGCTATTTTGATAATGTTTGAAGAACTTTGGAGTGAGGATGACCCAAACGGCGATGCCAGGTAGTAGCGGAGGACGAGGAGTGGACTGTGGCAGTGTTGGCGACTATGGTAGTAGAAGCTGGAGCGATCAGAAGAGGGTAGAGACCATTATGGCAAGGACCGCTTAGAAGAATTTTTTTGGTCGTCTAATCCTTAATATGAAATCTAGATTTGTCAAAGATAATAGAGCAATGATTGTCATTTATGAGCTTGGAAATTGAGAGGAGGCGATAAGTTAAGTTTGGAACATGAAGTAAGGGATTAAGAATGAGCTTACGAGTGGGAGTGGGAAGTAATCCGTTATCGAGATGTTGTATTGGTAGAGGGGTGCCGTTGCCAACCAACACACGATCTTTACCAGTATATGGTTGCTGAAGTGGTAGCGGGTCCGGAGAAAGGTGAGTTGTAGCGTCACTATCATGATACCAGCTGTGTTGGGATTGTTTATGAAGAGAGCGACGCCATTATTTGAAGTGGGAGAAATGTATTGAAAGTTTCCTCTGTGCCAACATGTAACAGCCGAGTGGCAATTTTTACCACAAATTTGGCATTGTCCGTCGAAGTGGGGTGGATTTGGACTGCGTTTGGAATTGAAACTGCAGCCACGACCTCTGGAGTTGTTGAATCGACCTCGACCTCACCCTCGCGATTAGAAAATAAGGCAAGTGTGGGATCGGAGGGAGATGATGACGAGGAGAACGACAGCTGTTTTACGACATCAGTCGTTTGTTGAACCTCTTCGCTTTGAAGCAAGGAATACAAATTATCCAAGCTAATCAGTTGAAGAGAGTATCTGATAAAGGTTTTAAAATATTGATAAGTAGGTGGTAAACCATTTCATATATAATGCAGAACATATTCATTGTCAACGGAGCCGCCAGAACCGGATGTTGTTCACAAGAACCTTAACATATGCAAGGTATTCGATCATAGTCTTGTTTTGCATAGATAGCGAATGTAGCTCATTTTTCAGTTGAATCACTCGAGATCGATTGGTAGAGTAGAATCGCTATTCGAGTGTCTTCCAAATGGATGCGGTTGTCTCTAAGTTCAAGACATAGGGGAGGATGGAGGCTGATATAGTAGAGAAGAGGGCGACAGACAAGTTTTGGTCTACCAGAGTCCAGGAAGAAAACTGGGGGTTTAAAGTGAGTTGTCCGGTGGCGATTAACAAGTGTTTGGGTGGAGAAGGTTGTGTGCCATCAAGATAGTCTGAAAAACTGTTGTCAACGAACAGTTTTTGGATAGCCAAACGCCATGTTGGGTAGTTGCCCGGAAGTAGTTGGATGTTGATAACATTATTGATGTTAGAGAGGAGAAATTTGAGGGTGGGAGGAATGAGAACTTCGGCGTTGGTCTGGTTTTCGTGAGTGACTGTCGGAGGAGTAGAAGATGCGGAGGCAGCTATTGAGTCCCCCATTCCGAACGAGTGAAGAGCCGTTAGGCGAGCGGCTCTGATACCATGAGAAACCAAAAGCAAATATCGTTTCAGATCTTCATCCAGAACGAAGCAAACACAGAAAGGAAGAACAAATAGTTTCAGTTGAAGGCAAGCATGATTTTAATGTAGCAATGCAAGGCCATAAATACACATGTTGATAAGAGAAAATAAAATGTCTAAACTATCCTTGTTAGTTACATAAAGCAAAAGGAGGGCAGCTGCTCTATCAGAGGTGAGGTGAGGTGAGGCTCGGCTGGAGCAGCTGCTGTATCAGAGGTTAGTTTGTGCTCAGTGTGAGTGGAGAATGTTGATTATTTTTCAAGTTATTGGTCATAATATTTTCTCTCCTAAAAATTTTCATATAAAAAATCTCTATATCTTTTAACCCATCCTTTATATTCACAAATACTCTAATACTCAATAAAATATATAAAATTGAAATCTCAATTATTCAACTAAAATGCTGCCGACATCACAATTTGTGCCAACTTTATCTATGTACTGTGTTCTCAGCATAAACATTAGTCCTTTCAAAACCAAACCATTCGATTGCATTATGATTCGTGCTAAAGGCAAATCAATTCAACCAAAATTGGATCTTCTAATAAATATGAAGCATTCCATCCATACATCAATTTAATATTCCTTTTTGACCTTTCAATCATATGCATGATTGTGATGAATAATTTAATTCTTATTGCCCAAAGCATCAACTTTAACTTACCTAACATTAAATAATATCTAAAATATAAAAATAATATAATTGAAATCAAATTTGAATTTAAAAGTTACAATCATATATAAAAATAATAAAAATTAAATTAAAAATTTGACAAAAGTTATATTATGATCATTTTTAAATTATTTAAATTATTTTTAGATCCCCTAAATATAAATTTTTTATTAGTATAATAACATATAAGATAGAAAAGCTAATATTAATATTAAAATAAATATAAAAAATAATTCAAAAGCAATATTAATATTTTTGCATTTATAAATATCACAAATCTTAAAGCATTTTTAAGTATGTTGAAAAATAATAAAAAATATGTAAAAAAATTTGGCAAAAATATTTTTTTTGATGACTTTTAAATTTATTAAAAAATATATTTAAAATCATATATAGAAATAACAAAAAGTATGTTAAATACTTATTAAATCTATTTTTAGATCAACGCAAAATAAATATCACTGCATGTCGCTCTCCATCGCCGTCAACCATCATGATTAAACTTTACATAACATTCATTTTACTTCGAATAAAATAAAAATAATCACATATATTATGCATTTAACTATATAAAATATATGATAAAGACATTTTTATAAATAAGTATTTATAATCAAATAATTAAAAAAACATTCTGGTAAATTTTGTTCCAATGAAAAGGTAGATTGGGATGGGGGGGTTGAAGATGAAGTGGGAAATGAGAATTGAGGAAAAACACGAGAAAAAGAAATTACAAAAAAGTCCAAAAGCTAAGCAAGAGCTCTGTTGCTAGTCTTTTTGGAGTCAATCATTTACTTCTTCCGTTTTCATTTGAGAGAATCAGGTTCGCCTTCTGGCAATTTGAGAAAGGAACCGACTGAAAAAGGAGTGATTTTGAGCCGCTTTATCGGATTTCTTCTGCTTCGGATCTCTTTTCTCGATGGCGGTGAGCTGTTTAATGGATTTTTTTTGACTTGTTTCTGTTACTTTCAGTGCTGTTACCGTACCTCAACACAATAGTTTTTGGTGTTTTGTTTCTGGTTGGGTGAATTCGAGATGCTTTCAGGGTGACTTTGATGAGAGTTTTTTTATATGGGAAATTCTGGAGATGGTGAAAATACTCAGATTTGTGTTCTAGACGGGAGGTTGATATATTCCAGGAAAATTTTGAAAAGTTTCAATGTTATTCACTTTTTGGGCTGGTTTATAAGTTTATTATTTTGTTGTTTTTTGTGGTGTTTGTGATTTTGTCTGTTAAGCTTGATTTGTTTGTAGTGCTTCAGTGATTTTATTTGTTCTTGGTTGTCTGATGAAGCTTTTGCTTCTTGAATTGTGTGGCCTCGTTCAAGTTTTCATTTTTCATTTTGAATGAAAAATGAAAAATGGTGAATTTTCTCGAGGAGTAGATCCTAGAAATGAGAAATTATTAAATGCGGATAGTAACATGCATGCGCATTATTCGTGCTTGATGATTTCTCTTAGAACTTTGATATGAGAATGTATTGGATTCCTATTTGAAGGTTTACTCTTTTGATTGATATTTTTTTAAATGGAAGGTTGAGCATTATTAGTTTTCAAGGAAAAAAAGCATCATTAGTAAGATGGAGCTTCCAATGAGAAGCTTAAGGCTTCGTTTTGAGATGACTTTTTTGTTGCTTCTTAAAGCAGTTTTTAGGTACAAAATTAAAATTTTTATAATAGAAAGCTGCTTTAAGAAGCAACAAAAAAGTAATCCCAAATGAAGCCTAAGTTTGTGGGAATGAATTATAGATCTCCAAGCAATGCTTTATCAAAGGTAAGCTTTAGATGAAACTAATTCTACACTCTTTTGCCTTCTAGAACTATGTTGTATGGCTAATCAACTGCTACTTTGAATGCATGTTTTTTTTTTTTACTTCGAATGCATGGTTAGTAGCAGCACAAATTAACTAAATTTTATCACTAAGTGCTTCATTTTTGTCAAGCTGATTTTATGAAGGTGATGTTTACTTCCATTACTCTCCATATTAGTTGTAGAATTCTATTGTACATCACATTACATCTTTACATTTTATACCACTTGATTGGTATCAGCCTATCAGATTTCTTTTCTATTTTCACGGAATACTGATCTTTTCTAGTTTTAAAGTATAGGAAATAAAGTCTGCACATGAAATTTCACTTGCTAACTATTTAACAAAGAATGCCATTAAAGCTTCTCAAAATTGCCAAAAAAAGGTAAAATAATTCTTCTAGTTTCCAAATGACAGACCCATCTTAATATCTTGAATTACAGTATTGTGAGGAAGTAGGGTGATCAGGCTGTTGGGCTCAGCAAGCAGGGAAAGTCCTCAGGTGTCCAGCAAGGTGAAAGAGAGGGGCTTTGTGTCATCTTCGTCGTGTTCTTGGCATCTTCTTGTAGAGCTTTTACATCATGAGAAATATTGAATCTAGTATAAGAGGAGAACAATTGGCAATAGTGTTAGGGGAAGAAATGAAAAGGAAGAAGATAGGGAGATCAGGTTTGGATGCCACCTAAATAGAATGATTGTGATTGGATTAGCATAGAAATATGCATCTAGCTTATTTGTTTTCAGTAGAGAGATGTGGCACCTGAGAAGAAATAAGACTTTCAAAATCTGGATTATATTATGCTGTCTTGATTTATTAATTTGATTTCTTAAGGATGGAGATAACCTTGTGATCCTTTCCTCCTGTTGAAATCTGTAAATGATAACCTAAGGAATTTAAAATTAATTGATTGTGAATGACATATTATGAACTAAGGCGATGTTATGTAGGATAGATGCATTCTAAAGCATTTTGACAGGCGGAGTGTAACAAAACAAAATGTAATTACTATTGCTCCACTACTAATGATAAAATGGAATGATCTAATGCAACCTGAATAAAAGTAGAGGATGTGATTATGCTAATTGCTTGCTAAGTTTTAGTTGTAGAACTTTAATAAATAACCATTAAATTCCTCCAATCAAGGATACATATCTACTTTCTTCTTGAATTAGAGGTTTTCGGACTTGCAACCTTTTATCACCCCTCTAGTGTTGTCTCAATCTCTTGATATCTTGCCCTATGAGGATCATAGACAAATATGAGCTTACAAATCTGATTACCACCACTTTGAATTGCTCTAATTGTATTATTTGGAGCCACGAAATGCCAAGTTTCCTCAAAGGATGTCAAGCAAGGGAGTATATAATTGGTGATGAACCTGTACCAACTAAACTTCTGGATGAATTGCTTGTGGATTTACTTGAACATAAGAGAAACTCATTTGAAAAAAAAATCATATTATTATTACCTGAATTCACAGCGCTTCCACTCTTACCAATCATACTCAACTTGGTAGATATGATACATCAAAAGCGCGACTTTCTTTCCATTCGATTTTTCACCATTGGGTTATTTCATTGATATCAATTATACTCACCCTTCATAATCTCTTATGAGGTTTATGGTAGACCGGTCCATTGAACCTGTCCAGCTGGTCCATACGGGACTAGCTTGCGAAACAAATGCGGGATTGCGGAGATCGGGCGATCCGAACCCTCAAGCGGATAGATTTAGGAAAGTTTTTTGAGGGATTTGGGAGGGAATTTTGAATGTAGAGACTGTTTAGAGATTTGCTTTTGAATTGTATGCATTAAATGGTTTATTTTCCTAGGGTTAGGGCATCTTTAATTTGGTTGATATTTGAGATCTCTTAGATTTAGGTTTTCTTTTGGGCTCTAGCGGCGTCTAGAAATTTGGGAGAGATTGATCCTCCTCTCGAATAGATGATAAATTGTATCTTGCTATTTTCCGTTTCCCTTTCATTAAACAAATCAAATTATCTACTGTTTCCGTGGTTTGTGCGGATTTTTTTTGAGAATTCTCGCTGTTTGTCGAAGATTGATAGGAAATACTTGAGATCTACAAGTGTTCCCTATCAAATTGGTATCAGAGCACATCGATCAAAGGGTAACCAATGGCCAGAAGGAAAGTGGAAGTTTTGAAGGGAGAACATGGGCAACTCAAAGAAGATTTTGAGGAGAAGATTGCTGATTTTCAAAATCAGATTGCATCAGTCAATGAAAAGATGGGGGAAAAGTTCGCCATGGTAGAAGACATGTTGAAGAAATTGCTTGAAGCCAAAATCAAACCTGCGATATCGGAAGCAAAGGAAACTACCGGCGGCCATGAAAGAGCTGAGAACCCTAACACGTTTAGGTGAAGGGAAAATCCAGAAGTGAAGATCATGGAGGGAGAAGATGGAATACCTCATATAGAACCAATTTTCTAGAGAGGAGATGAGCATTGGCTACGCAAGACTGGGTGCTGAATTTGAAAAGAGAGGGGATGATTTTGATCGCCGGGGTGTAATTTTGAAAGAAGAAGAGACGATTTGGATGAATGGTTTGGGTATGATCGTCGGAGGGAAGATTGTGACAATTGGGGACTACCTCCTCTTCTAGGAATGAGAGGTTATGGAGGATTTAGGGGAAACAGATGTGACTCGAGGGTGAGAAAACTGAAGATGTCAATCTTTGAGGGGGAGGATGTGCAGTGGTGGATTTACAAGGTAGAAAGATATTTTATCGTCAATGGGTTGACAAAGAAGGAGAGACTCATGGTGGCGGGCCTATGTTTGGAAGGGAAGGGTTTGTCTTGGTATCAGTGGAGGGACATGCGATGTCCCATACAGAGTTGGAGAGAGAGTTCAAGGATTATTTGGTAGAATGTTTCCAAACTGGCAAGGGAGGAGACTTTTACGAGCAGTTCTTCTCCTTGACACAGGAGTATTCAATGACGGAGTACCGGGAGAGATTCGAGTACTTTGCTAGCCGATTGGACTGCTTTCCTGAGATAGTGCTAGAGGAAAATTTCATAAAGGGACTGACACCAGAGATTCGGGCAGTGGTTACGGTAATGAGGCCTCGTGACTTGGGAGAGGCTATGGAACTGACTCAGATGGTGTAGGATCAGAGGTACTTGGAGAGAGAAGCTAGAGGCAGCAGCTTAGTAGGCTCGTACAGGATGACCACCACCTTATTGGCATCCAAGGAACCAACACTGGATACTCTTCAGGGAACTTCAAAGGAAAAGACTGCAGGAGGAAGGTTTGGGGACAACATCAAGAAACTCACGGAAACAGAATTACAGGAGAAGAGGGCGAAGGGGCTCTATTTCAGATGCGACGAGAAGTATACTCTAGGGCATAAGTGTAATGACCGAACTCTTTAGGTTTTAATTGTTTGTGATGATGAGTGAATGGAGGAATGTGTTATCTTTCCACCTTGCGGACGAGGTGGATCTTTAGGAGGAGAGTATTGTTAGACCGGTCTTGTTAGACCGGACCACTGGACCGGTCCAGCAGGTCCATACAGGACCGTCTTGTGAAATAAAGGTGGGATCTCTGCCTCTCTCGGAGATCAGGCGATCCGAGCCCTCAAGTGTAGAGATTTAGGAAATTTTTTTGGGGATTTGGGAGGGAAATTTGAATGAAGGGACTGTTTAGATATTTCTTTTTAAATTGTATGCATTAAATAGTTTGTTTTCCTAGGGTTAGGGCATCTTGAATTTAGCTGAAATTTGAGATCTCTTAGATTTAGGTTTTCTTTTGGGCTTTACCGGCGTCTAGAGATTTGAAAGAGATCGATCCTCATCTCAAATATAGGATCAATTGTATCTTGCTATTTTATGTTTCCTTTCATCAAATAATACAAATTATCTACTATTTTTGTGATTTTGTGCTGATTTTGTGGAGAATTCTTGCTGTTTGTTGAAGATTGATAGGAAATACTTGAGACCTATAAGTGTTTCCTATCAGTTTACGGACAAACTATTGATAAATTTATTATTGAAATTCATCCCATATGGGCACAACTTGATTCAGCTTTGCTCAAGGATGATATCAGGAATGTTTGCCCACACTATGAATAGAATCATCTCATTCAGTTCTTGATGGCTCCCTTTGAAGGTTAATTTAATAAAATTATGATTAGGCCATGTATGTCATTTGGATATGTTGGTTTGGACAATAAAAAAGCTTTGATAGTCAAATTTTTACCATGACAAGAATGAGAATACTAAGATATATGTGTGACTAAAACTCGGAAGGCTTAATTAATAAATGATTTCATTAGAGAGATGATTGGAGTAAGTACGATTGAATATAAGCTAGTAGAAAATAGACAAAGATGGTCTAGGACTCATCTAGCTCTCCACTAATATTTATTAATTGATTAAATTCTTCGAGAATAGTTTATCTTGGGCTAACTCCTATGTTAAGGCCTTCCTAACCTAGCCCAACCAATGGGTTAGGTAAGTTTGAGTTCCTTTGACTTCATATAAAATCATATTCAAAATTGCATGATAGAAGATACATAAAATGCTATGTAAATGTTATAATTAGGCTTCAAGCAGCAAGGAGTGTTATTGCATTGTGGAATGTCAGATTATACTTGGATGAGAATCAAGGTGCTTACCTTTACCCTCTGAAATGAATATTTTATTAATATTTTAAAATAATTATTTCATTTGTTTGATTATTATTATTATTTTAGATGTTTGAGGTATTGATTATTCTAAGTTTTGAGATTTAAGGTTTAGGTGGCTAACAATCTAATTTATAAGTATTCTTTCAAATGTCTAAAATATGAGCTCATGCAAGCTTTATTTTTCTAAATTAAGGAAATTTAATTTTAATTACCGTAGAATTAGTTTCATTTCAATTTCAAAGTATGTTAAAGGCAATGATGAATCATCTCAAAGCAATGCATGGTAATTCATGTCCCAACCCTAAACTTACGACATCTCGAATCCAAACAAAACCATGGTGTGATCACTAGTATAGAGGCTTAGTTAAGGAGCTACTCCTAGAAGGCTTCCAGGATGGCAAGCTTATGGAAGAAAATGGGGAGTTTGGGGAGAGGGGACACCAAATCCTATCATAGGAATGGAGAAAAGGTTATTGGGCTATATAAGTAAAGATTTATACTGAAATATGGGAGGTACTTTCTAGTGTAATAGGTGAGCTTTTTTTGTTTTACATGTTTTTGCTTCTTGGCAAATGTTGTGACGGCATTTTCTTTGATAGTTTGCTATAGGTAGAGACCTTTCTAGTTTTGGCAGATGCTAATAAACTTTTTTTCTTTGTTTTATTGTTTCCTCTAGATCATACTATTTTTTTCTCTTTTCATTTAGTAAATACATCTCTATTTTATAAATATGTGTTTCCTAAGATTATATGGTATACATTCAGGGATGTTACACCACATATTACTTCCTAGTGATAATAAATTATTTATAGCATTGTTTTATTTCTTTAAATTCAATATCCTTCTTAAAATACCCCCCAAGTCGTATGTATTTGGATCTAGAGTGGTGCCTAGCACTGGTTTTGAAAGTAAATCTTCATTTATAAGGTTATTCCCACTTCTAAGTGAACATTATCAGTAATTATATTGAATTTTATTTGGATATTTAGCCTAAAGAGATCTTATCTTTCTTGGTTGGTGTTATGGGCCATCAATTATAACTGTTGCTTTCTCCATACATGATAACGCTATCATTTCATTTGTAGTTATAATAATTTTGTTCTTTAGTTTTTCCACCTTTTTGTCTGACCTCTTTTTAAGATGAAATTTTCTGTAGTTTTGTCTGAATGATTTTTAAGTTTATAGCTGATGCAATAAGGTTTTAGCTTCCTATCTTCCTTCAGCTTCTCCTCTTCTTCTTTGTTGCTTTGGGGGCGTTCTTATCCTTTGTTGGTGTTCTTTCTCTTATTCTTGCTATGAATGTGGAGCTTAATTTCAAGATGTTCCCTATGGGAAATAGTCTAATCTCTTAGTAGAGTCCTTTATGTAACCTTGCTTTATATTTCCTAAAGATTGGTTTTTTTTCCATTGAGATCTCGAAGGGAAAAAATTGCCTATAAAACACTGTGGTATATGTCTGCTTGTAAGGATTGCTCGTCTTTTTGCCGAAATGTTTTTGATTATATCCTCTTCTAATCTTCACGATTGATTGGATACAACTGAGATCTTAGAAGTCTTTTGAACCTACACCATGTCATCTTTTGGCATGTCATGGCTTACGGCATAGCATTCGAGCAGGGAGCGAATACAATGAATGTTTAAGTAACTATTTTTATGTGTTTGCATGGTTATATTTTTTTTATTAAAATGTAAGTCTTGAGCATTTCACCTAATTATTTACCTTTACATAGATTGGAACATCATATAAGGGGGTTTCTAATTGCCCTTATAATTTGGTTGGAGGCTGATTTTGGTGGTTAATGTTTGGATTTCATCTCTTCTTTCTTCATCATCAAACAATATCTCTTATGCATTCTTCTCTTCTTTAGGAAAAAGTTTTCTTCTCGCCATTTTGTCAGTGACTAACAGTAGCAACTTCCATTTGGGTAGCTTGGAGGATATTTGTTATGCTGCCGGCCCAAGAGAGGAGGGGCCGCCTGAACTGGTCCAACATGGACCGGTTTAGTGCCATAGCCGCCGGCCCAAGCATGGGGCAGAACCAAGGAGGGGGGTGGAAGCCTTAGTGGGGCCTCTACTTAATTAAATTTTGTTTAGGAGAGAAAATTTGAATTAGGGGATATTTAGGAATTTTATAAGCTTCCTTTGGCTTTAATTAGTCTTTTGGGGGCTAAGGTTGGGGACATCTTGAGATTTGCTAAATTTTGAGATATAGGGTTTGTTTGTGCGGGCTCTAGGCTTTGCTAGAAATTTTGAGATTTGTTTCTTCCTCTTGAATTGAAGAAACTTGCATCTTATTTTGTTTTCTTGTTCGTGGATTGAATCAAATTATTTCTTTTGTGCTTCCTCTCCAATCTACTAAAATTCATGCGTGATCTTTGCTGATTTCAGAGAAATCAGCACTTTTTTCTCGTTGTTTTTGCTAATCCTTGCTAGGTTTGCTTGTGAACTCAAGTATTACCCTTAGGGTTACTTGCGAACTCAAGTACTTCCTATCAAATTGGTATCAAAGCGTTGTCTTGGGACCATTGGCGGCTGAAATTTTGAAATTTCAGCGGAGAAAGCTTATCCGAAAGAAGATCTTCTCATAAATTTTGGGAAGAAAGATGGCCGAGAAGAAGGTCGAAGTGTTGGAAGGTGAAATTGGGCAACTAAAATCAGATTTGGAGGGAAGATTTTCTGATTTTCAAAATCAAATTTCCTCTAACAACAAACGGTTGGAAGGAAAGTTTATCTTGATTGAATAGATGTTGAAGAAATTGCTAGAAATGAAGACTAATCCGGCGACATCAAAAGCAAGGGAAAACATCGACGACAATGGAAGGGGGTGGAAACCCTAACATGTTTAGGGGAAGGGAAAATCCGGAGGTTGAGATCTTGGAGGGCTAAGATGGAATGCCTCCTCTAGAACCATTTTCTAGGGAGGTTGAGCACTGGTTTGGAAAGAAGGTTGATGATTTTGTAGGAAGTAGGGAGGAATTCTACCGCAGAGGTGCTAAATTTGAAAGAAGAAGAGGGGAATTCGATGAAAGGGGTGGCTATGATCTTCGGAGGGAAGATCATGATAACTGGGGAGCACCTTCTCTTCGTGGAATGAGAGGTTATGAAGGGTTCAGGGGCAACGGGGGTGACCCGAAGTTGAGAAAGCTGAAGATGCCCATCTTTGAGGGAGAGGATAGCCATGGATTGATCTACAACGTGGAAGGATTTTTCATCGTCAACGGATTGATGGAGAAAGAAAAATTGACGGCGACCGGACTGTGTTTGGAGGGGAAGATGCTGGCATGATACCAATGGCGAAACACGAGGCAACCCATCTAGAGCTGGAAGGAGTTCAAATAGTGCTTACTAGAACGTTTCCGAACCGGTATGGGAGGAGACTTCTATGAGCAATTCTTTGCCTTAACACAGGAGGGGACTGTGACAGATTACCGTGACAGGTTCGAGTATTTAGCCAGCTGATTGGACTGGCTTTCTGAGACAGTGCTTGAGGGGAATTTTATGAAAAGGCTTAAACCGGAGATACAGGTAGCGGTTAGAGTGATGAGGCCAAGAGACCTGGGGGAGGCCATGGAGCTAGCCCAGCCGGTGGAGGATCAGAAGCAGCTAGAGAGAGGGGCGAGGGGGAGCAACTCGAGGGGATCATACAGGATGACCACTACCTTCTTACCCCCAAGGGGCCAGCACCAGGGAGTCCGAATGAAGTGCCCAAGGAGAGACTTGGAGGAGGAAATGGAGGAAGTTTCAAAAGGTTAACAGAGAAGGAGATACAGGAGAAAAGGGCGACGAGTTTGTGTTTTAGATGTGATGAGAAGTACATACTGGGGCATAATTATAAAGACCAAACTCTTTAGGTTCTCACCATCTATGATGACGAGGAAACTGAAGAGGGAGGTGGAAGCAGGTTAGAGATTGAGAAATAGGAGAAGTTACATTTGGATGTGACAGAAGTCTCCCTAAACTTAGTAGTGGGATTCACTCGAATCACACTATGAAGGTGAAGGGAGAGATAGCAAATTGGGAGGTGGTAGTGTTGATAGATAGTGCGGCAACCCATAATTTCATCTCCACCCAGATTGTTGATCTACTCGGGGTGAAATTAGTGGATACAGGAGGCTACAGGGTGATGATGGGCACGGGAAAGGTAGAAATTGATAGAGGAGTTTGCAGGAGAGTGGTGCTGACCATTTAAGGGATACAGGTGAGGGAGGATTTTCTTTCCTTGGAGTTGGGGAGTACGGATGTCATTATGGGGATGAAATGGCTGCAAATCTTGGGGGAGACCAAAGTAAATTGAGGAGCACTAAGGATGGAACTGGTCATGGGGGAGAAGAATGGTGATCTAGGGTGATGCAGGGCTGTCCAGATCAGGAGGATCCCTCAAATCCATGAGCAGAACCATACAGGAGGTGGGAGGCGGATATTTGGTCGAATTGCAGCGCTTAGAGAGGGTCAGTGTAGGGGAAGAAGGAAACTTTTCTCTTGCAATACAACTACTCATACATCATTTCAGTAAGGTGTTCCAGCCATCTTAAGGGTTACCACCACCTAGAGAGCAGAAGCATGCAATCCTTCTGAAGGAAGGGATGTCACCAATTAGTATTCGACCCTACTGTTATCCCCAAATTCAGAAAGATGAGATTTAGAAGCTGATTAGGGAGATTTTGGAAGTAGGGATCGTCAGACCAAGTGTGAGTTCGTTCTCTAGTCCAGTCTTACCGGTAAAAAAGAAGGACGAGAGCTGGAGGTTTTATGTGGATTACAGGGCATTGAACAGGGAGAATGTACCAGATAAATTCCCCATTCTGATAATCAATGAGCTATTTGATTGAGCTGCATGGAGCAGTAGTGTTTTTTAAGATGGACTTGAAGTCGAGCTACCATCAACTCAGAATAAAGGAGAAGAATATTCAGAAGACGACCTTCAGGATGGACGAAGGGCACTACGAGTTCTTGGTGATGCCCTTTGGGCTCACTAACGCCACTGCTACTTTCCAGTCTTTGATGAATATGGTGTTCCGGCAGTACTTCAGGAAGTTTATTCTGGTATTTTTTTATGATATTCTGGTGTACAACAAAATGGAGGAGCATCTGGAGCACTTGGAGGAGGTTCTTAAGATTTTACATGCACATCATCTGAGAGCCAACCTAAAGAAGTGCAGCTTCGCCCAGTCTAGGGTGGAGTATTTGGGACATGTAGTGTCTCAGGAGGGAGTGGTGGTTGATCAGATAAAAATTAAGGCAGTGCACTAGTGCAGAAATGACTAATGCTTAGGAACATAAGGGAGTTGAGGGGTTTCCTAGGATTGACTGGGTACTACAGGAGATTTGTGAGGGGGTACAGTATCATCGCTTGGCCGTTGACTGAGCAACTAAAGAAGGATAATTTTTTGTAGGGAGAGGTAGCAAACCAGGCTTTTGAGAGATTGAAGAAAGACATGACAACAATACCAGTTTTATCTCTTCCGGACTTCAGCCAGATCTTTGTAGTGGAGACCAATGGACAATGAGGGGTGGCATACCCCAAAAGGACGCACCGCACCACCCGTCCCCAATCCAGGACGAGGATGGCTCACTCCTCGTGGAACCCCCAGAGGTAGAGGGCGTAGCCAGGTAGGTCGAGGCAGAGGAGAGTTCACTCCGCCAAAAATGATCCCACTAAAAACATATCTATACGGGTCAGCAGAACCCTCTAATCCAATCACCAATCCAGAAAAAACCCCAGAAAAAATTCCTAAAAAAACCCAATCTATAAATCAACAAACATCTGATATGTTCGAGCCAATCTTAAAAACAAGCGTTGAACATATATTACACATAAATAGCGAGGATAATGACATATCCTCTCCTTAGATTATTTTCAAAAAATACTTAAACATTAATCCGTTTCTCCAAGATTCTAATCATGATAGAGAAACTTACAAATCTATTCTTATCCACTTTCAATGCATAGAGGTAAAACATTATTATGATGACAAACACAATATTACCTATAGTAGAGCTAATATCCTTAGCCTTATTCATCCAAAGGATTGGGGGATTACTCCATTTCAAATCCAGAAATTTGATGTTTCACTCTCTGATGAAAACATTAAAACATATTCTTTTAATTACTGGACCTATGTGCAAGCCATGCACAAGGCTTTTTATGTTTTAAATCCTACCCATTCCCATTCTTGGATGTTTATCCTTAACCCTGAAATTTTAGACAATCTGATTCCCTCATGGTTCTATAAATGGTTGGAATATAAAGGTGCTATCTTTCCTATTCTACCACCAAAACTCCAAACAAGTTATAATACTTGGGTAGAATCATCACCTCATCTTCCAATAATCAAAACTGAAGATTTTATCGATGGCATGAGAGATTCTTCTATTTTGCCCAAGCCCAAATTCCATGGATATGGTCATGGAATATTGAAATTAATCGAGACTCCTTAAACCTAAAGTCTTATGCGTAATTTTTCAGTAAAATGGTGGCCTGCCATTATCATTGATGATAAAAGAAAGCATATTGATAAGGTTATTCAAAACAACCTTATCAAATATCAATGACAACCTATTACTACCGAATTCTCTTTAAAAAATATGCATAAGATGTTTAAACAAAGATATCCGCATGAATCGCCCAAGCAGATCAAAGAGAGACTTCAAAAGGCGTATTGGGAACAAATGATCCAATTATTTCCCGATGACGAAGACATGACATCTCAACGTTCGGATGATACCATCCCAGACACCTGGGACCCTCAGTCAAACAAGCACAAGGATACAGGACCAAGCCAACGTCCTGGTAAAGCTCCATTAGCCGAAGAATCAGACGACTTTTGAAAAAGGGAACAATAAAGGCGGCATAATGGTATCAATAATGCCGCCTTTATCACGTTTCATTATTCTTCATTATAAAAGAGGGTCATTAGTCACCACTTAGAAGAGATAATGGAGAATCTATTATGTACTACTTTTACTTTAATAATTGTATTACTTTCTTCCCTTCTAAGTTTTCGTTTAAGTTTATGTCTATATAAGTGTGTAAGCAAAGCCTTAGAAGGCATCCTTTGTACTGAAGACTTTCTTTTGCAATAATAAGATTTGTAAGTTTCTATTCTCTCGTTTAAGTTATGTTTCTAGCTTAATTTCTGCCTTTGTTACGTTTGTTTTAAATTTATCCGCAATTTGGTATCAGAGCCTAAGACTTGTACAAGGAGCAATCCACGAAACTTGCCTATTTGACATCCTCTTTTGTGCACCATCTACATTATATTTATATGTTAGCTAAACGATAACTCTTCAAATTTGTGTTTGTTCATCATCAATCTATCACTTAGTAGTTGGTATGCATTTATAGATCATTCATCGCCTTGAGTTTTTATCTGGTCTGAGCAAGTGTAGCATGGACACATCTATCCCAAGTTTGAGTTCTTCCCAAGTTGTGGAGAATGTCGGAGAACCATAGTGCTGCTAAGTAAACCGCATGCTTGTGTGCAACAAATGTTTGAAACACGCAAATTTGCATTAATTTAGCAGATTTTATTATGGTAAAAAAAGCTTGTGATGATGAAGGCCATTATATTGTTTTTTTCCTTAATTTTTTAAAGTGTTTTCTTTCTTTTAGCGAATTTTCTAATTAGATGCTCTTTTTAAATAAGGTTCTCTCATCTAATGTCATGTATGAGAGTCCTGTAATTTTATCATAATAAAGAGTTTTAATTTTCTTTTAGAATGATTTAAAAATGTTTATTTTGATAAAAACAAAATATATTTCTTGCAATGATTTCAAGAACCAAGTTTTGAGGGTGATGGGATTGTTGTGTGATTTCAATACTCCTACCCCCTTCTACATGCTCATGTACCAAGCTTCTAACATCATTATGCTTATAAGAAAACCCTCTTTTTTTTTTTTTTTTTTTTTTTTTTTTTTTAAGAAAACCCTCTTAATTACATGCATTGATCATTTATGAACTAGAGTATAGAAGTAGACTATCCACTAAAAACATTCTCCACTAGAAGTTACCATATGCCTTCCACAAATTATTTGGGAACGAGTTCATCATTTCTTTGAAACGTATTATCTTAATTTTTATTATTTTATTATCGAAAATGCATGTGTTTGGTGGTAAAAAAAGTCACAAATAGTCAACTTGAGTATTACATGGAGTGTAAGTTTAATAGTAATAGATCTAGTGGGAGGATTGCGTTTTTGGGTGATCATGTCATTAATAAGAATACACGTTTTAGATATTTCTAGTCTATTGTTCTAAGTGATGATGAAATAGATGGGGATATTATTAATAGAATTTAAGTTGGATGGTTGAAGTGAAGAAATGCATCCAACTTGTTGTGTGATGAAAAAATACCCCTCAATTTTAAAGAGAAAATCCACTGGCAGATAAGATTAGAGATCGTCGCCTTAGATGCTCAGGTGGATGAGTGGTTTCACTCTTAGAGACACAATGCAAAATAAGTATATTGTTAACCTCAGAATAACAAAACAAAACAAAAAAATCTTGCGTATAAACCTCTTACCCGTCGGATCCTCAATTCCAGCCGAAATCGTGCAGCAATCTCGCTCCGTACCTCGTATCCGTCGAAGAAATCCGCGAATCCCGCTGAAATCGGCGCTGTTGGAGTTGAATCTCCGTGTTTCCTGCGCAAATCTCGCGACTCACCTCGATCGAACGACCCCAGACGTCGTTAAATACCGACCCAGCGTTCGCTGCTGCTCTCCACAACTCCTCTCCAACGCCACAGAAATCTCTCGATCTTCCTCTTCCGCTCGAAGCCACGACCTCCTCCTCTCTGATCGAACCCCCTCTGCCCAACTCTCTCCCACTGTCGAGCTCCAGTCGCTACTCCGACTCCCCTTCCGCTCTCTGCTTCTCCGACCTCCAAACACGAGAGTCCCGAACTCCACCTCACTGTCTTCCGACCTCCTCGACCCAAACTCTCCAGCTCGAAGCCAGATCCCATCGGATCCATCCCGATTCCCTTGCTTCTTCCGGTCCAGAGAGAGAGAGAGAGAGAGAGAGAGAGAGAGAGAGAGAGAGAGAGAGAGAGAGAGAGAGAGAGAGAGGCAGAGAGAGAGCTCCTTACCTTACCTTCTCCCTGAGTCGACGCTCCCCAAGCCGACGCCCAGCTTCCGATCTCCCCTTGCCCGAGCTCCTCTGCCTTTGCCGACTCCAAGCCGAGAGAAGGAGAGTGAGGGAGAGTTCCCGTGCCCTACCTCTTCCTCACGTGAGGCCCAACCTGTCGCCTCCTCCCTCTGTGTCGTTCGACTTTGCTCATTCGACGGCATTCCCTACCTGTCGGATCGGAAGTTAACACATTTTGATCGGAAGCAAGCACAGGAGCTCAAAGTCTGTGAAGGTAACTTTGCTCCCTTTCACATGCTTATTCGGCCAAATCCCTTGGATCAGTCGAGCCAAAGGGATTTCTTTTTATTATATATATTTAATTGTAATTATATTAATTAAGTATAATTAATTATGATGATTATTTTTAATCAATCAACATTTATAAATTAATTATTATTAATTAATGTTAAGTAATTATGTTTTATTAAAATTAATTAATGTTATTTAAGTTATAATTAATTCTGAATTAATTATAACTTATTTTCTTAATTGATTTTAATAATATTAATTAATTATTTTAATTAATTTTAATTAATAAAAAAATGATGATTAATTAAAAATGATTATTTAATTAATCTTGTTTAATTAATGATAATTATAATTAATAAAAAAATGTGATCTCTCTCTCCCTCGATCCTCGTGCCACACCGTCAAAGCTCGCGAAGGTACGGATCTTCTAAAACTCAGATTTCTTGCGTCGTTGTTTGCAGCAGACCAGAAAAACTCCTATACACGCCTTTATTGCGCGTGGTGGGATGGGACGCCGGTCTGATGCTTACGACGAAGCGAGCAATCGCCTAAACTCTACTTCGACGTTCGTGGCGCACCGGAAAACCGCCTATACATGTCTTTATTGCACATGGTGGGAAGGGACCTCGGTGCGGCACCTACGGCGAGGCGGGGTCGCTCATAAGTACCCCCGAGCGGGGGGAAAGTAAACTGCGCATTTTTAAACGAACCACCGACAAAGCCCGCGAAGGTACGAACTCTCTAAACTCAGATTTCTCGCATCGTTGTTTGCAGCAGACTGGAAAAACTCCTATACACGCCTTTATTCCGCGTGGTGGGATGGGATGCCGGTCTGATGATTATGACGAAGCGAGCAATCGCCTAAACTCTACTTCGACGTTCGTGGCGCACCGAAAAAACCGCCTATACATGTCTTTATTGCACATGGTGGGAAGGGACCCCGGTGCGGCACCTACAGCGAGGCGGGGTCACTCATAAGTACCCCCGAGCGGGGGGAAAGCAAATTATGACATTCATAAGTACCCCCGAGCGGGGGGAAAGCAAACTGTGCATTTTTAAACAGGTACCGTCAAAGACCCCATACACGCCTTTATTGCGCGTGGTGGGAGGAACAAAAAATCACGGCCGCGGTGTCCTCGTTAGAGGGCACCTACCATACACGCCTTTATTGCGCGTGGTGGGAAAGGCCCAGTTTTCTCGTAGTTTTCTCCTAAACGGGGGAGACGCCGGTAGGCTGCCGAAATTTCGGGTGAAGACGAATCGTACTTGGACTTGATTTGCACATCAAATGAACAAAAATGGGACTCGTACATGGACTTGATTGAACTCCAAAGACACTAATAAAAGACTTAATTCAAATTCAAAATTGAAAAGAACATGAAATTGGACTGGACTCGAGCAAGAATTTGATATTGAACATTCAAACTCAAATGACTTTAATCAAATTATAAGACTTGAACTTGCAAGACGAGCAAGGATGTGAATGAACAATCAACTTGAACTTGTACTCTGGACCTGAACATTAATGACTTGAACAATTCGAACTCAAGCGAGTACTTGAGTTGGACTACAACGGACATAGAAATGATCTTGTGCCATTGAGCTCATGAATTTGATTTGAACTGGACTTGGAAGAGTTCAGGCTTGAGTCCGATTTGAACATCGTTGGTCCCTCACATTCGACACCAATCAAACCACAACACTTCTTACGGATGTATTCAGCGTAGCACACAATGAAAGCAAATGTCCGTTAGCTCCAATAACCATCCGATCGAGGACAGATACACATGTTCTTTGCAACTAGAAGGTAGTTGATTCAAATGTCTACGAATGTGAAATGACCACAATAAGATGTAAATCTCCTACGACAATCCCTATAACGCCAGTTGATTGAGATGGCGATACGGGAGACCAATGATGAATGATCCGCCTTCCTACAAGCAAGTGCAATCATCAAACCACCCGAGATTGGTGAAAGGGTGGATTCGATGCAGAAGCAATGGATCTTCTACAAAATACTTCCAGGAGGTCATCGTAGAAGGCATGTATCCCCTGCAAATAAAGAGGTCAATGAATGAATGAAGGTCATTTTTTCTCAAATGGAAGTGAAATGTCGGTTCACTCACAAGCAACAATACGAACTCCTATAAGTCACTACAAAAGATCTGCAACATATGATCTGTCTACGAAGACAGATGTATGTACCACATGCTACTGATGGGTAGATGCAGAAAGATTTCAGTAAGTGCAGTATCCTGAAGTCAATTTCAATATATGGAGTACATCTACCTGCCCACCTATAGCAGTAGCGGATATACTATACGAGATCAAATACCACAACAAAATACATGAAGAATACGACAAGTGCAATCTCTTACGACCTAAAGCAAGAGATTCGTTAGTACACTATGACCTGCCTATAAAAATCAACAACTAGTGCACGACAGTCTACCTGTACGAAGCAGCAAATAATTAAAATCAGAAGCTGCCACGATACGCCACTGGATCTGCAACATTCGTACAAGCAGACAGAAGGCGTCTATTCCAAGAATACCCCCGCACGTGCACCGTAGTTTGTATACACATAGGTACACTAAGGGGAAAAATATAATCAAATACCCGCATGGGCCCCGGCGAGCGTGTTATTGGTACACACGTGACGTCCAGGGATGCTACACGGGTCAACAAGTGAATTCATGTTCGAACCCGATCCTTCTATACTGATCAATAGGAGTCGACAGGGTTCGAACAATTGAACAAATATACGGTTGCGGCGATCGGTATATTTATCTTAATACATTCATATTAGGCCTTTAATGCCTATAACGATGAGAATTCACTAATAAGGGCACAAAGCCAACAAAACCCGATCCTCTGTCGACAGCCCGACAGAGTTGACAAGGTTCAATCCATAGAAAGAAATGACCCCCAAACACCCCGATGATGGCCGTGTTGAGTGCAGATATCAACCGGAGGGGTTCCCAAATACTTTCAATCGTCTCCCAAATATCCATATTCCAAAGCTCCACCCATATACCTACGAAAATCCAAAACTCCCCAAAAATTCCAAAATCCCAAAAATATATTTAAAAATGAAATAAATCCATCAACGTACTTAAAGCAAAAATCATCCGCCCTCCGCAAAAGTTTGTCGAGGCGGACAAATATGAAATATTACTTCAGCTCACAAAGAGCGAAATGCCTAGTCGAAAATATCACTAGGATCCATTCTCAAACATTATCTTGCCAGTAAGGGCGTGGTACGTGTCCTCTAACCGGCAGTTTCGCCGCCAAATGGCACTGCAGGTAAACGGTTATGACCCGGGGCCCTCTAAACCGAGTGGTTTTGCCGCCAAATGGCACCACAAACAGCGGTTATGACCAGAGCCAATACGCTCCTTAATGGCGTTAAATCCTTGAGATATGAATCAATAGGATATGATCGATAGGGCACAAAGCCCTCTGTTAGCTAAGGTGGATTCAAATTTGTCCCCTTAGACAAACATTCACCCCAGGTCTACAAGGTCCCCTTGGACGAAGCAACCCATGGCTGCCGACAAGGATCCTTCTGTCAGGTTGGGTCGACTACCTCCTCTGACTAAGTAGACCAGGGACCACGATGGCCCGGGACGACGGAACCATGGGATCTTGATCGGGCCCATCATCCATTCCCCCACCATCCGCTTTAAGTGTTAGGTGGTGAAATTTCACATTTTAAATATCAAACTTTTTAATGCTTTCCAAATTTCCAAATCCAAACTCAATTTCCAAATCAAATTTCTACCAATATCCAAACCATTGCTGCTACTATATGCCAGATAACACGTATCTCTATACGTATCTGATTGACGACTAGCCTTAATCGAAAGTTCTCTCTCGTGATCGGGAGGGGTAATTAACTATAGGGGCTTGCGCCTATAGGAAACCAGAACTCAGATCATAAAGTCCTCACAAAATGAGGGCGAAATCTCTGGGTAGTGTCTTATCTACAAACCCATCTGCCTTCCAAAATTTACCCCGGAACTTAGTTCGTTAAAACTCCCTCGCCGAAAAAGAAAAGCGAGCGGAGGCCGAGGCCGAATTTTCGGAGCCCACAGATTTCTGGCGACTCCGCTGGGGATTGGTTTCTCTTTCCATCTTTGGCTAGTCATTTAAATGCTATAGTAGCAGCTAAAATACTATGTTCTATACGGTGAACATCAAGATGTGACATTTGGTTCTTATGTCCAAAGATCCATCACTGAAAGGTGCCGATAGAGCTAAAAACTACTATCTTTTATGATGGTAGAGAGAAGAAAGAATAAAGATCTGTACGGTGAACATCAGGATGTGATATTTGGTCCTTATATCCAATGATCCATCACTGAAAGGTCCCGATATAGCTAATAGCCAACCATCTATTATGATGGTAAAGTAAAGAAAGAAACAAGATATGTACGGTGAACATCAGGATGTGACATTTGATCCCTGTATCCAAAGATCCATCTCTGAAAGGTCCCGATAGAGCTAAAAGCCAACAATCGGAGTCGCCCACAAATTTCTGGCGACTCCGCTGGGGATTGGTTTCTTTTTCCATCTTTGGCTAGTCGTCTCAGTGCTATAGTAGCAATTATTTCCAATCGTACTCAAGATTTTGAGTCTTTCAAAATGATCGTTTAATGATTCAAAACCCTGAATTTTCTAAAATGATCATTCAGCAAATTTATATGCATTTGGCAGTTTTTAAATTTATATTATTTTAATTGCTTGCTAATGTTATTTTCTCTTATTTTTGTGTTCTGTGTAAGTCTCTGCATTTTGAAAGTGCGGGGTGATGTATCAGAATCTGATTACTAACCCTTGCCTTTCATTTATGCAGATGGATCTACAGAACACGCCGATGACTGTCCAGCTGGGATAAGGAGCCAGGATCCAGCTGGCTAATGCTATTATCGAGACCGGAAACACCGGAGCTACCATCCAGTTTGGTAGCATTGACTTCCCGGCGATTGCTGCAAGGAATGCTGCCATTCCTGTGAATGGTAGGAATGTTGAGAAGTCTGCCAGAAGACTCAATGCTGATGAAGCTGTCACCCGTCGTGTGCATCTGCCGGCACAACGACCTGTTGCTGAAAATTCTCATGGGAGAATTTCTGTGTTTGAGAGGCTGTAACAGCCTGAGGCCCTGACCACTAGAAGAATTGTGAATGGTGGAAGAGTCTCTGTGGTGACTACAAACACCACACCCCTGCCGACCAGGTTATCTGCGCCTGGAGAGTACAATGCTGAAGCCTCCTCATCTAGAGGGAGGCCTACGAGAAGACAAAGGAGAAAGATGAATGCTGAACTCCGAGCTCAGCAACAACAACTCCCTGTTCACCCTTCCAATCTGTCGGCCCAAGTGCCTGAAGCCAATGTTCCTACCCAGAACAAGTTTTCTGATTTAAAATGGGTGAAAAGGAATAGCTCCACTGGTGAGCTGAAGAAGTCTTTCTGGGAGCAACGACAAGAGGTCCCAGCTCCTCCAAAGAGAAAGGAACCTGAAACTCTCTCAGCCCGAGTCTATCGGGTCTTGAAGACTGTAAAAGAGAAAGGGCTGAAGAAGAAGAAGCTCCAACGGCCTTTGGTGATTGAGGCCAGGAGAACCCCGCCAAGGGAAAGACTATCCTTTGTCGCAGAGAGAAGAGAAAGAATATATGTCCCACGCGGTGAACATCGGGGTGTGACACCTGAACCATATGTTCAGGAATCCACCGCTGAAAGGTCCCGGTGAAAAGGAAAACAAGTCTGGAGGCCAAAGCCTCGAAGAAATGAAAAAGAAAGAAGAGAAAGAGGAACTGATCTGGGCGTGATATCTGGTGAGGCTTCGCGGAGATCCGCCCAAGTCTACAAACAACGACAGAAGTGGGCCCCAAAAAGGACCCATAATGACATTCCTCCAGACGGTAGACACTTTGGAGAATCCTCCGGGGGATCCCGTCGTCCTCCATCCCCTCCAAAGGAAGAGACTAACTTCGATCGCAGTCCACTGGTTGAAGAAGTACCTGTGCCTAATCAAAAGCCGGAAATCCAATGGCGTCGTCGTTCGGAGATCCGAGTACTGGAGGAAAATATAGATGATCAAAATATGGAGGGAGAAGAATTCCTTGAAGGAGAAGAAAATATTGAAGAAAATATTGATGAATTTATGGAGGAAAATATTGAAGAAAATATTGATGAATTTCTAGAGGAAAATCTAGAAGAATAAATCAAAGAAATAAATAATACTCTGGACATGAAAATTGTCTATATGGTGAGACACACTAATGTTAATGAGGAAACCTATTATGATGGGGGTGAAGATGAAGACGATCAACAACCGCCGATTAGGCGAGTTTATCACCGTCGTCGTGAAGCTGGGTCCACCACTGGCAGAGGTGATCATTCTCAAGTTGAAGAAGAAGGAGAAGAAGCCGAGGAGAATCCCTTCGCTGACGAAAATGTCACGCTTGCAGACATGCAAAAACATATGAGGCGACAAATGAGAGCTAAAGATAGAGAAATCTCTCAGTTGAATGAGAAGATGACTGAGATGATGGCTCAGATGGGGGCAATGATGCAGATGATGCAGAGAACTGTTGCTGTTGGTGCCATGCCCAATCCTCCTCTGGATCCTCCAAACTTTCAAATGCCTCAAGTCTCAGGAGTACGGGGCACTCCTGAAGATGGTCGCGAAGCCCATAATATCGTTCGCCAGCCCACCCCACAGAATATTGCAAGTACTTCCGAACTAGTGACTGCTGCACAGTTAGAAGGAATTATCACCGAGAAGATCATGGCTATTATAGCGGTTGATCAGGCAGAAAAGTTGGTGGGCAAGGGTCGTCCTTACCCTGCTGAATACGACCAAGTACCATACCAGAAAGGGTATTCGGTCCCAAAGTTCAACACTTTCAACGGTAATAACAACCCCAGGCAGCACCTGGCACAGTTTAAAGCCACCTGTGGGAATACAGGAGGAAATGATGCCCTACTTTTCCGACAGTTCGTTAGTAGTTTAACAGCAACTGCTTTCGAATGGTATGCTGAACTACCAAACGATTATGTGAAGACTTTTGCAGAATTAGAAAATATGTTCGTGAAGAGATTCGCCAGTGCAACAGAGAAGATCACGATCGCTGACCTCGCTCTGGATAAGAGAAAAAGAAAAGAATCAGTGACTAAATACATCACTCGCTGGCGAAATTTGAGCATGAAATGTGAGCAGCAGTTAGAAGAAGAGCATGCCGTACAGTTGTTAATGGGCAACATTGATGACAAGATGCAACCCTTCCTGGCATGGCTACAATCAACACATTTCAAGACTTGCTCGATAGAGTGGCTAAGTTTGAAAAGCTGAATTTTTCCAGATCAGAAAATCACTCTGATAAGCCCAAGAAGGCTAAGGCCCCAGGTGCTAGAAGGGGTGAGGCCGACTCTACATTCTTCTCTAGAGCTGATAGAGAAAAACAAATGATTTACAATGTAGACAAGGGCAAGCAGCCGATGCAATATCAAGAAAAGCCCAAACAGACCTACAACCCCAACCCCCAGCCAAAGTTGATACTAGGGGGAAATGATAAGCCACGAACTTATCAAGCGGGAGGCCAGAGACAGGCAATAGGAACTGGTGATAGAACGTTCCAATCCCTCAAAGATAAAATGAATAAAGAATATTCATTCAAAAGGGAAAGTGTCGCCAAATTATTTCGACAAGTGTTGAAATCGGGTCTAGAACTGCCTGAATGCAAGAGACCCGAAGAGTCGAAGCACACTGGTGACCCAAATTACTGCCCATATCATCGGGTGCTGAGCCATCCTATTGAAGATTGCTATATCTTTAAGGATTGGCTTGAAAGAAAATATCAGAAGGGAGAGATCACATTGTCCGACAATGTATTGTCTCACCCTAAAAAGGAATCAGTTCGGGTAGTCACGTCCTCTTCCGTACCCCTGGTTGAAGAAAGAAGAAATAAAAAGAAGCCAATTCAAGAAGAACAGTGGGAGACTGCGATCTCTAAGAAGACTGTGAAAATGTTGAAGCAGCTTGAAGGAGTTCCAGGTGTAAAGTGAAAGTCTCCTGTTGAGCCCATGATAAATTTGAAGGAACTGCCGATGGTGCGAGCTCCTATTTCTAAACAACTCTCCAATCAAGCTAGCACTTCAAAATCTGGTGGGGTGAAATCATCTAAGAAGAAGACCAAGCTGAAGAAGCCTAAAGAGAAAAAGACTGTAACTCAGAGAGTTATCAATAGTTTGGATGAGTACTACCAGACTGTGAGGCGACCTATCAAGCTTGCTGACTTCATGTCGGAGCTTAAAATAGATGAAGCTGAAAAAGGAGATGAAGATTCTCTTCCAAAAGAAATATGTCGGGTCATCTCGGTGACATCGAGTACTTTGACAGAAGAAGAACATGCTGAAGAAGTACCCTCTGAATCCTGTATGATGGTTTTGCCAATAGATTACAGTTCAGAGGAGGATTTGTATTTTCCAGAGGAAGACGAATCAGACCCTAGCATAGCATCTCGGATGGGACATGTAAATCTGGGTGGTGATTCTGAATCAACAGATGAGTCCCTAGATGCAACAATGGCTGATTCTGAAGAAAATGCTCCGTTAAATGACTCTGAACCGGAGGAGATTGTTCAAGTGCAGTTAAGAAGCGGCAAGATACTACCGCCTCCACCGAAGAAAGGGGTCTCCAACAAAGACAAGGAGAAAGAGATAATTATTAACGATGACATTATCCCTGAAGATCATAAGAAAAAGAAGACTTCAGCCAATGTGATAGATTATAATATCTTATCCCATCTAAGAAAAATTCCAGCACAACTTAGCATATACGATGCTTTGGTGATGTCTAAAGACCTTCGGGAGACTCTGATTCAGGCTCTCAAAGATCCCGAAAGATACGAGACGTATTTTGCTGAACGTAATTTGACTGAGATTCTACAAGCTCGTAATGAGCCATTTATGACTTTCTCCGAAGAGGATATGATGCTCGGAACTGCAGACCATAATCGTCCTCTGTATGTTACTGCAGAGAGCGATAAGCTAATTATCAGTCGAATCTTAATCGATCCTGGATCCTCCGTGAATCTGATAAGCTTGAAAGCACTGAGATCCCTCTGCCTTGATGTAGAACACCTCGGGCCAGATAAGCTGATGGTGCATGATTTCAATGAGAAAGGGCAGAAGACCCTTGGATCATTCATGCTCCCTCTTGTATTTGGAGAGCTCCACACAGAAGCTAAGTTCCATGTGATTGATGCGGATACTTCATTCAAGGCGCTACTAGGTCGTCCCCGGTTGCATGAATACGGCATTGTCCCGTCAACACTACACCAGTGTATGAAGTATCTCAAAGATGGAGAAGAGTTCAGGATCTCTGGTGACATTCAGCCCTTCACAGTTCATGAAGCCACAGTTTATGAAGATGCACGGTACTTCATGCCAAAGAAGCAAAAGTCTTCGAGCTTCCTCGAAGCTAAAGCATCAAACTCAAAGGCTGTAAAGCGACCTGAACGAGAAGGTGAGAAGAAGCAGGTGAGGAGAAAGAAGGCAGTGCCGACTCTTCCCAAAGTGCCGACCATTCCAGAAGGAAAGAAGCATGTACCTCATCTTGGAAGTGACACAGATGAAGATGAGGATACTCCTGAGAAATCTCGAAGAGTGTGCCAGTCAACAGATGAATGGAGTAGGCAGGTCGAATTTTCAAATGATGATTATGACTACGACTCCATTTACATGAACACGGTGCAGAATGTGTTCTCTAGAAGAATTGACAGCCTATCAATTTCAGATAGTGTACTCGTAGTCACGCGTGTTCCTTTACAACATTTCAAAGAAATTATTCCGCGCGAGGTGCATAAAGTTGAAGAACTCGCCACCCTCTATCTGCCTCCCCGTAAAAATGGGACTATTCCAAAGAATGTGTTATATTCTACGGGGGTTCGTGAAGAGGAGAATCATGACTGGGATTGCATGATCCTCGATTCTGAAGAGTTATTTCCTACGAGGCTACCTAGGTTCAATACCAAAAATATTCAGAGAATGCTACGAAAGCAATTCAATATTCCTACTACTAAGAGACAGCTTCGTACAAGTTTGGGCCTCTGGTATGGGAGGAGTCCGCGTCCGTTACAGCAGAAGGATACAGACGCATATAAAGGTATTGGATTCATCAAAAGAAAATTCCTCCAGAAAGAGATTTGTCGTGCCATCACATGCATGGAAATTGAATCCGAAAATGGTGATGCTGAAGAGACATACGAGGCTGATGATTATGATGAACAGCCCGTAGAAGCTGAGCCTGCACCAGAAGAGCTTGAAGATGGTGGACAGGCAGCCACTATGGATGAACTAAGAGAAGTCAACTTGGGAACCGAGGAGGATCCTCGCCCAACCTTCATTAGTTCTCTACTACCTGAAGAACAAATAGAAGAAATAAAAGAACTCCTTTGTGAATTCAGGGACTGCTTTGCCTGGACATACGCTGAGATGCCTGGCTTATCCCCTGACGTAGCAGTTCACAGATTAGCAATCAAACCGGATGTAGCACCCGTCAAACAAGCTCCAAGGAGAATGAGATTGGAGATTGAAGAACAGGTGATTGCCGAGACGAAGAAGCTCATTGATGCAGGCTTTATTCGAGAAGAAAAGTATGCCGATTGGATTGCCAATATCGTCCCAGTGAAGAAAAAGAACGGGCAAATTCGTGTCTGTATTGACTTTCGGGACCTTAACAAAGCATGCCCAAAAGACGATTTTCCACTCCCTGTATCCGAACTCCTAGTTGACAACACGTCCAACTACGATATGTTCTCCTTTATGGATGGATCGTCAGGATACAATCAAATCAAAATGGCGCCGGAAGATGAAAAGCATACATCATTTAGGACGCCCATCGGAATTTTCTGCTACACAGTCATGCCCTTTGGCCTGAAGAACGCTGGTGCCAACTACCAGCGGGCGATGACTCATATATTTGATGATTTAATACATCAGAAGGTCGAGTGTTATGTAGATGACCTTGTTGTTAAAAGCCTTGGCCGAAATGATCACTTAAAAGATCTCAGAATTGTATTTGAGAGAATCAGAAAGTTTGATCTGAAGATGAATCCTCTCAAATGTGCTTTTGGAGTCTCCTCCGTCAAATTCTTGGGGTACGTTGTTCGTCATCGAGGTATAGAGATCGACCCCAACAAAATTAAGGCGATCACGGAGATGCCACCACCAAGGAACCTTCGACAGCTTCGCTCGTTGCAAGGACAACTGGCTTTCATTCGAAGATTCATATCAAATTTATCGGGTAGGTGCCAGCCATTCTCTAAGCTAATGAAGAAAGATGTCCGTTTCAAATGGGACGCAGAATGCCAGGAAGCATTTGATAGTATCAAGAAATACCTGTTGAATCCGCCCATTCTAGCAGCGCCAATTCCGGGGAAGCCTCTTATACTGTATACAGCAGCACTAGAAGAGTCCCTCGGAGCACTATTGGCCCAGAATAATGAAGAAGGCAAAGAAAATGCGCTCTACTACATCAGTCGAAGGTTGATTGGAGCAGAAAGCCGTTATTCCCCAATTGAGAAGCATTGTTTGGCGCTGATTTTTGCAGTTCAGAAACTCCGCCACTATATGTTATCCCATAAAATCACACTAATATCAAAGATCGATCCGCTGAAGTTCTTGATGACAAGACCAGCATTGACAGGTCGTCTAGTCAGGTGGGCAGTATTGTTATTGCAGTTTGAAATCATATACATGCCACAGAAGGCGGTGAAAGGACAAGCCTTGGCAGATTTTCTTGCTGCACACCCAATCCCGGCTGACTCTCCACTCAACGATGATTTACCCGATGAGCAAATGATGCAGGTCGAGGAAAATGAAAAGCTACCATTTTGGGAGATGTACTTTGACGGTGCATCATCTATTAGACCTGTCCGACCTCCAAATATTGCAAGAGCTCGAGCCGGCATCGGTCTCATTTTCGTAGCACCCGAGGGAGGCATAATGAGATTTTCTTTCAGTTTGACTGAACCTCGGACCAATAACGAAGCCGAATATGAAGCTCTGTTAGCAGGGTTGGAGATTGCGATCGATGTCAGAATCCAACATCTCCAAATATTTGGTGATTCTCAGCTTATAATAAATCAGGTCCTCGGTATTTATAAGATTGGGAAAGTCGAATTGGCCAATTACCATCGACGAACCCTCGAGCTTCTGAAGCAAATACCGAATGTCAAAATGGCTCGAGTTCCTCGAGGACAGAATGCTAAAGCAGATTGTCTGGCCAAATTAGCCAAAGAAATGTCGAACATCAACGAGGAGAAGCCTATATTCATTGGAGTTTACACTCGTAGGGTCTTGGAGCCCGCTCTATTACAATTCCCGATGGCAGAAGGAATTCAAGATTCAAGTCAGCAGGATGAAACCCCAGTTGATCCTCAACCTCTCCATCAGATTGTTATGGAGAATTATCCAGAAGAGAATCATGTGGCCAAGAGACATAATGTAATATCACGATCTGCTCCAGAATCATCCAGGACGATCTGGGATCGTCCTGGGACGATCAGTGGAAATTGAGTTCCAGATTTTGCCCAGAAGTGTTCCAGGTGATTTCCTGTAGGCATCGTCCGGGCCGATCGAGGACATCGGCCAGGCCGATAGCACTGTTCATAAGGATCGGCCGTGCAATAGCCCTGTGAGCTGACCAGGACGATCTATTTGGTCTGATCGTCCGGGACGATCTGGATATCGTCCAGGACGATGTTACTATTCATAAGCATCGGCCTGATCATCGCCCTGGAGTATCGGCCAGGCGATGTTGGTTTGGTCTGATCGTCCAGGACGATATGGACGATCGGCCAGGCCGATCTGAAGAGGATTTAAGGGGTTTCAGCCGATTTGAAGAGAGAGAAAAATTAAAAAAAATAAAATATCTGATTTCAGCTCTGAGGAAAGAGAAAAAGAAGCTTTTGGAAAAGTTGATTTCGGGGAGACGCGGAGCCGTTTTCGATCGAAGTGACTGTTGAGGAATTTGCTGTGCACGAGGTAAGGCACATTCCGTCTTTCTCAATTTTCAGTTCCGTCGCGGTTGGCGATATTTTTCTGTCCGGATTTCGTTTTCGTTACGGTTTTTCGTCCGTATCTTTCGATTGGTTCAGTTTTTACCGCGTAAGTTTCTGTATATCGTTGCCGTGCCGGGTGTGCACGTTTTGACTATATTTTGAAGATTTTTGTCCGGGTATTTTTGATTCGGCGATGTTTTTCGTAGACTACAATTTTCTGTGAAATTGGAAATTATCTGTGCAGTAGAATAAATGTTCTGGAATATGATTATCTATGTTCTGTGCGAATTCGGTGAATTTTCTTTGCAGGAAATTTTGTGTAAATTCTGTATACTGCCGTTGTGCTGCCCGATTTTTGGGTAATTTCTGAAATGTCCGGATTTTCTCTGAATTGAAATGCTATGTGTATAAGCTATAAAAAGGGAGATATAAGGGGCCTGAATCATATGAGATTCAGTTAGTGAAACGGGAAATCTGAAATGAGCTCAAATCTGAAATCTGATATCTGTTCTATTCCGGATCCGATGAATTCTGTTCTGGTGCTATAAGCACATCTGTTTTGGTGCCATGAGCACAAAAGGGAGACATAAGGGGCCTGGATCCTATGAGATTCAGTCAGTGTCTGGGAAGGGAGGTATAAGGGGCCGGAATCCGTAGAGATTTCGTCAGTGTCAGGGCATTTAGCTATATGTATCTGTTCTGTTTTCTGTATCTGTTCTGTTCTGTACGAAAACGTGATTATGATATGATATGATCCGTACGATTCTGATTTCTGATTTTGACTCTGTTGATTGTTCTGTTCTGATATGATCTGTACGACTCTGATTCTGATTTGATATCTGTCCGTATAAGTTCTGATTTCCGATTCTATTCCGATTTCTGATCTGATATCTGTCTGATGAATGTGGTTTTGGTTTCTGAAAATTTAGATTGGTGGTTTGTTGCTTTGCTGAGCTGTTGAGCTCACCCTTGCTTTCTGGTGGTTTTCAGGTTCTGGGAAGGGCAAGGAAGTTCAGGACTAGAGTTCAGAGTCTGATCAGTATAGGTACTTTTGTACTTTTGATTTTTGTACAGTCATGGCTTTTCTGTTCTGTCTTCCTTTCTGTTAAAAGCCATGTACTGTTCTGTAGATGATTATTTTTGAGGAAATGAAAAGATAGATGTTTTGTTCCGCTGCATTTGATGATTTTTAGTAGCTCTGTTGTTCTTTGTGTTTCTGTTGAGTTAAGTATATGGAAGATCAGTTCAGTAACCTAATCCAAAGCCAGATCCTGGATAAGAAGTATAGCTCTCGCCGCGATCCGGCTCGGGCGGGATCCGTCCCCGTCGGGTCGGGTCGTGACACATAAGACTAGTCAAGCTTCAGAATCGTGGTGGCATTGTTTAGATATTGAAGTCGAAAATGATTGGAGGCAGCCATTCATTGACTACTTCAAGGAAAACAAACTCCCGACAGAAAAGTCTATGGCCGCACAAATCCGAAAAAGGGCGTTGAGATACGCATTTGTTAATGATACGTTGTACAGACGAGCCTTTGATCAAATGTGGCTAAGGTGCCTAGGGACCAAGAAAGCTGATAAAGTGGTGACAGAAATCCACGAGGGGCTTTGCGGAGCACATCAGTCAGGTCCCAAAATGGCCGCTAAAATTAAGAGAATTGGTTACTATTGGCCAACTATGGTTAGAGACTGTATTGACCACGCAAAGAGGTGCCACGAATGTCAAATCCATGGTGATGTTATACATCAACCGCCAAATCCTCTGTATCCAACAATAGCATCTTGGCCATTTGAATGCTGGGGCACAGACATTATTGGGCCAATAGATCCGCCGTCATCAGCGGGACACCGCTTTATTCTAGCTGCGACAGACTACTTTTCCAAGTGGGCAGAAGCGGCTCCATTTAGAGAGGTCATATCAGAGCATGTGATCAATTTCTTTACCCACAATGTAGTCTACAGATTTGGTGTGCCACGTCGCATAATCTCGGACAATGGTACTGCTTTCAAAAGTACAAAAATTTACAAGTTCGTTGATCGACACAAAATTGATTGGCGATATTCATCAATATACAATCCAAGAGCAAATGGCTTGGCGGAAGCCTTCAACAAGACGCTGGTGAAATTGTTGAAGAAGATTCTCACCAAGAACAAAAGAGAGTGGCATACGAAGATGACAGAAGCTCTCTGGGCCTATCGTACGACCTACAAAACTCCAACCAAAGCCACTCCGTATTCTCTAGTGTTCGGTGTTGAAGCCGTATTACCGTTGGAGATTGAACTACAGTCACTCCGGGTAGCAATCCAGAATGATCTTACTCAAGAGCAAAATGTCCGTCTCAGAATGGAAGAGCTCGACGCACTTGATGAACTCAGGCTACAAGCTCAACAAAACCTGGAAATCTATCGAGGAAGAATGGCAAAGTCCTTTGATCGAATGGTGCGTCCTCGATCATTTCAAGCAGGGGAATTGGTCCTGGTGCTGAGAAGACCAATCATCCCACACCGAAAAATTGGTGGCAAATTCGTATCAAATTGGGAAGGCCCATTCATCATCGAGAAAGTGTACCAAGGAGGAGCATATCAGTTGATCGATCTGAACGGTCAGAGGCCTATGCCACCTATCAACGACCGACATTTAAAGAAATATCATGCATGAAAATTCCATATATGATGTATCTTTTTATGATCAAAATTTTACGTGCATATTTATTAATGCATGTTTGTTTATATTTTGGAATTCTCTTGTATATCAAGAATGCATTTCAAAATCCCTCATCAGACTGGGGGCATTTTAAATATTTATTCGGGTCGACATCGTGCCGTATGCCGAGATCCCCGAATAAATATTTAAAATCTCAAAGATTCAAAGCCTATCCAAAATGTCCCTGTGAGACGGGGCATTTTAAATATTCATTTGGGTCGACATCGTGCTGCACGTCGAGATCCCCAAATGAATATTTAAAATTTTATATTCCAAATTTATTCCATTCTAAAATGTCCCTGCGAGACAGGGGGCATTTTAAATATTTATTCGGGTCGACATCGCGCTGCATGCCGAGATCCCCGAATAAATATTTAAAATTATCAATCCAAATGTTCTTTTGTGCTAAAGAATACACAGATAGTTGTTTTTTTTAAAAGCCTATGCAGGTGATCTCTCAAAGATCGAGACAACACCTTCTCCAACAAAACCAAGACTCAAAAGTCAAGAAAGAGATTTTTGTAACTACACACTCCTACAAAATTGAGCCGAAGAAGCTTGAAGTCTTCCAACAGCCTGAAACTTAAGGTTCGAATGGGTGTAAGAGGTCGGATCCAACACGCCCAAATATGGCCGGATCGCTGGCAGCTCCGTCTACTCAACAAGCCATAAGAAAGGCCGTAGTAGCGGAACCCCCACTTCGTCAACCCGTCAGTAGGGACTGTAGGAAGTACGAAGGCAAATTTGACTCGACCAGTTCAAGTGATCGTAGTCTACAAAATTCTCCCAAATGATTGGAGAATCAAAGTTCCATTAGAAGGATGAGTCTCGAGCAACTACCAGATGTTCGTAGGCTCCAAAATCTTCAACCATAAAGGATGACTCCAAATCTGTCAACTTCAACAAAATCAGCATTGGATAGCGCAATTCCCATAGCTCAAGTCTGAAGCCTGAATGGGTGTAAGAGGTCGGATCCAACAAGCCCAAATATGGCCGGATCGCTGGCAGCTCCATCTACTCAACAAGCCATAAGAAAGGCCGCAGTAGAGGAACCCCCATCTCAGCAACCAGAGGACTAAGAGCTGTCAAATCCCAGCTCTCCCGTTCTGACAAACTTAAGTAACTCAGATTAAAGTCTTCTCAAGTGGTTAAGGATCAAGATACTACCTACGTTCGGTACTATCAACTGAATCCAGAACCTGCAAATCCTTCAACAAATCCGTAAAGCACAAAGCGAGGATCGAAGGAATCTTTCTTCAACAAGTCCGCCAAAGCACAAAGCAAAGGACCGAAGAAAATCATCCCAAAGTTCACACAAAGCTCAAGGCTGAACTAAGTGGATTCCGTCATCAACAAGTCCGTTATGCACAAAGCTCTGGACCGATGACTTTTCGCCATCGACCTAAAACAAACCTAAGGGTTTAGGTCATCGGCATCTACTCCTTCATCAAGCCCGCCAAAGCTAGAAGCATAGGGCCGAAGGTACAAAAAAAAATCTTCTGACAAGTCAATAAAGACAAATCAGGCAATTCTACATCAATGTCCGCAGCGCAAAGCACAGGGCAAAAGAAATTAGTATCTCAATCATCTATTGATAGATTCAAGAGATTCATGGAGAAAGAAGATCTTAGTGTGACATCCAAGCAAATTTTGGAGATCCACTAAAAGAAGATCTTAGCGTGACATCCAAACGAATTTTTGGAGATCCACTAAAAGAAGATCTTAGCGTGACATCCAAACGAATTTTTGGAGATCCACTAAATGAAAACCTTTGTGTGACATCTAGAATAAATATCTAGAGATCCACAAAGTCAAACAGCTTACAACAAACGTGATTCGCTCTAGACGCGTACCACATTTGTTGGGGGGCATTTGTTAACCTCAGAATAACAAAACAAAACAAAAAAATCTCGCGTATAAACCTCTTACCCGTCGGATCCTCAATTCCAGCCGAAATCGTGCAGCAATCTCGCTCCGTACCTCGTATCCGTCGAAGAAATCCGCAAATCCCGCTGAAATCGGCGCTGTTGGAGTTGAATCTCCGTGTTTCCTGCGCAAATCTCGCGACTCACCTCGATCGAACGACCCCAGACGTCGTTAAATACCGACCCAGCGTTCGCTGCTGCTCTCCACAACTCCTCTCCAACGCCACAGAAATCTCTCGATCTTCCTCTTCCGCTCGAAGCCACGACCTCCTCCTCTTTGACCGAACCCCCTCTGCCCAACTCTCTCCCACTGTCGAGCTCCAGTCGCTACTCCGACTCCCCTTCCGCTCTCTGCTTCTCCGACCTCCAAACACGAGAGTCCCGAACTCCACCTCACTGTCTTCCGACCTCCTCGACCCAAACTCTCCAGCTCGAAGCCAGATCCCATCGGATCCATCCCGATTCCCTTGCTTCTTCCGGTCCAGAGAGAGAGAGAGAAAGAGAGAGAGAGAGAGAGAGAGAGAGAGAGAGAGAGAGAGAGAGGCAGAGAGAGAGCTCCTTACCTTACTTTCTCCCTGAGTCGACGCTCCCCAAGCCGACGCCCAGCTTCCGATCTCCCCTTGCCCGAGCTCCTCTGCCTTTGCCGACTCCAAGCCGAGAGAAGGAGAGTGAGGGAGAGTTCCTGTGCCCTACCTCTTCCTCACGTGAGGCCCAACCTGTCGCCTCCTCCCTCTGTGTCGTTCGACTTTGCTCATTCGACGGCATTCCCTACCTGTCGGATCGGAAGTTAACACATTTTGATCGGAAACAAGCACAGGAGCTCAAAGTCTGTGAAGGTAACTTTGCTCCCTTTCACATGCTTATTCGAGCCAAATCCCTTGGATCAGTCGAGCCAAAGGGATTTCTTTTTATTATATATATTTAATTGTAATTATATTAATTAAGTATAATTAATTATGATGATTATTTTTAATCAATCAACATTTATAAATTAATTATTATTAATTAATGTTAAGTAATTATGTTTTATTAAAATTAATTAATGTTATTTAAGTTATAATTAATTCTGAATTAATTATAACTTATTTTCTTAATTGATTTTAATAATATTAATTAATTATTTTAATTAATTTTAATTAATAAAAAAATGATGATTAATTAAAAATGATTATTTAATTAATCTTGTTTAATTAATGATAATTATAATTAATAAAAAAAATGCGATCTCTCTCTCCCTCGATCCTCGTGCCACACCGTCAAAGCTCGCGAAGGTACGGATCTTCTAAAACTCAGATTTCTTGCGTCGTTGTTTGCAGCAGACCGGAAAAACTCCTATACACGCCTTTATTGCGCGTGGTGGGATGGGACGCCGGTCTGATGCTTACGACGAAGCGAGCAATCGCCTAAACTCTACTTCGACGTTCGTGGCGCACCGGAAAACCGCCTATACATGTCTTTATTGCACATGGTGGGAAGGGACCCCGGTGCGGCACCTACGGCGAGGCGGGGTCGCTCATAAGTACCCCCGAGCGGGGGGAAAGTAAACAGCGCATTTTTAAACGAACCACCGACAAAGCCCGCGAAGGTACGAACTCTCTAAACTCAGATTTCTCGCATCGTTGTTTGCAGCAGACTGGAAAAACTCCTATACACGCCTTTATTGCGCGTGGTGGGATGGGACGTCGGTCTGATGATTATGACGAAGCGAGCAATCGCCTAAACTCTACTTCGACGTTCGTGGCGCACCGGAAAAACCGCCTATACATGTCTTTATTGCACATGGTGGGAAGGGACCCCGGTGCGGCACCTACAGCGAGGCGGGGTCACTCATAAGTACCCCCGAGCGGGGGGAAAGCAAATTATGACATTCATAAGTACCCCCGAGCGGGGGGAAAGCAAACTGTGCATTTTTAAACAGGTACCGTCAAAGACCCCATACACGCCTTTATTGCGCGTGGTGGGAGGAACAAAAAATCACGGCCGCGGTGTCCTCGTTAGAGGGCACCTACCATACACGCCTTTATTACGCGTGGTGGGAAAGGCCCAGTTTTCTCGTAGTTTTCCCCTAAACGGGGGAGACGCCGGGAGGCTGCCGAAATTTCGGGTGAAGACGAATCGTACTTGGACTTGATTTGCACATCAAATGAACAAAAATGGGACTCGTACATGGACTTGATTGAACTCCAAAGACACTAATAAAAGACTTAATTCAAATTCAAAATTGAAAAGAACATGAAATTGGACTGAACTCGAGCAAGAATTTGATATTGAACATTCAAACTCAAATGACTTTAATCAAATTATAAGACTTGAACTTGCAAGACGAGCAAGGATGTGAATGAACAATCAACTTGAACTTGTACTCTGGACCTGAACATTAATGACTTGAACAATTCGAACTCAAGCGAGTACTTGAGTTGGACTACAACGGACATAGAAATGATCTTGTGCCATTGAGCTCATGAATTTGATTTGAACTGGACTTGGAAGAGTTCAGGCTTGAGTCCGATTTGAACATCGTTGGTCCCTCACATTCGACACCAATCAAACCACAACACTTCTTACGGATGTATTCAGCGTAGCACACAATGAAAGCAAATGCCCGTTAGCTCCAATAACCATCCGATCGAGGACAGATACACATGTTCTTTGCAACTAGAAGGTAGTTGATTCAAATGTCTACGAATGTGAAATGACCACAATAAGATGTAAATCTCCTACGACAATCCCTATAACGCCTGTTGATTGAGATGGCGATACGGGAGACCAATGATGAATGATCCGCCTTCCTACAAGCAAGTGCAATCATCAAACCACCCGAGATTGGTGAAAGGGTGGATTCGATGCATAAGCAATGGATCTTCTACAAAATACTTCCAGGAGGTCATCGTAGAAGGCATGTATCCCCTGCAAATAAAGAGGTCAATGAATGAATGAAGGTCATTCATTCTCAAATGGAAGTGAAATGTCGGTTCACTCACAAGCAACAATACGAACTCCTATAAGTCACTACAAAAGATCTGCAATATATGATCTGTCTACGAAGACAGATGTATGTACCACATGCTACTGATGGGTAGATGATGGTACTACTGATGGGTAGATGCAGAAAGATTTCAGTAAGTGCAGTATCCTGAAGTCAATTTTAATATATGGAGTACATCTACCTGCCCACCTATAGCAGTAGCGGATATACTATACGAGATCAAATACCACAACAAAATACATGAAGAATACGACAAGTGCAATCTCTTACGACCTAAAGCAAGAGATTCGTTAGTACACTATGACCTGCCTATAAAAATCAACAACTAGTGCACGACAGTCTACCTGTACGAAGCAGCAAATAATTAAAATCAGAAGCTGCCACGATACGCCACCGAATCTGCAACATTCGTACAAGCAGACAGAAGGCGTCTATTCCAAGAATACCCCCGCACGTGCACCGTAGTTTGTATACACATAGGTACACTAAGGGGAAAAATATAATCAAATACCCGCATGGGCCCCGGCGAGCGTGTTATTGGTACACACGTGACGTCCAGAGATGCTACACGGGTCAACAAGTGAATTCATGTTCGAACCCGATCCTTCTATACTGATCAATAGGAGTCGACAGGGTTCGAACAATTGAACAAATATACGGTTGCGGCGATCGGTATATTTATCTTAATACATTCATATTAGGCCTTTAATGCCTATAACGATGAGAATTCACTAATAAGGGCACAAAGCCAACAAAACCCGATCCTCTGTCGACAGCCCGACAGAGTTGACAAGGTTCAATCCATAGAAAGAAATGACCCCCAAACACCCCGATGATGGCCGTGTTGAGTGCAGATATCAACCGGAGGGGTTCCCAAATACTTTCAATCGTCTCCCAAATATCCATATTCCAAAGCTCCACCCAAATACCTACGAAAATCCAAAACTCCCCAAAAATTCCAAAATCCCAAAAATATATTTAAAAATGAAATAAATCCATCAACGTACTTAAAGCAAAAATCATCCGCCCTCCGCAAAAGTTTGTCGAGGCGGACAAATATGAAATATTACTTCAGCTCACAAAGAGCGAAATGCCTAGTCGAAAATATCACTAGGATCCATTCTCAAACATTATCTTGCCAGTAAGGGCGTGGTATGTGTCACGACCCGACCCGACGGGGACGGATCCCGCCCGAGCCGGATCGCGACGAGAGCTATACTTCTTATCCAGGATCTGGCTTTGGATTAGGTTACTGAACTGATCTTCCAAATACTTAACTCAACAGACAAACACAGAACAACAGAGCTACTAAAATCATCAATGCAGCGGAACAAAACATCTATCTTTTCATTTCCTCAAAAATAATCATCTACAGAACAGTACATGGCTTTCAACAGAAAGAAAGACAGAACAGAAAAGCCATGACTGTACAAAAATCAAAAGTACAAAAGTACCTATACTGATCAGACTCTGAATCTCATAGGATTCAGGCCCCTTATAACTCCCTTTTTATAGCTTATACACATAGCATTTCAATTCAGAAGAAATCCGAACAATTCAGAAATTACCCAAAAATCGGGCAGCACAACGGCAGTATACAGAATTTACACAAAATTTCCTGCAAAGAAAATTCACCGAATTCGCACAGAACATAGATAATCATATTCCAGAACATTTATTCTACAGCACCGAGCATTTCCAATTTCACAGAAAATTGTAGTCTACGAAAAACATCGCCGAATCAAAAATACCCAGACAAAAATCTTCAAAATATAGTCAAAACGTGCACACCCGGCACGGCAACGATATACAGAAACTTACGCGGTAAAAACTGAACCAATCGAAAGATACGGACGAAAAAACCGTAACGAAAATGAAATCCGGACAGAAAATACCGCCAACCGCGACGGAACTGAAAATTTAGAAAGACGGAATGTGCCTTACCTCGAGCACAGCAAAATCCTCAACAGTCACTTCGATCGAAAACGGCTCCGCGTCTTCCCGAAATCAACTTTTCCAAATTTCTCTTTTTCTCTCTCCTCAGAGCTGAAAATCAGATATTTTATTTTAACTTTTTCTCTCTCTTCAAAACGACTGATTTCCTTAAATCCTCTTCAGATCGGCCTGGCCGATCGTCCAGATCGTCCTGGACGATCAGACCAAACCAAAATCGCCTGGCCGATACTCCAGGGCGATGATCAGGCCGATCCTTATGAACAGTGTCAATCGGCCTGGCCGATGTCCCCGATCGGCCTGGACGATACATACAGAAAATCACCTGGAGCAAAACTGGGCAAAATCTGGAGCTGATTTACAACTGATCGTCCCAGGACGATCCAGATCGTCCTGGACGATCCTGGAGCAGATTATTGATATTACAATCTCCCCAACTCAGAAAAATGTCGTCCTCGACATTATCCAATCCAAACTCAGTCAAAACAAGTACGGGTACGACCGTCTCATATCAAACTCTTTTTCCCATGTTGCTTCCCGTGCAGTCCGGTGCTTCCACTGGACTTTAACCATCGGAATCTCTTTATTTCTTAATTTTTGGACGTCGTACGCCAAAATCAATTCTGGCTCTTCCTTGTACGCCAGATTCTCCTGAATCTCAACCTCGTCAGTAGATATCTTCTTCCCAGAGTCGGATACCCACTTCCTCAGAGTGGATACGTGAAACACATTATGCACATCAGGCATAGAATCAGAAAGCAATAGGCGATAAGCAGCTTTTCCAATTCTTTCCAAAATCTCAAACGGTCCAACATACCTTGGACTAAGCTTGCTTACCTGACCAAATCTGCTCACACCTTTCATCGGGCTGACTTTGACATACACAAAGTCACCAACTTGAAACTCAACAAATCTGTGCTTCTGATTGTAATACTTCTGCTGACGATCTTGAGCAGCTTTCAATCTTTCTCTTATCAAACTGATCTTCTGAGCAGTTTCATCAGCAAAAGTGGCCCCCAAAGCCTGCCTGTCTCCGACCTCCGTCAGAGTCAAAGGAGTACGGCACTTCCTGCCATACAGAGCCTCGTACGGTGCCATACCGATACTGGACTGAAAACTGTTGTTATAGGCAAACTCAATCAGCGGAATATGATCTTCCCAGCTTCCGCTAAAGTCAAGAACACAAAGCCTCAACAGGTCTTCCAATACCTGAATAGTTCTCTCAGACTGTCCATCGGTCTGAGGATGAAAGGCTGTACTGAAATGCAGTTTCGTACCCAAGCCTTGCTGAATGCCTTTCCAAAGTCTAGAAGTAAAGCGTCCATCTCGATCAGAAACAATCACGCGAGGCACACCGTGCAATCTGACTATCTCTTTCACATAAATCTGTGCCAAGCGTTCAACTGAATCCGTCTGTCTGATCGGAAGAAAATGGGCTGACTTCGTCAATCGATCCACAACTACCCAAATGGCATCATGTCCTTGTCGTGATCGAGGAAAACCCATCGCAAAATCCATCGTTACCTCCTCCCATTTCCACTCAGGGATAGGCAACGACTGCAACAGTCCACCTGGTCGCTGATGCTCTGCCTTCACCAACTGACAGGCTTCGCATCTCGACACAAACTCCGCCACATCCTTTTTCATCCCAGGCCACCAGAACAAAAGCTTAATATCAGCGTACATCTTACCACTGCCTGGATGAACAGTGTAGCCAGAATGATGAGATTCATACAGAATCTCCCGCCTCAAATCTCCAGACACAGGTACCCACAACCTGTTCTTACAGAAAATAGCACCAGAATCAGAAATTCGAAGTTCAGGAGTCTTACCAGATCCAATCTGAGCTATCAACTTCGAATAATCAGAATCTGACTTCTGGGCTTCTTGAATCCGTGCTTCCAAAGAAGACTGGATACTCATCTGAGTTAATTCCAAATCACTGGAGGAAATCACCTCCAACTGCAATCTCTCCAAATCACGAATCAGAAAGTCATCACAGGTAAGCTGAATACCTGATAATCCAGAAGACTTCCTACTCAAAGCATCTGCTACCACATTAGCCTTTCCAGGCTGATACTGAATAGTCAGGTCATAGTCCTTGATCAACTCGAGCCACCGTCTCTGCCTCAAATTCAGATCCTTCTGAGTAAAAATATACTTCAGGCTCTTATGATCAGTAAAAATCTCACATCTGACGCCATACAGGTAATGACGCCAAATCTTCAAAGCAAAAACAACTACAGCTAATTCCAGATCATGTGTCGGGTAATTCTTCTCATGTGGTTTCAACTGTCTCGAAGCATAAGCAATTACCTGACCATGCTGCATCAGGACACATCCCAGTCCTTTCAGTGAAGCATCACTGAACACTTGAAAACCCTCCGTACCTGACGGAAGTGCTAACACTGGAGCTGAAGTCAAACAATCCTTCAGTCTCTGAAAACTAGCTTCACACTCCGGTGTCCAAACAAAAGGAACTGACTTCTGAGTCAGTCTCGTCAGAGGAGTCGAAATCTGTGAAAATCCTTTCACAAACTTCCTGTAATACCCGGCCATGCCCAAGAAACTACGTACCTCAAATACCGTAGTCGGCCTTGGCCAATCAGCAACCGCCTGAATCTTCTGGGGATCTACAGAAATGCCTTCTCCGCTCACCACGTGCCCCAGAAAAGAAATACTCTTCAGCCAGAATTCACACTTGGAGAACTTGGCATACAGCTGATGCCTCCTCAAAGTCTCCAACACAATCCTCAAATGTCTGGCATGATCATCCTCAGATGCAGAATATACCAGAATATCGTCGATAAAGACGATCACGAACTGATCCAAATACTCCCTGAATACTCGGTTCATCAGATCCATGAAAATAGCGGGCGCATTGGTTACCCCAAAAGGCATAACCAAAAACTCGTAGTGCCCGTACCGAGTACTGAAAGCAGTCTTCACTACACCAGCTTCCTTCACCTTCACCTGATAATATCCGGATCGCAAGTCAATCTTCGAAAATACCGAAGATCCGGAAAGTTGATCAAACAAGTCATCTATCCGAGGCAAAGGATACTTGTTCTTGATCGTGACCTTGTTCAAATCTCTGTAATCAATACACATACGGAGTGTACCGTCCTTCTTCTTCACAAACAGAACAGGTGCTCCCCAGGGTGAAACACTAGGGCGCACAAAACCTCTGTCAACCAACTCCTGAAGCTGAACTTTCAACTCAGAAAGTTCTTTCGATGCCATCCTGTACGGAACTTTCGATATAGGAGCTGTACCCGGAAAAACATCGATAGAGAACTCCACATCTCTATCCGAAGGTAAGCCAACCAACTCCTCAGGAAAAACATCCATAAACTCCCGTACCACTGGGATCTCAGAAACAGAACCAACCTCCAGGTTCAAATCCCGCACTGAAGCCAAAAATACTGGGCATCCTTTCTTCCACATTCTGCTCACCTCCAACGCAGAAATCAGACTGGAGAGAACACCTCGTAATCCCTGAAATACAACTCTCTCTCCAGCCACAAGCAAACTCACTTGCTTCTTCAGACAGTCAATCTGAGCCTCATACTGACTCAACCAATCCATTCCCAGAATCACATCATACGAAGAAATCGGCAACAGAATCAAACTTGATTTCCACTTCTTGCCAGAAATCTCAATCTCACACAAACAAAACTGTCGAGCAATCAAAGGATTCCCAGCCGGTAAAATCACAGACAAAGAAACCGGTAAAACCATCGAATCCAAATGCAAAATCTCAAAACAGCGCTCGGACAGACAAGAATGACTCGCTCCAGAGTCAAACAAAACACGACAGGGCTGATCAGAAATGTAAACCGTACCTGTCACAACATCCGGAGCATCACGAGCCTTCTGCTGACTCAGACTGTAAACTCGTGGCTGAACTGGAACAGGAGCTGAAGCAACAGAACTACTCTGCTCCCTCTGAATCGTAGGTGGTCTCCGTGGTGCAGAACTAGAACCACCACCTCTACCAGCAAATCCCTCAGGGCGTGGAGGAACAGTCCTCGGTCTTCCTGCTGCTGAACCAACAGGTCTGACGGAGCCCTCAGATCGCTGCTCAAATCCCATCTGTGGACATTCTGCAATCCTATGTCCCGGCTGACCACACCTGAAACAAAGACCAGCCATCCTGTAGCACTGGCCAAAGTGTCGTCGTCCACAGTTCTGGCACACAGGTGCCATACTGACAGATCCAGAACTAGTCGTACTGGTAGCAGTACCAGACGATCCTCCGCTCCTTCTGGAATCTCCAGATCCAGAACCAGAAACAAATCTCCTCTTCCCAGAGGAACCACTGCCAGAAGTCTCACCTCCAAACCTCTTCTTACTCGCAGTCCACCGCTGCTGAGTAGCCGTCATGTCATTCTCAATCAGACGAGCTCGCTCCACAAGCTCAGAGAAATCGGTAATCCGGAACGGTATCAAAGGCTGCCTCAAAGTGTCTCGTAAGCCTCTCAGAAATCTGTAGCACCTTTCAGCAGAAGTGCTAACCAGCTGCGGAGCGTACCTGGCTAATGCAGTAAACTCAGCCTCGTACTGCATCACCGTCTTGCTCCCCTGAACCAGCCTCAGAAAACTCTCCTGCATCTGCTGTCGTGCAGAAGGGGGAACAAACCAGTCTCTGAATACTTCAGTGAACTCTTCCCAAGTGATCAAAGAGTTCAGTCTACCCTGAAATCTGGCTGCCTGCTGGCCATCCCACCAGTGCTCAGCCTCTCCGTCCAACAGAAAAACAGCTAACGGAACCTTCCTGTCTGCAGGACACTGCATCCCGTCAAAAGTCTTTTCCAATCTCCTCAGCCATTCCTCGGCTGCTCTGGGCTCAACAGCGCCCTCAAACCTCGGAGGCTTCAACCTCAAAAATAACTGCAAATGTCGATCAATGTCCTCAGATCTAACAGTAGAAGCTCTGCTCTGAGTCTCGCTCATCATCTGAGCAACAAGTGAAGCAAACTGAGACAGCATATCAGCACCGACCACTGGGGCTGTACTCCCCACTGGTGCTGCCTGATCTGCACTCTGCCCGTCTGTCATGTCTGGGTCTGGCTGATCCATACAGAAAAATCCAGAAAATCCAGAAAACTATCACAAAAACAACACAAAAACAACACAATAAAAAGCCAAACGACCCAAAACTACCCCCAGACAGACTCACTGATCACTTCCTAGAGCTCTGTTTTACAATCCAACCTGTTTCCAAAACCAGTGCTCTGATACCACAAAAGCTTGTCACGACCCGACCCGACGGGGACGAATCCCGCCCGAGCCGGATCGCGACGAGAGCTATACTTCTTATCCAGGATCTGGCTTTGGATTAGGATACTGAACTGATCTTCCAAATACTTAACTCAACAGATAAACACAGAACAACAGAGCTACTAAAATCATCAATGCAGCGGAACAAAACATCTATCTTTTCATTTCCTCAAAAATAATCATCTACAGAACAGTACATGGCTTTCAACAGAAAGAAAGACAGAACAGAAAAGCCATGACTGTACAAAAATCAAAAGTACAAAAGTACCTATACTGATCAGACTCTGAACTAATCCTGGACTTCCTTGCCTTTCCCAGAACCTGAAAACCACCAAAAAGCAATGGTGAGCTCAACAGCTCAGCAAAGCAACAAACCACCAATCTAAATTCTCAGAAACCAAACCAAATTCATCAGACAGAAATCAAATCAGAAATCGGAACAGAATCGGAAGTCAGAACTTATACGGACAGATATCAAATCAGAATCAGAGTCGTACAGATCATATCAGAACAGAACAAATCAACAGAGTCAGAATCAGAAATCAGAATCGTACGGATCATATCATATCATAATCATAATTTCGTACAGAACAGAACAGATACAGAAAACAGAACAGATACATATAGCTAAATGCCCTGACACTGACGGAATCTCTACGGATTCCGGCCCCTTATGCCTCCCTTCCCAGACACTGACTGAATCTCATAGGATCCAGGCCCCTTATGCCTCCCTTTGTGCTCACGGCACCAGAACAGATGTGCTTATAGCACCAGAACAGAATTCATCGGATCCGGAACAGAACAGATATCAGATTTCAGATTTGAGCTCATTTCAGATTTCCCGTTTCACTAACTGAATCTCATAGGATTCAGGCCCCTTATAACTCCCTTTTTATAGCTTATACACATAGCATTTCAATTCAGAAGAAATCCGAACAATTCAGAAATTACCCAAAAATCGGGCAGCACAACGGCAGTATACAGAATTTACACAAAATTTCCTGCAAAGAAAATTCACCGAATTCGCACAGAACATAGATAATCATATTCCAGAACATTTATTCTACATCACCGAGCATTTCCAATTTCACAGAAAATTTTAGTCTACGAAAAACATCGCCGAATCAAAAATACCCGGACAAAAATCTTCAAAATATAGTCAAAACGTGCACACCCGGCACGGCAACGATATACAGAAACTTACGCGGTAAAAACTGAACCAATCGAAAGATACGGACGAAAAAACCGTAACGAAAATGAAATCCGGACAGAAAATACCGCCAACCGCGACGGAACTGAAAATTTAGAAAGACGGAATGTGCCTTACCTCGAGCACAGCAAAATCCTCAACAGTCACTTCGATCGAAAACGGCTCCGCGTCTTCCCGAAATCAACTTTTCCAAATTTCTCTTTTTCTCTCTCCTCAGAGCTGAAAATCAAATATTTTATTTTAACTTTTTCTCTCTCTTCAAAACGACTGATTTCCTTAAATCCTCTTCAGATCGGCCTGGCCGATCATCCAGATCGTCCTGGACGATCAGACCAAACCAAAATCGCCTGGCCGATACTCCAGGGCGATGATCAGGCCGATCCTTATGAACAGTGTCAATCGGCCTGGCCGATGTCCTCGATCGGCCTGGACGATATATACAGAAAATCAACTGGAGCAAAACTGGGCAAAATCTGGAGTTGATTTACAACTGATCGTCCCAGGACGATCCAGATCGTCCTGGACGATCCTGGAGCAGATTATTGATATTACAGTATGTGTCCTCTAACCGGCAGTTTCGCCACCAAATGGCACTGCAGGTAAACGGTTATGACCCGGGGCCCTCTGAACCGAGTGGTTTTGCCGCCAAATGGCACCACAGACAGCGGTTATGGCCAGAGCCAATACGCTCCTTAATGGCGTTAAATCCTTGAGATATGAATCAATAGGATATGATCGATAGGGCACAAAGCCCTCTGTTAGCTAAGGTGGATTCAAATTTGTCCCCTTAGACAAACATTCACCCCAGGTCTACAAGGTCCCCTTGGACGAAGCAACCCATGGCTGCCGACAAGGATCCTTCTGTCAGGTTGGGTCGACTACCTCCTCTGACTAAGTAGACCAGGGACCACAATGGCCCGGGACGACGGAACCATGGGATCTTGATCGGGCCCATCATCCATTCCCCCACCATCCGCTTTAAGTGTTAGGTGGTGAAATTTCACATTTTAAATATCAAACTTTTTAATGCTTTCCAAATTTCCAAATCCAAACTCAATTTCCAAATCAAATTTCTACCAATATCCAAACCATTGCTGCTACTATATGCCAGATAACACGTATCTCTATACGTATCTGATTGACGACTAGCCTTAATCGAAAGTTCTCTCTCGTGATCGGGAGGGGTAATTAACTATAGGGGCTTGCGCCTATAGGAAACCAGAACTCAGATCATAAAGTCCTCACAAAATGAGGGCGAAATCTCTGGGTAGTGTCTTATCTACAAACCCATCTGCCTTCCAAAATTTACCCCGGAACTTAGTTCGTTAAAACTCCCTCGCCGAATAAGAAAAGCGAGCGGAGGCCGAGGCCGAATTTTCGGAGCCCACATATATACGTGAAAAGGTTGGAGTAGCTCCAGTGGAAAATGAGATTGAAGAGAATCGTCGTAGATGGCTTGAACACACAAAATGTCGGCCTTTAGATGCCCGGTTAGGAGAGTATATGTATTGCTCTACCTTTCCTAACATAGGCCAAAACCATTGTAGTACTCAGGTTGACTACAACAACAATAACAACATCAAGGTTTTATCCCACTACGTGGGGTCGGGTATATGAATCATTTTTCTCCATTGTGTCCTATATCTAGTACTACAAAAATAAGAATACTAAGATAGATGTGTGAATCACAAGAAAAGATTGAGAACATGAAATTAATGTTTCAAACTAGTAATGATTCTAACAGCAATGAGGATGAGTTAGAAAGCTGTAATGTCATGAACCTGTTTGGCTCTTGTAAAACCACCACATCAACATTCCAGCAACCACCCCTAGAACTAGCAGCCATGGCTAATTGGTCAGAAGTCGGTGGTTGGGAGTAAAGAGTTATAACGAGAATTTTGAAAGATTGGAATGAAAAAAATTTCCCAGTAAAAGAATTGGAAACAAATGCAGACTCATCGCATTATCATTCTTGTTCCTCCAAATAATTATTTACCTTACCACACGATGAAAAATTATATGTTTTGTACTTTTATCTTTGGTAGCAATCTGAGATTATCTTGTTTCAGCTCAAGTTAACTTTCTCGTTATAACTCGATTTCTATTAAATTTTGCAAAAATTCTCCTGCTTCAATCAATCCATTAGATCGATACACCAAGTTCTTATAAAAAGCTTGGTTGCAGCAACAGGATGAGGCATCTAAAATTGGCAAACAGGATGGTAATGAGAACACCCAGTACTCTGATAATGTCCAAAAGCATAATATATCAGGGATGATGATCAACCCAGTTGATACGGATGTTAGTCCTGATGTAGCTCCTGGAAGCATTCCAAAATCTGAAGACCCATCATTTCAAGCCCGGCTTGAAGAAGAAGTCCCAAAGGTGAAGGACAACCAGCCTCGACGGCCCTCAGCCTCCCCTCAAAGGAGGACAACCAGAACAAGCCTTCATGAACACAGTGCCGACCACTCTCCTCTCCACCACCATCATCAGGCAAGAGTTGCAAACAAAGGTGGAAGCTCTTCTCCTTCTTGGGAAAGAAAAGTGTCTTCAGATGGCGGCCATGGTACAACTTCAAACACTCCTGGAAAGTCCAGGCTCAGAACTGGCGGTCGAGCTGATGAATCCGTAATACTTTTTCCTTTCTGATCATTTTGGCTAAAGTTTGGATGCACAAATGAAAAATAAATCAAAAGAAAATGGTAAATGAGTTCAAAATCTCAAAGCAACCATAGATTGCCCATATTTCAAAGTTTCAATTTTTCATATTGCTTCCATCTAAACTGAGCTTTAGTCATTGTATGATGCAAAGCAAATCACTGTAAAATAAATCTGGCAATTTTGGCCACACTCATTTTGCAGCATATTTGTGAAGACAATAAACTAAGCATAAGGCATAAAGTAAAATCATTTTAGTTTTTTAAATTTACTTTAAACAAGACAAATTTATTATTTTAACTAGCAAATGATGAAAATAATCCTTAGATTTATTAGATGTATTCATACTACAGAACTTTTATGTATTCAATTTAGGCTTTGTTTGAGATGGCTTTTTTATTGCTTCTTAAAACAACTTTCTAGTTTAAAAATTAAAATTTTTATACTAAAAAACTACTTCAGAAGCAGTAAGAAAGCCATCCCAAACAAAGCTTAAGTCTCTTAATTCACCAAATCTTATTCAACTTGGTCTTATTGTCAACTTGGCCATGGCTTTGGATAGAATTTGGTGGGGGGAATATTTTTATTCAAATATTTAAACTTTTTGGGGTCAATCTAACTACTTGATATTAACTCAAATTAATGTGATTGACCTGAAGAAGTCCACAATGCTCTCATTAACAGCTTCGCAGTACTAATTTCCATAAAAAAATAGCAAAAATTTATGGTTATGGACAAATTAATTAAGATGTAGTGAATGTTTGAAAACTTTTGGGCACAAAAATTTTAATTTTTTAATCATTTACTCTTATTTTAGCTTTTTACATACAATTTGATATTTCTGAGAGCTTATCTTGATAAAATTGCTTTTTCTATTACAGCCTGAGGAAGGCGCAGCAGTGCCGAAATTTGGTGAGTGGGATGAAGACAATCCTTCATCAGCTGATGGCTTTACTGGAATCTTCAACAAAGTGAGGGAGGAGAAGCAAACCAGTGCAACAAAAGTTCCTATGCTTACTGATGATTCAGCCTACCTCAATAGTTATCACCATGAAAAGAGAAGCAAGAGGTCTACTGTGAGTGTCTTATCCTTCTAGAAACTGAGCTCAATGACAAGACTAATAAAACAACAACATCAAGCCTTTGTCCCACTACGTGGGGTCGGCTACATGAATCCTTTTTCGCCATTGTGTTCTGTTAAAATTCAAATTCTCATTTAAATCTAATAAAGAAAGATCATTTCTAATATTTTCTAACCAAGTCTCTTTAGGTCTACCTCTACCTTTTTTAACATAAGTCAAATTTAATACCTCAACTTTCCTAATCGGGTCATCAGAAGGTCTCCGTTTAATGTGAACAAACCATCTAAGACGACTCTCTCTAATCTTATCTTCCATTGGAGCTACTCCAACCTTTTCATGTATATGCTCATTTCGTATCCTGTCTCTAAGGGTAAAATGACCAGACAATACAACAATAACAACAACATCAAGCCTTTATCCCACTACGTGGGGTCAGCTACATGAATCCTTTTCCTTCATTGTGTCCTATTAAAAGTCAAATTCTCGTTTAAATCTAATAAAGAAATGTCATTCCTGATATTTTCTAACTAAGTCTTTTTAGGTCTGCCTCTACCTTTCTTAACATAAGTCAAATCTAATATCTCTACTTTCCTAGTCGGGTCATCGGAAGGCCGTTGTTTTATGTGACCAAACCATCTAAGGCGACTCTCTCTATTCTTATCTTCTACTGGAGCTATTCCAACCTTTTCACGTATATGCTCATTTCATATCCTATCTTTAAGGATAAAGCCACTTATCCACCTGAGCATCCTCATCTTTGCCACACTTAATATTATGCTTCTCTTTTAATGGCCAACATTCGGCATCATAAAGCATTGCAGGCCTCATCACCATCTTATAGAATTTTCCCTTAAGTTTGAGGGGTACTTTTCTATCACACAACAAGCCCGATGCATTCCTCCACTTCAACCATCCAACTTGAATTCTGCTGATAATATCTCCATCTATTTTACCATCACTCTGAGCAATATATCCAAGATATCTAAAACATATACTCTTATTAATGATTTGATCGCCCAAAGTCACAATCCCCTCACTAGGTCTATTACTACTAAAATTACACTCCATATATTTCGTTTTAGATCTACTCAAGCGAAAACCTTTAGACTCTAAGGTTGACCTCCATAATTCAAGTTTACCTTCAACTCCCTCTCTAGTCTTATCAACAAGAAGAATATCATCAGCAAAAAGCATACACCAAGGTACATCCTCTTGCAAATGTCTAGTGAGAACATCCATGACTAGAGCAAAAAGATATGTGCTTAGGGCTAATCCTTGATGTAACCCAACCGAAATAGGAAAATACTTAGTCAAACCACCTTGTGTTTGAACACAAGTAATAGCTCATGCATACATATCTTTAATGATTTGAATATAAGCGTTATTAACTCCTTTCTTTTCAAGATCTCTCCATAACACTTCTCTTGGAACTTTATCATATGTTTTTTCTAAATCAATAAATATCATATGTAGATCCTCCTTATTTTCTCTATATTTCTCTATCAAACCTCTTAATAAATGTATGGCTTCCATAGTCGACCTACCCGGCATGAATCCAAATTGATTTTGAGAAATATTAGTATCACGCTGCAACCTATGCTCCATAACTCGCTCCCATAGTTTTAAAGTATGACACATTAACTTAATTCTTCTATAATTCGCGCAGTCTTGTGCATTACATTTATTCTTAAAAATAGGAATTAACACACTCGTTTTCCACTCATTTGCGCCCCCACCCACTAAAAAAAAAATACCAGACTAATAATCAAACAAATTTTCATTGTTTGCAGATTTGCTCCTGCTTCAACTGGGGGAAGAAGTGAGGTAAGTATGCATTGAGTACTGCAAAAGCCTTTCATTTGCTTGTAAATATCATCTAGAGAGACTACTTATGAGGGATTCATGTATTTAGAAGTTCCATTCTTTTGCTTTGTGCCTTATGCTGATAAAACTGGTGCTAGAAAATGTTAATTTTCCTCTGTGTCATCTCATATATTGACAAATACAGCACTTTCTTCTTGATTTGTTTCCATTAAAATTAATTTATCCAATTATTGGAAGAGATTAAGTAATTGTAATATCTGTTTTTTCTTACCTTTTCTTATTTGTTTCTTTCAGTCTCTTGGTTTGAATGATTAAGATCTCAACTTTGTTAGTTGTCTAATGCATTCAATTTAGTATGTTGGTTTTTCAAATATGATCCAAAATGATTTCTGTAAAATTATTTTGTATCAGATTTGAGGAGTCAAAAGACTAAGGCTTCGTTTGGGATGACTTTCTTATTACTTTTAAAGCAGCTTTCTAGTATAAAAATTTAAATTTTTGTACTAAAAAATTGCTTTAAGAAGTAATAAAAAAACCGTGCCAAACGAAGCCTAAAACTGTCCTATGTAAATGATTTAGAGGTCATTTAGACCTTCTCTCATGATTACTTTTGGATCTAAGTATTGAGATTTAGATTTAATTGATGCAATATTAATATAGTTATATTTTGTATGAATTACAACTCTGTCTGGGATGCAATATCATTTTATAAAGTTGGTTGTGAAGTTGCTATAAAGAAAATAACTTAGTTATTTTGGTGGTAAAAAATAGCTTTACACCACAGATTTTTGAATTGTAAGAATACAATAAAAAAACAGTAGCTAAACAAAAGAGAAAAGGGCCAATATGATTTCTCGACTCTTTATGACAGATCAAACTGGTCCCCAACTATATTAAAGGATAATTTTGTTCACTCAACTCCTTAAAAATGAACTAAAATAATTTCACAATGAAACTATTTTGGTTCATCTTTAAGAACTTCAGGTATCAAAATGATCTTTTAATATAATTGAGGATCTGATCTTTTTCTCCTAGATATATAAAGTTATAATTGTTATCTAAAAAGTAAAGCAACTAAAAATTTATTGCAAGTAGACCATAAGTTTGATTTGAATGTAATTATTCAGTAATTCAGTTCAGCTTGTGGAGTCTGAGTTTCTTATGTGTGAGAGGCCTACAAGAGATGTGTTGGGGTACTATCAGTAATAAATACTTGTCGCCTTGTTCCCTCCACAGGGGGTTGGGTGGCTGATGAAGGAAGGGCAGAACATAAATACTTAAAAAAAAAAAAATGGAGATTTTTTGTGAATAATTACATTTTCTAGTGATTAATTAATATTCAAAATTTTAAAATGAAATATTAATTTTTTTTTTCGTTTGGATGTGATATGTTTAAATCATTAAGGAATGCTTTATTGTGTTTATTTTGCTTTAATTAACTCTGTTATTAGTTCTTTCAAATTTATCTGAGTGTTAGGCTTTATTTGGAACGATTTTTTTAATTGTTTTTTAAAACAGAGTTTTAATACAAAAATTAATTTTTTTGTATTAGAATTCAGTTTTAAGAAACAATAAAAAAATTCATCCCAAAAGATGCCTTAGGTTTTGTTTGAGAAAACTTTTTTATTGCTTCTTAAAGTAACTTTTTAGTACAATATTCAAATTTTTATACAAGAATGTCGCTTTAAGAAGCAGTAAGAAAGTAGTCCCAAACAAGGCTTCGTTTGGGATAGCATTCTTTCTGCTTCTTAAAGCGGCTTTCTAGTACAAAAAAATTAAAATTTTGCATCAGAAAATTGCTTTAAGAAGCAGTAAGAAAGCCGTCCCAAATGAAACCGAAGTCTTAAGCTTAATTTGGAACAATTTTTTGTCACTATTTTTTCATTGATTTTAGAAAATTGTACTAAAAATTTGCTTTAGAAAAGATGGAAAAAGTCAATCCAAAAGAAACTTTAGATTATGTTTTGTTTGGGATAACTTTCTTATTGCTTTTTAAAAGTGACTTTTTAATACACTAAAATTTTTCTTGCAACACTCCATGTTCGTTCATTAAATTTTTGACATTCCTTAGTTTATAAATCTTGCCTCTCTTTAAAATGACTAACATTTAAAGAGGAATAGCCTTCATCTAACAAGAAATCAAAGAAAGATATAAGTGGGTTCTATCTCAAGAGGAATTAAGAAAATAAATCCATAGCAAGGAAAACTAAGAGACATAACTAATGATTCAATCAAGAAAAAATAAATTTTCTGCTTAAAAAATAGAAAAAAGGCAAAAAAAAAAAACCCAATTGAAGTAAATTAGATGCTTATGATGCATTGGTATGAATAAGAAGGCGTGCATAATATACCCCTAAATGCAGGCACTCGCCTTAGAGGAGCTTGACCGAGAGAGACATGCTTCAAAAGAGATAGAATAAGAGAGGCACTTGCTCCAAAAGAATTTATCATGATAGGTCAATCGCACTAGGAAGGGTGAACCCTAGAAGAATTCACCATCGTGAGGGCGCTCGCCTCTATTAGAGGATCTCTCACTTCATCAGTAGGAGATGCTCACCAATTCTAACTAAAAAATAGAGTCTACGCCCGCCTAGATGAAACCTTAGCCTAATAGGTTAATTGTGAGAGGCACTTGCTAGAGGTACTCACAAGAGGTGACCCAAGGTCACAAAGGAGATTGTCAAATTGCAACCACAAAGTCATATCAATGTATTTGAAGCAGTCAAATAACATATTACTTATTTATTCATTAGGTGTTATCTCTCTACTGACCTAAAATCTAATTTTGAAGAATTGTTCATTTATCTTTTAATATACAACAGCTAGAACTACCTAATTTATTTTATCAACATAAATACCAGTGAAAATAAAACTATCGATTGAAAAATCAATATATACATCAATATTTATTTTCCCCAAAATCATGCACACTACTCAGAATCTATACAATCATATTATAACTACTCTGTTACGAGTACAAAAGAATTGCTAATTAACAAAAACCTAAACTTGAATGATCATGATTGATCTCATTTTCCTACTCCCCTGTGTTGATCTGAAATCATTTAACCACATATAATGAGCTCAAGGGCCCAGCAAGTAACCAAATTCTATAATTGAACTCAAAGAAAGACGAAGGAGTAATATGCATTTCAGCTGTCAAATCATAATATAAATAATCATATGATCATGAAGTAGGTAGTAATAGTAAAGTCTATAGACTGTAAAATAATCCAGTGAGAAAATCAATAAATCAGTATGGGTGTCAGATCAATAAAGCAATCAATGAATCAATGTTATAAATTTGTAAATAAATTGTATAATGCGATAAAACCAAAAAATTGGTAAGAACTGCGGAATCATATCAATGTAGTAAAATAATATAAATGAATGCACATGCATAATATTAATATCTTAATTACATGCTCAGTATATTATATGCTAAGTATATAATATACTCAGTATAAGTACTGTGAATCAATAGTGATCTATATTAATCAATCAATCATTTTATCTTTATCATGCAATCATTTTTATTCAGTCGTATCATTAAACCATTCTGGTCAGTTTATAAATTATAACAATAGTATCAGTATATGTACTTCATAACAACAATCAGTAATGGAAATTAGTGTCTCAATATCAATGTTAGTACAATATCAAAATATAGTAATCAACATTCGTATTTAAGTAATCAATAATTAGTATCATTAATAAGTAAGTATCAATGATTAATAATTAATAATAAATATTTTTCCACCAAATATTCATGTGAGGGTATCTTGCTCCTACACTTATGACTCATAATCAGTTGCTTCTTATGATTCCCAATCAGATACTCGTTATAACTCTCCTTGAATTAAATGAATCAGTCATCCCCACTTCTTATAACTCTCAATTAGACTCCAGCTCCTTATGATTCATATTGTTAAATTGGTGAATCTTGAAGGCATCACATGGGATAATCATTATATCATTTTCTATCAAATCAATATCAGTACAATAATCCTTTCAATACACATTAATTGTTTGTATTAACACTATATTTAAATAAAAATACTCAATTATTTGTTCAGTGCAAATCATACAAAATTCAATAACTTCTATTTTACTTAATAAAATTTAATAATATTGCAGTTAAACTGCTTATATTGTCGGCATCTATCACATACCAAAAAGTTATGCATTGAAAGTTTACTAACAATTAAGATATGTTAACTTTTGTAAGTTTAACCAAATTAAAATGCATTAAACACAAAATTCTTGAAATAAAAAATATGATAACGATTCCTTATAATGTAATAAAAAAATCTCCCAATATGATCAACTGATAAAAATCACTATATAGCCTATAAACCCCATGTTTCCTTTTCCTCTCCTCTCTTTTTTCTTCTCAAATTCATTTTCTTCTTATGTAAGCCAAATGAATAAGGATTTTAATGCGTTAAGATTTTTATAATAAAATAATAATATAATATAAATATAATTATATAATTTATTTAGTTTTTATTATAAATTTTAGATAAATTCTTTTATATTTTTAAATTCAAACCTAAAAAGTTATAGAAAAATATTTATAAAATAACTCAAGATATTTAGAAAATTTTAGTAAAATCAAATTGGAAAACAAAAACCTAACGGTCTCAAAACCTCAATTTATGCCTACATTTATTCGTTTTTAAAGAATTTGCACCAATGTACAAAAATTGCAAAAAAAAAAGTTTAATTAAAACACTACAATATCTATGCTATGACGAGGATTGTTTGTGTTTTGGATTTATAATGACTCATGAAAAAAAGTTATTTCACTGGATCAAAATATGAGTTATTACAACCTCTCATATAGCCTTCATAATTGTATAAATAATGGGTTGAATACTTTATTGGTACAAATTAATTTCATATTTACTATTTATGGGAGTAAAAGAACTCCAATGCTATTTTATTACTCATCCATCTCTCCTTTCTCCAATTCTATAGCTCTAGTTAGTTTTTTTTTTGGGTAAAATGCGGGCTTAGCCCAATTTCATTGAGTAAAAAAAGAACAAGTTACATGTGTAAAAAGAAAAAAAGAGCAAAATTGTGAGAGAGCTACATAGGCAGCAAGAAAGATATCATCATAATGGTGCAAAAAAACACATGTAAAGCCAAAAAAACTGAGGAAGGGCGAAAGATTAACGGCTCAGATTTAGTAGATTGCCTCCGATAGACCGAAAAAGAAGTCCCCCTATTGCAAGAGTTGCCATCTAAGTAAATAGTTGCAATAGTCGTCGTCCAGGGGGAGAGGATAGCAATCCACCCATCATAGCCCCCAACAACCTCAGAACAGAAATCCAGCAAGCTTGGAGAAAAAGAGAAGAAGATTTGACTATAAAAATCAAAGATGAAAGTCAAGCCAGAGAAAGAGAGCTACAGAAGATGACGTAAACATCTCCATTTGTCCACTTTCCACTTTTGTATCTTAATAGCAATAGCCTTTTTTATATGGATTTTCAAAGTTACCAGGCTCTTGTGACAATTAGAAAATTTTTTATCATTCCTCTCTCTCCAAATAGAGTATACAGTAGCCCAAAGCTTTAATAAATTGAAGCATAACCTTTCCAAATTAAAAGAGCCACCAGCTTTCAAAAATTCCAAAATCTGGAGTAAATTAGGTTGCATAAGAAAGGTGTTCAGAGAATGCAGCATTTCAGTGATAATACAGTGAGTGAAATCACACTAAAAAAAGAGACGAGAAAGAGATTCAGGAGTATCCAAACAGAAACAACAATTTGGATCAACCAAAATATTCTTTCTAATAAGATTATCCACTATATTTAATCCCCCAACCAGAGAGAGCCATCCAAATATAGAATATCTCAAAGCATAATGCTTGTGCCAAACAAATTCATGCCATGTCACCTCATTATCAGATTTGTAAAAATCCTTCACAAAAAAAGCAAAGCAATGCTTACCATCAGCCCATACCAGAGACGGAGCAGAACCATTCCTAAGAATAGGGATGGAACTAATAACATTATAAATTTCTTCATGACAGCCATTAGAAATAACCTACCCAGCTTCATTAAATAGCAAATTTAGAGGAGCATTAGCAGGGAAATGCTTGAGAAGGGATTGATGGTAATCAAAATCACATATACTACGGCCACCACACCAATGATCTCATTTAAGAGAAACCATAGAGTTAACAGTAACTCTAAAATTCATATTCGGTTTTGCAAAGTTAGCAGAACTGCAAATGCTCTTCCACATGGAGGAGGAATAAAGGGGCGGATTTTTCCAAGGAGATCCGTATTTAATAAGAAACCAATGCGACAGTAAGGCATCACCATTGTAAATCCTCAAAATTAGTGAACAATCAAAAGCATAACGGAGAGCTTGAAAAGATGGCAGTCCTAGACCACCAATAGTTTCAGGTTTACAGGTGTTGGCCCACGATACCATATAAAGTTTTTTTTGCAGTGATGTCATCAAAATAGAGGAACCTAGCAGATAGTTTAGCAATTTGCTTACAATAGCTTTTAGGTATGATGGCCCCTCGAATCCAATAAGCAATAGAGTTTCAGATGGTGAAACGTAAATACTGAAGTCTACCTGCAAAAGAAAGGGATTTCGCTTTCCAACCCAAGAGCTTGTTAGAAATTGTGTCAAGAAGAGAGGAGAAATTAGATATGAGGATTCTCTTAATGGAAATGGGCATCCCCAAATAAATAAGCTTGTGACAGAAGTTTGGGATATTAAGAGAGTCACAAATATCTTTAACATGAGGATTGTTAGGTTGCACAATAATAGAGCTCTTATTCGGGTTGATAATAAGCCCAAAAGAAGAAGCAAAAGCGGTAAGGATACCATTAAGGACATTGCAATTAGCAAGAGAGGCCTGTCCAAAAATTAGAAAATCATCAACATAAAGAAGGTGAGAGAGGTGGAAACCACTAATGTCAACATGTTGAAAGAAGTTTCCCTGAATTTGATCATCAAGCAAACAAGATAAAGCATCCATGGCAAAGCAAAAAATGTAAGGACTAAGTGGACAACCTTGGCGCAGACCAATAGAGGAAGAAAAATAACCTTCAAGATTACCGTCAATGCAAATAAAGAATTTGACGTTAGAAATACATGCCTTCACCCATTGAATGAAAATTTGAGGGATCCCCTTTTGTGCCATTCTTTGGAGGTCAAATTCTCTAGAAAGAGTATCAAAAGCCTTTTTGATGTCCAATTTTGCGCACATGTACCTAATATTGGTACATTTCTTAAAGAGACCCAACATTTTAGCAGCCAAAATGACATTATAAGTAGATACCCTTTTGTTTATAAAACCTGCTTGAGCCGGATGAATAATCAAAGGCATAAAAATCTTAAGCCTTGTCGCAAGAATTTTGGCTATTATTTTATACAAGGTATTGCAAAGAGAAATAGGTCTGAAATATGATATAGAGCTAACATGAGTAGATTTGGGGATTAGAGCAATGGTTGTGGCTTTTAAGCAGTTAGGAATGTAACCTTTATTAAAAAAGGAAGATACAACCTTATAGAGAGAAGGCCCAAGGATGTGCCATCCGGTCTTATAAAAGTGGAAATTAAATCCATCGGGTCCAAGGGAGGAGGAAGACGCTCCCGAGAAGATAGCATGCTTGATTTCATCATAAGTAATCGGGCCAACCAGGAGAGATTTCAAGTTATCCGGTACCTGCTTACCAATAGGAAAAGAGGCAATCTCAGGGATGCTTGGGTTAGAAGGGTTGAGAAGTTTTTAGAAATGCTGAATGATGGAGTCTTTGGCGTTAGTAGATGAGTCATGACTATTATCCATCACAGAGAGAAGAGCAGAATTGTTAAAAGATCTCCTCATTCTAATTCTAGAATAAAGAAACTTGAGATTGTCTTCACCATCTTTAAGCCATTTAATTTTTGCCCTTTAAGAAGCCCAAGAAGCCCAGCTAACAGTAAGATCCGCAATGTCTCTATTAACCAATTTAAGAGAAGAATTAATATGCTAATTTGTAGGATTTGAGTGAAGAGAAAATAAAAGAGAGTTTTGCTTCTCCCTAAGAGTATGAAGAGAATTCTCCATAGGCATAGCAGATGCCCACTCCTTGGCTTTGATACAACTTTTAAACTTTCTTAGTTTTTCAATGAAGTCAACAAGGGAATTACCAACACATGGCAGCATGAAAATCTATAATAAACTTCCCCAATAATCATCTTTAAGAGTCCAAAAATTTCTTAAATTGGAAACGCTTGGCATTAGAGAGAGTATTGCTACCCAATAGAATAAGGGGTGAGTGATCAGAACATAGGGGATCACCTAACCAAATAATGAGCTTGAGGAAAGCTAGACAAGCCAAGCTTCATTGACCAGAATTCTATCTAATTTGATGTGGATTGGATTGTCCGTTTGCTGATTAAACCAAGTAAATGAAGTGACTAGTTGAAGGAAGATCAACCAATTGATTTTCAAAATACTGGTATTGAAGTCTTTTAAGCGACTAAATTACAGCGGAGTGCCCCCCATTTTTTCATTTTGATATTTGCATCAGTTAAAGTCTCCCATAATGATCCAGGGCATATCAGTAGACAGAGCATTGTTTCTGAGTTGATCCCAAAGAAGAATTCTTTCCTCGACAGAATTAGACCCATAAATAATAGAAATAAAGAAGCTTCTAGAAAAAGCTTGGGTAAGCTGACCAAGTAATCATTTGCGGAGAAAAAAAGGAAGGAGTAAACTTCACTTTATTGGAATCCCATTTGATCCAAATTCTACCATATACAGAATAGCCAAAATTGTTGCAACTGTCTTCACAGTCAAAAAGGTCATGTGAAGCTTTAAACCAAGGGTCCATAATAAAATTCAAATGAATCATGTTTTCCAAAAGACATAGCATATCAAGCTTATGAGATTTTATGAGATCCTTGCAAACTATAACTTTGCTGGGGTTGTTAAATCCCCTTATGTTCCACATGGCAATATTGGGGAAGGTCATTGAGATTTTGAAGAGGTGGCTTGAGGCTTTCTAGATTGCTTGCCTATGGTATTTTTAGCCTAAGAAGAGGATTGGGGAGGTTGGTGTGTAGTAACGACCTTTGGTATGGGAGGAAAATCTTCAGTAGAGAAATCAGTAACAGCAGGACGAGTAGCCGGCTGCTCTTTCAATAGGGCATCAAACTTATTAGGAGAGATGATAGATTTAGGAGCATTCTCAGGAATGAAAGGAATAATCTCACTAAGTATAGATTCCTCCATGGATGAGTTGAGATTAGGAATGGATTCGGTAGGTTGGGGGTACGATTGGGAAACATCAGGTGGAGCTTGCATAAAGGAAGTTGTAGCGATATCTGGGACAATGGTAGGAGGGTGACTTGAGGATGGTGGAGCTAAAGTAGCAGTATGGGAAGAAGAGTTTGGAGATGTATTTTTATTTGGGGATTGAGGGATGGAAGAGAGCTTTTGTTGTATAAGAAGCTGTGTAAGAGGATGGGGCTTCTTATGTTGTTGAGAGGTAATAGAAGCAGTGGGATTATGATTTCTGCTACGAAAACATGTTCGGTTAAGGTTAAGAGCGCGAGATGAGCTCCTACCTCTAACAACAGTTCCAGCTTGATGTCTGTAATATCTCGTTTCCTTACTGTTCCTCTCTGATTTGGATTTTCCTCCCAGAATCGGCCAGGACGAAATTTGGATCGTCCAGGCCGATCAGTGCATTGAACAGCTGATTTCTGAAGTGCTTTCTGGAATGATTTCTGGACGAAATCGTCCAGGCCGATCGAGGTATCGTCCCGGGACGATTAGTGGATGGCACAAGTCAGTGAGTAGGGGTTTTTATCGCCTATGAACAGTATTAATCGTCCTGAAAAATCGTCCCAGGACGATGGGAATTTGGTCTGATCGTCCAGGACGATCGAGACGATCGGCCGGGCCGATATGAGCATTACTTAAGGAAATGAGCTCGTTTTGAAGAGAGAGAAAAATCATATTAAAAAATCAGATATTTTGTAGAGAGAGAAAGAGAAAGGAAGAAAAGAGAAAAGCTGGTTTTCGGAGACCGCGGAGCGCTTTTCGTCCGACGCTGCTGTTGGGAAAAGTGTAGATCTCGTGGTAAGGACTCCGAACCCTGTTTCTGTTTTCAGAGATTTTGTGTTTTGACCGAGATATGATCTGTTTTGTGTTTTCGTAGTCGACTTTTCGACATGGTTTTGATTTGACACAACTTCCACCGCACAACTTCTGATATGTTATAGATATAATTATTGTACACGATTTGACTGTATTCTACGAAGATTTTACCGGTCGGAATTGATTCTACGAGATTTTAATCGAATTCTACGTGATTTTAATTGAATAGAATAATATCATGACCTGATTTGATTTGGATTTTATAGATCGATAGTCTTGTATTGACGCTATTGATATTCTACTGTAATTTGGAAAGATTTGGAAACTGTGTCTTTTTGGCAGGATTTTTGTGTAAATTTGACCGACTACCGTTATGCTGCCCGATTTTCGTACGATTCCTTAATTGTATGAAATTGATAGATTGAACTGATATGCATTGATTATTGATATGATTGCTTTAATATCGACTATTGAATTGCTTATTGATTGAATTGACTATTGATACTGATCGCAAGTGGAACCTGGTTGAACATTGGTGGAGATTGATTGATACCTGTACAGGATGGTGGGCCGACGAGCTTTCCTTTAAACCATTGATCATTGATATAACGATAGGGAGACATAAGGAGTTTATCGATATGCCGACGGGCGAAAAGAGTGACGACTCTTATTGATTGAACCAATGTATTATCTACAACAGCAATATGGATTCTACAACAGCAACATGACCAGTAGATTGTACTTGTTCAGTATATAGTATTGAATTGCATGTTTACTGTATTGCTTTATTGATTCATTGATTTATAGATTCCTGCTTTATCGACTTTGATTGGATTTACTAGATCGTACGATTTCATTGATTTCACTGATCGATTTCTGTGCATTGACATTGAACATTGATATAGAAATGGATGAATATAGATACTGCATTGATAGCATGGACATCGTACTACTACTTGTAGATTCATTGTTATTGCTGCCTATAGACTTATAGATTTACTGTTGCTACTATTCTACACCGCATTGACTGTTTTATAGATCCTTGTCTCGTATCGCTTTTCTCTACTGATTCTATTGATTTGATCGTATTGATTTGATTGACGACGTTGATTGACTTAATTGATTTATCGAATTGCCTGCCGCTGCATTGATTGGTTTTATTGACTATTGATTTCCGCTGCATTGACTCATTGACCATTGACTGATTCGGATTGAATAGATTGACATGCATATTGATAGCATTGCCGAGCTTTGATTTCAGTTATAGGTATTAGGTGACCTGCTGGGCTTTGTAAAGCTCATTATATGTGGTTGATATTTTCAGGTCAGGGCTCGGGAGCAGGAGATAGGCATTGATCCAGATCTACAGGTTTAGTGCTTTTGTTAGATTGATGATTCTTTTGTACTCAGGACAGGATAGCTTTTCTACTTGTATTGATAGTGTAGTTCCTGAGTATTGTATATGATGTTTTGAGATATGAATCGTCTGTTATATTGAAGTTTTAAATGTTATTGATGTTTGATAGATTGCTTACTGAAGGATTTATAGATAACTCTGGTAAATTGTTGCGAATTGATCGACATTCTTTCCAAGTTAGATCTCGGAGCGTGACAATGTCCTAGATTACTAGTAGGTTGCGCATTATGACCAGCCAAGGATGGACAATAAGCAGATGAATAAAACAGTTAGTCACAGTTTTCACAAGTATTTGGTCTCCACTCATATTGAACTTTCAAATTAAACACTTCATCTTCAATAGAAATAAGGATGAAATCAGGGTAAGAGGATTTACTATTAACATGAACACATACCCGAGCGTAAGTTAATCGTGATTTTTGCGCCGTTAAGGCATCTATGGCTAGGAGAATTCCCACCTTGCTGGCAATCCTAGAAATTCCTTCTGAGTTCCAAACACACAAAGGAAGGTCCAAAATCTTTATCTAAATTGGGACAGTAGTGAAGTTTTCCCTTTTAGGCTTGAACCTAGGAAACCATTTTTGAAGCACAAATGGTTTACCTAGGATGTACGACACACCAATGTTCCAAACCATATCATAATCCACACAAGATGAGAACTTGATAAGGAAAAAACCATCGCTAATGTTAAACAGTTGGATATTACTTGGAGTTTCCAGGTTTTCCTAAGAGCAGCCAGAAGGGATTCGTAATAGGGGCGCCTACCAACTGAAAAACCAACCAAGGAGAGGTTCCATTCTTCAGCAGTAGCATTCGTCTTTTCCCTTTGAAATATTAACACCTCGTCTCACGGTGGAAGACAAGAATATCTTTGGAAGAAAGGCTTTTCAGGTTGACGAAATTAGCCCAAACAAGATGCAACTAAGGGAGCGTCGCAGAGGAATAAGAGAGAGGAACCTATGGAGGAGGGTCCCCTTAGGAGGAGGAAGAAGAACGGCGGCAAGCAGGTCGCCTAGGGTTTTCCCGTAAGAGAGCTTCAGTTCCTTACCTAGTTAGTTTTGCCAGTAGTGTTTAACTGTGGGCAAATTTAGATCCAACATCCAGAAAGGTGTGATAAGCATGACATTTATTCCATGACAAAAAAATAAACACTACGAGAAGTATAGTAGCATGATAGGAAGACACCAGTAAATATGGGAATTCAAAATTTTATAACTCATCATAATTTGATGGAGATGGATTATATAAGCACAAGGATGATCTAAGGAGTATTAACATCTAAAACGTTGCAAGCCTACATCTTGGAGTTGAGATAAGTTCTTTAGGTGAATAACTTGGTTAGGCAAGTCGAGGCCGCGGGGTAGGTAAAAGCTTACACTTGGAGTGGTATATATATATATATATTTGGAAATTAATGAACTTATTTCTAGTGTCTTCTTATGCTAAAGAGTGCATTTTATATATCATGTATAAACTTCTACATATTATGTATAATGCTTATACATAGCATGTATAATGCTTGTACATAGTGTGTATAATGCTTGTACATAACGTATATAAACTTGTACATATTGTATATAATAATTGTACATAGCGTACGAGTGTCAAATTTATAAAATAATCGTCATATTAGTAATACCAATCAATACATAAATCATATAAAATATCAAATCAAATATCGATAAAGACTGTCGAAATCAAATCAATGTAATGAAATCCTAAAATCATATAGAAATCTACACATGCTATCCAAACATTCTATATAGCATGTTGGGTATACACATGCATATTATCAATACAATGAATCATTAGTATTAAATAATATCATAATCTAAATCGATAATAATAATAATCCAATTGTAGGAGCAGTAGAATATTACATTAATAGTAAATTTTTGTAGTAATAATAAATCTATATAATAATAAGAATAATATCTCAAAAATATGTATTTTAGTAGTCAAACTAAACAAGTAAGAAGTCTTTGTCTATCACGGTGTATTTCAGTATTATATCAATATTAGTAAATTGCCCCCCCCCCCCCTAAAAAAAAAATTTTTTTTTTAATAGTAGGGTAAAAAATTAAAAAAAAAAAATTTGCCCCTTCTCAAAATTTATTTTTGCCCCCCCTAAAAAATTCCTTTATCCTAACTTGTCCTAAAATATCTATATATTTCTATACATTTAGTTCTAATATTTTCTTTCAAGCTTTTCATGACAGTTTAATTACACATTTTTTCTTTATTTTTCTTGCTTAAATTTTTTAAAAAAAGCTTTTCGTAATATATATAGATATATAATAATATTTTTTTAATATTTAATTATTCATGTGTTACATTTGCCCCCCCTCAAAATTGAAGCTGGTTCCGCCCCTGCTTATAACTCTCAATCAATATCATGATAATCAACACATGATAACACCAAATAATATTTAAAGGAAACTCGTCGACCCACCATCCTATATAGGTCAATCAGTCTCCAACCAATGGGTCAACTAGTCTTTACTTTTTTATTTCACACATGAATATTATTATCACAATACTATAACATTAATAGTAACATACTATTACTCAAGCACATATATATACATCCATTTGTAATGCATTGTAGCAAATAATGTATAATTGAGCTTAATTAAGAAGATGTCAAAATGTCCTAACGATAGACAACAAATAATCCTATTAGGCAAAAACGTACATTTTTAGAAAATTATCAAATTATTAGGGATTATGTAAAATGAGGTTTTAAGACTTTTATTGTACTACACCACTATTTTTAGACGTTAAAATAAATTATTAGGCATATAAAAATCATTGTATTTTTAAAATCACCACATGAAACATCTCAAATAAATACTCAAAATATTTATAATTTCGATTTCTATAACATACAAAAAGTTATGCAGTGAATGTTTTACCAATATAAAATTATTCATATTTTTCGATAACGAAAATACAAATTTGATAAAAAAAATCAAGAATACAAAATCTTTGAAATCAAAAATAGGGTAAAGGGTCCTTACAATGAGACAAACAAATCTCCCAACAGGCTCAACTGACGAAAATCGCTCAGCGGCCTCCAATCTTAACTTTTATTTTCTTTCTCTTATCTTTTTCTCTAATTTCCTTAAACAGTTCTCTGTTTTTGAAAAACAGCATGAAAAAGGATTTAAATATTTTAGTGACTTATGATATTTTCCATTAAAATAATAATTTAATATTATATTATTAATTTAATCAATTTTTTTAGTATAAATTTAAATAAATTATTTTAGGACTTTAAAAATTATAAAAAAATATCCACAAAATAAATCATTTTATTTAAAAAATATTAATGAGATCGGTTTACAAAATAGACACCTGACAATCCCAAAATCCTCACTTGTACTGTCATATATCAATTTCTTAAGGATTTTTACTTGTGACGAAAAATTACGAAAAAAATTGTGTAAGTAAAATACTACGATCAAAATACTATGCCAAAGATGGATTGCGATTTGAAATTATAATGATTCCCAAAAAAAGACATAATCAAAATACGGGCTATTTCACCACAGGTCCCTACTAACCTTAAGCTAAGTAACTCATATCTAAAATTTTCATGTCTAACACTCAATAAATTTATCTCTTAATTTTTGGTGAGCCCATAGAACAAAAAAAAGAAAAAAAGTTATAGAGTTTGCTTAAATTTGAAGTTTAATGCTTCTAATTCAATCAAAAATAGAGACTAACACTACAAAATTTTTAGCCCAAAGTATGCCCCATAAAGGTGGACCAACTTTAATACATGGATCAAATTGATCTCAACTCAAGGCTAAGTAAGCAAGCCATAAGACTACCCCCTGCAAGCGAGTCAAGGCCCACTTTTAGTAGCCTAATCACGCCTTTGTTGGGGAAAATAGATTCCACTAATTGGAGAAGCAATAACCACTTCTTTCTTAATGATACTCATAATTTTTGTATCTCACCCTATTTATTAGTTGGCAAAAATAATAAATGATTTTTGTCTAATTCTCTTATTTTTTACAAATAGCTCTTTAAAAATACTAGATAATTGGAGAACTAAATGTATACCTCCTAAATATGAACTCAACATCTAAATGAGTGCGAGAGCTAACAGAGGAACTCACTTCAAATAGCTAGACAAAGAGTGACACTTACATCAGAAGGGGTTCACCAAGAGAGGAACTTCCCGCAAAAGTATTTATCATGATAGATCACTTGCTCAAGGAAGGGTGAATCTCGAAAGAACTTTCCCTTATGTGGGTGCTCGTTTCTACTAGATAACCACATCAACAGGCGATACTCACATATGTCAACTTAGTAATAGCAACTACACTTGCCCAACATACACCTTAGCCTAAGAGGTTGTTCGCCAAAGGAACTAATTAGAGGTATTTGTTGAAGGAACTTGCCAAAGATACTTGCTAAAGGAACTTCCCAAAGGTACTTGTAAGAGCCACTCATTGTAGGCATTCATCAGAGTTGTCCCAGGGTCACGTCATAGATAGTAGTCCACATGCTGTCATCGAGTCCTATCCATGAATATTTATCAATCAAATCATATATTATTTTATTATTCCTTAGATGCAGCATTTCATATAACATTCTTAACCCTATAAATGTGAGGTTGAAAGGCACTTCTTGGCATGACTACATGTCATTTTTGTTATTTAAAGAGAGTAAAACAATCTCGGAGCTCTTCTATGTACTTACATATCTCCTTTCTCCTACTATATTATCATTTTAGTTAGGCTTACAAATAGTGTTAGAGTATTCATGGACATGTAATGAACGAAATATTGAAATATTATATTTTAAAAATTAAAAAGCTATATTTTATTTTTTGAATTAAATAAATATTAAAAATAATACATCACTTGATTGACTTGTCTCATCTCTCTTCATTTTAATTGTTTATAGAATCATAAGTATATTTAAATTTATAAAATATCTCAAAATAAATAAAATATTATAAATTGTTAGTTTAATGTTTGAAAAATAGATTTTAAAAAATAAAATATTAAATATTATAAAATTAGATCAAATAAAAAATAATAATTATATATCTTTAACATAAATTTATTCTATACTTATATATATAGTGTTGATCTAAATAAATGAGTAAATGACGTAGACAGATGGATCCCCATATTTCATTATTACCGCGACCACCCCACTCTCCCATAGAAGTGGCAGTTTCGTAGTTTTGGATAAAAACAGGACCACTTTACTAACTTACTCCTCGGTCCGATCGATCGAGCCCGCTATATAATTGTCATAGCCCGTCAATGAAGATGGAGAGAGACGAAGAAAACAGAGAGGGAATTTAAGGCAGAACGACGCTGCGGACGGCGGTGATCGTCCAGGCGAGGAGCTTGTGGCCGATTCACAGAGTTTGGGAGATGCTGCTGAGCTGCAACTTTGTTAGTCCAACCGTCGTTCGAGATGGTCCGACGGTCGCGCAATGCTGGCGGCGAGAGCCGTCGGTCGCCGCGCCAATTCGGCCGGGTGAGTCGGTCCTAGCGGCCTTGCGGTGCTCCCGGGCGGGCCATGAGGCGGTTGGTTTATGCGCGCCGGAGACCACGGAAGGCGGTGGAAAGGGATTTGCAGAGAGGCTGAGGCTGGGGCGGCTGGAAGAGGACGGGCTTTCGTATAAGGAGAACTTCATTGTTCGATGCTATGAGGTTGGGATTAATAAGACGGCAACTGTTGAAACCATTGCAAATCTCCTCCAGGTACCTACGAAGCTCCTTTTTTGTGTAAACTTTTCGAACTATTCTGGATCTCTGAAATGGGTTCGGTTTCGGTTATTTCGTACTTTTATTTCCGCGACACAATGAAGTTTCTAATTTACTAAACTTGTTTCTGTTTTGAGTAAGAGATTCTTTTTTTACTTTGAAACTTCAATTTTGCTGCATATTTTGTTTTTTATGTTTGCGCCTATAACCGGAGATGGAATTTGCATTTCCTTTACCCTCCTTCGTTCTCAAGTTCAAGTTTGTGGTTTTGAGAACGGTTTAGTAGCTTTTGCTTGTTATTATTATTATTATTATTATTTTGGCAATTGAGTTTGGATTTCCTTTAACATCTTTCGATTTCAAGTTCAAGTTCGTGGTTTTGGGAACGGTTTAGTAGCTATAGCTGACATAAAAAAAAAATTTATTTTTTTCAATTTAGTTTTTTTTTCGGCAAGTGAGCGCTCCGAGTTCAAAGGCGAGAAAATTTATTTTTGAATTCTCTGCTTGCTCCATTCAATTTCATCCATTCCTTTAAGATCTAATTTGTTTTTATGTTTTTATAAATTCATTGTAGGAAGTTGGTTGCAACCATGCACAGAGTGTTGGATTTTCTACAGATGGTTTTGCCACGACGACCACTATGAGAGAACTTCGCCTTATATGGGTCACTTCTCGCATGCACATTGAAATATACAAGTATCCTGCATGGTAAGGTAGTTGGTCTTTATTGACTTGACAGTATTTGTTCTTTGCTCTAAGTTTTCAAACTGTCATGGATACTTTGTTTTAGGGGTGATGTTGTCGAGATTGAAACTTGGTGCCAGGGAGAAGGAAAAATTGGCACTAGGCGTGATTGGATTCTCAAAGATTTGACCACTGGTTTAGTTATTGGCAGAGCGACAAGGTACTTATCAAATCTAACATTTTCTTTTATTTTTTTATATTTCATTTGTATCTTGAATTTGCAATAAAAGTGAGAATAATTCAAATCAACCCCTTTTGGGCATAGGCTCTTTGAATGAATGTTCATGGAATAATACGGTTTGTATAATTATGACATTCAGGCATTCCATGTAGATGATAATGGTGCTCTGTTTTTGAAGCTCATCGATGTTCTACCATTTACTTTTGTTAACATGGAATCATGTGATTGGCTTGCATGAATCTTTTATGTTAAAAGATTCATGCTGGTCAATAATGAATTTCCTGGCCAGCATGAGGATTACATAGGATGTAAAATGTGCGGTTCTGATTAATATTATAGAAATAAAGAAGTTGCTCCTTTTAAGTTCATTCTGATTCACTCTCTTTGATGTAGTACAATGATGTCAAATTAATTATAGTTGATGAAGAATGTAAGGCATTATTATGGCTAAATGAATGGTCAACTCTACAAGTATTACATGGCTAGAATATTAATATATTTTCATGCAAATGTTACAAATTTTATTTTGTTATTTCCTTTTTATTTTTCTTTTGTTTCATGTACTATTGTTTTTGCAAATGTGAGAAAAGAGAATAGTTATATGCATGTTTTATCACTTTGCATGAAAAATTAAATGTTAGTCATGCATTCTTCTGGGAGCCGATCACTTCAAGGGCATTTGGTCATCTAAAGTTAATATTGGGTGACCGCAGAGGTTGGCATTACATAAATAATTTCTTCTTAAAGATTTGAAGTGGATCAGAAGTAGTTTTCCATGAATATTTGGAATTAACATGACTAGCTTCTCCATGAAGGAGAGTTATAGAACTTGAAGTAGCTTCTCCATAAAAACTCTAAATTTAGGCTCTTTGATATTAACTATTAGGAGATAAAAGTTGAAGAACTAAAGTTTCATATTTTATAACTTATGTATTAATTTAGAAGGCTATAGACATTCCTATCCGTGTTTTTTCAAAATTTTATACAACTTTTGTACTCCCCTATGCTTTTTCATATTCTCCTTAAGATTCATGTTTGTGAAAATCAATATATAGCCATGAAATTAGGTTGTAAACTTCATGTTCTATAATACAAATTATATTTGCAGAGGTATGTATTCTTCTCTGGAGTTTGCTTAGTGACAACTCCTTAATCTTTGGTGTAGTGATTAGATCAACCCTCCTTTGGTGTGATGCTTGTTGTCTGTTATTTTTTTTTATTTTATTGGATTTTTTTAATTGTTCTCTTCCTCTCGTTCTATCTTGTTCTTCTCAAATTAAGTCTTCTAACTAAAATCAATTTCTATCCAACCTTATGTTTCTTCAATTCTACTGATGATGACATCAGAGATCAACGGCTATGATATGGAGTTTTTTTTTTTTTTAATGTGTTTTATGTACTAGTTTATTTATATCTCAGTTTTTCCCATTTTTACCCCTAGGGGTGGTTATGTGCTATTGTAGCCCCGAAGGGCATTTTAGTCATTGTTTCTTATTTTCATGAGGCCTATTTATAGGCTAGTTCTCTTGTATTTTGGAGGGGGATGATTATTGAAATGAAATTAAACTTTTCTCATGATTTCTTTGTGAGTTCTAGAGAGTGGTGGTGAAGCCTAGGAGAGGCTAACGGAGTACCCAACAGCCCACCGGTGGGTGAGCTCTTGGTTTTGTTCTTCTCTTTTATTTTCCTTCTTTTTCCCCTCCCCATTCTCTCCCACAATAGCTGGCTGCGGCCTCCCCCTTCTTCCCAAGCCGACCGCCTATTATTCCCCTACCCATCTTCCCAAACCCACTGCTCCACACACCCGCCTCCTTTCCACATCCCGTCGGCGTCCCCACCCTACATCCCAGACCCGCCGGAAACCTCCCAGCTCTCTCCACCCGCTGGCATTCCCCCTCCACCCCATAGCCGTCGACCAAATATTTCCCTCCCACATTTTGATTTCAAATTTCCCATAAATGTTTTCCTAATTTGGCTCCCCTAATTTAGGAATAGAATTAAGTTCAAATTCAAATTTGAATTTCAAACTATTCTTAAATTATCATCTCATAAATTAATAGAAACCTCCAATTAGTTTAAATATGAAATTAATTCCAGATTTAACTATTCAATCCCCTTAATTACTTGCGCCCACCTCCTTAATACCCAACCCCTTTCCCTTCCTCTCTCCTTGGCCGGCCCCCTGCCCCCCCAACCTTCCCCTTATTAATTAATTACATCCCATGAATTAATGATCTAATTAAGACAATCCCCTCCACACTTTCCCTCCCAATTTCCCCAATTATTCAAATTCAGATTTCAAAGGAGTAAATCCTAATTCCCCATTAAATATGTATTTAAATTCAGATTTAATCTACCTCTCTCCCTACCCCTTCTAAGGCTTACGTTTTCTTCGCTATCTTGCACTTTTGGAGATTACAGCTTGTTGTCTTGCACTTTTGGAGATTACAGCTTGTTGTGAAGATTCCAGCACCCTACAACTGCTGTCCAGGGAATTTCTGCAAAGATCAGGGGCTGTCCTGCTGTCCGGATACTCCTGCTCGCTGTCCTAAAATTTCATGGCTGCTGTCCTGCTCTCCATGAACTCCTGTTTGGTGTCCTGAAGAGTCACATATGTTGTTCCAAGATTCCAGCTATTTTCTAGTGCTGATTCACCATCCGGAAGGCTCTCATGTGCTTCCCAGAAGACCCCACACGGCTGTCCACACGCAGGACTTCTTCAAGTTCAGCCACTGGACTCTAGATCTTCTCCCTTGCACCTCAAATCAGATCTAAGAATTTGACGACGGTGAACTCTTCCCCAAATTTCCTATCTTCCTAGTCGCTCTCAATTATGGTTTAGTTGATTCACATAGATAATGTTAATTTTCATCCGCTATAACCTAGTGAATTAGATGATTGAGTGAGTGGATTCTTATAGTAACTAAACGCATTGTTAGTTTAGGGATCATCATTGAAAATCAATTATGTGTGCAACGTTAGATTAAATTGATTGTTTTACGATCTTAACTCATTAGTATGTGATGTAACCTAAGCTTGTTTTACCGCTCTTTATGTTTTATTTTGTCGTTTATAATCAATATAAAAATATCGTTATTATGGCTTCTAACATTAAGCTTGCAAACTCCTTAATCTAATCATCCTTGCATGTTTGGTTTCACATCATCTACATATCAAAACTTTCACATCTTACTCCCAAAATACTCTTACATCTTTTTTTTGTAACATCACAAGCTATCTATAAAATACGTATGCCCATCATATCTCCCTTCATAAAATAAATATACCTATTATGGAGGGTGATTGATGAGTGTAGGTATTCTATGAAAATTTTGGGATGCTAGAAAAATGATGCAAGAGTATTTAATGTCTTTGATTCGAAAGTTTGATGAATTGAAAAAAAAGCTAATTAGATTGAAATAGATTTTGAATAGTTTGCTTAACTTGTTAAGAATAATGGAAGATAAGTGTTTGAAACTTTGAATTGAGAAACTTTAAAACTTATGGTTAATGTGAGAAGACAAATGAGAAAAAAATAAAAACGGAAGTGACATGAACATAAACCTCCTCATCAAAGTAGGGGTTTTCCAAGTCATCAAACTAAGGATTATGGAATTGTCACCAAGTTCAGCCCAAATAAGAAGAAACATATGTCCAAATATGATTTCTATTCTATAATTTGATGCTTAAAATTAAAATTCAATGATTATATTTTGGTTTTTACAAACATGAAACTTAAGAAGAATTTTAAAATATACAGGAATACAAAGGGTCACACAAGAATTTAAAATGAGACATACGTAAATGTCCATGGCCAACCAAATAATTGCATGAATTATGGAATAGATATTAGGTTCTTCATCTTTTATCTCCTCACAATAAAGGGCCAAAATTAAGAGTCTTCATGGAGAAGCTACTTTAAATTCACTCAAAGTTTTCATGGAGAAGCTTCTTTAAATTCACTCCAAGTTTTCATGGAGAATCTTCTTCAAGTCCATTTCAAATCTTCATAGAGAAATTACTTCAAATCCATTCTAAATTTTCAGGGATAAGCTATTTATGTAATTCCCACCTTTATTGCTCTCTAAGGCTTTCTCAAAATAACCAAAATGCCCTTGATGCAGTTGGCCCAAACAAGAATGCATGACTAGTATTAAACCCTCTCAGTCACAACATTATTATTAGCATATGAAATGAAAGAAAAATAATGAGAAAATAATAGAAAGTTTCTAACTTTTGCTTGTAATAATAAAAATATTCTAGTCATACAATACTTATGGAGGAGGCCATCCATTTAGCCGCACAAATATCTTTAATTCTTCATCAAATTTTATTAATTTCCAACCTTTTGCTGCATAATTCTTTAACAAGAGGAACTCTGGATGTCGATGGTTCAGACTACTTGTGGACTGTTAAAGCTATTATTATTATTTGGGTTAGTTATAGTTGTGCTGATACAGGTTAGGATAATAGACTTATTGAGAAATATTTGTATTTCACTTCTGCTTTTAATGGTTATAATAAGATGTGAAATGATGCCAGTAGTGGTGATTAAACTCAAGGAAAACAGGAAGAATAATCAACTATGTAGCATTCTTATCAAATCTTCCTGTTACCATTTTATGTTAATGACATGTTCATAATGCTTCAGCTTCTTTGGTTTTAGCTTTTCTTTATTTTTTTTCTTTATATGCGAATATGATATTGGAAATAATTGTCTATCATGGAAGGTGGCTATTTAACCATTGAGTTCTTCTGCTTCTCACATTTGGTGTATGTGTCATGATCACAGCAAATGGGTCATGATGAATCAAGACACTAGGAAACTTCAGCGAGTAAGTGATGAAGTGAAGGAGGAGTATCTTGTTTTCTGTCCGCGAACTCCCAGGTAAGATTTGTTTGACTTTATTTTTTTCATTTTGTCTGCTTTGGCTCAATGCCAGGTAATTCATTTTCCTTCTTTTTTGAAATGAATGATATATGATCCTTTCTCTAGTTGGCATCACTAATTTCTTGAATGTCTGCTGTTGGAAGATCTTAGGTTTATTTGCCTTTAGTATAATTCCAATAGAACCTTATGAGAATGTAGTGTAGCATTTGTTTTTTTCTACACATGCCTACTGATAGAGACCTTGATGATGGATCTCTTTCTCCCTCTTAGATTGCCTTTGAACTGCTAGGTTCTCTTATTGAATGCCCTTTGGATGTGAGAACAGTGAAGATGTAGAGTTTAGAGAGAGAAATGAGGGGGAGGGTCCTGATTAAGAAGCGAAACCAAGGACATGCCTTGGGATTCTTCTAGCTGGGGGGGGGGGGGGGGGGGGGGGTGGGGGAGGGAGAGAGAGAGAGAGATTGCAATGCATGTCGGGGAGAGGAGAGGGAGGCGGGATGGAGCTTTCAATTAATTCATAAGATAATGAAAAATATCAAGTCTCTTAAAGCCTACTTTTAAATTGGCTCAAAATTTAAATCAAGATATGACAAATTATATTATCTATTAAAAAAGAAGATTATCCTTAGCAAAAGAAAAAAATCGTATCTAGTTAATAAATAAAAGATAATCATTATGTTATGAAAAGGGTGATATTTTTTATGTGAAAGCACCTACTAGGATAGAATATAATGAACACACAAAAAGTAATAACAAAGAGATCAAACACTACAAGAATACGCTAAAATTTATTTGATTGGACCAACATTAGCTTATTTTAAGAAGATAAGACAAATGATCCAATTCACTTTAGAGAAGTCACTTAGGTGTACAAAAATGGAAGAAGAAAACACTCTTCTTTAAACCCAAGTACACATGATTTTTTCACAAAAGAGAAGCCTCAAATCTCCAAGCTAAATGCAAAAGAGTATCATACAAGAGAGATAATAAATAAATAAAGCTTACATAAATACAAAAGCTCTGCACTTAATTCTCCTCACAAGGGTACTGATAGGAAACACTTGTAAATCTAAAGTATTTCCTATCGGAAAACAGCGAGAATTCTTCACAAAGTCCGCACAAAATCACAAAAACAATAGATAATTTGTATTATTTGATGAAAGGAACACGAAAAATAGCAAGTTGGTTTGACCAAGTACTTTCCTTATACGGGTGGATTACATCAAGGAGCCTTCAGACCAATATTTTTTGCTTTAGTCAGACCAATACATGTTTTAGATATCTTCGATCTTTTTGTTCAGAGTGATCGTGAAATAGAAGGGTATATTATCAGCCAAGGTTTTAAAAGGCGAAATCGGGAATCGAGGCGTTTTTTCTAAGCGAGGCCTCGAGGCGGATCGAGGCGTAAGCCTCAAAACGATTAAAATAAATTAATTTAAAATTTTAAATAATGACAAAAAATAACAAAAATAACAATTATTTGTACTACCAATAATAAAATAACATGAATACAAAAATAAACCAGTTTGCCGGGGGTCCAAGGGGGCGCTTCCCCCTCGCGGGGTCAAGGGGCAGCGCCCCCGCGGGGGTTTCCGGGGGCAGTGCCCCCGGAACAAAATTATATTATAAGAGTAATTTTAAAATTCTGCTTGTTATATATGCTCAATACCGAGCGTACAGAGCATGTACCACTCAGTACCGAGCCAGTATCGCTCAGTACCGAGCATGTAACGCTCAGTACCGAGCATGTACCACTCAGTATCGAGCATACCGCATAATTTACATGTAATTTATATTAATTAGGCTAATTATATTAAAATTTAATTAATAATACTAATTATTAAATTAAGTTAAAATAGATAATTAATTCATGCACTAATTATATTATTAATTATTTAATTAATTTGTTTAATTATTAATATTTTAAATTATATTAACTAAGTTAATCAATAATAACTTAGCTGCGTCTACGGTTTGCCTTTCATCTTCTCTTTTCGTCCTTGTTGTTCGGCTTCGTTGCTTCACAGGTGTAGAGATTGCACGCGTCGCTTCTTTGGCTCCTTCGTGGCTATTCGACTTTGTTCCTTCGACGACTTTCCCTTTCCTGTCGGATCGTAAGCTACAACATTTTGATCGGAAGAAACAACGGGAGCTCGCTGACTGTGAAGGTAACTTTCTCGCTTTCGAGGCGCTGCCTCGATGCGCCTCGACGCCTCACGCGGTGAGGCGTACGCCTCCATGGAAAAAGGCGTAAGCCTCGCCCGAACGTTCGAGGCTTAAGCCTCAGTTCGCCCGACCTCCGCCTCGATTCGAGGCGCGCCTCGAGGCTTCCGCCTCGAACGCCTTTTTAATCGATGAATATCAGCACAATCATATTGCTGATAAAGAACATTAGGAGATGTAAAAAACATCCTCTAGAGTATCTAACGATTACTGGTAACTCAACCTAGTACCTCCAAATGAAAGTTCACAACGGGTCCATTTGTGAGGCAGCGATCATGCCTTGTGTGATAGAATAGTCTCCCTTAAACTTTAGTAAAAATTCTATAAGATGGTGGCGAGATCTGCAATGCTTTATGGTGCCGAATCGTGGTCAATAAATTAAAGAGAATCATGAGTGGCTTGACCCTTAGAGATATGATACGAAGTGAGCATATCCAATGGAAGATAAGATTAGAGAGAGTCGCTTTATATGGTTTATTGACATTAAACGGAGGCTTCTGATGACCCGGTAAGGAAAGTTGAGGTATTAGATTTGACTTTAATATACTTGTTTTAAAGTATAATACGTTTACACATGTGTTATAATAAATGTTTTCATAACTATGTAGGGGGACGTTTGCTTCAACGTCCAAATGACTATCCAAGAAGAGAGAAGTTGGATGTATAACAGATTATTGCTGGGTCGAAAAGGATTGACAGTTGAATTTATACAGGGAGTTGAAACTTTCATTTAAGTTGTATCTCAACTGCCTTCCTTTCAATTTGATAAAATGTTTAGATATCCATGTTCGAAGCATAAAAATCTAGCATTCCTCAAGCCCGATGATGTGAAGCTTGATTTATATCGTAGCGGATTTCTTCCAAACTACTGGATTTGGACATCACATGGCGAGTACGAGCCACACAGAGATGCTCATGCCGGTTCATCTACAACTTATGAAATATTTGATGAAGATCAAATGAATAGACCCTATGAATAACTTATTTTTGATGTAGCAGGTCATAATTTAAGGTTTAATGTGGAAGAGCCACCAAATGCAGAAACACAAAAAATTCTTTGAGTTATTACATTCAGCTCAAAAATCAATTTGGGATAGTTGCAGTACACATTTATAATTATCCATTACAGTGAGGATGCTAAGTATTAAAACTGAGTATTATATTCCCCGTAATTGTTTCAATGACTTTATTATTCTTATGAAGGAAACTAATCCAGCGGACAATTTAATTCCCTCAGACTTGTACTGAACGAAGAAATTAGTATCCAAGCTGGGTATCACTACTACAAAAATTGATTGTTGTATCAATGGATGTATGTTATACTACAAGAATGATGCAGCAAAAGTTTATTGTCGCACTTGCAATGCTCCTTGGTTTAAGTCAAACTCGGGAAAACAACGTCATCAAAAGAAAGATGTGCCATATTCCCGTTTATTTTATTTACCAATCATTTCAAGACTTCAGCGACTCTATGCATCAATGAGTTCAGCAGGCCATATGAGATGGCATAAGGAGAAAATAACAAAAAGTGATGTTCTTTCTCATCCATCAGATGCTGAAGCGTGGAAACATTTTGATCGAGTGCATGCTTCATTTGCTGCTGAACCCCGCAACATAAGATTGAGATTATGTGCTGATGGTTTTACCCCTTATAGTCAAACTGCTACACCGTACTCTTGTTGGCCAGTTATATTAACACCATACAACTTTCCACCAGAGATGTGTATGACTACTCCGTACATGTTCTTAATTCTTATAATACCTGAACCACATAATCCGAAAGCAAAAATTGATATTTTTTTGCAATCATTAATTGATGACCTCAAGTTATTATGGGAATGAGTGCTCACATATGACATATCAACAAAACAAAATTTTCTTCTTCGAGTTGCATTGTTGTGGACCATTGGTGATTTTTCAGCTTATGATATATTGTCTGGTTGGGGCATAACAGAAAAATTATCATGTCCTTACTGCATAGAGAATAGTAAAGCTTTCACACTAAAACATGGATGGAAAAATACTTGGTTTGATTGTCATCGTATGTTTTTACCTGCTAATCATCAGTTTCAGAGAAATAACAAAGCATTCGTCAAAAACAAAGTTGAGCAGTCACCTCTTCCACCTAGATTAAGTGTTGATGATGTACTACAGAGACTCTGACATTCCAACAATTATTGATTTTTAAATGCTATCAGAGTCTAAATTTTTGGGTTATGGTGTTGAATTTAATTGGATTAAAAGAGTATTTTCTGGACATTATCGTATTGGAGAACTAATTTGATAAGACATAATCTGGATGTTATGCACATTGAGAAGAACTTCTTGGACAATATTTTTAATACAATTATGGATGTTAAAGGTAAAGAGTAAAGATAATGTCAAAGCAAAGATGGACATTAAAGAGTACTGCCGGCAAAAAAATCTGGAGTTAGTAACAACAATCGACGGTAAAATAATGAAGCCCAAAGCTCCGTACTCTTTCACGTTAGAGCAAAAAAGATCGATATGTCAGTGGTTTAAAGGTTTAAAAATGCCTGATGGCTATGGATCAAATATAAGCTGATGTGTTGACATGAAATTTGCAAGGTTATTTGGACTTAAAAGTCATGATTGTCACATAATTATGGAGGTTCTTCTTCCGATCATAATATGTATGTTATCCGATTATATATCAAATTCGTTGATTGAGCTTAACATTTTCTTTAAAGACCTATGTTCATCTAAACTAAGCGAAGATGCTTTACGGAGGTACGATGATAACATACCAATCATCCTCTGCAAGTTAGAAAAGATATTTTCCCCGGATTTTTTTGATTCTATGAAATATCTTCCAGTCCATCTACCTTACGAAGCTAGAGTTGGTGGACCTGTACAATATTGTTGGATGTATCATTTCGAAAGGTAAAACATATTGTTATTAAGTCTCCAATATTTTTGAATAAGTTGAGATAACACAAATTTTTATTAACTTGATAATTGTAATTGTTCAATAGATATTTGAACAAGTTGAAGAAATATGTTAAGCAGTGTTTAAAATTGCGTATTCGGGTATTGAGGCATTTTTCATTCGTGAGGCGAGGCGTAAGTCTCAAGGCGTTTTGAGGCGTAAGCCTCAAAATCAAAAGATTGCGTAAACATAAAATAATAAAGTTTTTATATACTAATAAGTAAATAATATAAAGCGTAAAAAGCATAAGATATTAAGTGAAATCAAAATATTCTAATAATAAGACAACATGAAATATAGTTCAACTCAAAATTCTATCTTTCCCAAATCCCAGTATTCTTTTCATTAACATATAATTCAAATTTCCAAAAATAAATAGCAATGTCATATCACATAAGAACTCAATAAGTCATCAGCACTGTCATCACTAAGGGGTTTTTCATTTGAATCATCATTATGATGAACTGCTCTCTCCCCTTCCTCCTCTCCTATAGAGTCCAATGTTGGGCATTTATTTCAAGATTTATGTAAGTTTTAATATATATAGCATGAGGCGTAAGCCTCATGCTAGTGAGGCGAGGCGGGCCTCAACCAAGTTGAGGCGCAAGCCTCATAAAAAAAACTTGAGGCGTAAGCATCAAGGCGTTTTATGCTGTAATTGTGCAAAGGCGGGCCTCAAGGCGAGCCTGATGTTAAGAATAAAGTACGACCAGAAGGATCAATATGTGAAGCATATTTGTCTCAAGAAATCACATTTTTGCTCATACTACTTTGAGCCCCATGTAAGGAGTACAAGAACAAAGATTTGTCGTAACATGGACTTCGATGTAGAAGAACAATCACATGCTGCACTATCAGTATTTAGAAGCAAGGAAAGCCAGTCGCAAATGTGTTGAAAGATTTCTTAACGATTTAGAAATAAAAACAAGGAATTTGTATGTGCTACTGAATTGTGAAGAAGTTGAGCCAATCTTAGAGTAAGTTCTTGCATAATGTTAATAATGAGTAATGTTTATTTAAAATACTAAAGTATTATTTGTCACCAAGTATTTCATAAGCAATTTGCCTTTGACAGATTCGAGGGATATTGAGCAAGCTGTTACAAATGAATTTCCAACTTGGTTCAGATCATATGTGAGCATATTAATTTTAAAATTTTAGTTTATTAAATATATTTATGTTATTATAACTATATCTTAAATTTTCAGAAAGAGTACTTTGGTCGGGAGCCAATACCACTGGAGTTGCATACAAAAACTCATCAACATCTAGCTGACTATCAGTGGGCTGATGAAAAGACTAAGAAGGCTCATGTGAGTAAAATTTTTTGGAGTTTTGGAATAAAAATTTATTTTAATAAAACTAATTGTAATATCAATATATTTTATAGCTATATTCTCGCAGGATGATTTTGTACGAGCTCGAGATAGTCGGCAGTCCACTAGCGAGGGATCATCATCAGGATCGGCCCACACTTCTAAGTATCATACATGGTCAGATGTTGTTGGTGGAAGACAGGGGGATGATATATGGCTTGGGTTCACATGGCTATGCTTATGAGGGGAGTTTATCCACCTCAGCATTTTATGATCCAAGTGGAGCTGAAGAAACTGTGAGTCAGAGGGTTGCAGCGTTGACTAGAGAGATTGAAGAAATGCAAAGGGTTTAAAATGAAATGCAAGCAGAGCTGCAATCCTACAGAGTTGAAAATCAAAGAAAGCAAGAGGAAGAGCAGCGACGAACATCTCGAGACAGCGATGATACAGCTGAGGAGTAGAACTTTTTTATGTTTATTGTGAACTTGTAAACTTAGGAACTTGTGAACTTATGTTTGATGGTTGAACATATTAACTTTGTTTATATTTAATGTTTTGTTTGGTTGTGCTTATGTATATATTTGTAATAGTTGATTGAATATAGCGGCGTGTTGCCCAAAACTTGTTATATATTGCTTTCTGTGCATGTTTAGAATTTAGGGTGAACCTCCCTCAAATAGAGGGGAGGCTGTCAATTTTTTTTTTCAGGTGCTACAGGTTTCCGGCGGCCAACCGGCGGTTTGGCCGCCTGAAACAACGATATCTGACGGCTGATTGACGCCGCCAGTAACGTCTTTCAACCGCCGGTATATTACCGGCGGTTTACCGACGTCGCCCGATGGTTATCCGGTGACATACCGGCGGTGTAGACCGCCTGTTAACCGCCGGTGTGCTACCGACGGTATACCGACGCTTGCCTGCGGTTGTTCGAACGCACGTCGGCCGTTGTAACTGTCGGCATGCCGTCGGTGTATAGACCGCTGGTTAGCCGTCGGTAAAAGTACCATCGACTCAAAGGACGGTTTATCGTCGGTACAAAAACCGGTCGTAACCGGCGGTATAAGCCGTCGGAGAGCCGTCGGCAAATGAAACCGCCAGAAAAAGACCGCCGGTAATGGTTTCCGACGCCATTTTTACCGGCGGTTCTCAAGCCGCCGGTGTTTTTGAAAACCATCGGTTTTACCAGTAAAGCCATCGGTATTAACTGAATTTCTTGTAGTGTGAGGCTATTTATAACCCTAGTATTCTTCTTTTGAGATTAATGAATGATTGATTAAAATATTTCTTCCCCTTGCATGAGTTCTTGTGAGAGCTTAAGAAATCGGAGAGAGATCCCTAGCAGAGGGAGAATTGCGCATCATCCACCAACCTAGACGAGTCGGGTTTGTGGTTCTATTTCGTATCTCTTCCTTTCTCCTTCCACCACCACCAGCTGTATCACACCCAAGGCCTTCTCCCTTCCCAACCCCTTCCACCGTTACTCAACCTAACTCCGCATACTTCCCACCTAGCCGTCGGGTGGGGGGAATCCCTTTTGTTTAGATAAAAAGAAAAAGGAGAAGAGGGGAGGGGGATCCCTTTTGTTTAGTTCCAAATTTTTTCCTCGACGTGCATTACGTGCCGGTGGACCCCTTATATGCGCTCTTGTAGCACGGTGGAGGGGGAATCTGGTGCGATAGGTGCGGCGAGGCGGGTAGGCCCTATACACGCTCTTGTAGCATGGTGGGGGAAACCTTAAGTACCACGTTCCGACATTGCCGACACAGTCCTCGACCTCGACATATGCACCGCCGATACTGCTACGTAAGGTATAACATTCCAAATCCCATTTTCAGTGTTTGCGGCGGACCGGAGAACCACATATACGCGCTCTCGTAGCACGGTAGAAGGGACCCCGGTGCGAGGCATACGACGAGATGGGTAAGCCTTATACACGCTCTTGTAGCGGGGTGGGGAAAAGCCACTCGTGTTTTCATATCTATACTTTGGAGCCCCCATACATGCTCTTGTAACGTGGTGGGATGAAAAGATGTACGGCCCGGTGTCTCCCGACACCTACCATACACACTCTAGTAGCGTAGTGGGATGGCCCAGTCCCCATATCTCCCTCAAACAGGGGATATGCTGGGATGTTGCTGAAATTTACATTGAAGTATACAAGATCTGAACAATAAAGAAGGCTTAACTTGAGCAGTAATACATAATACCTGTACCTGAACATAAATGCACATAACCTGAACAGATGCACATGAGACTTGTATAACAGGGGGCTTGAACTAAACTGCAGGGAACATAACCCTAAAATGCACAATAATAATCAAAATACAAAAATAAATAAATGAGAATTTTGATTATTCAAACAAATATCAAACCATAAGCAGGGGACTTGCAGCAAGAAAATTTTCAAGTGCAGCTGACTTATAATCAACATCAGTCAACTACAAAATACACAAGTACTACCCATATGCAACGATCAAAGACCCATCATACAAACAACAGTTAGCATTTATATTGAGAGGGCGACATTGACAATTAATGAATAAAGACCCCAAGGCATACATGCAATGAATGATTATTAATATGAGTAGCTACAAACGGGGATCAATCATCAATACCTAAATATACGGTACATAACAAATGATGTTGATAGATGCAGTGGACTCCTATAATAGTCCTTATGAGGTTGAATGCATTGTACTTGCAAACAACAACAACCAACTACTAAATGTATGGATGTCTCCCACATGCATCAACGAAATCCCTAACACAAGCAACAATGCCTGTAGTTTGAGATGGCGACACTGGCAAGTGGTAATAGAAGGCCCATCACTGCAAACAAATACACCAAATCACCTGTGAATGGTGAAGGTGGACATGATGCAGATACAATAAATTCCTACAATAGTCCCTATGCAGTCGAATACAGTGTACTTGTAAGCAACATCAATTGACTGAAGAATACACATGTGTCTCCTACTTACATCGATGAGAGCCTCAATACAAACAACAGTTAGCCTGTAGATTGAGATAACAATATTGGAAATTGATGAAAAGATGACTTGTTATACAAACGACAGTTCTCTTATAGATTGAAATAAAGACACCTAAAATTAATAGGGAAAACCTATCGTGCATACAATAAATCACGTGAAGACAAGAGATACTAAAGGTTGTGATGCTTTGCAATCAACACCAACATGCTGTATACAACTCGCTACCGCCAACAAGTACATAAAAATCACCTGAGATTGGTGAAAGGTGGATATGATGCAGGAACAATGACTCTTCTACGAACACTTCCAATAGATCGTATTGAATACGATCGGTCCCTGTAAATAAACATGATCCATTTGTGGATAACAACAGTGGGTACATTGTGGAAGACCCATGTGGACTCAAAAGTATACAAGAGCATATGACAAATACGAGCATCGGTTTACTCCTCGAAGAGAACCCTTGTATGAGAATGGCACCTGTAAGAATGGAAGAGATATATGAGCAAATTCAAACTAAACTTCTTGGTGTTCCAAAATTCCTTCAATAAAATATAAATTCCTTCAATATCTTTATGACGATCAGACTATTGTTCTTATTGAAGAAGTCAGGAACGACAATAGCACCTAAATACCTCAACTTATTTCAGAGGCCAACTACTTAACCATGGAGGTTACATCTTATAGAAATCCACAATACTGTAGATCCTGAAAAGGATACACGCTTCAGTAAGAATGCAATCATCTAAGGTTGAAATGATTAATTATTTATTCAAGCCAATAACATAAAATGATGATGATAGCATAATGGAAGGGTTACTTATTAATCACTAAATGAGCCTTAGAAAGACCTCCTAATGAATGAGAAAAGGGAGTTTACACCAAAACAATGAGATATTTTGTGGGAATCAGGTGACAATGCTACGATTCACATGTAACCAAAAGCAGGGAATCAATAATAAGAACCACGGGCCACTGAAGCACGACGCCACGCCACTGGATCCACAACATTTATGCAAGCGGATGGAAAGCGTTTATAAATATTTCAAGAATGCCCCCACACATGCACTATAATATGTATGCACATAGGTACACAAAAGCGGGCAAGTGCAATCATATAACCCGCAAGGGCCCCGACGAGCGTATTTTGGATACATACGTGACGTCTAGGGATATTGCACGGGTAAATAAATGAACGTAGTTCGAGCCCAACCCAATCCTTTTATATGGATAGGTAGGAGTCGACGCGGCTCGAATTATCAAACATATATACGATCAAGGTGTTGATTGGAATATCTGTTTTATACATTTATATAAGGCCTTCAAGGTCGATGATAAAAGGAATTCATCAACAAAGACATAGAGCCTACAAAATCCGATCATCTTTCAGCAAGTCGACAGAGTCGACAAGGTTCAATCCATGAATATAATGACCCCATATACACCCCGATGATGACCGTGTTGAATGCAGATCTCAACTGGAGGGTTCAATTTCAAATATTACAAAATGCCCTCAAACTTTCACAAAATTCAAATATTTTCAAGTGACCTCGAAGTCACCCAGATGATGGCCTTATTGAATGCAGATCTTAACCGGAGGGATTCATAAATATTTTCAAATGCCACCCAAATACCCAAAATTCAAAATCCCAAAAATTCAAAATCCCAAACATTCAAAGATGTTTAAAATTGAAATTATTCATCAAAACACTTAAAGCAAAAACCATCCACCCTCCGCAACAGCTTGCCGAGGTGGGAAAATCTAATCATCACTTCAGCTCACATAGAGCTAGTGTTTGGTCGAGAATATCACTAGGATTCATTCTCAAAATAGTTTTATGCCATTGAGGATGTGGTTACATGTCCTCTAACCAGCAGTTTCACCACCAAATGGCACTGCAGGTAAACGGTTATGACCCTGGGCTCTCTGAACCTAGTGGTTTTGCCGCCAAATGGCACTAATAAATTACAGTTATGGTCAAAGCCAATACGTTCCTTAATGACATCAAATTCTTGATATATCAATCAATAGGATATAATCGATAGGGCACAAAATCCTCTGTTAACTTAGGTGGATTTAAATTTGTCCTCTTAGACAAACACTCCCCACAGGTCTACAAGGTACCCTTGGACGAAGCAACCCATGGCTGCCGACAAGGATCCTTCTATCAAGTTGGGTCGACTACCTCCTCTAACTAAGTAGATCAGGGGCCACGATGGCCCAGGATGACGGAACCATGGGATCTTAATCGGGTCCATCATCCATTCCCCCACCATCAGCTTTAAGTGGAAGATGGTAAAATTTCTATTTTAAATGTCAATTTTCCAAATTCTCAAATCCTTCAAATTCTAAATGCCCATGCTGCTATTGTATGTCGGATACTGCGTATCTATGGATATGACGTATTCACAGATGACTAGCCTTAATCGAAAGTTCTCTCTCATTATCGGAAGGGGTAATTAATTATATGGGCTTGCACCTATAGGAAACCAGAACTCAGATCATAAAGTCCTCGCAAAATAAGGTTGAAATCTCTAGGTAGTGTCTTATCTACAAACTCATATGCATTCCCAAAAAATTTACCCCGGAACTTAATCCGTTAAAACTCCCCCAAAGAAAAGCAGCAGGGGAGGCCGGGGCCGAATTTTCGAAGCCCACATGAATACACTGCAACAGAGGGCCAATGAACAAAAGCGTTGTTTTATAAACGACACCTCCATTTGATTCCATACGTGCAATCGATCAATAAATACACGATGAAAACAAAAGGAAAAAACTTACGGGCTTTCTGTTCGAAACTTCACATAACCGCTTTTTTTGGTATGACATCCAAGCTTGCTTCCTCACACCGAACGCCTTTTCCTTTGCTCAAATTGCAGCCCAGCAGTCTCCGACCGAACTTCCTTCAGATCGCACACCTGGTGTGATCCACAGCACCACTCCACCGTTTGCTCCAATCAGACAGCGCCATCACGATTCAATTGCGAACCAGAACTCGCCATTTGCTTCCACTACTCGACCCGTCTTTCGTCTCTCACGCAAGCAAGTGTTCGCGACTTCAATCCTCACATCACTAACTCCTTCTTGGTGTTTGGGATTCGCACAATCGAAACCTGCCACATGCTGCCCTCTTCTCTTGTCCGATCGCTTCTAATACTTGCGAACAACACGTGAACCACCATCTTCTCCTCACGTAGATCGACCTTCCACGTACAACAACTCCTCTAGCTTGTGCCACGAACCAGACTGTGCTGTGCAACTTTGTCCACCTGGTTTGCATGAAGTCTTTTGTATGTTCTGCCTGTGCCTTTGCCTTTGTTCAAGTAGGTTTGTTATGCTTCCGTCTGGATACAACCCCAATGCACATCAGCTCTCTATGTGTATTCATTTTACTCTTGTGAACCATTCATGAGTATTCCATCAATATATCTTGCGGTCTTTAACTGCTTATCACTCAAGAGGGAACAAAAAAAAAAAAAACCGCCATTTCCCCTTGCATACATGCCCACTCTAATTCATAATATTGGTTTTAGCAGTTAAACTAAATTGTTATATAATTAAAATAATTATTACTATTATTATTATTTTGGCAATAAATAGATAGATCGCCGACAAATTCAAGACCATGCGTCGTCGATCTTAGATCCGGGCCATTCGGCTGAGACAATTTCAAATCCAAGATCTCGCGCCGTCGATCTTAAATCCGGCCGAGATGATTTCAAATCAAAGACCTCGCGTCGTCGATCTTAGATGTGATCGGAAAGAAATCAACGGCGTGTCATCCCGACCTCCTCTTGTTGGAGGGGATGTCGTAAGTATTACAAACCTATGAGCTGCTTCCAAAGGGAAGCAATAAGTCCTATAAACCTATGGGCTCCTCTTTCAGAGGGGAGCAATAAGTCCTACAAACCTATAAGCTACTTCCAAAGGGAAGCAGTAAGACCCATTTTAAAACAAAACATTCAAACAATTTCTAAGGAAAGTCGTAAAACCTATCCAAACAAAACATATGGGTAGCTTAGCATATAGGGCTAGGTTGTAGGATTCACTAACGAGCAACTTCTAAGTAAAGTCATAAGACCCACATGTTAGAGAAATTGCTAAATAAAGTGTAACAATCTTAAAATCCAAACAATCAAGACCAACAGGCAACTTCTAAGTGAAATTGTAAGACCCACATGCTAGAAAAAATGCTAAATAAAGTGCAACAACCCTAAAACCCAAACAATTAAGACCGACGAGCTGCTTAGTTTATAAGGCTAGGTTGTAAGACCCACCATTAGGCTACTTCTAAATCTAGAAGCCATAACCAAAATAGTCAAACATCTTCTAAGGGAAGTTGAAAGACCTACTATTTGGGAAATTTCTGTAAGAAATGGCGAACTAAACCAATCGACATGCTACTTTTAATGAAAGTTGTAAGACCAACTTTTAAAATAATCGGACTACTTCTAATGGAAGCTGCAAGCCCCGTACCAGTTCAATTAATCAGTTATCAGTTAACTTTTAAATGAAGTCATAACTCCCAAATTAAATCAACTACTATGTATTATAATAGATGTAAACTCCAAACCAGGATAAAAAATTACAATCTGACTTTAACCACTTCAACAGGATTCCTGAGAGGAGACAACTAGTAGCTGCTAATCACATTCCTTGGACACTATGATCAAAGATCGCTAGTGTTGGTAGACTGAAACTTACAGTATACCCGGTCGATGGAACCATGGGATCTTGATCGGGTTTATCTCTATTTTCCCCTACAACTGAGACTAAAAATATCCAAAATTATTTATTCTTGATCGAGAGTTCTCTTTTACACGTTAAGAGGGGTAATTAACTATGAGTGCTTACGCTCATGGGAAGTAAGGATCCATATCCAACTAAACTCTGACACTACCCTCAGGGGAAATCTGGTTAACTATGTTTGACTTGAGAATGAAATCGTATGTCTGCAAAACGGGATTCATGCAGATGCGCCGTTTTTCTTGAGCCAACAGCTATCGTCTGCACCGACTATAGCCATTGTTGCCTATTGTTGCCGGTGGTCATCGTCACTCGTTTGCCACCATTGATCATCATGGCTATGCACTTCACTAATCACGATCATTATTCACCACAATCAGGGTTGCAACCACCACCACTGCACTGCCACCTTATATTTAGTAAGAAAAAACGACAAATACTTGAGACATATCTTACATTACTAAGACAAATCCGGAGGAGCTACACCCAACTTCATAGTTACAAAACATCTTTCAATGACTAGCAGAGATGTCTTTTTCTCACTTGCACTACCTTCACCATTGGGAGCTCCACATTGAACTCCTCTAACTTCTGGCACATGGACTCCAACAAGTGGTGAAGGGCATCATACTACATTCCTACTTTGCAAGATCATTGGCTTTAGCATCCAGGATGCCATGCTTCTCATTGTGAAACTCCGCTAACCCTGATTTGATCTCCTTCGTGTGTTTTAGGATGTGTCCTTGACCTTGTCTCGAAGATCCTCCATGAAAATGTCCACCTTCATTATGTTTTTCTGCGGCATTAATAACATATCTCCTGAAGTGTCATGAGACCTCTTATTATTCTTACCTTTTTGATGGTCTTCATGGAACCCCATCCACAATGAACTTGTCGTTGTGCCATTAACTTCGCTCAAATATCACTTGTCATGGGCTTGCAAATCTAGCACTCCCTCACTCATATGGCCATATGATTTACTGATCCTACATCAGCCCTCATTCATACTTGTCTAAGAACTCAAAAGAGAGAGAAGTTATATCTAGCATTCTTGTTAGCTCCCAGACTTGTGAGATGATATAAATGAGAGAAATTTTCCCCTTTACACAGGCTCCAAAGGCCTCAATATCCAACTAAGCTAATAAATACATGAACTAGAGTTATCTACAGTCGTCATTGGAATTAGATTAAACTGCAAGACTCCAAAAGCTTCTAGGATCAAGAACCTTCTTTGAGGCTCCAGAGACTAGTTAGTGCACGTAGGATACATGCTCATCAAGATACCGATTCACATGATTGTTGAGAAGAGGGAGACGTGTCATGGTCAAAAGCACACTGTTGAATGAATGATAGGCATTCCCTTAGTTGCCAATGCGTTCCAACCGCGACAGTAGAATCCTTTATCTTTGTTTAGGGCTCCAAAGAGGATCCACTCTATGTGCAGGATGAGGACAGATTGGGGGGTCAGAAAATTTATCAAAATTCATATAGGGTTATTTGTAGATGTTGACATAGTAATAAAATCAGATGTTAAGAGTTTTTGGAAAAATGTGGAGACGGGTAGTATTTGTATGTTGGCTCTTATTGTTGTTTCTTTCTCATTTTTCCTTATCAAATTATTAACGTTCATTATGAGAACATGAACCGACTCAGTTAGACTAGCGGCTTCATGAAGACCTGTGTCACTAATAATAATGCAAGGATTTTTTGATTCCATTGTCACGATACATATATTGTTTTATGCAATTTCATTACGTGTCTAATTCCTCTTTTGGTTTACAATTAAGTGACATCATGAATGAGATTTAGGCTTCGTTTGGGACGACTTTTTTGTTACTTTTTAAAACAATTTTTTAGTATAAAAATTTTAATTTTCATACTAAAAAGCATCTTCAAGAAGTAACAAAAATGTCGTTCCAAACGAAGCCTTAGCCCTATATGATGAAATTGATGAATGCAAATATCCATGCAATCCATTGCATAAATCTAGCATACAATGTCATAATGCTATTATGCCAATATAGCTTGCAAATGCTTCAAAATTTTTTGAAATATGCAACTTCAATTTACAGGAATTTGCAAGCTTTCAGTGAAATTAACTTCATAAAATACTAATTAATTTAAAAAAAAAAACTTCATAAAATACTAAAAACTTTCCATAAAACTTCTACATTGGATAATTGGCAATTGTAAATTTTTTGGGAGTTAATGTTTGTTTTAGAATTTGGTTTGACGATATGCAGGTTAAATGGTAGGTGCCAATAATATAGGTTTTCGAGAAATATTTCTATGCTAACTTAAACAAACTGAACTTGAATTAATAAATGCTTGAACTCAAGAGAGATCAATCCTTTACGACAGAACACTGCCAAAACTCCTCGAATTTAGCCACAATCTCCTTTCTCTCCAAATAGAGCCAGTCAATCTTGGAGAAATTATTCTGTGCGGACACCGGACGGTTCGAAGATCAACCAAAACACATTACTTCACTCGGTACACTGCGGTACCGAGCACCGGTATTGAGCAAAAAAGTGACGTGGCACATTTTGGTTGGACTCCGGACGCCATCTGGGGTCCGCACAGAATAAATTTTTCCAATCTTGACGTATGGATTTGATCAAACTAGTTTTTGAGCCTTAAAGTATTTTGGATAGGGTTTGGAATAAACTTTAGATTTTATAGTTTAGAGATAGAGGGAGGGAGAAATGATTTCCATAGGATATTTTCTTGGGAATTGTGTACACACAAGCAAGAGAAAGGAATGAATATCTTAGGGAGGATACAGGATTAAAGGGGAAGAACAGGGTGCTTTCAATTAATTTGAAAGATAATGAAAACATATATAATAATTTATGTGCCTTAAAAATTACATATAACCAAGATATAGCCCCATACTCCCATCTTATTCTTAAACAAAATATTATATCAGAGAAAAGATTGTTCAAATTTAAATCAAACTAACATAAATCCCACATCTAATTCTTAAGCAAAAGATTACCCAAAAAAAAATTATAATCCCTATAAAAATAATAAATAAAGATAATCTTAAAATTAAAATTGAAATTAAAATTAGGTACAAATCATTGCTTAGTTTGATCTGAGCTCACTATGTATTGAAATTTTGTCTTGAATTTGTGCTTGAATGCGAGCCATGTATTGTATCAACCATATAGCTTACCAATCTATACTTTCTCCTCTCAACTCATGCAAATAAATCTCTGAAACACCTCCAGATTAGCATTCCCGGAGGAGAACGATAGCTTGAAGAAAATTACCAAACTCAAAGATCCAGCAGATTATTCACGGCTTGGATTGGTGGTAAGCCATTATGAATCAGGTCCTTCATACTTCTCTTCTGCAGAATTTACTGCTAATATTCCAAACCTGTTTCTTATGAAAACTACAGCCCAGAAGAGCTGATTTAGACATGAATCAACATGTAAACAATGTTACCTATATCGGCTGGGTCCTTGAGGTAAACCAACATTCTAACCCTAATTTAAGCTTCGTTTGGGACGGCTTTCTTTTTGCTTCTTAAAGCAATTTTCTAGTACAAAGTTAAAAAAATTGTACTAAAAAGCTGCTTTAATTCTCTTACCAGTTTGTAAAATTCTTCCAATCTTTGCTTATATACTACAGAGCATGCCGCAAGAAATCATTCGACACCCACGAACTCCAAACCATTACCTTGGATTATCGACGAGAATGCCAGCACGATGACATGGTTGATTCACTTACCAGCTCAGAACCAGAAGAAATCTTACTTGCAGAGAGAACCAATGGATATCCCTCCAAGCAGCATGGACATGGAAGTGATCATCTTCAGTTCCTGCACTTCTTGAGACTCTCAGGAACTGGCCTGGAAATAAACAGAGGGAGAACCATTTGGAGAAAACTGATCCGGTAACTGCAGAATCTTTTCAAGTTTTATTACTCTTTTCTCATTCTATTTGTAGCTTATCTTGGCTTCATCCTCTTTAATTTCTACCAAGAACACTGGAATTTTTATTTTATTTTTTCCGAATTCTGCTTGCTGTTTCTATTTCCATGAATATTTGATTTGTTGACCAATTATGTTATATAAATTTAAGAGTTGAAAAATAAATGGTGGTTCATTGGATCATATCTTGTCTGGTATTGAAGCAGTATCTTTGTACTTCACCAAGATTTTGTTTGGGACCCTTTTTTTACTATTTTTTAAAACAATTTTGTTAAAATTTTTTATTAGAAAACTGCTTGAGAAAGTATTAAGTCATCACAAATGAAGTCTAAGGTTTCCTTTGGGACTATTTTTTTACTAGTTCTTAAAACAGCTTTATAATACACAATTTTTAATTTTTATACTATAAAGTTGCTTTATGAAGCAATAAAAAAGTCATCCCAAACGAAGCCTAAGTTGTGGAAGTTTTGCTCTGTATATTTTATTTAGTACACAATTTTTAAGTACTTTTGTATTTTTTTCCTTATAATAAATAAACAATGTGTGATGTTGCCAATGCTTGTAAGTTTATTTTCACTATGTAAGCTCTAAGAAAGCCATGCCAAGCTTTGCACAAGGGATAGGATGGCAAGAGGATTTTAGGGCTGCAAACGAACCGAGCCGAGCCGAGTATGTGAGTGTTCATGTTTGTGTTCATTTAATATCAGCTTGTTCAAGTTTGGTTGATGTTTGTTCGAGCTTTATTGTTTGTGTTCATGTTTGGTTCATTTAAATTAATGAGTGTTCATGTTCGGTTCATGTTCGTTCGTTTAGTGCTTATCGAGCTTGTTCGTGAACATATTTAACAAATTTTTTTTAACTATCAAACAAATACATTCATGAACATATCTATGAACAAACACATTTATAATAAAAGCAATTGTCTATGTAACTAATTATTTTATAGTAGTTTTTTTAATCATCTATAATTTTATTAAAGTTTGTTTATTTAAGAATCGAGTATTTTATTGTTCAAGTTTGTTTGTTTAGCTTTAAACAATCACAAACAAGCTTTAATCGAATCGAACAACGAGTAGCTCGTCGAACGTTTGGTTCGCTCGCAGCCCTTTATCATAAATTGAGTTATATTTATGCTCAATTATTTTATATTTTTATAAGATGAATAATTGAATTTTGCTCCAAATTTTTGGTAACTATAAGGTTATGCTCTTTTGTTGTTTATTTTATCTACTGCAATGTAATATTTTTTAATTTATTTTATTACATGATTATATTTGACTTGGTAGAATATTGCAAAAGATGTGCTTGAAGTTTCAAATGAAAAATCTCCTAATAGTAAAAACAGTTGTTGGTGGAATCCAAATGTGCAAGAAAAGATAAAAAATAAGAAGATTTATTATAAAAATTAGTTTAGATATAAAAATTTTTATAATTGAGAAAAGATATAAAGAGGCACGTAAGGATTCTAAGAAAGCAATATGCGATCCAAAGATCTTAGTTTTTAATGATTTATATAATATATTAGATACTAAAGGAGAGAGAAATATATATGTATAAGTTAGTCAAATAAAGAGATAGGAGTAGTAAGTGTTTAGTTCAAGTGAAGTGTATTAAGGATGAAGATCAAAAAATATTTTTCTTAAAAGATGATATTCAACAATGGTGGATAAGATATTTTGCTAAAAAATTTAATGAAGAATGTAAAAATATAATTGACTTTAGTGACCTTAACACCCTAAATGAAAATAAATATTTCTATTTTTTATCACCATATTAGTAAAACTGAAGTTAGAGAGGCTTTAAGGAAAATGAAGTGTGGAAAAGCTATTGGACCTAATGATATTCCAATAGAGGTGTGGAAATGCTTAGGCAGATGGAGATTCTTGGCTTACTAAACCTTTTAATATTATTTTGAAGACTAAAAAGATGTTCAGATGAGTAAAGAATGAGTATGTTAATTCCTATTTTTGCACAAGATTGTGAGAATTATAGAGGAATTAAGTGAATGTTTTCATACATTAAAACTATGGGAGCGAGTTATGAAGCGTAGGTTGCGGCGTGATACTAATATTTCTCAAAATCAATTTGGATTTATGTCGGGCAAGTCTACTACGGAAGCCATACATTTACTGAGAGGTTTAATGGAGAAATATAAAGAGAATAAGGAGGATCTACATTTGATATTTATTGATTTAAAAAAACTATATGATAAAGTTTCAAGAAAAGTGCTATGGAGAGTTCTTGAAAAGAAAGGAGTTAATAATGCTTATATTCAAATCATTAAAGATATGTACGCAGGAGCTATTACTTGTGCTCAAACACATCGTGGTTTGACCAAGTATTTTCCTTTATCAGTTGGATTACATCAAGGATCAGCCTTAAGCCCATATCTTTTTGCTTTAGTCGTGGATGTTCTCACTAGACTTTTGCAAGACGATGTACCTTGGTGTATGCTTTTTGTTGATGATATTCTTCTTGTTGATAAGACTAGAGAGAGTTGAAGGTAAAATTGAATTATGGAGGTCAACCTTTAGAGTTTAAAAGTTTTCACTTGAGTATATCTAAAACTGAATATATGGAGTGAAATTTTTGTAGTAATATACCTAGTGATGGGATTGCGACTTTAGGCGATCAAGTCATTCATATGAGTATACATTTTAGATATATCTTGATCTATTGTTTAAAGTGTTGATGAAATAGATGGGGATATTATCAGCAAAATTCAAGTTGAATGGTTGAAGTGGAGGAATGCATCAGGCTTATTGTGTGATAGAAAAGTCCACCTCAAATTTAAGGAAAATTTTTATAAGATGGTGGTGAGACCTCCAATGGTTTATGGTGCTTAAAGTTGGCCATTAAAAGAGAAGCATAATACTAAGTTAAGTGTTGCAGAGATGAGGATGCCCAGGTGGATGAGTGGCTTTACCCTTAGAGATAGGATACGAAATGAGCATATATGTGAAAAGGTTGGAGTAACGCCAGTGGAAGATAAGATTAGAGAAAGTTGCTGATGGTTTGGTCACATAAAACGGTGGCCTTCTGATGACTCGGTTAGGAAAGTAGAGGTATTAGATTTGACATATGTTAAGAAAGGTAGATGTAGACCTAAAAAGACTTTGTTAAAAAAATATTAGAAATGATCTTTCTTTAGTAGATTTAAACAAGAATTTGACTTTTGACAAGACACAATGTAAAAAAAGGATTCATGTTGTGGATCCTATGTAGTGGGACAAAGGCTTAATGTTGTTGTTTATTGTTCTTGTATTATATTTGACCTGGAACTATTAATAATTGATGACAAGTCCACTTTAGAAGCAAATCTTCTATATGTAAAATTAAATAATTAAAATTGATGAAGTCTTCTCCCTTGAACTTTGTCTTATAAGTAATTCTGAAGTAATTGTGAATCTCTTATTGCAATAAGTCCGAGTATTTTTCAAGGAAGAACAATTATGAGGTATTACTTCATGAATCGAGCTATGGGCTCACTTTTACATTAAAAATAATAATAATTTTTAAAGATAAAATGTAAATTATTTTAAATTAAAATTTAGCTTTTTTTCATCATGGGCTAGTTGTGATGTGTTTCTAAATATGTCATAATGAGGTGATGGCTATTTAGTACGGTGCTTCATATTTCTTGATCTCCCACCCAATCTCAAGGAACTCTCTTTTCATGATTTTGGCTTAAGACCTAGTCCTTTCTTCCTTCAAGATATCTTGCTTCTAGAGTTCTTTTCTTAGAGATGCTACTGAAAGAGGTTTCTCTTCCTTTTGCAACCCAGTTGACTAAGGTTTCATTTGGGATAGCTTTTTTATTGCTTTCTAAATTAGCTTTTTAGTGTAAACAATTTTAGTGTAATAAAAAACTGATTTAGAAAGCAGTAAGAAAGTTGTCTCAAATGAAGCCTTAATTTGATGATGCTGAGGCCACCAAGGTTCATGTCGTAGTGGTGCTTAAATGGTCAACTATACTATCATTCATTAGTGGTTTCTCCATCATTGACTCCCCTTCTAAGTATAATCAACATTGGCATGATAGAGTGATTAAAGAGAAAGCATAGTATCCTTTTCGGATACAACTTTAGTTTTTCAAACATTGGGGATATACCAAACTTGAATTACGGCTTAAAGAAAATATGCCTTTAGAGTTACACTTTGAAATTTGATTGGATCTCTTGTTCAATGAAGAGCTCAATGATGTGTTGTTCACCTTGCAGTTCTTATCATCCTCTTTACTTCTTCAAGATCGGGTGATTGGAGGGCCTCCACCAAATCTTGATTTGTTTGATCATGCATCCTCCCTACATCATCAAGCTGTTATCTTCTTACAAGGGTTGGAAGACTAATTACTTCTTTGTGTCATTTGATTAGGGATGAAAGTGCCTGATCAGTATTAAATTTATCAGGACATATTCCTTTCAAGTTGAGCACTAGTTATGAGGAGTTATAGAGGATGATGGAGAGCTAGGTCACAAACATAAAAGTGGCCTTTAATATAATGAATCCTAGGAAGCATAAGTCTTTGCCTAGGAAAAATAGGCATGAACCTCGCTCTCATAAGCTTAAGGTCCTTATTTTCACGAGGTAGATTGAATTTAAATTAATCAAATTTCTCTAGAGCGTAGTGCCAGGATTTATTTATATTTGGATCATCGTTCCTATGAGCATAAGCCCTCATAGTTAATTACCTCTTTTAATTTATAGAAGAGCAGTCTCGATTAAGGATGAAAGTATATTTAGTCTGTGCATGAAGTGTAGATGTGTGTGCAATAGTGTGTGAATGTTCTAAACCTTAGTTGTGGGGATAAAGGTAGACACGATCAAGATCCCATGATTATGTCATCCTGGGAATATCATAAGATTCAATCTACAAATACTAACAACCATTGATCATAGTATCTAGGGAATCTTATTAGTAGTCGTGGGTTGCCTCCTCTCTATAATCTCGAGTAGACTATGGGATATATATATATATATATATATATATATATATATATATATATATTAGTTATTTAATTTGGCTAGGGATTTATGGCTTCATTTAGAAGTTTTCTATAGTTTAGGTTTGGATTGGGTCTTACGACCTCATTTATGAGTTGCCTGTGTGATTAGATTTGGGTAGGGGCTTACAACTTTTATTTGAAAGTAGCCCTAATGACAGGTCTTAATGTCTCTATTAGAGGTGGCCCAAATATCAGGTCTTAAAACTTATCCCTATATACAAAGATGCCTAATGGTTTGGTTCTGATAAATAGGTCTTTCGAAGTTGCTAGATGATGGGTCTTACTACCTAGCCCTGTAGGCTATATGTCATGTATAGTGGGGCTTACAACCTAGCACTATATATTATGATACCCGTTAGAGGGGTCTAGAGTAATATTATTACCTAGACATTTTCCCTTAAAAGTCAGACTTACGACTTATATTAAAAGTGGCCTGCTGGTAAGCGAGTCTTACAACCTAGCCCTATAGGCTAAGCTGTCCAATATTATGTGTGAATGGGTTTTAGGGTTATTTTTCTAATGTATGGGACTTACTGCTTCACTTAGAAGTGGCCCATATAGGGGTCTAGGATTAGGTTGCTATATAGAGATTTCTCCTAAGTCAGACTTACGGCTTATATTAGAAGTTGCTGATAAGCAGAACTTACAACCAAGTCCTATAGGCTAAGCTATCCAAGGGGGGTTTGGATGGATATGTCTTATGGCTTCTAGATTTAGAAGTTGTCTAATGACGGGTCTTACGACCTAGTCCTTTAAGCTAAGTGGGCTGAATGAAGGGGTGTTGATCTCACTTTTATATGAGGTCACTATGATCTTTTCCCTGGACTCTAGACCCTAGGCTCCTCCTAGTCTTCAGAACCTAGGATCAATTTAGATCTTAGATCAATCCAGACCAAAATCCAAGGTCAAGAGCTTAGGTCTTGAAAGCCTTTCTCAATGCTTTTTCAAATACTTCAAACCCTAGTCAACTGACTCCTGATTCAAAGTCTATCAATTGCATATTGATAAGATATATCTCTGGGGTCAGTCCTTCATGTTTGAACTTAATCTGATGTTTTTAACCCCAGAAACTAAATCCATTTCCAAATGTTGTAAAACTTACAAATATTTACAACCTATGTCATTAGACCTGTCATCTACTGGAATTTGACCTTGGAGCTCCCTCCAAACCCTTTGAACTCTTCTAAACCTTTGTTATTGATATGTTAAGCATTAATCTACATTTTTATGGACTCACCTTGGCCCATAATTGACCTGAGATCAAAATGACCAAAATGTCCTTTAAGGGGATTTTTGAACTTTTGACCAAAATTTAATGTGATTTAATCCCATCAACCTTTGAAACATTTCTAATCAGTTTCAAACATTATTGGGACCTACCAGATCCGATCTTAGACCCTAGGTTAACATGGTTGACCAGGTCAACTTAAGTTGACCCAAAAAGCCCCTTTAGGGTCAAAATAATCAATTTGACTTAATTGACCTCCCCAGACCTTGGGACCACATCCATTGTTCTCCTAAATATCATTTCAAACATATTAAGCTCAAATCTAGGCCTTGGGTCAATATGGTTGACCAAGTCAACTAGGTTGACCAAGTCAACTAGGTTGACCAAATAGTTTCCTTAAGGCCCTAAATGAGTAATTTCAACCCATTTAACATTTCCAATCCATATTAAGTTCAAAATCAAATACAAATCATAGCCTAAGAATGCCTTAGACCTTATTCAATCAAACCCAAATTAAGTTGACCAAGTCAACCCTACCAAGTTTGGTCAACCCTTTTGCTGACATCTTGGATTAAATTCAAGTTATCCAACCTATGTTAAATCCCAAATCAGTTCTAATTCATACCTTTGATATGTCCTAGTCATAGGTTAGTCAAGTCATGGTGAGTTTGACTAAGTCAACTCATCATGCATGGTCAAATCTTCATTCATGAGTTATATATATTCAAACCTCAATGCCCTCCAACTTTAATCTCCTTCCCAACTAGAATTTAAGCTCTATCCCATGTTCACCTAAGCCTATGTTGATTGTTTGACCAGTCAAATAGTCAACAAGTGGTCTAAATGGATTTATGTGTGGTCAAATAAGGTCAAAACACATCTTAAGCTTAATCCACTCCATCTTAAGCCCTCTCCAACCCATTACTCCAGCTCCCAAGCCTCCTCCTATGCCAACTCAGCTACCATGTGGCATGGGGACCAATCAAGATGGTCAACAAAACCTCAAGTCTTTTCAAAGGTTATAATCACATGTTAAGCCACCTTCTTCTGATTTTGGCTGTTGAAGGGAGGGCCTATTTGAATCCTAAAGCTCACTTAGAGCTCTCTCAACCAAGCTCAGGGCTTAATTTAGCCTTAAATGGTAAGTGGTCCCCTCCCTTAAGCCCAAAGCCACTAATGGCATGCTAATTAAACCCAACCTTTCCCCTATTATTCTAGAGGTATAGGACAAGTGTAAGGCATCTGGGGGAGGCCTTTGAAGCCTCAGGACCATCGAATTTCATCCAAGAGATTTGAATAGGGCAAAACTTTCATTTGGAGCATCATTCTAATCTACACACTCTCTTAATTCTTCAAGCCTCCTAGAGCCCTCCAACCATTCCTTTGAGCTTCAGGGATCTCCTCTTTCATCTCCTAACCAAAACCCACCATAAAACACCTCCCAGCGGCGAGCCCAAGCGTTTCCCACCCAAGGAGATGTAGCGGTCGATCCAGGGCGTATCAAGTGGTGCTTTCAACTCGAAAGGCGATTTGCTACACACACTTTACTGAACTCTAGGATTCACCCCAGCCTTATAACCTTCTACATACACTTTAGATGGTTTGCTAGGATAATCGACTCTAGATTTAGGCTAGGTCGGTGTTTACTTTTCTACTGTATGACAGATTTTTTTATATTTTACTGCGTGTTGTGGATGAAACTGCATGCTGTGTTTGCTTACTTTTACTGAACTCTGTAGATAATTAATGTGTTTGGTGACTATATTACCCTAGGATAGGAACGATCTGGAAGTTCATTGAGTTTTATGTAGGTGGCCACGCTCATGCACGGTAATAAAAAGGGGGCTAAATAAAATTAATTATAAATATGCTTGCTACAAGTGCTTCAGCTGCTAAGCCCCAACATATTAAAAAAAATGTGGCCAGTGTGTTTACTTATATACTTAACTGCTTGGGAATATTCTTTAATATTTAAATGCTTATGATAACCTTGCAGGAGAGTCTAGAATTTTTATTTTATACCAAATGTAATTGTGTGTGAGATGTTAAGTATTATGAAAGTTGAATTTTGAGTCGAGATACATAGATCCAAAGGTTGGATTCCAAAGAGAAAAGGTTACCCCTTTAGGGGGATAATCATTTTCTATTTGGAAGTCCAAATTTGAATCATCTTTTCATACCCAAAGTGGAAAGGGTGACCTTCCCCTTGAAGGAAGAGCCCTCTTTTTTATTTGGGCAGCCTACTACGAGAATCTGAGAAGCCTGAAGGAAAAAAAGATTGAAGAAGTTGAAGACAAAGAGTATATCACTCAAAGTCACTTGCATCTTATTAGGACTAAAATTTCGTGTTATTTTTAGTGGTGCCTGACCACTTTACTTTCTACATTTTTGGGTTGTAATAAGCAATGTTGTTTGCCTATGGACATTAATTAATTAATTAATTAATATTTGATGTGTTGACTTGATTGTATATAGAATTACTTACTTTTCTTAATTTTTTAACATTTGTGTGCCACTTTTTATTTTAGCTTGGATATGTGAGGCCCATGAGAGTGAAGATTTTCTTCTCATAATTAAAAGTTTAAAATTCTAGGAGTTAAGCAACATATAAAGACAACGAATCTAGGGAATTAGTCGGGGATCGCCCCCGGGGTTGCATGCATATTACTGCACTTCTTCTTTTCTTATTTTAGACACTTCCCCACTTGCGGGTAGAGTTCGGATAATCTGACCTATGAGGATGAGATGCCGGACCTGGTGAAGTCCAATCTTCTAAAAACACTATTTTTAAGCCTTTTTCTCAAAAATTTCAAGCATGCATGATTTAGATATGTCGACTAGCATGCATTGCATTAAAAACACATTTAAAAGAGTTTAAATATTAATTGCATCAATCTTTAGTATTCTCACCCAACATAAGTAAAGGGACCACTTAGGACAATCTCTAGATGTCAACCTTAGCTCTCCAAAACTTTAATAAAAACTTCCCTACCACTCTATTATAAAAATGGCAGGACTTATGTATTTGAAATTGACTAGGTGAGCTGGCTCCCCAATCCAGGCTGGGGTAAGTCACAATTTTGCACTGCATTAATTAAGTTCAAACTATTGTGGTATAGTGTCCAAATTTAGATTTAGGATCTGGGGTGGATCTTAGATCATAATACCCTAATCTCCAGTAATATAATCTCAAACTTCTAATAAAATGCTCAACTCTAACTAATTTTTCTTTCAATCTAAAATGTAAAGTCAATACTTAGATTAAGTTATGGCACTTTCGAATTGTTCTGGAATCTCAAAGTGTCCCCTACTCTTCTTCCATTGACTCTATTCATAAATGTTCAATTTGATCCGATCCTACATGAAATTCTAAAATTCAATTCCTTTGATATCACTCCTAGAAAATCTTTAATAAAATTTTGCTACTATTTTAATCGAGAGTTTTTGTAGGAGACTTTGTCTTCCTACGATGTAATTAACTACGAGGGCTTGTGCTCATAGGAGATTTGGAACCACATACACCTGATTTTTAAAGTTGATTTTCAAAACTTAGTTGATATTTCTTTTGGGAAATCAGACTCATAATGATCGTTATCGTCATAATCACATAAATTCTAACATATGATTTTCTCCTTCTATAAAGAGATTTATCATACATTAACGTCAGTTCGAATATTAAACTAACAATCATCTCCTCATAATTATCATGGTTCAATTTTAGATTGAACCCCATCTTGATCCTCTCGGGGTCATATGTGATTCTCCTTAAATCAGACCATGATAGCCTAGAAAAAATTTATAATTCTGGATCTAAACTCATTAGGAGATTTTATCTCTGCCTTTCAAGGCAGTATATCATCTCTAATGATCTGTTCGACTTTAGAATTAAAATTTAAACTTAGTTCCACATTTTCCAAAAGAAATTTCCAAAGCTCAAATTAGTATTCTTCAAAAAAATTCAACCAACGACGATCACTATCGTCATGCCTGGATAATTATCAAATACTGGTGTCTTCTTTCTTAGAGGAGATATATCATTTATTCATAAGGTTTTTGGGCATGAGATCAATGATAGTCTACTTAGAATACCATAGCTAGAAATTAGATCGAACTCCATTTTGGCCTTTCAAGGTTATATGCAGTTCTATCTCAGATCTAGCTATGATACTCAAGGTAGGATTTATAATTTTGAATTCGTACCCCATCTTGAAATTTTATTTCCACTTCTCAAACTGGTATAACTTTTTTAATGGGATGTTTGATCACAGAATTTAAATCAAAAAGTCGATTTTAAAATTTTTAAATAAAGCTAATATTTTTCAAAACCTGTTTTCAAAAATTCCACCAATAAGGGGTTTACAACCTAGCCTTATAGACTAGGATGCTCGCTAGAGTGGTCTAGGGTTATGTTATTACCTAGACATTTTTCCTTAAAAGGTGGACATACAATTTTCATTAAAAGTGGTCAAAGACCTCAAGTTTTTATGTAGAGATTTCCCCTAAAGGCCAGGCTTACAATTTCTATTAAAAGTTATTGATGAGAATTTTAGGTATTTATTACTTCACTTAATAAATATATACCGATAGGATTTACTACACCATTAGAAGTAACATATATGGCTCAAATCAGTAAAGATGTAGCTTTACACAATTCCCTGGCTCGACACAAGTTTTAGTGTTTCGTAGCAGTTTTTACTTATAGTGGTAGCTTTTTACCAGTTTTAGCACTAGTCTTGTATGCAATAGTAGTGACTTTAGTTGCTAGTTTTGCTTTTAAGCACTAGTTCTGCCTGCAGTAGTAGCTTTGCTTGCTAGTTTTTAATTTTTAGCACTAGTTTTGTTCAATTCTATACTAGTTTACTTTATTTTGCATTAATTTTAATTTTATATATTGAGCTAATGTCTTCATTTGTTTGTCTGCATGTACATTGTACATGTGGCAACTTAGAGAGCTCACAGGTGGTTGTAGTTGTTTACTACTGAGAGCTTGAGAGTGAGTTGAGTGCTTTGAGAGTTTTTGTGTCTGAGGTTTTGTTTTGCTCAGAGAGTTAGTGAGCTGCATAGAGAACTGGAGCTTGAAGATTTTCTAGCTTGTACTTGCGTTGGACTAAGACTTTCTAGCATTGGAAAAACAATGATTTATATTTTTTCTGTATTATTTTAGTTGCTTTAATTAATTAATTAATTAAGTTAATTAACTAAAGGTTAAGTTTTAATTAAAATTTAATTGTTCAATTTGTTGATTTAGATTTTGCATGTTAAATATATATTAAAATTATTTAATTATTTAAATTTGTTTCTCAAATAAGTTAATTTGAAAGTTTAGAATTTAATTAAATAACGTTTAATCTAATTAAACGTTATTTAATTAAATTTGGGTTTTGATTTTAATTGAATTTTAAATTAATGAAAGTTTGGGTTTGATGTTAGGTTTTAAATTGATTTTTTTTTTTATGAATTTCAAATTTAGTTTGAAGATAATAGCTTAACTTTAATTGGATTAGGAAAGTTAATTAGAAGTTTAGCTATAATTTCAAGTTGAATTTGAATCAATTAATGAGAATCAGCTAATTCTTGAATTTTAATTTTCATTCAAAATTAGTTTATGTTTAATTTTATTATTAGTTAAATCAATAAAAGCTCGATTCTATTTTTACTAATTTTATTTGATTTAAATATTTGTTAGCTATAATTTTAAGTTGAAGTTTTAATTTAATTAATAACTTCGTTAGATTGAATTAGAAGATTTGAGTTTAATTTAAATTAATTGAAAATTTAATATCAAATATTTTTTTTTTTAATTTGGTTTGACTATTGTTTAATTAATAAGTTTTAAATTAAATAAGCCAATATGCTTTGAGTTAAATTAATTGATTTTAATTTCTAATAAAAAACTTTAATTAATGATTTAGGTTAATTTAATTTAAAAGAATTAATTGTTTAAACATTTCTATTTATTAGTTAAATTTATATTATGATCAATCTAATCAATTTCAAATGAATTCCGTGCTTTCCAAAATCCACATAAGTTTAAAATTTTTGGAAAAATTTTGGCAGTCTCCGAGCATTTTCTCCCATAAGGGGAGGCACAGGATGGCACTGTTGAGTCTAGTAATTAGGTTGTTAAGCCTTAGTTAATGTCCCAAGGCTACCAAGAGGGGGGGGGGGGGGGGGGGGGGGGGGGGTTAATTGGTAGTTTTAAAAATTTTAATCCCTCTTTGAATTTAAGTTGAACCGAAATGAAAATTTTTCTTTAAGTTTTTCTAAAAAATGTTTTTCAAACACAGAGTTCTTAAAAATTAAAAATAAAATGCGGAAACGTAAAAACTGTAAAGTAAATGACACCAGATTTATAGTAGTTTGGTCTATAACCAGACCTACATCCACTCTCCAGAGGCACCCTCTGAGTATTGCACTAATATCAATAGTGACTCTCCTTTTGCACCCACAGCAAGGCGGAGAAGCCTTTACAACACTCTTTTCACCACTACCCGGTGCGGCAGAGAACCGTCGTCCTTTTACACAATCCACAGTGTTGGCAGAGAACCGTCCGTCCTTTCACACTCTCCTAGTGTGGGCAGAGAACCCTTCCGTCCTTTCACACTCTCCTAGTGTGGGCAGAGAACCCTACAGCTGTTCATACTCTCCAAGTATAGGAAGCGACCCTTTCGTCTATTCACACTCTCCAAGTGTCGGCAGCGAACCAGATCTCCTTGACAGATCTTCTCACAAGAAATCTAGAAGGAAGAAGGAAAAGAATGAAGTAATCCCAATTCATAAGTAGAGATTCTTACCTTTGAACTCCAAGTGAAGCCTTCACACTCCAGTGGTAGGAATCCTCCTTTGAATGCACTCTCACACTCTCTTCTTAGCTATTCTCTCAAGAGGAACGAAGATCAAATGACAAAAAAGATTTGATGGCAGTCTAATTTAGACTATTTATTCAAAAGACAAGAAAAACCGCCCAAAAACTGCAAATTTTCAATTCTGTACGTAGTGGATCGTTCTGTACGATCGTGGATCTTCCTGGACGATTTTACTTAAACGCTTTGAAACGATCCTATTTGTATATATGTATGAAATGTCTTCGTACACGCTGATCGTCCCGTACGAACTAAGTTCGTCCGGTACGAACGGTTATTACTAGGTCATTCTAAAAAACTGCTGAAAATCATTCTAAGTCGGTTAATCGTCTGGATGAAAATGGGTTCGTCTGGACAAAATTTTTATAGAGACCAGATCGTCCTGGATGATAATTAATTTTGTTTGGATGAAAATTTTACAGAGAGCAACTCATTTTCTGACGATAATTAATTTTGTCTGGACAAAAATTGTACAGAGACCAGATCGTCCTAGACGATAATTAATTTCATCTGGATGAAAATTTTACAGAGAGCAACTCGTTTTCTGACGATAATTAATTTCGCCTGGACGAAAATTTTATAGAGACCAGATCGTCCTAGACGATAATTAATTTCGTCCCGGACGAATAGGACTTAGAAAATTTTTCAAGCCAGTTCATATTCGTTCTATGTGCTCAATAGGAGATAACTGTCTGATCGTCCCGTACGATCGGATATCATCCCGTATGATCAGTATAAATTTTATATGATCTCTTTATGTGTGTGTGTGTGTGTATGCTTTTATTCACTCAATTACAATCACTCCCTTTCAAATTTAATTCAAAGAAAAGCACAAGCTTCAAATTCACAAAGTATCTCAGGTTGAATTTGATTTGAAGTTTTCGTAGTCTGGAGTTTGATTTTCCTGAAATGTTAGTACACACAAGAGCAAATACAAATCTTCTAAAATTGTTAGGAGATAACTACATATTTGAACAATAATATTTGAAATCATCAAAACTATACAAGTTGCAAAAATGTAAAGCATGCAAATAGCAATTGTTTTAATAATCTCCCACTTTTTGATAATGGCAAAATAATTATTGTTTGTATGATTTCAATTTAAACAAATATCCTTAACTCCCCTATTGTTTGTATGATTTCAATTTAAACAAATCTCCTTAACTCCCCCTGAATTGATGAATACATGAAAATAAAGAGACATTTTGAAGCATAGAATAATATTTTTGTTTTTTTAAAAAAATTAACAAAATAACACAAGCCATAGACACAAAGTCATACACAAAATCAAAATGCAAACAAAATAAACAAAACATACAAACACAATAATTTCTCCCCCTTTTTGACAATAACAAAAAGTGAAGAAGAAATAGACAAGATATGTAAGTAATTATATGAAATTCATTTGAAAATTTAATCTAAATGGTGATTGACATAAGGTATGCAATCTAAAACTAATAACATTAGGTAAATTATCGAAATTCATAAAATTTAAGAAGTGATATAACATTGTAAGTAAGAAGAATTTATCAAAAACATGATTCAATTTAGACATTTGAATATAGAAAATCATTACAAGAGAGATGAATAAAAATTCTATATTTCAAAGTTCAATAGAATATAAATGAACATAAGATCAATTTGAATTAAGAGATTGAAAGAATTTGGAAAGAAGAGAATTATCACATGTGGCGCTTTGCGCATTTTTTTCAAATTTTTGGCACATTTTTGTGCATCTTTTGACATTGGACTAATTTTGTGCCTCTTTTTCATATTTGCGAACCTTTGCGTATTCCTTTTGATTTTTGTACTCTTTGTACAATTTTCAAGATTAATTAAAATCAATTCTTTCCAAGATCAATAATCTAAAATTTCAAATTTCTCTAAGTGCATAAATATCACTTGAGCAAAGAAATATAAAATAAGAAAACATCTAAATTGCAATAATAATATTAACTTTTATGTAGTCTAAATGAATAGACATGAGATTAAAAGTTCTAATTATGACAAGTTATATACAAATTTTAAACTTAGAAAGATAAGATTTTCTAATGTAATTAATCTCAAATCACAATCTAATTTAAGCACAATTAGGATTAAAAAGACTAATGAAATTCATAAGAACTAAACACATTTCAAAAACAATTCAAAATCAAAATCAACTACAACATATATTCATATTTATGAAAAGGATTAAAGGATCATTTCATAATATCAATACAAAAGAAAATACACTAAAGTTTAAAACAATGACAAACAAACACAACTATGAAATTTGCACACATCGTCCAGTACGAAAAATTTCGTCCCGAACGATTTCCACACATTTTTAGATTTTTTGAATTTTTTATCAAACTAAAACAAACTAAACATTCAAAACATAGAAAATAAAGACAAAACCACAGATTCTAAAATAAACTCATTCAAAACACACACAAATCACAAAATCAAAATAAAATTAAAACAAATAAACTAAGAAAACATAAATATCAATGTTGCAAAAATATTTTTATTTAAGCATTCAAATCAATAACACAAAGCCTTGTTCTTAATGTACTGAAGGTATCAAAGGCTAAAGGTTTTATAAAAATGTCTGCAAGTTGATTTTCAGTTGAAATATGAGTAAGTTCAATTTCTCCCTTGGATACATGATCCCTTATGAAATGATGCCTTATGTCAATGTGTTTGGTTCTAGAATGTTGAATAGGATTTTTGGAAATGCAAATAGCACTAGTATTGTCACAATAAATTGGAATAGTGCATATAGTTAATCATAAATCAATCAACTGTTATTTTAACCAAAGTACTTATGTCACACAACTTCCTAATGCAATGTATTATGCTTCTGCAGTAGATAGGGCTACTGAATTTTGTTTTCTACTGGACCAAGAAACTAATGAATTTCCAATGAATTGATATGTTCCAGAAGTGCTTTTCCTATCCACTCTACAGCCTGCAAAGTCAGAATTTGAGTAACCAATAATTTCAAATGAAGAGCTAAATTTAGGATACCAAATTCCTAAGTTCTGAGTTCCTAGTAAGTATCTTAAAATCCTTTTCACTACTGTCAAATGTGATTCTTTTGGATCTGATTGAAATCTAGTACATAAGCAAACACTGAATATAATATCTGGTCGGCTAGCAGTCAAGTAAAGTAAAGATTCAATTATCCCACTAAATTTCTTTTGATCAACAGATTTTCCCTTAAGGTCCTTATCCAACTGAACTGAGAAACTCATTGGTGTACTAACAGGTTTAGCATTGTCCATTTCATATTTTTTGAGGATGTCCTTAATATATTTAGTTTGACTAAGAAATGTACCTTTCTCAAGTTGCTTAATGCTAAATCCTAGAAAGTAATTTAAATCTCCCATTAGACTCATTTTAAATTCACTACTCATTGTTTTAGAAAAATCATCGTAAAGATTTTTATTTGAAGATCCAAAGATGATGTCATCCGCATAAATTTGAACAATGAGTACATCCTTTCCAAATTTTTTTTAAAAAGATAGTTGTATCCACACTTCCTTTTTCAAAAGATCTTTCAAGTATGAAGGTGCTCAACCTCTCATACCAAGTCCTAGGTGCCTGTTTCAATCCATATAATATCTTTTTTAACTTGAAAATATGATTTGGGTATTTAGAATTTTCAAAATCTGGATATTGTTCTACAAAAACATCTTCCTCAATTACCCCATTTAAAAAGGCACTCTTGACATCCATTTGAAACAATTTAAAACCTTTAAAATAGGCAAAGGCAAGTAAAACCCTAATTGCTTCAAGTCTAGCTACAAGGGCAAAAGTCTCCTCAAAATCAATTTCTTCAATTTGATTATACCCCTTAGCAACTAATCTAGCCTTATTTCTAATGACTACTCCTGAGTTATTCATTTTATTTTTGAACACCCACTTGGTTCCAACAACACTTTGATCTTTTGGCCTTAAAGTTAATTCCCAAACTTTATTTCTTACAAATTGATTCAACTCTTCTTGCATGGCCAATATCCAAAATTCATCAGAAAGTGCTTGATCAATGTTAGTGGGTTCAATAGTTGAAATAAAGGCTGAATGATTGACTTCCTTATTTAATCCACGCCTAGTTCTAACACCCTCACTCGGTTCACCTATAATCAATTCCTTTGGGTGGTTTTTAGAAAATCTCAAATCTCTAGGCAAAGGATTTTCTCTTTCCAAATTTTCTTCCACATTTTCTTCCAAATTTATTCTATCAATCTTTTGGGAGTTTTCTTCAATCTCATCTTCAACAACATTTGGCTCTTCCAAATTTCCAAATTCATCAAATACAACATGTGTGGTTTCTTCAATGACTAAAGTTCTTTTGTTGAATACCCTATAAGATTTTTCAACACTTGAATATCCAACAAAAATTCCTTCATCTGATTTTGGATCAAATTTTCCTAAGGCAGATTTTTTATTATTATGAATGAACACCTTGCAACCAAATACATACAAATGAGATAAATTAGGTGTTCTACCTTTTAGCAACTCATAGGGTGTTTTATTCAAATTTGATCTCACATTCACCCTATTCAGAACATAGCATGCAGTGCTAACCGCCTCAGCCAAAAAATATCTAGGAAGTGAGTATTCTGCCAACATTGCTCGGGCGTCTATTAATGTTCTATTTTTCTTTTCAACTACCCCGTTTTGTCTAGGGGTTCTAAGTGCAGAAAAATTGTGATCAATCCCTTTTTCTTTACAGAAATTTTCAAATCTTTCATTTTCTAATTCTCCTCCATGATCACTTTGTTTAGAAATTATTTCACTCCCTAGTTTCCTTTGAATCCAAGTAGAAAAATTTCTGAATTCCTCAAACGATTCACTCTTATGAAAAAGAAATCTAACCCATATGAATCTTGAGAAATCATCCACTATAACAAATCCGTATACCTTCCCTCCTAGACTTATAGTTCCTACAGGTCCAAAAAGATCCATGTGAAGAATTTCCAATGGTTTACTAGTTCTAAGATCCTTATTAGACTTAAAAGAGGACTTCACTTATTTTCCTAATTAACATGCATCACAAAGGTGGTCCTTAGTAAAGTCTAGTTTTGGTATACCTCTCACTAAGTTCTTTTGGGTAATTCTCCTAAGGTTTTTCATACTAGAATGACAAAGTCTCCTATGCCAAAGCCATGATTCATCAGAAACAGTTTTCAAACAAAAAGCGGTAGGAGATTGAATACAATTTAAATCTAGCATGTAAACATTATTTACCCTTTTTCCATTTAAAACATTTTTTCCATTTAGGCTTATTATGCAGCTAGTAGGTAAAAATTTTACATTATAGCCCTTATCACATAGCTGACTTATGCTTAACAAATTATGTTTTAAGCCTTCAACTAATAACACATTGTCTATGAAAAAGTTTTTCAAATTTCTAATTATACCTGATCCAATCACTTTCTTTGTAGTATTATCTCCAAGTGTAACCTTGCCTCCACTCCTGGCTTCCAGCGTTATGAATTGAGCAGTATCTCCAGTCATATGCTTTGAACATCTGCTGTCCAGGTACCATATGCTCTCACGAGGTCTTGTGTGAGAGCAATCCTGCAAAAACATCAAATGTTAGACCTGGGAACCCAAACAGGTTTGGGTTCACCTTTTTGAAATTTATAATAAGATGCATGTATGGTATGTCTAGGTTTATGCATCTTAGTTCTCCACACCAAATTAGTTTTCATCTTTAAAGTGCAGGTGTGAGATATATGTTTCAAAAATCCACAATTATTACATTTAACATTAGGAAAAATATTCCTAAGTTTTCTTCCATATGATTGTCTTCTAAGGGATTTCATGAATTTAGGATAATATTTAGGATTTGTAAAATTTTCAAGTTTAGGGGGTTTCCTATTATCCTCGAGAGCTCTTATTGTCAGTTTATAAAATGAGTTCATATCTTCCAAGATTCGATTTGTATAATTGATTTGATATGTTTTGCTCTCAGATTCATCCTTAAAATTTTTAAATTCTTTTTCAAGATCAGCATAGGATGATTTTAAATTCTCAAAATTCTTATTCAAGTCATCATATTCATTAAGAAGTTTCATGTGGTTGTTATCTGTTAATGCATGATCTTTCCTAAGGATTTCATGTTCCTTCTTAAGCTCTTCCAATTCAAAACTTACACTAGCATGCATCTTTTATATTTTCATATATGCATCATGTATGTGTTCAAAAACTTCAAATAATTCATCATAAGTTAAGTCACATACCTCTTCTTGATCTGATTGATCAACATTATCTGCCATCAAGCAAAGGTTGGTGACTTCTTCTACTTTTTCAGTCTCAGATGAATCTGAAATTGAGTCCGCCCAAAAAGCTCTTTGAAACTTCTTCTTGCCCTTCTTTACCATAAATTTCTCCTCTACCTTCTCCTTGCTAGGAGTGGCTTTGAGTTTTGGACAATCAGTCTTTATATGACCTGGTTTCCTACATTCATAACAAATTACTTCATTAGAAACCTTGTCATTTCTGTTAAACTTACCTCTATTCCATTGCTGACGTCTCTTCTGCTTCCTCTTTAAAAAGCTTCTAAATTATCTACTCATCAATGCAATATCATCTTCATCCTCAGGTTATGAGTGTTCACTCTCTGACTCTTCCACCTTTAGTGCAATATTCTTTTTCTTTCGTGGTTCACCTGCATCAATCTTTCTTTGACTTACTTCTTGCTCATAAGCAATGAGTGAACCAAGAAGATTGTTAATAGAATATATGTTTAGATCTTTAGACTCTGTAATTGCAGTAATTTTAGCATCATAAGCTGTAGGTAAGCATCAAAGAATTTTATTAACCATTTCAGCATTAGTTAATTCCCTACCAAGTGCATACAAAGAAGTGACAATTTGTGTGAATCTTGTGTACATGTCTAAAATAGATTTATTAGGTTTCATGCGAAACAATTCATAGTCGTATAACAAGATATTGAGTCTTGATTGCTTAACCTCATTTGTCCCTTTATAAGTTATACAAAGTTTATCCCATATGTCCTTTCCACTTTTGCAAGTGGAAACCCGCATGTAGTCTTCAGATTTTAAAGCACAAAAGAAGCTATTTAAACATTTGGCATTTAGTTGTGCTAAGTCACATTCTTCTATAGTCCAATCTGCAAAAGGTATTTCTACCCTAACTCCATCAACTAATCTAATTGGTTTTGTGTAACCTTCCTGGACTAGGATCCACATACGATAATCAAGTGACTGTAAGAAATTAGACATGCGTGTTTTCCAAAAATCAAAAGGTATATTATCAAACAGTGGAGGTCTAGTTATAAAGTAACCTTCATGTGTATTTCAGTTTCCGAATGTAGCCATCTACGTTAATCAAAAAGTAGTTTAAACTTATGATTTTGAAACAGCGCTCTGATACCACTTGTTGAGTCTAGTAATTAGGTTGTTAAGCCTAAGTTAATGTTCCAAGGCTACCAAGAGGGGGGTGAATTGGTAGTTTTAAAAATTTTAATCCCTCTTTGAATTTAAGTTGAACCGAAATGAAAATTTTTCTTTTAAGTTTTTCTAGAAAATATTTTTCAACCACAGAGTTCTTAAAAATTAAAAATAAAATGCGGAAACGTAAAAACTGTAAAGTAAATGACACCAGATTTATAGTGGTTCGGTCTATAACCAGACCTACATCCACTCCCCAGAGGCACCCTTTGAGTATTGAACTAATATCAATAGTGACTCTCCTTTTGCACCCACAGCAAGGCGGAGAAGCCTTTACAACACACTCTTTTCACCACTACCCGGTACGGCAGAGAACCGTCGTCCTTTTACACAATCCCCAGTGTTGGCAGAGAACCGTCCATCCTTTCACACTCTCCTAGTGTGGGCAGAGAACCCTTCCGTCGTTTCACACTCTCCTAGTGTGGGCAGAGAACCCTACAGCTGTTCACACTCTCCAAGTGTAGGAAGTGACCCTTTCGGCTATTCACACTCTCCAAGTGTCGGCAACGAACCGGATCTCCTTGACAGATCTTCTCACAAGAAATCTAGAAGGAAGAAGGAAAAGAGTGAAGTAATCCCAATTCACAAGTAGAGATTCTTACCTTTGAACTCCAAGTGAAGCCTTCACGCTCCAGTGGTAGGAATGCTCCTTTGAATGCACTCTCACACTCTCTCCTTAGCTATTCTCTCAAGAGGCACAAAGATCAAATGACAAAAAAGATTTAATGGCAGTCTAATTTAGACTATTTATTCAAAAGACAAGAAAAACCGTACAAAAACTGCAAATTTTTAATTATGTATGCAGTGGATCGTCATGTACGATCGTTGATCGTCCTGGACGATTTTACTTAAACGCTTTGAAACGACCCTATTTGTATATGTGTACGAAATGCCTTCGTACACGCTGATCATCCCGTACGAACTAAGTTCGTCCGGTACGAACGATTATTACTAAGTCGTTCTAGAAAACTGCTAAAAACAGTTCTAAGTCGGTTAATCATCTGGACAAAAATTGGTTCGTTTGGACGAAAATTTTACAGAGACCAGATCGTCCTGGACGATAATTAATTTCGTCTGGACGAAAATTTTATAGAGAGCAACTCGTTTTCTAATGATAATTAATTTCGTCTGGACGAAAATTTTACAGAGACCAGATCGTCCTGGATGATAATTAATTTCGTCCCGGACAAATAGGACTTAGAAAATTTTTCAAGCCAGTTTTTATTCATTCTATGTGCTCAATAGGAGATAACTGTCTGATCGTCCCGTACGATCGGATATCGTCCCGTACGATCAGTATAAATTTTATATGATCTCTTTATGTGTGTGTGTGTGTTTTTATTCACTCAATTACAATCACTCCCTTTCAAATTTAATTCAAAGAAAAGTACAAGCTTCAAATTCATAAAGTATCTAATGTTGAATTTGATTTAAAGTCTTCGTAGTCTGGAGTTTGATTTTCCTGAAATGTTAGTACACACAAGAGCAAATACAAATCTTCTAAAATTGTTAGGAGATAACTACACATTTGAACAATAATGTTTGGAATCATCAAAACTATACAAGTTGCAAAAATGTAAAGCATGCAAATAGCAACTATTTTAACAGGCACTCTCCCTTTAAAACCCACCCAACCGGATGGGATTCAACGGTCGAGTGCTTCAGACGCCTTTGATTTGACAATTGCTATGTTCTGAAATTTTCACTGGCTTTATCTCTTTTTATTTTTTAAAATTATTATTATTATAGATAACTAGGGGCATATCCACCTTAAGCCCATGGGGGTCAACACCCCCCACCCCCCCCAAAAAAAAAAAAAAAAAAAACCTTTATTTCATGATTTTTTATGTAATTTGTCCACATCAATCTATTTTTTAGTCTTTATTACAAGGGTTTTTAGGCAATTGCCCCCCTTAAAAGTTTTAAAATACTATGGTGTTTAGGAAATTGCTAGAACTTAATTAAACACATTGTGTAGATGTGTTATTGTTAGGGAACAATGAACCAAACACAAAGAAAAATAGTAAAGAGAATCCAAAAATATTCTTACAACTAAAATTTGTTCAGGGGCGAAACACCCCCATAGGGGCACTGCCCCATTGGACCCCTGACATATCTATGAAGTGTACAACAATCAATGATATAAACAAATAGGGGTCGAGAGAAAGCGCCTCTGGAACAAATTTTAGTTGTAAGGATATTTATGATAAAAAATCTCTACACTTTTACTTATAAATTTGCTCCCCACCCCTCCCCCATGAAAATTGAGGTTGTTTCAACCCCTCAAGATAACTATCATAAGCTCGTTATCTCTTTTTCCCTTATTGTTTCAAGTGGATAAGCCATGATGCTCGTGTGGAAAAATTATTCTGTATGGACATCGGATGGCGTCCATAGAAAAATTAGAACATGCCACATCACTTTTTTCTTAGTACCGGTGCTCGATACTACTGTGTATCGGGTGATGTGGCACATTTTGGTTGATCTTCAGATTGTCTAATGTCTACACAGAATAATTTCTCGCTCATGTGAGAAGGATTACATAGTTTGAGGCATGTAGGAGTTTAGGCCAGATTCACATGCAAATGAGGCTGGATCGAAGTACTCAACCGATCATTTGAGGTTATACAAGCGGATGAACCAGACGCAAAAGATAGAGGGCATGCCAATTTTTGCTTGTTGCAGACTTTGACAAAGTGGTTTAAGCCTTGTTCCTTGTAAAAGGATGAGCCAGGGTCTTGCACATGGAAAATTATTCGGTGCAGACTTCGAACGTAGCTCTATGTTTGGAATCAAATAAAATCTTGTCACATGTGGCACAACGACCCCACTACGTGAGTTGCTGAAAAAAATAAAATTTAGCACTTTTATCCAACATCACGCACGGCCCGATGACCCGACCCAGGCCATACATAAAAATTGAAAAAAAAAAAAAGTGGCAATATCTAGGGTTTATTATGATGGCATACTATTTTTCTCACTTGAGATAGATTTTATCCTCTAAAGAAAGCTAAGAAAGAGAAGAGAGTAAGAGGCTATGAAGATGAAAACCGATATGGAGGACGTCGAATATTGCGAGGACATTGAATGCATTATCCAAGAGACGCAAAATGTCCAGGAAGAAATGCTACAATTAATTACGGAGATAAGTCGGGGATATTGTTGGTAAATATAATATTATAAAGAGATTTTACTCTTTTTCCTTTAAAAAGCTAGAGTTTTTTTTTTTTTTTAGTATCGTTTAAATCTTTTTAAGATGCACATGCTTACATGAAAGTTTGGAATATGTGTGAAAATCCTAATAAAAACTAAAATTAAAATATATTTTTGTTGTGTATTATCGCTCAAGTGTGTTGCTGCTTTGTACCGCTAAGTACCACTGTGTGTCAATGTTGTGTATCATTGGTTACCGATGCTGTGTAACTCGATTTAGCGCTGGTGTGTTTTCTCCCGTGTTCAAATTGAAGCGTTTAATAAGTTTTTCTTGTTCAAAGGGTGTTTATAATTATGAGAATGAAGCATATGAGATTTATTGCCATTATGCTCATAATGTTGATTTTATTGTTCACAAAGAACATCATAATTATTGGCCTAATTCGAGAAAAATAAGATTCAAGGGCTTTGCCTGTTCGAAAGTTCGATTTAAGAAGGGTATCGACTTAAACTCCAAATCAAAATATAAAAATTTAAAAACCAGAATCGAGTGTCCCGCTATGATTAGATTTTCATGGATGAAGATAGAATATGATCTAAATTAAGTTAAGCTATTAACTTTGAACTAGAAGTTGATATCAAATTTCCAAAGAAAACTAAGCTTTTCAAAACCATTAGTGATGATATACCAAATCTAAAGGACCTGGCTACTCCGCTGCACCAGGGAAGATGAAAGTGATCGAAAAGAGATTAGTAAGTATGATATTCAAAACCATTAGTGATGATATACTGCCTCGAAAGGCAGAGATAAAATCTCCTAACGGGTTTAGAATTAGAATTATAAATTTTCTCTTAGTTGTCTTAGTCTGATTTAAAGGAGAACCGCATATGACCCTGGAAGGGTCAAAATGAGGTTTAATCTAAAGTCAAACTACGACAATTGAAAGAAAAATGGATCGTTAATTTCATATTCAGATTGGTGCTAACATATGATATACCTCTTTAGAGAAAGAGAGTGTCGTCCGTTAGCCACTATACGAATATGACGATAACGATCATTTCAAAGTAGATTTTCCAAAAGAAATATCAAGTGGGTTTTGAAAATAATATTTAAAAATTAATGCGAGTTCTAAATCTCTTCCGAGCTCAAGCCCTCATAGTTAATTACATTATAGGTGACAGAGTCCCCTACGAAAACTCTCGATTAAAATAGTGATAAAATTTTGTTAAAGATTTTCTATGAGTGATACGAAAAAGAGATAAATTTTGGAAACATAAAGGGGAATGCATCAAGATTGAACAATTATTAACAGATTTAAAGGAAGAATAGTAGAGGACACTTTGAGATTTCGGAACCATTCGGAAGTGTCCAAACTTAATCTAATTATTGGACTTTACATTTGGGATTGAAAGAAAATTTAGTTTGAGATGAATGGTTTATTATAAATTTGGGATTATATTCCTGAAAGTTGGGGTCTTATAACCAAAGATTTGCCCCAAATTCTAAATCAAAATTTGGACACTAGTCCACAGGTGTCCGAACCTAACTAATGCAGCGCAAGATCTGGACTTACTCGGCCTGGATTGGGGAGCCAGCTAACCACTTAATCGATTTAAAATTCATGAGTCCAGTCCTTTATGATAGAGTGATATGGACATTTTCTTTAAAATTATTGAGAGTTGGGGCCGACATCTAGAGATTTCCCTAATTGGCCCCTTTGACTTATGTTGGGTGCAAAATGCTAAGGACTAATGCAATTAAAATTTTGACTCTTTTAAATGTGTTTCTAATGCAATGCATGTTAGTTGAGAACTTCAAATCATGTATGCTTGAAAGTTAAAAAATAGGCTTAAAAATATTTTTTTTTTTAAATTGGGCTTCCCTAGGTCCGACAACTCATCCTCATAGATCAAATTATCCGGACTCTACCCGCAAACGGGGAAGGGTCTAAAACAAGGAAAGAAGAAGTACAAGAATATGCATGCGACCTTGAGGGCGGTCCCCGACTAATTCCCTAGATTTCATAATATTTCTATGTTATTCAACTCCTTAAAATTTAAACTTTTTTGATTACGAATATAAAATTTTTCACACCCTTACGAATCTCACATATCCAGGCGAAAACAAAAGCGGCACACAAACGCCAAAAACTAGAAAAAGTAAGTAATTCTATACGCAATCACATCAACACATGAAATATAAATAAATTAATTAGTAAATATCTATAGGCAAATTGCCTTGCTTATTACAAACCAGAGTCTATGGAAAGTAAAGTGGCCGGGCATCACTGACAATAACCTGGATTCTAAACCTAAAAGAGACGCAATTGATTTTGAGTGGGATACTCTTTGTCTTCAGTTCTTATGTCTTATTCTCCTATGGGCTCCTTTTCTTCAGGCTCCTTAGATTCTTCGTAGTAGATTACCCAAATGGATAAGAGGGCTCTTCCGTTAAGGGGAATGCCACTCTTTTTGCTTTGGGTAGGAAAAGCTAATCCAAATTTGGACTTCCAAATCGAAAAGGATTATCCCCCATAAGGGGTGTCGTTTCTCTTTGAAATCCAAGCTTTGGATTTATGTATCCCAACTCAAAACTCCACTTTTACAACACTTGACATTTACACAAATTATATTTATATGAAAATAAAAATTCTAGACTCTCAAGCAAGGTTATCTTAAGAAGTTAATAAATCAAAATATTCTTAAGCAGTTATATATGTGTGAAAAAATAAATAAATAAATACACTGGCCACACTCTTTTTATTACTTGGGGGCTTAGCAGCTGAAGCACCTGTATTATTAATTTTTATTTAGCCCCCTTTTTATTGACGTGCATGAGCGTGGCCACTTGCAGAAAACTCAGTGAACATCCAGATCGTTCCTATCATAGGGGTAATCTAGTCGCCAAACAGATCAATCATCCACAGATTGCAGAAAAAGCAAACAAACACAACAAGTATATTCATCCACAACATGCAGTAAATTCACAAAAAATCTAGCACACAGCAGAAAAGTAAACACCGGTCTAACCTATATCTAGAGTTGGTTGTCCTAGCAAACCATCTAAAGTTCATAACTAATGGTTTTGAATAACATGACGTAGTGATCGCATGCATATTCTTACACTTCTTCTTTCTTTGTTTTATACCAAATGGAATATGATCCAAAATATAAAAGACTAGACTACTCCGCCGCACCGGGGAAGATGAAAGTGATTTTGTAAGGACTTCTCCGCCTAGCTGTGGGGGTTAAAGGAGAGACACTGAGTTTAGTGCAATACTCAGAGGATGCCTTCGAGGAGTGGATGTAGGTCAAGGTTTGACTGAACCACTATAAATTTGGTGTGATCTTTCCTTTATTATTTCTGCATTTATTTTTCGCACCTTATTTTTCTTGTGGTGAACTTTGGTTTAAGCTTTGTTTTGATTGAGAATTTTTTAAATATCAATTCACCCTCCCCCCCTCTTGGTTAGCCTCGAGACCAGTTCATAAGGGCTTAACATCCCTGACGAACTTTCAAGAGGTACCTAGAAGTGCATAGGGTACATAAAAGTATCTAGATGCGCTACCTATCGGTGCCCAGTCGAGGTACCAGCAGTACCAAAATATTGTACCCGCAGGTATACACTGATGAACACTGATACCCATAGGTACACACTGGTACCCACTGGTACATAGTATAAAAAAACCCTAAAAATAAACCATAGACGTGGCATTAACAAAATGAATAGAAGTTATCCTAGTAACAAAACATTAACCTTAGCCATGCCTTCTGTTTTTGCAACTAAAATATGGAGCAAATGGAAGGAGCTTTGGACAAAGATGAAGAGCACATGCAACTTTTTGAAACTGAAATGCAACGGTCGATTTTAAAAAACTAAAATGAATAAGTAAAAAGTATTTTTTTGCACCGGGTCGTCGAATAGTAGGTAAGTCGAAAAAAAATGTGCTAAATAGAAATGGTGGGGTTGTCGAGCCACACGTGGAGTGATTTTTTTAGATTCCGGATATAGAACTACGCATGGATTCCAAACTGAATAATTTTTTTGTGCACAGAGGGGGTGTATGGCTTGGGAGATGAAAGGAAGCGGGTGATCCGGCCTAGACAGACCAGAGCTGGACTTGCTTGAAGAAGCCGCTAGCAGAGAGTCTGTTGTGTGGCTTTGCTCAACCGGCCCTCTTTCTCGGTGAAATTATTTTGTGCGTACGTACAACGCTATCTGGAAACCAACCAGAATGCACTACGTCACCACCCTGCTCGGTGCTGCTAGGAACCGGGTCTCGGTACCGCTGACTTGGAGCATTCTGATTGGTCTCTGGATGCTGAATTGTGTTCGGCGTTCACACATAATAATCTCTCTCTTCCCATGGGTAGGTGTCGACAGCAAGGTTATCTCAGTTGTGAGACAAGACAGGCAGCAAGGGGAGGTTTGAATAGAATCGCTCGAGAGCTTCAGACTTTCACGTGGTAACTACAGATGAAATTCACGGTATTTTTGTTTGAGACCATTTTTTTAATGTTTCTTAAAATAGTTTTTTTTTAATACAGAAATTTTAATTTGTATAATAAAAATTTTAAAAATAATAATAAAATTAAATTTTAAAAATAGGCATAATTGCATGTTTAACGAGCAACTAACTCAGCAAGCAAGTTGGCTATTAAATTCTTTTTATAACGAGGAACCGTCCGCTGTCACACACTTGAATAAAATATTTAAAAGGGTTTTTTTGGCTTTTATTATGATCTTAAGAAAAATACATAAATAGAATTATATAAAACTTGAATAAAATATTTATAAATATATAAGAAATATAAATATTAAATTTTATTGTAGTTTTTTTAGGATTATAGAAATAAGAAAGCCGGCAAAAAAATATCTGTGGGCAAGAAAAAAATCAATCCCCCATTAAAAATGCATGACAGATATAAACATTATATTTGTTTAAGTTTTTACCTTAGGATTTATAAAAAATAAGAAAGCCAGCTATATGATGAAATGTTTTGGATTCAGATTCAAATTACCAAAATTTTCATCCCAAAATACGTAATATAAATAGTCTCATTCTCCACGTCAAGGGGAGAGAAGGGAGAGAACTATAGTGCTTCCTTCCATTTTTCAGCTATCACCGCCAATGACCATCAACAACCACCATAGTTGCCGACGTGCCGACGACCACCATTAATAAACACCGTCATCTTTGTCAATATTTTACTCAGCTATTGGGTTTCAATTGTCCTCTTGTGGACATCATACTTCTGTAATATTACAAAAGATAAATCAAATATTGTTAATTTTTTTTCAATTTTGTAAAGGTGGGGAATATTGATAATGCATTAAATGACAAGAATGGCAATACCGTAATTATGAGTTTAAAGAAGTGCAAATGTGAGACGCGTCTTTAAAATCTCCGCCTCCTGCATTTAGCTCTTTCTGTCCTCTCCGTCACCACTCTCTACGGAGCGAAGGAGAAGAGAAAAAGCAAATAAGGAGTTGATTAGCGTCTCTGCCTATAAAGCTGGAAATCGAGCGTAAGAGGTGAAAGCGAGGAAGGAGTGGGGGTGTTGAATTAGAGTGTAGCTTGATTTGATCTATGGCGTTGAGATTGGTTTTCCCTCAGGATGCTTTCCTTTGTGCCTCGTCGCCTCGTGGTCGCTATGGGCATATCGTGACCGCTCGATCGCCTCGGTTTGCAATGGCATCGACAGTCCGGACCTCCTCCAGGTAGGCTATTTCCTTTGATTGCTCTTCTTTTTCTCCGATTTCTGACCGGTGGTTGTGTTTTATGGGGGGTTTTCAGTGGGTTTACCGATTTGGGGTTTTATGGCACGTTTTTTGAAGCTGGGTTGTTCGAAAGTTGGAAAATTGAATGTGCATGAATCTATCTAGTTTGTTTTTGTATTGTTTTTACTGGTTTACGGGGAGGAATGCCTGTTTTTTGGGGATCAGGATCTGAGTAGGCGCTGCTCATGTGGGACTGCGATCAAGGTTTTGGAACTTTTTTTTTTTTTTTGCTTGGATTGGTTTTTCCTCTCTTCATCTTGTTCTTTTATAGTGATTGCGTCACAACCAATTCAATGTGCATTTCTTTTACTGGATTTTTTACTTTTTTGTTCTTTGAAACTGTGTTGTGTTAATTTTCATGGGGCAGAAACTAAGAAGGTTTTATGTTCGCTGATTTTAAAGTTTCCTCACTGTATGGAGTTGGCTTTTTCTGTTAATTTGTTCATGCTTTGCAATTTTCGTGGATTTGTAGTTTCAAGTCTTTCAACTTTTCTTCTTTATCTGTCTTCATTCCTCTGGTTTGTTGGTCTTTAAATTTCGATTTTGCTTATCTGCAGTTGGTTTATTGAGTTGCATGTTTTTGTAATCGGGATCGAGATTCAAAATCGTCTATTTTTGGGCTTGATGTTGTCTTTATTTTTGTTCCATTCTACATGTGAAAAATGTTTTCCAAACTCATTTCGATACACCCAATGCCCATGCTTTTGCATAAACAACAATAACATCAACCTTAAAAATCAGGAAAAAGTACTTCTTTTAGGGATTTTTTGTTGAAAAAAAGTACTTTTTAAATATTAAACGGTTGGTATAAGATTAAAAACAATCAGTGGTACTGCTGCTGATATCACGTGTCAAGGATTATTTATGATTGACGACAAAAACAATGCTTTTGATCCATCAACTTCTGTGCTAGCAACTTTTGACCGTTTGGTTGTTGCTATGATTGTCTGTGACCGCCTATTGTTTGTTGGGCATTTACTCTTTTTCAGAAGCGAGCATCATCGAAGGTTTTTGCTTGTGAATTTTTCACTCTTAACGCATAAAAAAAAAATGTTTGGTTGTTGAGCTTGATATAGTGAGATGAAGTTGGGCTTTTGATGGCGCCTCTATGTGCTTTTCATTTTCAAGTAGAGAGAAACTAAATTAGAAGATTTGTTAAGCATATTTTGTCATAATTAGTAGAACGTAGACTATTTGTTCAGCGGATCTGAGGCTAATGAAGCTCTGTCGGGCACAAGCGAACCTGGTCAAGTATGGCGGATTTGGAACACTTAAAAACTATTTTTCTAGACGCATATACGTGCGTGTGTATGCATGCATGTTCGTTTATGTAATCCTATTCTATGTAGCAAAAGTTATAGGGTAGGTGATTTCAGTGTGTCATAATTAAAAATGTTGATGAAATGTTATTGTACTGAACGAGTTATTAGCTATGTTGCACCGATACACCTATTTATGAAGGCGTGCTGTATCCGATACACCGATACACGGATACACCTCCGATACTCCACCGATACGTGTCGGATACGCTAAAGCCGTATCCAATTAAAATACTATTTAATTTCAAAAGGGCACGCGTATCCGATACGCGTGTCCATTGAAAAACAAAAAGAAATCTGAAAAAAGACTCGTATTTACTTCCGCGGTTGCGAGCAAGATTCTCTCATTTCCGAGATGTATTTGTGTCTCTTGATGATATGAAAATATTAAAAATTACTAATCTTTCACTTGATGAGCCTGAATTAGAAGCTATGATATTTATTGAAGATGATATATAAGTTCAAAGACAAACCAATGAAGAAGATAATTATATCATTCCTTCTATTGAATAGTTGAAACTTCATGTGCTAGATAATTTATGTTTATGTTTTTGTTGTTGTACTAGACATTTAATGCTTACTTATATTTTGATATTATAAGCTACAAGGCTACAAATGATGTTGTTGTCATTTTTTTTGTAATTTCAAATATTATGCTTTGATTGTTTTCTTAATTTTTATGTATGACTTATAAATTATAATGTCGTGTCCGCGCCGTACCCGTATCCTGTATTTTTAAGAATTGGCGTGTCCCGTATCCGTATCGTGTCGTATCCGTGTCACCGTATCCGTATCGGTGCAACATAGGTTATTAGAGATGCTAGGATGTAAAAGCACTTTCATGCTCTATGCTGCACTAGTTTTCACTTGCCACTATTGCCAAAGAGCATTGTTATCCTTTTTGCCACCAATTTAGTTTCCATGGGACTGCATAACTACTGATGCTGCATGTGAAGAAGCTTGGCAGCTAAGGTTTTAAAAATTGGACTGAATTAGCTAGTTCAATAACCATGAGTTTGTACCTTAATGAGTTCTGTTTATTGAAAAATCTAACCTTTGAGGAAAATCACTTTATTAGGTGAATTGTTGAACCGTTCACATAATTTAGGAATCGTGCAATACCTTGTGTGGCCCAAAATTCAGTCTAAATGCAAATGAAATTATGTTTTAGTCTATTCAAACTTTCTCTTTCTCTGTTTTTTTATTCACATAACATTGTTGATTTGATTTTCTGAAGATTTTCAAGAGCTTTGATAGCAAAATAGGTTAATAAGCTCATTTTCTCTAAATTTGATGGTTTTTAAGAAAAATATTTTGGCCTTTTTTATTAGAAATTAAAATACGTAGAGGCCAAACATAAAACATTCATAAAATTTAAAATTTTTAACATTTTATTTTAAATTTTCTGCGCGCGCACATTTATGTATAATTACAACATTTTCACGTTTTGTCTTCTTCATATTCTTTTTTTTTTTTATAACCTGTTTTCAATGGGTAGTTTGATCTTTTTTTTTAACAATTTAGGAGAGATGCGACTGTTTAACTTTTGATGCTTCATGTGAAGTTTTTTTTTTTTTTTTGCCCTTTACCATTGTCTTCTTTTTATTGCATTTTTATCCATTTGTAGGAAAATGTTTTTTATATTTACTTTGGTGTTATTAAAGTTTCATAATCCAGATAACTTTGTATTACTTCTTCTAAGATTTGCGGACAAATTATGCAAATAAAGATGCTATTTTTTTTACTAATTTTTTTACCATTTACCTTTAAGCTATTAAGCGCCAATGGCAGTACTTGCTTTTTGTATCCGTCACCATCTAGTTTCAATATGCAGGTATTCCTTGGATAACATTTTGGATAAGAAGGATGCACCAATTGGCATATTTGATTTTACATCATGAATGATTACTTGAATACCAAATAGATACTTCCATGAATTGTAAAATATATAAAAGTACTCATTTTGAATGTAGATTATGCATGAACTTATGAAACTGATATATATATATATATATATATATATATATATATATATATATATATATATATATATATATATATATATATATATATATATATATATATATATATGTGTGTGTGTGTGTGTGTGTGTGTGCATATTTTTATTTGGTAGATTAATAGGATGTATGGCCATCCCATAATTTCTGTTGATTAACTGTTGCTTGGTTTCTACAGTAAAAATTCTAAACGCCGCTGTGGTTGAGCTCTTAAGAGCAATTAATTTTGATTTGCATTTGAGTTTATTCTTTTAGTATTATATATTGTCATCACTTCATTTGATTATTTTATTCAATTTGCATCATTCTTTATTATATAAAAATGCCTGAATGGGTATCTTAGTCATTTGATTGACAGTCTGTTATTATAAATAGCCTTATTTGCTATATCTAACTGATTTTCTTGATGAATGTTGCGGCTCAAGTTTTGTTCTTGCTCTCTTTGTGTGAAGCAAGCTCACCTTGTTTGAAGGAAGGTTTTTATTGTATGAAGCATTGTGTGTTTGTGTTAAACATTTGTGGTGCAGATTTATGATTCTCTCTCTCTCTCTCTCTCTCAACCCCACAATTATTCCCATTCCACCTCTACTAAAGCATTGCAATCAATAATAAAATTGCTTATACCAGTTTTTCCTCAGTATACATTGTATGCTTTAAATCTAGCTCTTACCAATTTTTGTTTCAAATATTTAAAATTACTTCATCGGTGAATTCTCCAACATCTCTTCTAGCTCTCCTTAAATTACGAGACTTTAACATGGGATCACTATTGCATGGCTTCCATCGGCCCTCCCAAAGAGGACCCACATCTCAAATCTCATAACCAACAGCTCTAAATTCACATATTGATTCTCTTTACTATTTCTATAAAATTTGTGAAATTTTTGCCGCCATTCATTTTGTTCACCACCACACGCCACTACTTGATTCCGTATTCCTAGCTACCAATAAATCCTAAAAGTCAATCATTATCCATTTAAATCTGTTCAACAACTCTACAAACAAGCTCTACAAAATTCTGTTTATGCATAAATGTTTGAATTCCAATCTAATTCTTATTCCAGTCCTCATCTTTACCCTATCCACCCCTCTAGACCAAGATATAAGGCCTAGAGTAAACCTTTTGACCCAACCACAAATTGAAAGCAAAGAAGGCTTGCAGAAAACTTTGGGTCAATTGAATTGAATCACATTCACTGAACCAGATAACTGATGAACCTCTCTGTCTCCATGTTTACTCATGGTTCAACCCCTTCTCTTTTTATTTTACACTGAATACTGCTACCATTCAGAGAGAGTGCCCTATCAAACATCATTGAGAGTTGAGTTTTGAACTTTTTTTTTCTATGATAAGTTGTTAGTTTGTATTTGAAAGTTTATGATTTTAATTGTTTGATTTTGGAAAATCTTGTGTTGTCATGATCCTTTGCTCTTGGAAGCTCCAATAAAAGACAAAATCAAGAGTAGAACTCCATTCCTCCTTGTTTCTTTCCTTAGTGTTTCCTAGTTCATTAAATTGCTACGCTACCTGATGTATTAATTGAGATCTTAATAGTATTAATGATTTGTGCTGAAAAAAAATCTCTTAACATCTGCCATTTTGTTGTCCTGTCCATAAAATTATGACATTTTATACCCATACTCTACCACATTGCTGTGAACCACTACAAAAGCTAGAAGTAGTCATTCTCTTCATCATTTTGGATATTCTATTAGCTGAGTTGATAGTTTTATGATCCTCTATTTGCTATTAAATCTCCAACATAATTGCATTGTATATAAGGTTATTGTACTATTTGCATTACACTGTTTAATTCCATGTGTCATTGCTTAATGATTTCATAATCATCATGGACAAGGTTAAAAGCTGATGATAAATACCACAAATTCCATCATTAAGATACAAAGTATAGGAATTATTATGAGTCACATCAATGTTATGATAAGGATCACTATAATACCATACATAAGAATAAAGGTGATTTTCTATCTGTTAATGGACGCAAGGCTGAAATCTTTTGAGACTAATTGGATGTTTTAGAGGACTATGATGTCTCCAATGTAAAAACAGCAAACAATCACTTGGAAAACTGCAGGAATGCCCAAACGGTTGCTGATTTTGTATTATTTCTTCAATGCGAAAGCAATATATAGGTGATCTACAATTAGAGAGGTAGATCGGCTCTCTGATAGGAAGCACTTGAAGTTATCAAGAATCCCTATCAATATTTGATAAAACATTGAAAACTTTCCTCCAAACTCCAATGAAAACCCAGAAAAATAGTAATTTTATTGCAAGAATCAAATAGAACGGATGAAAATAACAATATACAGTTGATCCTCAATTCGAGAGGAGGACCTATCTCTCCCAAATCTCTAGAAGCCGCTAGAGCCCAAAAAAACCTAAGAGATCTCAAATTTCAGCCAAATTCAAGATGCCATAACCGTAGCAAAACAAACTATTTAATAAAAAGAAATAAAAATGCATACAATCCAAAAGGAAATCTCTAAACAGCCCTTACATTCAAATTTCCCTCCTAAACTCCTAAATCCTTCCTAATCAAAGTTTTTGTTCTGGGCAGTTGGAGCGACTCGTACATGAGGAGGAAGAGTTCCGCCTCTATTCTGCCTGATCCATTATGGCTGGACTGGTCCAATGGACCGGTCTAATAATACTCCCCTCCCAAAGGCCCACCTTGTCTGCAAGGTGGAAAGACGACACCCTCCTCCATTCTCTATTCATCACAAATGATAAGAACCTAAAGAGTTCGTTCCGTACAGTTCGTTTCGTACACTACGCCCCAGCGTATGCCTCTTATCACATCTGAAACAAAGCCCTTTGCCCTTTTCTCCTAAAATTTTGTTTCTGTGAGCTTCTTAAGCTGTCCCCATATCTTCCTCCTACAGTCTTTTCCTTCGAAGTCTCTCTAAGAGTATCTGGTATTGGCGCCTTGGGTGCCAAAAAGGTGGTGGTCATCCTATACGAGCATCCTAAGCTACTGTCTCCCGTTCCTCTCTCCTCTACCAACTAAGCTAGCTCCATTGTCTCTCCCGAGTCAAGATGCCTCATCACTCTAACCACTGCGTGGATATTTAGTTTTAGTCTCTTCATGAAGTCCCCCACCCCAGTACAATATCTGGAAGTCGATCCAATCGACTGGCAAGGTACTCAAATTGCTCACGGTACTCCACCGCTGTCCCCTCTTGCATTAAAGCAAAAAAACTGCTCATAGAAGTCCCCTCCCCTGCTAGTTTGGAAACGTTCCAACAAGCAGTCCTTAAACTCCTTCTAGGTCTGTATCGGTCGCCTCGTATCCCTCCACTGGTACCATGCTAAAGCTTTCCCTTCCAAGCACATCTCAGATACCTTCAGTCCCCCCCCCCCCCCCCCCCCCCTCCATCAACATGTTGACGGTAAAGTACCTTTCCATCTATATAGCACATCTCAGATACCTTCAGTCCCCCCCCCCCCCCCCCCCCTCCATCAACATGTTGACGGTAAAGTACCTTTCCATCTTATAGATTCACCCATGGGCATCCACTCTCTCAAAAATAGGCATCCTAATCTTTCTCACACTAAGATCACCTTCATTCCCTCTGTTCCTTTCATAATTTCCTATTTCCCAAGGGTGTGGTTCCCCCCAAGTATCCCAATCATCCCCTTTACGTTCATACCCAAGCCTTTCATCAAATTCCGACCTTCTCCTTTCAAATTTAACCCCCCTTGGATCATAACAAACTCCTCCCCTTTCAAATTCAGCCCTCCTTTGATTATAATTATCCTGTTCTATTTCGAATTCAGCACCCTTTCACTCATGTCCAACCCCCTCAAGCCTCCCCAAATATACTCTACCTAACTCCTTTCTAGGAATAGGCCCTAGGGGAGGCATTTTTTATGTTCCCCCAAAATCTCTATCTCTTGATCTTCTCTTCGTGTGGTTGGCTTAGGGTTTTCCCCACTTTCCTGACTATCGACGCCTTCCCTCGCCTCCGACGACGATATTTTGGTTTGGCCTTCGAGCACTTTCTTCAACATTTCTCCCAGGCTGGAAAAATTTTCATCCATCATCTCGTGGATGGCTGAAATTTGACTTTTGACATCTGAAAGTTGAGTGTAAAGATCTAAAATTTTAGTTTTCAATTGTCCGATCTCCCCATCCAACACTTCTACTTTTCTTTCTGCCATGGGGACATGGATTTAGGCACCAATAGTAAAGAGCAGCAAGCTTAACGCGAATTCTAGCTTCCAATCATGAAAAACAAGATCAGATATAGAATGCAGCAAAAGTCAGCGATTAAGATTTCTATTTCAGCCCAAGAAATTGCTCTGATACCAATTTGATAGGAAACACTTGAAGTTATCAAGAATCCCTATCAATATTTGATAAAACAACGAAAACTTTCCTCCAAACTCTAATGAAAACCCAGGAAAACAGTAATTTTATTGCAAGAACTATATATAACGGAAGAAAATATCAAGATATAGTTGATCCTCAACTCGAGAGGATGATTTATCTCTCCCAAATTTCTAGACGCCGCTAGAGCTCAAAAAATCTAAGAGATCTCTAATTTAAGCCAAATTCAAGATGTCCTAACCCTAGCAAAAGAAACTATTTAATACATACAATCAAAAGGAAATCTCTAAACAATCCCTACATTCAAATTTCCCTCCTAAACCCCTTATAAATCCTTCCTAATCAGAGTTCTTGGCTGGGCGGGTGGGCAACTCGTACAGGAGGCGGAAGAGTTCCTCCTCTATTCTGCCTAAGCTGGTCCCGTATGGACCGGTTGGACCAGTCCAATAGACTGGTCTAACACTCTCCCACGGGACCTAGACGCCGCTAGGAAATCTTCAAGAAAAAACTACAGTAATACTCAGAATATTAATCTTGAAAATAAAGCCTAGAATCAGCCCTAAATAAGCTCTCTTAATTCCCCCCAAAATAGCCTCCTTACCTTAATTAATTTACATGTCTTACTTTATTTCAAAATTAAAATTCTTTCCTTCAACATTTCCCTTGTTATTTATCCTTCTAGTATATTTAATCAAAGCATTGTTGGGCCCCACAAGGGTGGTTGAAACCACTGTTGTTTCCACCCCTGTTGTTATTCCAGCCCTTGTTGGATCGGCTGGCTGAGCCGGTTGCCCTCTCTCTTATCAGACTACTTTTAAATTTTAGAATGAGACTATTAGATTATACTAAAAGATATTGACAACATAGAACATGGCTGTAGAACTTGGAATGTTCTGAAAAGTAAATTAAAAGGCCTTTTTTATCTTAGAATTACTAGAAGTAATTAATTGAAAATTTCAAAATATTATACAAGAAACCCCGACCACAACTAATTACTTAATAAATTGGAACTCATGAAAGTTCTAAGGAATGACATCATATAAGAGGTGATATGATGCAGGACTAATATGCTTTAGATGGATGCGATAAGAGCTTGCATGATTTTGATGAGAACAAATAACAATTAAGACTATTAGTTACTAAACGAAAATATAAAATGAAAGAGGGGTAACTATAGGCCAAATCACATGCTAAGCACTTGAATTATCAAAACAATTTAGAATTTCAACAACATACGAATTCAGTAGTCATTCAACAAAAATCCACAATCTAACAATGAGATAAGCAACATAGAAAGTACACTCAGATCCTACGTTTACTAAGCGGAGGTAGAGGGCGAAGCACGAGAACTTTGCGATTAAATTACCACCTACAAGGTTTGCGGATTAGAAAGATAAATGAAGGGGGAAGAAGTTCACCCCTGTTGTCATCCTGAATCAATTTGCCACAGGACGTTGGCAAGTTGCTCGTCGATGGCTTCCGAAAGCATGAAGATGATGCTGTCCACATACTCTTCGATGGAATTATTGATTTCCGGGTTGAAGTCGAAAAAGGTGGAGTGGAGGATGTTGATGTTCCCTTGCTCGTTGTAAGCGAATCCAGAGTCAAGTTCCGAATCGGCCATTCATTGGTTTCGAATGGTTGATGTGTGGACGAAAGATCGTGGTTGCTTCCCTTGAAGATTCCACTAGAGAGAAAGAAGTTTCTCTAAAGAATTGAAGTGGAGAAGAGGGAAGTGGTGGTCGGCCAAGGAAGGAGGCTAGGGAATTAACTTTGGTTCAGATTTTGTGGAGGGAATTTAATTCAAACAACTCCTTGATTAAGAGGAATTAAGGAAGGGAGAGAGACTTGGGCGGCTGGCAAGAGAGAGGGGGAGAGGGATTTAATTTATTTCCAATAGGAAAGACTATATTTGGAAAGAAATTAAATAGAAGGGGGTATGTGGATTTCGGCCAAGAGAGGTGGATGGAGGAATAGGAATTATTGCCAAGAGAGCTTAGTGGAATTTTGAAAATAATTCCAATTGGATCCAAGAGGGGCCGGCAACTATAGGGTGAGAGGGGGGAATTTAATGAGGCATTCAATGCCTTCTTAAATTAATAATTTAAATTTGGAATGAAAGATGTCATCCCAATTTAATTCAAAATTTAAATACGCTGTGAATTAGCAAATTTCCTAAAATAGGATTTATAAATTAGGTAACTATTTCAAATTCAAATAGATTTGAATTTGATCATTAGTAGAGTTACCTAAAATATGCAAACTAATTTAGGAAGGACTTGATGGCAAGTGGAGATGGGGAAACCAAGGAGATGGGGCCGGCGGCTAGTGGATGAAGGTTAAGAAGAAAAAGAAATAGAGAAGAAAGAACCACGAACCTGGACACTTCCAAGGTTGGTGGGTGATCTGTTTTCCTCTCCAAGGGACCTCACTCCAATCTCTCTCAAGCTCTCACAAGAACTCAAACACGAAAAAAATTTGATCAATCATTCATTAAACATGAAAAGAGAACATAAGGGCTATATATAGAGCCTCATACAAAGGACTCAAAATAAAAAGACGACAATGCCCTTTGGGCTTACATATGACCTCCCTTAAGTAAGGGGTAAGAACTGAAAATAACAAAAGCAAACATAAAATACTAAAAGACAAATACATAATAATACTAAAAAATACATCGACTCAATCTTGGCCATAGATAAACGGCCACGTCTCTGATAGACTTTCCAAGCTCCGATGTCCCCATCATGATATCTGCTCTCCTATATGCTTGAAGTTTACAATGGAGTAGAGATATTTTAGATACCCTCTTATTAGTTCATTACATCTTTACCTAATACCCTCTCGGGCTACACATTATCTGTATAGTCCGCCACTTATTAATCACCTTTCTACTAATCTAACATCTACAGCCATTAATGTTCTTCCTATTGCAAGTTAAAATGCTCCTCGTGAAATGCATTTTATAAAAATTCACATTTTAGCAATATCGATATGAATTTTAGGGTATTTTTTGTTTAAGTGTATCTTTTATCTAATTTGATCACCAACTGAATTTCAAAATATATATATATTATTGTTGGTAAAAGTCAAACTTACTTTTTTTTTAAAAAAAATTATTTTGGAAAATTTATGGAAACTTTTGTGTTCATGAGAAGTTTTCCTCTACTCCATCAAAAGTTATTTATAAACTATGCCTTGGACAACTTACAGCTTTTATCATTTCTTTCCCATCATGAATTGCTTAATTGCTTGAAAATAAAAATTGTTGATGATGAGCGATATGTAATAGTATTGCAAGTTATATGTAATACTGCCTTATTTATTTTTAGTTGCTTTCCTCTCTCCCGACACCCTCTACTTGCCCTTTTCCCTCTCTAACCCATAGCCACCTCTCTTTTCTGCTCTCCTAAATCATTGCAGTTTAATATAAAGCCCTTTCGTTGCATCTCCATTTCTTCCTTTAAACCGTGCTTGTGTCCAAAATGTTGTTTTTAATTATTTTCATGTGTGCGCTGCCTTAAATGTATGGTTGTATTTGTTAGTGTAGAAATATAATGTATTTTCACATGCATGCAAATATAATATCTAACATACTTGTATTTTTTTTTTTTACTTGTCTTTTAGTTCAAACTTAATCTGCATGTGAATTTATATGTTTTTAACTTTTTGACTCCACATTACATTTTCATTTTTTAGCCTCTGTAGTTTCTGTCATTCTTATAGGAAATTAGAGAAACCCAAAACTCTGATTAGATTTGTGATCTACATTTTAAATATAGTGTTGTAAATTGTACACAAATTAGTTCTAGCGAAGTGGCAGAGATCCAGCATTGATCTCCTGTTTGGTTCGTCGATTCTATTTGAGATTTCTATGAAGCACGAATTATATAATAAGAGCCTATAACTCTAACAAGAACAAGGTATCGAACCTATGGTTCTTTTCTTGTTTTTGTCTTTGAATCTATAATAGAACATTATTATATCCATTGCTACTTTAGCTTGTAATATATTGTTAACTCTTTCCATAGTTATATTTTATGTTCATGCATGAAGACTATGAACTTTAATTTCTTTTACTGGCCGATTTTGTTCTTATGAAAGCTATTATTTCTAAGCCAACATAATAGCCTGTTCATTTGCTTTTTCCCCCCCTTGGAATCAGGATTGACATCCCAAAAAAGTCTTTTAGTCCCCCTCGTGAGGTACATGAGCAAGTTACCCACTCCATGTCACCCCAGAAGATTGAGATCTTCAAGTCATTGGAGAATTGGGCAATAGATAACATCTTGGTGCATTTGAAGTCTGTTGAGAAATCATGGCAGCCTCAGGATTTTTTGCCAGATCCCTCTGTAGAGAGCTTCCATGACGAAGTTAAGGAACTAAGAGAACGGTCAAAGGAAATTCCTGATGATTACTTTGTTGTCTTGGTTGGAGATATGATTACAGAAGAGGCTCTTCCTACTTATCAAACCATGTTGAATACCCTTGATGGTGTCCGGGATGAAACAGGTGCGAGTCTTACTCCTTGGGCAGTTTGGACTCGGGCGTGGACTGCCGAAGAAAACCGGCATGGAGACCTCCTCAATAAGTATCTGTACCTTACTGGAAGGGTGGACATGAAGCAAATTGAAAGGACGATTCAATATCTGATTGGCTCTGGAATGGTAATACATACTGACAGTCGCATTATTGCTGAATACTATACTCAATCGTTTTCTTTTTCTTAATTTCTGCTATTTTTGCAATGCATTTGAAGCCCTCTTTGCTTGGAGAAAAATTATTTATTTTTCCAGTAATAAGTTCATAATTTACTGTGTACATACTGCAATATAAAATAGGTGTGAAACATCACTTTCTGCTAAAACAGAATAAAAAAACATTGGTTATATTGCAGTTGAGTTTGAACAGAAAGGTTCCATTTGATGATTGCATACTCACTATTTTAGTGTGTGATGCTTTCATATTGAGAAAAAGTTACTGAATTTACTTGCAAATGCACTTTTTCATTACTTCTATTTGGTTGTATTAGGCTTCATTTGGGACGGCTTTTTTACTGCTTCTTAAAGTAGCTTTTTAGTCAGTTTCAAACGAAGCCTTAATTTGAATAGAGAAGCATTTATGCATGGAAAAAGGGCATGGAAATGATTTTTTTTCTTCTATAATTAGACCACTATTTTATTTTTTCTTTCTCTGCATAATTCTGCATCTTGAGCCTTATCATGATGAAGTCACTTGAAGAGGAAGACAGGTTGCCAAATGTTATGATCTCCATATCATGGAAGAAACAAATTTAAGAATTTGCATAACAGAGTTGAGAGATTAGTTATGTGCTCCTCTATTTAACTGTGTATAGGGAATTAAAAAGCCCTATTTTCTTTTCTAGAGCAGTCCAAATTGAGATCTTTGTCTCAACCACAAAGCATTCAGATTGAGAATTCCTTTCTAATTTGCTTGATTTTAATTGCTGAGATTGTTTATTTAGCTGATGGATGGATTGCTTCCTTTCTATTGGTATCATAGGACCCAAGAACAGAGAACAATCCCTACCTTGGCTTCATCTACACTTCCTTCCAGGAGCGTGCCACCTTCATCTCGCATGGAAACACTGCTAGGCACGCCAAGGGGCATGGCGACTTGAATCTGGCACAGGTTTGTGGTATCATCGCATCTGACGAAAAGCGGCATGAGACGGCCTATACTAAGATCATCGAGAAGCTCTTTGAGGTTGACCCTGATGGAACCGTGCTCGCCTTTGCCGACATGATGAAGAAGAAGATCTCAATGCCCGCCCATCTCATGTTTGACGGCCGCGATGATAACCTTTTCGAGCACTTCTCTGCGGTTGCGCAGAGGCTGGAAGTGTACACAGCCAAGGACTATGCTGACATTCTCGAGTTCCTTGTTGGGAGGTGGAAGGTGGAAGGACTCACTGGGCTCTCTAGTGAGGGAAATAAAGCTCAGGACTTTGTCTGTACTCTGGTGCCAAGAATTCGAAGGATAGAGGAGAGGGCTCAGGGAAGGGCTAAGCAGGGAGGAACCATGCGTTTCAGCTGGATATATGACAGGGAAGTAAAGCTCTGAGCTTTTGGTTGTAATTGCTACTCTTTTATTAGTTGTTGGCGATAAGATTTCTTGTTTAATATTAATAGGTGGGTAAGAAGGTTTATAATTTCTGTCATGTTTTTCATCATAATTTTGAGTGCTTCTGTTCAATGGGTAGTAATGGTGGATTGCTGGGTGTGGTTGGGGAACTGTATGTGACGCTATGTTCACAGAGTAGAAGATTGGGTTGGTGTGTTTCAGAGCTGATGAACTTAAATGTTGGTATGTTTTATACAAGTACCCTTATTTGGAAATTTGTGGATCCATTGTAGATGAACTTAAATGTTGGTACTCTCTCTCTCTCTCTCTCTCTCTCTCTCTCTTTGGAAATTTGTGGATCACTACAGGAAAAACGCTGAAAACAGGCGATTTTTTCCGGCGGTTAGTGTAGATTTACCGGCGGTTTTTAACATTACCGGCGGTCTAACGGCGGTTTGTTAACCGCCGGTAAAAACGGCGTAGGAAACCATTTCCGACGGCTTTTTACCGGCAGTTAATTTTGTGCGGCGGTTTTCCGGTGGCCAATACCGCCGATGACCACCGGAATTTTAACCGTCGGTCTTTCGGCGGTTAGGCCGCCGGTATTGTACCCGCCGGAAAACCGCCGGTCAAATTACCGGCGGTTGTCCGGCGGTTAAACCTCGCGTTGTCTGGTTTATTAGACCGCCGGACGGCGCCGTTAGACCGCCGGTAAGGTACCGGCGGTGGACGGCGGTTATGGCCGTCGGTATTACCGACGGTTTAAACCGTCGGGCGTCCATCGTATAACCGCCGGCGGTCGTCGGTACGCCGCCGGTAAGTACCGGCGGTTTAATAATATAACCGACGGCTTTATCTTGTCCGTCCGGTATCGTAGATACATACTTCTCAAATCCAAGTTCATTTCTCAAACCCATCCTTTCACTTTTTCACCTTTCAAAACACACAAGTTCTAAAATTCAAAATTATACACTTTCTACAAAATTAAGTACTTTACTTTTTCACTCTTTACCTTCTACACAAATCAACGCACAATTCACCTCTCAAAATAGACTTAAGCTTATATACTAAAAAAATGTCATTGTAATATACAAGTTCCCATAAACCCTTCTAATAATAAATATGAGAAATAACAATTGATGTCATCCTACTCTTTTCAAAGACTCATTAAATTACCAATGTAAAGCATATAAACTAGCAAACAATGTCTTTTTATTTTTAAGAAAAATGAAAAGACAATTCTTTAGCAAACAATATCTCAAACAACCTTTTTTTTTTTTAGAGAAAACGATGCAGTTATATTCATAATTCAACAAAAACTTACATCAAAGACCAAATTCTATTGTATAAAGGTTCTCTTCCAAGAGAAGCAAAAAGAGAACAAAATAATCCAAACTACCCTATACATTTTGAATCAAAAATTGGAGTTTAAGAAATTGTATCATCTTATTTATTTGAATAAAAATGAAATAGAGAAATCTACTTTTCCAATCTCAAGAAATGTTAACTGATTTAAGAAGCATAAAGCAAAACAATCTATGTTCTTATTCTTTTAAGAAACCTGAACCAAATGAGATGATTATTTGAGAAGAATAAGGAGATTTGAGAAGTGATTATATGAAGAACATTGAAGAAGAGGAAGAGAGAAGAATGTGGAGAGTTCACCTTGCAAACGAATGAGGGTTGGTGGCTCTCGGTTTGTGCGAATGGAGAGGCGACGAGGCGGAATGGGGTCGGCGACGGTCGGAATGGGGTCGGCGGCAGTCGGAATGGGGTCGGCGGTCGGAGTTCCTTCGTCGGGGGCTGATCGGACGAGCGGAGGAGACGATAGGGCGAGCGACCGAGAGAGAGAAGGAAAGAGTGAAAATGAAATGAGCGGGGCGAGGGGGCTCGTATTAGGGCTTTTACCGGCGGTTTTCCGGCGGTCTAGACCGCCGGACCAAAATCACTTATCACCGGCGGTTTGGACCGCCGGAAAGCCGCCGGTTCATGTTGATATCCGGCGGTTTACCGGCGGTTTATAGACCGTCGGTAATACCGACGGTGTATCGTAGCTAAGCCGCCGATTTGACCGTCGTTAGAGTTCGACGGCTTAACCGCCGGCGTAGTCGTCGGTAATACCGACGGTATATAAACCGCCGGTGAAAACCGTCGGTTTTTGCCATTTTTCCTGTAGTGGATCCATTGTAGATGAACTTAAATGTTGGTACTCTCTCTTTCTCTCTCTGGAAATTTGTGGATCCAATGTAGATGAACTTAAATGTTGCTACCTCTCTCTCTCTCCTCTGATGGAAATTATCTAGGTTGTGTTTGTGTAGTAGTCTCTCTCTCCTCCTGGTGGAAGTGTAGATAGTATAAGTGCATTGTACTTTCGCTGGTGGAAGTTATCCAGATGGTTTAAGTGCAGTAGTCTCTCTCTCTCTCCTAATGGAAATTATGTTGATAGTATATGTGCAGTAGTTTATCTCTCTCCCTCCCTCCCTCATATTGGAAATATATGTCCAGCAGTCTCTCTCTCCCCTTGATGAAAATTATATAGATAATGTGTAGTACTCTCTCTCTCTCTCTCTCTCTCTCTCTCTCTCTCTATATATATATATCTCCCTCGTAATGAAAATTATGTTGATGGTATATGTCCAGCAGTCTCTCTCTCCTCCCCACCTGATGAAAATTATATAAATAATGTGTAGTATTCTCTCTCTCCCTCTCTCCCCCATTAATGGAAATTATGTATATAGTTTATGTCAAGCAATCTTATTGTGCAATAGAAAAGTCCCCTTCAAACTTAAGGGAAAATTTTATAAGATGGTGGTGAGACCTATAATGCTTTGGCAAAATTTTCGGAAGCAGCATGAATCATGATTAATTTCGCGGAAAGAGCAGAATTTTGGAATAATTTAAATTAGAGCCAATTCGCCAAAGTAAACAGCGTAGTCTAAGAATGCGTGGTACCGTTCAGCACGTTCAGAAGAATGCGTTGAAGCATTAAGCGCATTCTTGAATGCGCTTAATGCTTCGGCGCATTCTTTTGAATGCGCCAAGCTCTTCGGCGCATTCTTCTGAATGCTTTCATCACTGTCATCGCTGGCTGTCATGGGATTGAGGATTTTGGTTTTCAGCGGAGACCAGATCCGCGAAATCCGCTGACCGGTGCGGAATTGAAGAAGGCAATTATTGCCGACGGATGGATGTTGAGGGAGTTGGGCAGATGAGAAGCAAACTTTGTTTATAAATAAGAGCATCATACCTCAGGGGAAATCACCTCTTCTCAAGTTTTTCTGTTCTTGTTCTCCTCCTGCAGTGTTCACCCGAGAGTTGAGAGGTGAGTTATGGCTTGTTTTTTATTTTTTCATATTATTTTGTTAAATTAGTTTTGTGAAGATGTTTATATTTGTGGCCATTAAGCTAAGAATGAATTTGTAATATGTAGTAGGTTAGTGAGATATATATATATATATATATATATCTTAGTAAATGGATTATTTTGTTTAACTGAATCTTACTGCGAAATTTATGCTATGATTTTGATCCTTCTTAATGAATCAATAATCATGTGAAGCTCATAATTTATGGCCAACCGTACTTTTGATTGCTTTGTCTGTAATCGTTGCTACTTTAATTATGGACGTACATACGTTTGCACTCAGGAAAGATTTCCAAAAAAAATATTGGCGTTGTAAATTTCATATCCATAAATTGACGAAGGAAATAAATTTTTTTACGAAATTTTTGAAGTTAAATAATTAGAGTTATATTTCAAATATTTAAGCGTTTAAGTTAAAAAATATGAAATAATTGTAATAAAAGAATTATTGGTCTACGTAATTTTTTTAATTTGGTTTAGTAAATTTAATAGAAGCTGTATAAGAGGTTTTATATTATAAAATTTTATATCTTGTATTATTAGTTTTTACCCTACCTAATTTTTTTAATTTGGATTTTAAAAGATCCAAAGAGTTATAGTTAAATTTTCGGAAATTATTCATTTAATTAGTGTTAGAAGAATTATATTATTTTTTATATGTTTTGAAATTAAAATTCTCATTTTGTATCTAATTGTTTTTTATTTATTAAATATTTAAAAATATTTTTTGGTTTAATAATTGTTATCATGTAAAATTTAATAGAGTGAGCTATATCATATTATTTTAAAATTAAATAGAATTTAAATAAAATTTATTAATAATAAGATAGTTACTGTTATTATCTTATTATTAATAAATTTTATTTAAATTCTATTTAATTTTATAATTTTCAATGATCTTTTTCATTTTCATTTTTCTTAACTTGCAAATATAAAAATAAATAAATAATTATATTAAAATTGCATGCTTTAAGCTTTAGCCTTTTCTAAATTATATGAATTTATTTATATGAATTTAATTAATGATTTACACTAAGCTATGGAAAATAAAGAAATATAAAAAGCTTGGATTTTATTGCATGTTTTAAGCTTTAGCCTTTTCTAAATTGTTTAGGTATTTCAAAAAAAGTATCATAATTTTTTTATTAGGATAAACTTTAAAATTATTAATGTATTTTAGAAGTAATAATGTATATTAAAATTTTATAACATATTAATAATAAATAAATCAATAATTTATGTCATCTTGATATAATTTGTATTAGTAGAAAGCTTTAGCAAAATGTGACATTCTTACCATTAACCCTCAAATTTGTGCAATTTAGGATAGAATGTCACGCTTAATGTTATTTTTCGGTGGAGAGCTACGCATCGGTGATGAGTTCACAGCGACATATATTGGTGGACAAAATTGGCCAATCATTGTTAATCACGATATTTCACTTGCAATGCTAAAGGAAAGAGTTATGGGTGTGCTTAGGATTAATTCTTCAACAACTACTGTCAGCCTAACATGTCGACTTCGGCATAATGGTGGATACTACGCAACACCTGTTAACGATGAAGAGGTTTGTGAGTTTATGTTGTTGGAAGCAAGAATTGATCCTGTCGTTGTCTACGTTGAGGCGGAACCAATCAATCATGGAGAAATCTATTGGCTCAAGAAAAATGGCATGAGTGCACGAATCCTGCTTTACAGCTGTAGGATTCCATTCCCCTTAAGTCAGATTGAAATTAACCAGATTTCCCCTGAGGATAGTATCAGGGTTTAAAGATCTGGGGTTCTTACTTCCTATGAGCGCAAGCACTCATAGTTAATTACCTCTCTTACCACGTAAGAGAGAACTCTCGATTAATGATGAAATAATTTTAGATAAATTTAGTCTCAATAATGGGGAAATGGAGGTAAACCCGATCAAGATCCCATGGTTCCGTCGTTCCGGGTATACCGTAGATTTCAGTCTACCAATACTAACAATCATTGACCGTAGTGTCCAGGGAATCTGATTAGCAGCCATGGGTTGCCTCCTCTCAGGGATCCCGAGTAGACTGAAGTGGTTAAATGTGAATTTTAGTTTGATTTGATTTGGGTTAGGGCTTATTACTTCCTTAGAAATTCCAATTAATTTATTTAGTTTGAGGCTTACGGCTCTATTAGGAGTTGCCCGAATAGTTTCAGTTGAATAGGTCTTATGGCTTCCTTAGAAGTTGCCTAACGGTGGGTCTTAAGACCTAGCCCTATAAGCTAAGCGGCCCGAGTTGTGGGTCTTACAACCTAGTCCTTTTAGACTAGGATGCCCGAGTAAGGGGTCTAGGTGTATTATCACCTAAACACTTCCCTCAGATATCGGACTTACGACTTCATTAGAAGTGGCCGAGGGTTTTAATTGGGTTTAGGGGTTAGGTCAATTTCTACCTAAAACTTTTCCCCAATGATCGGGCTTACTGCTTTCCTACGAAAGTTGCCGGAAAGCGGGTCTTACAACCAAGTTCCTATAAACAAGGCTGCCCAAGTTATGGGTTTAATTATTTAAAAATAGGGTCATTCATTCAGAAATTCCCTAATACGCGGGTCTTACTACTTCTCTTAGAAGTAGCCCATTGGCGGGTCTTACAACTCAGTCCTGTAGACTAAAATGCCCATAGGTTTAAATTTGATTTGTTTGTTTGTTGAGTTGATTTGATTTTGTGATTTTGATACTTCGGAATTTTAACACTAATGTCAGTGTTTTAGTTGTTTTGATTTGTGCTTATAGTCTTTTTTCATTACTACAGTAGTTCATTTTTTTTTACCCGTCTTTTCAGCACTGTTACACTACTGGCTTTTTCGTACTTTGCTTTCTTGCTTTTCAGTACTTTACTCTGCCTGCAGTAGTTGGATTAATTCAATTTATTTATGATGCACTGACTACTCATATGTTTGTTTGTAGGTGTTTGTAACCAATGGTTGTAGTAATTGTTACTTGCAGTTGCAGAGGATAGGGTCAACAAGTAGTTGTAGGAGCTTTTACAGGGGAGCCTTAAAGAGCATGTAAAGGAATTTGAATGTTTCTGAGTTGTTTGGAGAGTTTGTATAGTTTGTGAGAGCTATTGAGTTGGAGAGTTAGTGAGGATTGTATTGAGAGTTTGTATATGTTGATTAATGAAACTTTTTTTTTAATTAAATAATTAATCAACAAATTAATTTTAAAATTCACGGCTCTCAAGCTTTTAAATAAATCTCAAATTTTAAAACTCTCTCATAATTAGCATTTTTTTTAAATGGCTCTCGTATTTTGAAACTCATTGATTTTAAATGACTTTATATTTTTCTTTAAAACAATCAATCAATTATTTTCGATTAATTCTAAAAAAAATTTATTAATCAATTTTTTTTATTAATTAAATATTCAAATTTTAATTGCTCCAAAATTGTTCCAAAAAAGTTCAATAAATTTTTCTTGAAATTTCAGCAGCCTCCCAGCGTCACCTCCCCACCGAGGGAGAAATCGGGACGGCATTTGCCGATATTTTCTTCCCGGTCGGACCTAAGGTCGACGACACGAGGCCTTGAATTTAAAACCATCTCGGTCGGATCTAAGATCGACGACACGAGGTCTTCAATTTGAATTCTTCCCGACCGGATTTGAAATCGACGGTACGAGGTCTTGTATTTTAAAACCATCTCGACCGGATCTAAGATCGACGACACGAGGTCTTCAATTTGAAACCATCCCGGTCGGACCTAAGGTACGACGACCGGGGTCTTCGACACCTGTTTGAAATCAATGTTATATATATATATATATATTGTCTTCCCTCTCCTTTTTTTTTCTTCTTCTTTATAATATATAAAATATTTTATTACTTTTAATATAATAATATGATGATATAACAATATAATATATTATATTATATTATTATATTATATATTATATACTATAATAAAAAGGAGAGAGGAGTTGGGAAACAGAGAAGCCCGATCGGGTAGAGTCAGCCACGCACGGAGATCACGCACGGCTCGGAGGCGGCAGGCGGCAGGCGGCGGAGGCGACGGCTCAGGCGGCTCAGGCGGGTCGTTCGATTTTGGTTTGCTGGAGTTGAGCGGCGGGGTCGATCGGAGAAGGAACAGAAGGAGCGACGCGTGCAATCTTCTCTTCCTCCGGTGAAGCAATGGAGCCGAACAACAACGACGGGAGGAGAAGATGAACGGCGAACCCTAGACGCTTGTGCGAAGCGACGAAGTCGAACAGCGACCAGGGAACCGAATGAACGAGCGTGTTTTTTTTTCTCTTCGTATCAATTCCTTTTTTATTGTTTTAGATTGTCCGATGGCGGTTCTTATGCGAAGCGAGGCTTCATTTCGATTCTAACTGCCTAGTGTGGGGTCGGCTCGGAGGTATGTCGGTTGTTTTGATTTTTTTTTTTTTTTTGTTCTAAAATTTTTTTATACAGTCAACAAATTGCCTCCCAACGAATTTGTTGTGTGACTTTCACACAATGAATTTGTTGCAAACTTTGATCATGTGATTTCAATCCTTTAAATATGTTGATGAAAAATAGCTCGATCCTTAGATTTATGAGCATATAAGATTTCAAAGGTTCGGCCTTTAGGCTTATTGAATCTCATGGGTTTAGCTCGACCCTTAGGTTTATGAGCATAAAAGATTTTGAAGGTTCGACCCTTAGGCTTATTGAACCAATGTGTTTTAGCTCGACCCTTAGGTTTATGAGCTTAGAAGATTTTAAAGTTCGGCTCTTAGGCTTATTGACTTTGTAGATTTTAGCTCGACCTTTAGGTTTATGAGTATAAATATTTCAAAATTCGTCCCTTAGGCTTGTTGAACTTTGTAGATTTAGCTCGACCCTTAGGTTTATGAGCATAAATATTTCAAAGTTCGTCCCTTAGTCTTGTTGAACTTTGTAGATTTAGCTCGACCCTTAGGTTTATGAGCATATGAAATTTATAAAGTTTGACCCTTAGGTTTGTTGAACTTTGTAGATTTAGCTCGACCCTTAGGTTTATGAGCATATGAAATTTATAAAGTTCGACCCTTAGATTTGTTGAACTTCAGGGATTTAGCTCGACCCTTAGGTTTATGAGCTTAGAAGATTTCGGAGGTTTGGCCTTTAGGCTTATTGAACCTCGTGGGTTTAGCTCGACCCTTAGGTTTATGAGCATTATTTGCAAAGTTTGGCCCTTAGGCTTATTGAACTTTGTGGATTTTAGCTCGACTCTTAAGTTTATGAGCATAAAAGATTTCAAAGGTTCGGCCCTTAGGCTTATTGAACCTCATGGGTTTTAGCTCAACCCTTAGGTTTATGAGCATAGAGATTTCAACTTCACTCATTTTATTTACTAAATGGGATAAAATTGTCTCTTGACTTTTGATGAGGGGATTGAACTTGCTTCCTGCATTGCAGGAAAAATATAAAAATTGCCTCCTGTATTTCAGGAGGGAAGTGAATTTCCTTTCCCCCATTACAGGAGAATATAAAAATTGTCTCTTGTTTCAGGAGGGAAGTGAATTTCATTTCTCCCATTACAGGAGAATATAGAAATTGCCTCCTGTCTTTCAGGAGGGGAGTGAATTTTATTTCTCCCATTACAGAAGAATATAAAAATTGCCTCCTGTCTTTCAGGAGGGAATTTAGATGACTTTTTTTTGTCTGATAGGTAGATTTTCATACATAATATTTTTATGTATGATATTTCTTCAAATATTGACCATTAATTGGTGGCATGGGCCTTTGCCCATTTAGATTTATGAGTTGATAGGCACCTCCTTCATACACTATTTCAATGACGAAGGGTCCTTCCCATATTGGATCAAATTTACCGCCAAGGCGACGGTGAGGGATTATAGGTCTTCGGCGAACCAAAACAAGTTCACCTTCTTTGAAGCTTCTAGGACGAACCATTCTATCATGTACCCTAGTCATTCTTGCTTTGTAAGACTCTAAACTTTGCTGAGCCTGAAGTTTAACTTCATCAAGAGCTTCAAGCTCTTCAAGTCGTAGAAGATCATTTTCTTCTTTGGTTAATTTATATTGAACAGCAATACGAAGAGATTGTAGCTCAACCTCGAGAGGTAATATTGCCTCAGTTCCGAAAACCAATGAGTATGGGGTGGCCTGCGTTGCAGTTTTATAAGTGGTACGATATGCCCAGAGAGCTTCTGTCAATTTATCGTACCACTCTCTTTTATTTTTAGAGAGAATTTTCTTGAGTAGTTTAACCAAAGTCTTGTTAAATGCTTCGGTCAAACCATTAGTTCTTGGGTTGTATATCGATGAATAACGCCAGTCTATCTTATGACGTTCTATAAATCGATAAATTTTGGTACTTTTAAAGGCGGTATCATTGTCTGATATAATTCGACGTGGCACTCCAAATCGATAGACAATGTTATCTCGAAAGAATTTCATCACATTGTCCGCTTTAACTTCTCGTAAGGGAATTGCTTCAGCCCATTTTGAGAAATAGTCAGTGGCAGCTAAGATGAATCGATGTCCTAAAGAAGATGGTGGTTCTATAGGACCTATTATATCGGTACCCCAACTTTCAAATGGCCATGACGCTACTGTAGGGTGTAGCGGATTAGGAGGTAGATGCATGATATCTCCATGCACTTGACATTGATGGCACTTTTTAGCATGGTCGATGCAATCTTGAACCGTACTTGGCCAATAGTAACCCATACGTTTGATTTTGATTTTCATTTTGGGTCCGGATTGGTGTGCACCACACAATCCTTCATGAACTTCACTTATAACTTTTTGGGATTCATCGGGACCCAAACATCGTAGCCACATTTGATCAAATGATCTACGATATAATGTATCATTAACGAAAGCATATCTTAATGCTCTTCGTGATATTTGAGAAGCTGTGGATTTATTTTCGGGTAATCTCCCTTCTTTGAAATATCTGATGAATGGATCTCTCCAGTCATTTTCATCAGATATGACTAGGCTTTCTTGCATTTCTTTTCCTTCATCATCTTGTATGATAGCTGGAGTTAATGCATGCCTATTTTGAATAGTTATGAGAATTGGATCATTTTGTGGATTTGCTAGTTCTTTAGCTAGCTTTTCCAGCGCATCGGCTTTTCCATTTTCGCTACGTGTAATCCTTGTGAGAGTTACCTCAGGAATTTGTCGTAGGAGTTTTAGAGCGTACTCATGATAAGAGATTAACTCAGGCTTATTGATTTTGAAAGCACCTATTATTTGTTTGATTATGAGTTGAGAATCTCCATATATATGGATCTTCTCAATCTTCATATTAATTGTCAACTCAAGGCCCGCAATTAAGGCTTCGTATTCAGCCTCATTATTAGTGCGAGGCTCTGTTAAGCTATAGGAATATCAGAGTATTCCTTTTTGCGGTGTAATAAATATAAGGCCGATGCCTACTTGGACTGTTGGAAATTTAGGTGGCTTGGATGGTTTTATTGATGAAGCTCTAACGAAATAGAGCTCCCATTCTTGCAGATTTTCTTTCTCTTCCACTTCAAGTGTTTGCTCATCTGGCAATTCATCGGTGAGTGGAGAACCTGTAGGTAGAGGATGGGCTGCTAGAAAATCAGCTAGAGCCTGTCCTTTCACCGCTTTTTGTGGCATATATGTTATGTCAAATTGCATTAGCAAGACAGCCCATTTAGCTAGACAACCAGTGAGAGTGGGTCTAGTCATTAGAAATTTTAATGGATCAACTTTAGATATTAAAGTGATTTTATGAGATAACATATAATGCCGTAGTTTTTGAGTGGCAAAGATCAATGCTAGGCATTGCTTTTCAATTGGTGAATATTTAGATTCTGCTCCTATTAATCGTCGACTGATATAATAAAGGGCATTTTCTTTGTCATCTTCATTTGTTTGTGCTAGCAATGCTCCGAGTGATTCTTCAAGAGCAGTTGTATATAGGATTAGGGGTTTCCCTGCGATTGGGGCAGCAAGGATTGGAGGATTCCATAGATATTATTTTATACTATTGTTTTATACTATTAAATGCCTCCTGACAAGCATCGTCCCACACGAAAGGAGTATCTTTCTTCATCAATCATGAAAAGGGTTGACATCTACCAGAGAGATTAGATATAAATCTTCGAATATATGCCAATCTTCCTTGTAATGAACGAAGCTGTCTTAGAGTTTTTAGAGGTGGCATTTCCACTATTGCTTGAATTTTATCGGGATCAATTTCAATCCCTCTATGGCGTACAATAAATCCGAGGAATTTACCGGATGACACACCAAAAGCACATTTAAGCGGATTCATTTTCAAATTGAATTTTCGAATTCTTTCGAATACAATTTTGACATCATTTACATGTTCATGTTGATTTTTGCTTTTTACAACCAAATCATCCACATAACATTCTACATGCTTATGGATAAGATCATCAAATATTCGAGTCATCGCTCTTTGGTAAGTAGCTCCAGCATTCTTCAAACCGAATGGCATTACTTTGTAGCAATATATGCCAATGGGAGTTCGAAATGAGGTATGTTTTTCATCCTCCGGATCCATTTTGATTTGATTATAACCCGATGATCCATCCATGAATGAGAACATGTCATGATTCGAAGTGTTATCGACCATAAGTTCTGCATTGGGCAGTGGAAAATCATCTTTTGGGCATGCTTTGTTCAAATCCCGATAGTCTATACATACACGAATTTGACCATTCTTCTTTTTCACTGGAACGATATTAGCGATCCAGTTAGCATACTTCTCTTCTCGAATAAAACCAGCTTCAATAAGCTTCTTGGTTTCAGCAATGACTTGTTCTTCAATTTCAAGTCGCATTCGCCTAGGTGCTTGCTTAAAAGGCGGTATTTTTGTATCGATGGAGAGTTTATGCACTGCCACCTCTAGTGATAAACCAGGCATTTCAGTGGAGTTCCATGCGAAACAGTCTTTATATTCGAGAAGTAACATTCTTAGCTCCTCTGCCTTGTCTTGCGAGAGATCAGAGCTGATGAATGTAGGTTTTGGATCTTCTTCAGTACCCAAGTTTATTTCTTTGAGCTCATCTACAGTAGCTTGGCCACCTTCTTCGAATTCTTTTGGAGGTTCTTTTAGATCTACTATTAGATCTTCAATTTGATTTTCAGACTCCGACAGTCTCTCATCCTTGTCTGTAATATTATAGGAGGTTGCATATGTAAGACTTGGATGTTGAGGGTATTCAAGATAATGATAGGATGATGCTCGTGTGAGATGTGAATGTCGAGCATATCCAAGACCCCATGTTGTAGATAAGACATGACCAATAGGTCTTTGTACATGCTCATTGTGCCAAAGTTCTCTGAAATAATGAGCTCGTTTGTTTGTTTGCACAAAAAAGATTCTTCTTTCTATCAGTTTTCTCATAATGGGTGAAGGATATTGAGGAATGATTATCCACATATTTTCATAATCTCATTCATTTTCATTTTCTATTTTATGAGTAATGTGATGTGGTATTACTCTTGATTTATACAAAATAGATCCACACTCATTGAGACCTCTTTTGGGAGGGACATAAAAAGTTTTTAACATTTCTATGTTTGAATTTGGTGAGGTAGTCAATGTTTTGGAATGTGCCACTGGCATGGGCACTATTTTGATGATATCTGTAGATATTTGTTCTTCAGACACCCTTATCATTGAAATTATTATTTTTTGCAATTTCTTAGATATGGAACTGGGTCTTGGGTCCCCTTCCTCCTGAGATTCTGTAGTACCCTTGGGCTGATACATAAATTCTTCTTCTCCTTCGATGGTCGGTTTACTTGAACACCATACCTTATTTGTGTGATTAGCTTCGTAACCAAAAGGGACAGTTGATAGTTCATTCTTTCTTTTTCCTATGATCAAGGGTTTGAAAGTTGTAGAGATATCATCCTCTTCGGAATCACTACCGAGATGAGGCACTGAGATAATTTGTTTCGATTGATTCTTATTTTTATCTTTTAACTTTTTGTTGTCCAGTGTAAGAGACTGAATTTTTGGAAGCTCATTGCTTTTTAGCTTTTGAGCTATAAAGTACTTGGCGTCATCTTAGATTTTGACTTCGTGCACCAAGAATGGTTGTTCATCACCATCAATGCGATATTCTTCATTATCTCGAATGTATTTCATACATTGATGAAGTGTTGAAGGCACTATACCATACTCGTGGAGCCATGGTCTTCCAAGAAGTGCTTTGTATGATGTGTTGGCATCAATGATATGAAATGTTGCCTCTGTATTAAGTTCCCCAAAGTTCAAAGGTAAGACTAAAGATCCCAGAGTTCTTTGCCCTTGTTCGTTGAATCCTTGCAAAAATACTGTGCTTTTGTTCAAATATTGTACATCCAGGGCTAATTCTTTGAGCATTTTGAGACTCATTATATTAACAGAAGAACCTGGATCAATCAAAATCCTATTTATTTCAATATTGTTACTCTCAGTCGTAACATATAATGGTTGATTATGATCTGCAGTCCCTAGGAGCATATCACTATCACAGAATGTGATTGTAGCAATATTATGGGTATGCAAAGCTTCTTTCAAATTTTGCTCAGCAAAGAATGCCTCATACTGCTCAGGATTTTGCAAAGCTTTAATTAGTGTTTCTCGAAGGTTCTTAGACATCAGAAGGGCGTCATAGACACTCAACAGTGCAGGTAGTTTGCGGAGATGAGATAATATGTTGTAATCCTCATTTGAACTAGCCACCTTGGGCTTATGAGGCTCTTGTGGAATAACAGCTTCATTGAGTTGGATATTCTTCTCCTTATCCTTTGTTTTCTTTTGTGGTGGGAGAACCTGCTTTCAACTTCTCAGTTGGATTTGCATCACTTCTGAAGATGATCTAGCTTCAGCTTGAGAATTCTTTGAGATTTTCAAATCATCAACTTCCTCGGAGTCTGAGCCGCTTCCGAGTTTTGGACATTTTTCTTTAGGCATGTTCTTTCCCTTATGATCACTTTCTTCATTGGGAAAATATAAGTCTTCATCTGAGTCGGTGAAAGATCCTGGTATACGATGTACTTCCTTAGAAGGAATTTTCGTGTCAGCTTTATAGATAACAAGAGGTGCATTGCGTCCTCTTGTAGCCCTTCCACCTCGTTGATTTATAACTTGGCAAGTCTCAATTGGAATACTCTCTTCCTTTTCTGACTCCGAGTCAAGAAACAAATCAGCCATATATTCCTCTAACTTGACAGGACGCCTTAGAGGTTGCTGATATTCATCGATGGAGTCGATGTATTTTTGTATTACAGAGTTCTGCCTTGTTAATTTCTTCTTCTTTCTTTTCTGATATTTTGATCCAGGCTTACGCTTATCCTTTTGGTCTTTGAAATATTTTGAAGGTTTCTTTTTACTCGAATTGGGCCCCCCTGTCACTGGGTTTTTCGAAGAAAGAAGTTTTGGATCAACATCTAATTCTAATGCACTTTTTCGATGAATGCCTTCAATAGCCAGTAGGACATTCATCATTTGCTTAGTTTTCTTTGAAATAAAGGTCTCCCAACCACCTTTATCTTCCTGGGGTGCTTTCCCTTTCTCATTCTCAGTGCTTTGATAGGGTGTAGAGGAGATAACATTGGTTTTCTCCCTCTTAGGATTGACAAGAACACTATTAGAAAGTGTAAGTTCACCATTCTGATAATTTCTTTCAACCCAATCTTTGAAAATGTAACAATCTTCGATTGGATGACTTATGATCCTATGATACGGACAGTAATTTGGATCATCTGTCATGCCAGCCTGCTCTGGTCGGCGAGATTCTGGTAATTGAAGACCAATTTTTAGAGCTTGCCTAAAAATCTTTCCCGTACACTCTTTTTTGAAAGAATATGTCTTATTGATTTTCTCCTGCAAGGTAGGAGGCTTTTGCTTTTCTCTTGCTTGTTTCAATATCTTCGATGGATTCATTGAATCTTCTTTTTCTTTCTTTTCCAAGAAAGACGGGAATGTAGCATTTACTTCACCTCTTTTTGGATCATAGATCTTGATTTGTTTTCCTTTCCCGGGTGGATTATTGTTGTAGTTGAAACCAGCACTTCTAGGCCTGGGTAACCTTTCAACTTTGGCTACACGATCAAGTAACTCCTGAAACGTATTGATTGAAGCCATCGCCAGATATGGAGCCATATAATCATCTATGTTTCCCAGTAATAACTCAACAACATGTTTCTCAGTGAGTTGTTGCTCGCATTTCATGCTGAGATTTCTCCACCTAGTAATGTACTTGATGACTGATTCCTCTCTTTTCCTTTTCTTAAGAGCGAGGTCAGCGATAGTCACCTTCTTTGTTGCACTGGCAAATCTTTTGATGAACATCGTCTCTAATTTGGCGAATGTTCTCACTGAGTCGTTGGGTAACTCAGCATACCATTCAAAAGCTGTACCTGTTAAACTACTAACAAATTGGCGTAGTAACAGAGCATCATTGCCTCCTGTATTTCCACATGTAGCTTTAAATTGTGCCAGATGTTGGCGAGGATTTGCAGTGCCGTCAAATAAATTGAACTTTGGCACTATGTACCCCTTTAGATACTTTTCTTGGTCATATTCCACCGGATACGGACGACCTTTCCCAACCAAAGCTTCAGCAGCCTCAGAAGCAATAACTGCTTTCACTTTTTGACTGATAAGGTTTTCAATTTGAGCTTTGCTGATCATTTCACCTTCATTAGGGGTAATCAGTATTGGCTCCTCTAACTCCTCAAATTTTCTGTCCGGAGTGAGCACTACATCAGGAGTAATTTGAATATTTCCTTGAGTATTTGCTACAGGTGGTTAGTTAGTTGTAGCCATCATGCCCAGTTGTCCAAACAACTATTTCATCATATTACTCATTTCATCAAGACGAGTATTTAAATGATGGATTTCTAGATCTTTCCTTTGTTGCATAGATTGCATTTCCAATTGTAACTTCTTTAGAACTTCTTCAGCTTCTATCTTCTCAGCTTCCTCTGATTGTGGAATTCTATTCACAGATGCTGCTTGTTCTTGGTCATCTCGTAGTTGTTCTTCATTTTGCAAATTCAACGCTGCACTTCTATGAGTATGCCGCTGATTAGCTCGATCAGGTATATGATCAACCATCCGGACAACTTCAACGTCCATGGGACCAATGCCCTCTTCCACTTCTTCATCATCATCATAATAATTATCATCTTCTTCCAACTCATGATCTTTTCCAAGTTGGGACCACCGCTTCCAGTGTATGACTGGAGAGTCAGGGGATTCTTTATAGACTTGACAGCTTTCTTCTTTTGTTTTAATCACATCAACAGAAGTCTCCTTATTAGGGGATAACTTCTGGACATGAGATTTAAGTCGCTCTTTATAAATTTCATTATCACGATCATCCTTCTGAGCTCGAGGATATGTGGGTCTTTTGGGAACCCAAACTTGCTGTCTCCTTAGAGTTACATAACGATGACCACCAGTATCAAAATGTAACCTTGAATGGGCAGATCTATGATATCAGTGTTGGGGCCTTCGTTCATCATATCTTCTGTTATAGTCTCTTACATGTAAATTATCATAAGGCTCTTCCAATAGTTTTCTTCCGTAATACGGGTATCGACCCATATTAGGACATAATTCTCTTGGATTTTGGTAGTATGGAGGACGTCTAAACTCCTCTCTATAAGGTCTTATTGAGAATTTATTATTTTGAGGATGAATTATATTTGAGGAAATAACTTCAGTAACAGATTTCTTCAGTCTTCGTTGCAGATTTCTATCTTTGACAGCCTTCAGTATTTTGTATATCTTGGAAGAGGCAGATTCTTCCTTCTTGGGTGGTTGTGGCTGTTGACGTGAAGTCTCCCAGAAAGACTTCTTCAAATAACCCTTATCATCATTCCTTTTTACCCATTTTAACGGCTCAAAGCCGTTATTAACTGGTATATTCGCCTCTAACTGCGGTGATGATTCTTGAAGGATCTCAGGCACCCAGCCATTAGCTCGTAAGCGAGCATTAGCCTTTCTTCTGTTTTTTCTGGAAAGTTTAGTACTTGCTTTAGGAACTTCAGCATTATATTCTTCAGGCACTTCATCCTGGATTATATTCTGACTGGCTGTATTCACGCTAACAGATTGCGACTTGGGATCAGAAACTTTCTTTTGAATTACTGGAGCAGTAGTAGGTGACATAGAGAGCCTTGAAAATACAGAGGCCCTCTTAGGAGCCTTCTCATTAACAGCTTTAGAAGTAGGCTTCTTAGCAACACCTTTGGCAGTAGGTACGCTAACAAGATTCTCGGGAAGGAGCTGTTCGAACTGCATGACTTCGGAAATAGTTCCAAATTGAATAGTTGCTCCAGCATAGCCTATGTTCAGAACAGCTTGAGGGAACTGCACTCTAGCTCCCTCACCCAGTTTCATAGTCATGAAGGACTTTGCAGGCGTCATGTTATCAACCTGCCAACAGAACTTACAGGGATTAGAGTCAACCTGAATTCTGCTGGAAAAGAAAATACATAATTGCATTGAATAAACATCTATATTTATTTATAGATGTTTCATTATGTGAGACTAAATATAAATTATCTTTTCATCCAAAGATGGAGAGAAAAGTAATCCCCAGTGGAGTCGCCAGAAATCTGTTGGCTCAAGAAAAATGGCACGAGTGCACGAATCCTGCTTTGCAGCTGTAGGATTCCATTCCCCTTAAGTCAGATTAAAATTAACCAGATTTTCCCTGAGGATAGTATCATGGTTTAAAGATCTGGGGTTCTTATTTCCTATGAGCGCAAGCACTCATAGTTAATTACCCCTCTTACCACGTAAGAGAGAACTCTCGATTAAGGATGAAATAATTTTAGATAAATTTAGTCTCAATAATGGGGAGATGGAGGTAAACCCGATCAAGATCCCATGGCTCCGTCGTCCCGGGTATACCGTAGATTTCAGTCTACCAACACTAACAATCATTGACCGTAGTGTCCAGGGAATCTGATTAGCAGCCATGGGTTGCCTCCTCTCAGGGATCCCGAGTAGACTGAAGTGGTTAAATGTGAATTTTAGTTTGATTTGATTTGGGTTAGGGCTTATTACTTCCTTAGAAATTCCAGTTAATTTATTTAGTTTGGGGCTTACGGCTCCATTAGGAGTTGCCCGAATAGTTTCAGTTGAATAGGTCTTATGGCTTCCTTAGAAGTTGCCTAACTGTGGGTCTTAAGACCTAGCCCTATAAGCTAAGCGGCCCGAGTTGTGGGTCTTACAACCTAATCCTTTTAGACTAGGATTCCCGAGTAAGGGGTCTAGGTGTATTATCACCTAAACACTTCCCTCAGATATCGGACTTACGACTTCATTAGAAGTGGCCGAGGGTTTTAATTGGGTTTAGGGGTTATGTCAATTTCTACCTAAAACTTTTCCCCTATGATCGGGCTTACTGCTTTCCTACGAAAGTTGCTGGAAAGCGGGTCTTACAACCAAGTTCCTATAAACAAGGCTGCCCAAGTTATGGGTTTAATTATTTAAAAATAGGGTCATTCATTCAGAAATTCCCTGAAATGCGGGTCTTACTACTTCTCTTAGAAGTAGCCCATTTGTGGGTCTTACAACTTAGTCCTGTAGACTAAAATGCCCATAGGTTTAAATTTGATTTGTTTGTTTGTTGAGTTGATTTGATTTTGTGATTTTGATACTTCGGAATTTTAACACTAATGTTAGTGTTTTAGTTGTTTTGATTTGTGCTTGTAGTCTTTTTTCCTTACTACAGTAGTTCATTTTTTTTTACCCGTCTTTTCAGCACTGTTACACTACTGGCTTTTTCGTACTTTGCTTTCTTGCTTTTCAGTACTTTACTCTGCCTGCAGTAGTTGGATTAATTCAATTTATTTATGATGCACTGACTACTCATATGTCTGTTCGTAGGTGTTTGTAACTAGTGGTTGTAGTAATTGTTACTTGCAGTTGCAGAGGATAGGGTCCACAAGTAGTTGTAGGAGCTTTTACAGGGGAGCCTTAAAGAGCATGTAAAGGAATTTGAATGTTTATGAGTTGTTTGGAGAGTTTGTATAGTTTGTGAGAGCTATTGAGTTGGAGAGTTAGTGAGGATTGTATTGAGAGTTTGTATATATTGATTAATGAAACTTTTTTTTTTAATTAAATAATTAATCAACAAATCAATTTTAAAATTCACGGCTCTCAAGCTTTTAAATAAATCACAAATTTTAAAACTCTCTCATAATTAGCATTTTTTTTAAATGGCTCTCGTATTTTGAAACTCATTGATTTTAAATGACTTTATATTTTTCTTTAAAACAATCAATCAATTATTTTCGATTAATTCTAAAAAAATTTATTAATAAATTTTTTTTATTAATCAAATATTCAAATTTTAATTGCTCCAAAATTGTTCCAAAAAAGTTCAATAAATTTTTCTTGAAATTTCGGCAGCCTCCCGGCGTCACCTCCCCACTGAGGGAGAAATCGGGACGGCATTTGCCGATATTTTCTTCCCGGTCGGACCTAAGGTCGACGACACGAGGCCTTGAATTTAAAACCATCTCGGTCGGATCTAAGAACGATGACACGAGGTCTTCAATTTGAATTCTTCCCGACCAGATTTGAAATCGACGGTACGAGGTCTTGTATTTTAAAACCATCTCGCCCGGATCTAAGATCGACGATACGAGGTCTTCAATTTGAAACCATCCCGGTCGGACCTAAGGTACGACGACCGGGGTCTTCGACACCTGTTTGAAATCAATGATATATATATATTGTCTTCCCTCTCCTTTTTTTCTTCTTCTTCTTTATAATATATAAAATATTTTATTACTTTTAATATAATAGTATAATGATATAACAATATAATATATGATATTATATTATTATATTATATATTATATACTATAATAAAAAGGAGATAGGAGTCGGGAAACAGAGAAGCCCGATCGGGTAGAGTCGGCCACGCACAGAGATCACGCACGGCTTAGAGGCGGCAGGCGGCAGAGGCGACGGCGAAGACGCTCAGGCGGGTCGTTCGATTTTGGTTTGCTGGAGTTGAGCGGCGGGGTCGATCGGAGAAGGAACAGAAGGAGCGACGCGTGCAATCTTCTCTTCCTCCGGTGAAGCAATGGAGCCGAACAACAACGACGGGAGGAGAAGATGAACGGCGAACCCTAGACGCTTGTGCGAAGCGACGAAGTCGAACAGCGACCAGGGAACTGAATGAACGAGCGTGTTTTTTTTTCTCTTCGTATCAATTCCTTTTTTATTGTTTTAGATTGTCCGATGGTGGTTCTTATGCGAAGCGAGGCTTCATTTCGACGCTAACTACCTAGTGTGGGGCCGGCTCAAAGGTATGTCGGTTGTTTTGAATTTTTTTTTTGTTCTAAATTTTTTTTATACAGTCAACACATGGTGACGTTGCTGGTCCGTCAACGGAGATACAAATGTAAGTATGTAGAACTTTATTATATGATGATGTAGTAATCACTTTACTTAATTTATAAATTAAGCATAATTAATTATTTTTAAAGTATGCCTACCACGTGGTATGGCGGAGGAGTAAATACGATTGAAATGCACAACAACTTTTATGGCCAACTGAGTTTGTCAGAGCGACCAACTATCGTGCAGCAACAACTGTCCCCACGTCCTAGTGTGATTGAACGTCCACGTTGGTTGAGACCACGTAATAATATATGTGTAGAGAACCTAGTCTCTTCCTTATGCAACCCTCAATCAGAACAAAACGAAAATATTTCGTTACACAGAGATGATATGGATAACAACGATGTGGATTCATACAAAACTATGGATAGTGATAGTACTGATACATGAGATAGTTATAGTAAACCTGATACTGAAATACATGAATCAATGTATAATTATACGAACGATGAAAATATTGGTGTTGAGTTCATTCAAGATCATGCAAGACGAAATGTCGTCGGATTACAATCGATGGATGCAAATAATAATTTCCAGGAAACCATCAGAACAACCGAAGAATGGGATGATAATGATCAATGTGATCCTTCTATCATCAATATTGTTAGTTCAACAGAAGCAAACATTCCATCGAAAGTGTATGAAGGACAAATCTTTCATAATAAAGAAGACTTACAGGCTGCAATTAATGGTTGGTCAATCTCACAAAATGTTCAATACATAAATTCGACTTCCAATAAAACTCGTCTCACAATTTTATGTACTCAACATAATAATGTGCATAGGCCATGCTATTGGCGATTACATGCATCACGAAGTAAAAGATTATGTGGTCTTTGGAAAGTATCATCTGCGGGTCTGCCACATACTTGCACTCAACCTGTTATATCTGGTGGGCATCATAATTGCACCTCAAAATTTATATATAGGCATATCATGCCCATTATAAAATAACAACTTGACATGAAACCGAAGGAGATAATTGCAAGAATGGAGTCAAAGTTTCAAATGAAGATTTTGTACATGAAGGCATGGGATGCACGGAGAAAAGCCATAGAAGCAATATTTGGTTCGTATGAGGAATCATATCGTTCTCTCCTACGTTTTATGGAAGTGATACGTTTGTCCCAACCAGGTACAATATACAATGTTGAGTTGGTTGGAGGTTCAAGATTCAAGGCTTTATTTTGGGCGTTTGGCCCATCTATTTATGGCTGGCAACATTATTGGCCTGTCCTTAGCCTTGATAGAACCTTTTTGCTTGGAAAATATCGTAGAACCCTTCTTGCTACTGTTGGAATTGATGCGAATGGTGGATTATTCCCGTTGGCTTTTGCAATAGTTGAATCAGAGAGCAATGATTCATGGGTTTGGTTCCTTCGTAACCTACATGACTTGGTTGAAGTAGTGAAAGAACGTCAAAATTCATGCATAATCTCATATAAGCATCCAAGACTTGTGAGAGGGTGCCGAGAAATATTTCTGCAAGCTGTCCATAGACACTGCCTTCGTCACTTGCGTGAAAACTTCAAAAAATATTTACGTCGCCAAGGTATTGTTGATGTTGAAGGCCTTTGCAATAATATGTACTTGGCTGGTAGTATAGAAGATAGTGCGAGCTTCACTCGTATGATGGAGCATATAAAAATGCAAAGCAAGAAGCATATGATTGGTTGATACAGCGTGATGTTAGTAAGTGGTCATTATTATTTGACAATGGATATCGATATCTTCATGACAACAAACGCATCAGAATGTTTTAACGGAGTTCTTAAACGTGCTCGTGGACTGCCGATTCAAGGTCTAGTAATGTCCATATATTATAATATCATTTCTTTATTCATGAGGCGTTCTACAGAAGTTGAGAAGTGGATGATGGCTGCAGAATCTGAATTTATTCCTCGTACAATGGGTATGCTACAAAGAACTGAACGCGAAGCACGACGGTGCCCTGAACCAATTACCATTAATAGAGGTGAATTTGAAGTTGTGGATACGGCTTGCAAAACACATAAAGTTGATGTCCTTACACCTAAAAAGTGTGCTTGCACATGTAACAAACCACAATTACATCATTTGCCATGCGTTCATGTGATTGCGGTCGCAGGATATAGGCGATGGAATCACAATGCTTTCGTGTCTTAATACTTCACACTAAACTCATATAAGGCAACATACTCCAGGCTTTTCCATGTTGTCCCTCCTAACGATGTTTGGCCAAATTTTAACGAACTAGCAGGAATCATACCTTTACTTGCACCAGCTTTTAGGAGACATGCAGGTAGACCAAGGACAACTAGATATCATAATATGATGGATGAGGCACAATCAAGCTCAAATAAACGGTGTGGACATTGTAAGAGAAATGGTCATAATAGGGCAACATGTCCATATAATTCGTCATCGTCGAGGTATTAAAGATAATCCCTTCTTTTATTATATTAATATGTGCTACTTCTGAATTACACACTAAAAAGAACTCATTTAATTTTCTTCTTGAATTAAAGATACGGTCGATAAATCAAGGAATACTGATTTCGATCGGCGACAAAGGGAAAATGTCGATTGGTCCAGCTCGTGATGTGTTAATCTTGTGAGGTTGTTTCAAAAGTAGAAGTTGTAAGATGTGTTGATGTTTGAAATTTCAAAGTCGTAATGTGTGTTTTTTTTTTAATAACTTATTTGTAGGTTGTGTTGTTTAATTTAGAACTCGTTAGATCTTCTCTTAGTTTCAATCAACTATTATTTAACTATTAATATTACGTCATGAATTAACTAATGCGCATCACTTATAATATGTACGTTTAAGTATATTTTGTATATTCAAAACTCGTTAGATTTGCAACAAATTTCTAAAAAATTGGAAATATAGCTATGGCTGAAAGAACTAGGCGGCGACGTGGTGGGCATCGTAGCACCCATGAAGAGAATGCGGACAAACTGATTCGAGATATGAGCATAGCATCGCTGGGGGCATCGCATAGGGCTCATGATCCAGATCATGTTAAAATTTAATTCAAATACAATTATGTATATTCTGAAGGGCATACATAGTTATGTTTCTTTTAATTGGTTCTTCTTATATCGTTGCAACAGGCATCTCCTTTGGTTGCTTCGACCCATTTACGTACAACACGTGAGTGGCCAGTTGAGTGCCCCCGCATGATTTATGTTATACGAAACCTCAGACTACATAACATTCGGCTTCTACAATTCATACGTTTGGATCATAATCTCATAATAGCACTTGTCGAGAGATGGTGTCCGCTTACGAACACATTTCATTTCACGATTGGAGATATGACAATAACACTGCAAGATGTGCAGGTTATACTAGGACTGCGAATTGATGGTCCAGCCATCGTGGGACCAAATGTTGTGGGTGTAGGTCGTCGTTGGGAGTCCTGACCAGAATGCTGTGATGAACTACTTGGTACACATCCAGGTTTCGGAGCTTTCTGCCAGAGTGCAGCGTTCAGTTTATATCGACTATACTACTTTTGACACCACATCAGCTGAGAGGAGTCAGACCAGGGCAGAAGGTATAGGTTTGTCAAGCCCCGAGATCTAACTTGGAAAGAATGTCGATCAATAGCCCAACAATTTACCAGAGTTATCTATAAACCATCATTAAGCAATCTATCAAACATCTATAAAACTTAAAACATCAATATCTCAGTCGATTCATATCTCAAAACAACATGTACAATACTCAGGAACTACACTATCAATGCAAGTAGAGAAATCTATCCTGTCCTGAGTACAAAAGAATCATTTATCGATCAAAAGAACTAAAACCTGTCGATCTGAATCAACTCCTATCTCTTGCTCCCGAGCCCTGACCTGAAAATATCAACCACATATAATGAGCTTTACAAAGCCCAGCAGGTCACCTAATACCTATAACTGAAATCAAAGCACGGCAATGCTATCAATATGCATGTCAATCTATCAACCCGAATCAGTCAATGGTCAATGAGTTTATGCAGCGGAAATCAATAGTCAATAAAACCAGTCAATGCAGCGGCAGGCAATTCGATAAATCAATTCAATCAATCATTGTCCGTCAATCAAATCGATACGGTCAAATCAGTACGATCTAATCAATAAAGTCAATTGAGAAAAACGATACAAAACAAGGAATCTATAAAACAGTCAATACGGTGTAGAACAATAGCAACAGTGAATCTATAAGATCTATAGGCAGTAATATCAATGAATCTATACGATGTCCATGTCCATGCTATCAATACAGTATCTATAGCTATCAATGTTCATATCAATGCTCAGTAGTCAATCGATGAAATCAATAAAATTTGTACGATACAGTAAATCCGATCAATCAATAGGGCAGAAATCGATAAAGCAATAAATCCGTAAATCAATACAGTAAACATGCAATTCAATACTATATACTGAACAATGTATAATCAATGGTCATGTTGCTGTTGTAGAATTCATATTGCTGTTGTAGATATCAATACATTGGTTCTATGAAAAGAGTCGTCACTCTATTGCCCGTCGGCATATAATCTCCTTATGACTCCCATCGTTATATCCATGATCCATGATCTATGATTTAAAGGAAAGCCCGTCGGCCCACCATCCTGTACAGGTATCATCTCCAACCAATGTTCAACCAGGTTATACGTGTTCCAGTATCAATAATCAATCAATAATCAATATTAGAGCAATCATATCAATAATCATATCTATATCGATTCAATCTATCAGTTTCATACAATTCAGGAATCATACGAAAATCGGGTAGCATAACGGTAGTCGGTCAAAATTACACAAAAATCCTGCAAAAAGACACAATTTCCAAATCTTACCAAATTACAATAGAATATCTATAACATCAATACAAGACTATTATCCTATAGAAACCAAATCAAATCAAGTCCCGATTATTTTCTATTCGATTAAAATCACGTAGGATCAATTCCGACCGGTAAAATCTTCGTAGAATACAGTCAAATCGTGTACAATAATCATATCTATAACATACTAGAAGTTGTGCGGTAGAAGTTGTGTCAAATCAAAATCATGTCGAAAAGTCGACTACGAAAACACAAAACAAATCCCAACTCGGTCAAAACACAACATCTCTGAAAACAGAAACAGGGTTCGGAGTCCTTACCACGAGATCTTCACTTTTCCCAACAGCAGCGTCGGACGAAAAGCGCTCCGCGGTCTCCGAAAATCAACTTTTCTCTTTTTCCTTTTCTCTTTCTCTCTCCTCAGATATTTCTGATTTTATAAAAATCTTTTCTCTCTCCTCAAAACGAGCTCATTTCCTTATATCATACTCATATCGGCCTGGCCGATCGCCCGATCGTCCCGGGACGATCAGACCAAATTCTGATCGTCCTGGACCATTCCCAGGGTGATGATCAGGACGGTATTGTGAACAGTGCCGATCGTCCCGGACGATCTCAATATCGTCCTGGACGATCCTGTCCAGAAATCATTCCAGAACACTCCAGAAATCAGCTGTTTTCAATGCACTGATCGGCCTGGATGATCCAAACTTCGTCCTGGCCGATTCTGGGAGGAAAATCCAAATCAGAGAGGAATAGTAAGGGAACGAGATATTACAAGGTTCTCATGGCTCTCAAGGACCAAGACTATCAACTTTTGATGCTCCATTTAGATCCAGGAGAAGTCGACGACACCAGAATACTGAACGAGAACCACCAAGACATTCAATGCACATTCCATCGAGCACCTATGACATGTCTGGGGCAGGACCATCCACACAACGAAGTTTTCCATTGGCAGTACAAGAGAGCAGTGCACATGAAATCTTTTATGATACACCATCTCAACATCCCGCAACACAAACATTTTTTTTTCATAGCAATACCAAAGTGGATGTCAAGTGTTGGGTTACCATCCTCCCCCTCGGAGCAAGATATATTATTAATGGGAGGACAAACATCACAACAATATACTGATGTGAGGCAACATCAACCTGAACTTCTACCACAATATGAGGAATTTATTGAAGAAGAGCAGCAGCTACAACGACGCATAAGAAGAGCTCCAGATAAATATACTCCTGGTAGTAGGGCTCTTCCTCGTCATCGATAGATGATCTGTAATTAAATTTTCTCTTACTTATTCTTACTATTTCATGTGTATGTGAATATTCAAAGATCTGTAAGACAACCTAATACCTCTTATTTATGTTCACTACGCAAAATATAGTATTCAATACGTTTTTTCATACTTGAGTTGAATATTTTTTCAAGTCATTTCACAACATATTTCGCTTCATGCTTCATAGGAATCCACATGTGAAGGAAGAAGAAGTTTATTATTACAAAATATACTCTGAGGTCAATGAAATAATGAGAGGCGCACCAACACACCAACTAATAGAAGAAGGAAGTACCCGTATACATGAAAGTTTGACTTACAACACAGATGAGATCCTGGAAGCAAAAGCAACAACAAATGAAATTTTTAGATGTCTTCTACATACCTGGGGGGAAGACGAGGATGTTCTCCTGTGGCATGAAAATGATGATATTATGAAATTAAGGCAATATTATTTTGATTCATTCAAATTATTTTTGACATAACTATAAATAAATGTTTTAAGTATTAAGATGATATAATTTTTAGAAATTATACATTAAAGTTTCAAAATTAAAAAATTTTGAGACATCTATTAGCATGTTTCAAACTGAGATCCCAAACATCCCAGAAAGCAAGCAGCAGACACGAAAATTTAAGATGGGCGCTGAAAATCACAGAAAACGAACCTCCAATTTCACTTCTACTAGCATGTTTTTCAGTCCAATCATTAACGGGTGGCATTAAATACGGAGAAATCAAATCGCATACATCAAAAAATTATAAATTCAAAGAATGCGCCGGATTATAACGCGCATTCTATGTGAAACTGAAGAATGCGCCGCATTCTATAAATGCACCAAACATTCTGGCACATTAGATGCTTTTTAAATTTTTAAAAAAACCAACTCGTTCCATTAAATGTCACATATAATAAGCTTGTTTCAAAAATTTTGCCTAATGCTTTTATGGTGTCGAATGTTGGCAATTAAAAGAGAAGCATAATACTAAGTTAAGTGTTGAAGAGATGAGGATGCTAAGGTGGATGAGTGACTTTACCCTTAGAGATATGATACGTGAAAAGATTGGAGTAGCTCCAGTGGAAGATAAGATTATGGAGAATCTCATTAGATGGTTTGGTCACAATAAACGGAGGCCTTTCGATGACCCGGTTAGAAAAGTTAAGGTATTAGATTTGACTTATGTTAAGAAAGATAGAGGTAAACCTAAAATGACTTGGTTAGAAAATATTAGAAATGATCTTTCTTTATTATATTTAAATGAGAATTTGACTTTTAACCTCAATTGGTTAGAAGAGAGTTTTTTTTTTTTAATTTATAAATTCGAATTATATATTTTGTGATTTAGTATTCATAATTAAAAAAATAAGTCCATTAAGAGAATTATTTGGTTGATTTTGAATTATGACTATTAAAATATTTGTATGATTACATATTTAATGGTGATTAAATTTATTTATTTATTTATTAAAAAAAAAATCTATTTTTTAATAAAATAATTTTTTTGGAAGGAAAATTTATTTCTTAATATCTATTTATAGAATTATAAAGATGTAAAAGGAAATGCCATATTTCACTATTTTACTGGATTTAAAGGCTTAAGCTGATTTAGGCGTGATTGAAGTGGAACTTTTATTCTATCCAGTGAACGTACGCAGAGGAAGGTTCGGTTTTAGGCAAAAAAGCGCCTATACCGAGGTGTACTGAGTTGAAAAAACTCGGTACAGGCGCTTTTTTGCCTAAAACCGAACCTTCCTCTGCGTACGTTCACTGGATAGAATAAAAGTTCATTGAAGTGACACTCCAATGGCCTTCCAATTTATTGGGATTGATTTACATATATACCCTATAATGTTTATATATTTAATATTTATTTATATAATATTTGAAGAGAGTCATCTTAGATGGTTTGGTCGCATAAAACGGCGGCCCTCCGATGACCCAGTTAGAAAAATATATGTATTAGATTTATACAAATTTTTATAAAATTGAAAAATAATTAGTAGTATATATATATACAACGACGGCCCTCCGGGAAGTAGTCGCATAAAACGGCAGCCCTCCGGACACAATGGAGAAAAATGATTCATGTAGCCGACCCACGTAGTGAGGTAAAAGTTTGTTGTTGTTATTGTATTATTTGAATATTTTAATCATATATAGATATATACAAACTTTTTACTTTAGAAAAGTTAATAAAAATATTATAGGCTATTTACAAGATTATGACACGTGTTATAGGTTATTTACAAGTTACTATTACATTGAGTGTCCTAAGGAAGAAAGAGAAAAATTAAGAGGATTAATAATAAAATTAAAAAATAATTAACTAATCCCACCAAAGTTAGTTAAGATATACATCTTAAAAGATAATTAGCTAATCTCACAAAAATTAATTTTTAATTAATTATTTAATTTAAAATTTTAAAAGAGCCCAACTTTTCTAAGAGTTTTTCTTTTTAAATATTTTGAGCAATGAGACTAATTCCCTCAAGTATGGTATGATAGTCTTGAAGGCTTGATATGGCACGAATCTCAATGCAAAATCAGGTCGAAAACTTCAAAAAATAAATTCGGGATCACCCGAACTTCTATTTCAGCAAACGTATAGTCAAACTGAGCGTCTCGGAAATATGAACCCAACGACACAAAATTCGACTCAATCTGAGCCTAAATGAGCCCAAATCAAGGACCCGAAGCGTTGTTGAAAGCTTTGCACCACTGTTTGAGTTACCAAATAGTTTCCAAATATGATGAGCTTATAGTCGAATCGAGCGGTTCGACGAGACGAAACCAAAGAGCCCAAGATCACTGAATTCTGAAATCATTAAGGCCTCCAAATGCCAGACGAACAGTCCATGATCAAGGGGATCAATATCGGTCGTCCATCCAACCACTCTTTGATCTCTCATCTATTTACGGGTCATCTCACTCCAGAAAATCTATAAATAGACACCTCATTTCTCTTGAAAGGGGACCCAAGCAAGAAGAGAAGAAGAGAAGAGAATGAAGAGAAGGAAGAAGCTCCTCCTCGACCACTGCCGGACCATCGCCAAAGCCTCACCGGACCACCATCTGGGACCCTCACCCTCGCTGGACCACTGCCAGAGCATCGCCTAACCACCGCTAGAACCTCGCAGAATCACCACCGGAGCCTCGCTGGACCACTGCCGGAGCTTCGCCGGACCACCACATGAGACCCTCACCTTCGCCAGAGGCCGTTACCTTCGTCAGACCATTACTTGAGGCCCGAAGTTTCTGCTAGACCATCACTTGACACCCGGATTTCCATCATACAGTTATTATTTGTAATTTGATAGCCCTCCGAGTCGAGTCAGCCCATTGTAACCAACTTGAATTCTAGTGGAATCATTTTCACTATTTTTTATCCACGAACTATATAAAAAGCATATAATATTGAAAACCTCTCTATGTTATGTTATGTTAGTAGAATATCGAAAAATTATATTAAAATATTTTAATAAAAAATATCATAATTAAAATAATTCTAAATACCAGTTATAAAAAGTCTTTAATACTCGTCCTTATAAGCTTAACATCATTACATAATTATTCATAATAAGTTACATCATAATATTGCATTATTATTTTTATATCAATGCGGTAATCTTACAGCATATGTTCCTCAGCATTACCGTCGGACACAATTAAATACATCTCCCCGTCCATGGAAATACGGAATTAGTATATTATGTAGAATAAAAAAATAGAAAAATATTTAGCTTAACGACTCCGCTGGGGATCGAACCCAGAATCTCTGGTTCCGTAGACCAGCGCCTTATCCATTGGGCCACGGAGTCACTGTGTTGGATTGTTAAACTTTATAATATTATTTATACATTTTTATAAAACCAATTTAATACTTTTAATAAATGTTTTTATTAAAAATTACGTTAAGATAAATATAATATATTAACAACCAATTAAAATTAATGTTATATTAATTTTAAAATATTTCTTAAATTATTTTTAAGCCCATTCCTTAAAAAAATTTGACTGCAAATACTAGTGGATTCATTCAAACTGGGCCAGGCCCCGTGGGTTTTCCCCCTTTTCAGGGGTTTTCCACGTAAAAACTTTGGTGTCTCTTATGAATGCTACACCCTCTCACTTATCTACTTGTGTGCTGGATCTTCGTACAATGCTAAGACGTTAAACTAAATATTTCTCTACCACCGCGAATATTCTAGCACGCAACAAGAATATTTGAGTAAATTTTTTTTCTCTTAATAATATATTTGCTTTTTTCTTAATTTTACATAGTATAATTATTTATTTAAAGACTAAAGAAAGAAAAAGGAGAGATCAATTGTTGCTTTGACAGGGGGAGAGAGAGAGAGAGAGAGAGAGAGAGAGAGGATGCCAGAGAAGGCCATGGACGACGTTATGGAGGCGGCGTCGGGGCCACACTTCAGCGGCCTCCGCCTTGATTCTCTCCGCTTGTCTACTTCCTCTGCCCCGTCGTCGCCATCCTCCGCTAAGGCCTCTGTCGCCGGACCGATTGCCGACGATTCCTTGCCCGAAGAACCTAAGCAGCCCTTTGTTATAGGTACACCCTGAACCTAACCACAGACTACTTATTTATTTTGTTCTTTTTGACGAGGAACAATGGGTTCCGTGGCAGGGGTTTCGGGCGGTTCGGCTTCCGGGAAAACTACTGTATGCGACATGATCATCCAGCGGCTTCATGACCAGCGGGTTGTTCTTGTCTATCAGGTAAAGGGATAAGTATCTTTATTTTTGACTGATTATTCTCGCAAATTCTCGTTGGGATATAGTTTATGAATGGTAAGTAGGTTTAATCGTTACATGATCTCCCATAAGCCTCGCGATTAAATGATTTGCTTGCTTCTTTTTGAATTTGATTTCATTAGTATCTTGCTATAAACAGCAGCTTTTAATGATTTTACAAGTTTTCTTGTATGGTAAATCGTTGTACTGTTCACTTCTGTCCTTTCTTCTTCTCTTTTCCTCAGCATTATCCGGGCATTTTGTTGGTTTCTGTACTGTTTTAGAGTGCAGCGTTGGCAGTTGGTAGATAGAGGTTTTGCAAAGATTGGGGCTTATTTTGAGCAACAATGAATGCACATAAATGCAAGTTGAATGTTGAAAGAGAAGTGGAATGCTTAAAATGGACCAAAAAGTTTGATATAAGATGATTAAAAAGCATGCGAGTAACTTAATTGAAGGCTCTTACAATACAAAGATAATTCCTTGGCATCAAAATACAAACTTTAGTTTAATTTGGCTGCTTACTGGCGTCTAACATGGTACTGGAGCAAGGGGTCTCAAATTAGTTTATTGGCTTGCATATTTTAGGCCTAATGTTTTTATGCAGACCATTGTTTTGTTTAGTACTGCTTGCGCAGCTAAATGAGCTCAAGCATGAGGGGTGTTAGCACATAAATAGTGTTCTTGTACATCAATCTTCTAACTTCAGCTTTCAGGCTTGTTGGTTAACATAGTTTATAATTGTTTAACGGAAGGTTTACTCATGTAAAGAGGAAGCAAAAGTGAAAGACTTGCAAGGAAAAATGGTAGTTCAAATTAACAACAATGGTAGTTCCAATTAGCAATAGTTTCTTCATGAAGCATTGATGTTTGGCAAAGAATGATTCATAAAGAGTACACCTGATTAGGTGGGATATGAGGTAGTGACATCAATTTTTATTGCCGATCTGTTCTGCTAAAGCTTGTTAGATATGTGCATGGTCTGCATGTCGATGATAGGGGAATAAGGGCATGACGAACATCTAATATATATAAACTAACAAGCGACATCAGAATTATGAAAGTTTAATAGGAGTAAAATTCTCATTCTCATTATATATTAGGATTAGTAAATCAAATATAATAAGTCTAGTTTTCATAATTAGATTCACATCTTTCGTATATAATATGTCCAAAATATTGACATTTTACCATAAGGTATTTGAGAGGTTTCTAAACAAGGTTAGAAATTTCTTCTAAGGTTATGAAATAATGAGACATGCTAGATGTCTTGTTTAATATGATATGGTAGAATGCATATGTTTAGCAAGTCACTACAACCATTAATAATAATGCTGCTAATATCTTAAAGCATTTAACATGATAAATTTGAACACTGAATATGGTGTTGAGCAGTAACACTACTTTCTATTATATTATTGGAAATAATTAGAGTAGTCTGACATATTTGCATTAAAATAGAAAGAATGCGTCTAATTACATACTATAGAGAATCCTAATAGATAAATTGTTTTCTTTCAGCAATATATTTCGAAATTTATGATTCTTAATGTTTTATTTTTTATTTTTTTCAAAATTTTTTTCTTGTATTCAATTTGACTTGAAACTTGCAGGATTCATTTTACAGAGGATTGACTGCAGAGGAAGCTGAACGTGCCAATGACTATAACTTTGATCATCCTGGTAATTATTATTTAACTATATTGTTGATATCATTGTATTGTGGCTAGGAGAGAGAACAATGAGAGTTCAAGATCTAGAACATGATGAAATGGTTATAGATAAAAATGAGACTTTGCTTGACTGAATTTCATATATTTTAAAGGATTAGAACAAGCATTAATGGCTTCACCTCTCTTTTCATCTTATTTAATAAGCTTATACTCAATAAGTTTATTCCATCACTTAGGTTTCTATTTGAAGTTCCGTAGTCTTTCAACATTAGATTTCTAGGCCTGCAAGATAAACTTCTTAATTGTAAATACTTTTTAAAGTTCTTACTATGCATTGATTTGTTAAGCAGAGCGACATTGAAAAAGTAGAACATAGAAATAATTTAGAGTCCATTTCATCATTCAAAATCCAAAATGTATTATTTATAAACCTAACTCAAGTGGTATACTCTGTTCCCTAGTTCTCTGGTAGATGTCACTGGTTTGAATTTAGCTTCTTACATTATCAAAATTAAATATTCGTTAGCTCCTTCCATGGTATTCCATCTACAATTGGCCTTATTGTTTTTTACTTTTTAACTGACCTTGTACTTGCCTACTCATCTATTTATTGTTGGCCTGGTGTCCTACATTCAGTTAATGAAATATTTATAGTAAATTTCTTTCTTTTAAAATAAGCTCTAGAAATTAGGAAGTATGGACACTGACACGAGGACATGACAGCAATAAAAAATGGAAAATGACATGCCATGATACAATATATTTTTTTAATGAATTATTAATGTAAAATGCATAACCAAAGGGCATAATCTAAATATTTTCTCTCGTAAAATATTAGGTTGTGAATTATAAGATCTTATGTAAAAGATTAAGTGCCAAGAAAAAGTAAAGTTGGTTTAATTACTATTGCATTTCAATATTTTATCAGGATTATTTAATTCCAAACATCAAACCAACATTAGCATTTATTAGACACACCTTTATCATTTTTTTGGCTACATAATTTACTACTAACCCAAAAAGGATTATATAATCTTTAAAAAATATCACAAAATATGAACATATTGATATATCACTAATTGAATCCAACTAACTTAACAATGGTAAACTCATCAATCATCCAACGAACTAAAAATTATTGAACCAAAAAGCATCTTGTATGTGCCCTTTGTGCCAACACTTTGTCATGACCATGTGGGATTGAGTCTTGATTGTGTTTAAGAGTGTATTGGCCAAGTCTAATTCTTAAGTTTGAAATAAAACTTATCTGATACAATTTATGGTGTGTTAGGTATATGTCAAGGTGTGTCAGAGGCATGTCTTCTACCCAGTGAATACAAAAGGCTTTTTAAAGTGTCCATGCCTTCATAGCCTAATTCTATCCAAAGTGATAATTAATATTAATTTTAATTAAAATAAATAAAAAAAATCCAAATTTAAATGAGTAATTGAAGTAATCCTAAACTTTTTTTTTTCTTTCATCAATTCTTTTAAGCCCCATTAAAACCATTCTCTCCTTCATAGTAATACAAAAGCCTCATGCTTGGAAGTCTTATGGCCATAGTGGAGGAGGTGGATGAATTGCTTCACTTCAACTTTATTTATAAATTGGGACATAAAAAAAATTCAGATATTTTGGATTCATATGTATAAATGCATCATTTATCTTTCTTTAAATAAACTCAGAAGATTCCATAGTTACATCATAGTAGTAATGTAGTATCAATGATAATATCAACTAAAAAATGTAGCAATGTATATAATAATATGATTGTGCCAACCATGGACAAGCAAAGTCAACTTATGATGAAACGAACTATAATATATGAAGTTGGGGTGCAATCTATATCTCCATTTATAGTTGTTGGAGAGTGACAATAGTGATTGAAGGCTATTCAAATACATTTAACAAAATTAAGGGTGCAAATGAGTCAAGCCCACTCATGAGCCTGCTTGAGCTCGACTCATTAACAATTCGCAAGTCGAGCTTATCGAGTTTCGAGCTTGTTGCGTAATAGAGCTCGAGTTCGATCGAATCATCGTTTGGCTCGTTTACTCGTTGAGCGGCTCGATTAAGTGCGAGCGAAAGACAAACAACGGTCTATGACATGTGAGCCACGTGCAAAAGTGCGGGCCACGGAGGGAGAACAGGCGAGCATCATGCTAAATGACCGACTGCAGAAGGCGAATAGGCGAGCAACTTGCGGAAGGTGGGCTGCGGAAGGCAAACGACGTGCGAAAGGTGAACCGCGTTAGGCGTGATCTCACGAGCTACTCGCAAGCTTATTTCTAGTGGCACGAGTTGAGCTCGAGCTCGACTCAAATTCGCGCTCGGGATTGGGCTCACAAGTTGAGCTCGAGTTAGGCATGACTAGAGCTCGACTTGACTCTTTTACACCCTTAAACATATTACCTTCCAGCAAAGTCTCAGGTTTAAGTTTTGGCTTCAAGTCATCCTCACATAATCATCATGCTCATGATCATGCTATCATTCTTTCTTAAGCCCCAGCTTGCAAGAAGGTGAAGATAGTTGGACTAGGTTAGTATGTAAACAAGTACTCTAGATAAATACCTCTATATTAGCTCATATATAACTCATTTGTGTTTACTTTGATAATTAAATAAGTTTGAACAAAATTTTTAATGCTTGAGATATAAAACTCGTTTATTTATGTTTGTGAACATATAAAACTCATTTAACAATGAGTTAGTGTTTTATTTGATAACTTATTTTATGTTTATATATCAATTTTATTATGTTCTATCTACTTCAAAAGTAATTTATGTTACTCATTGTATAAGTTTGGTGAAAATGTTGAGCAAATAACTCGATATTTGAATTAAAATCCTTAGAATGTTGAGTGAAGTATGCCAATTTTGATAAAAAATTCTGAATTTATTTATGTTTAGTGATAAAGATATTTATTTAAATTATTTGCTTCCTTCATATGTTTAGTTAGGCTCGATTAAAATTTGAGTATCACTTAAATTTGAAAAAAAAAAAAATAAATATGTTTTGTACAGGATTTAAAAACTCTAGTCACGCTCAAACTCGATTTGAACTTAATAAGAAAATAAATGGACAAATTGTGAGGCCAGTCCAAGGAGGATCGGTCTAACCGGCCCAAAACCAAGGCTGCTCCCTGATTTATACCCGACGGAGCCAGTAAGCAGCCCCCCCCCCCCCCCCCCCCCGCCCCCGCCCCCTTCTCGGTGGGGCACACTATTTTAAGATTTTAAAGATGGGAGGAGGCGGTTTAGGAGGGAAAATTCAAAGTAAATGTCTATTTAGGGATTTCGATGTTTGTTGTTTTGCTTTAAGTAGATTATTTTCCCTAGGGTTTGGGTTCTCTATGTTTTGCTAAATTTAGGTGTTATCTTATTTTTGTTTGGGCTTGAGCCGTTTGCTAAGGATTGGAAGAGAAGGATATTCCTTTTGAATTGAAGATCCATTGTTTGTTGTTTGTTTTCTTTTAAATTTTATCAATTTCCAGGCTTTTCAAGTGTTTGTCACGAGGCTTCTTCTCTATTTCATATTTTCACTTGCTGAAATTTGCTTTCAACCAACAAATTATTCAATTTCTACACTTGTGATCTATCAAATTGGTATCAGAGCATTGATTCGGGGTACCTATGGCCAGAAGAAAAATGGAAGTATTGGAATAAGGGATGGGACAATTAAAATCAGATTTTGTGGAGAAGATTTCGAAATTTGAAAATCAATTTTCAGCCGTCCATGAAAAGATGGATTGGAAGTTCTCCATCGTGGAAGAAATATTGAAGAAGTTACTTGAAGCTCAACCTAGGATGACGTCATCGGAGGTGAAGGGAGCCACCGACGGTCAAGGAAGTGGTAGAAACACAAATATGATAATGAGGGGAAAATCAAGAGGAAGAGATTTTGGAGGGAGAAGATGAGATGCCTCACCTAGAACTTATTTCTAGGGAGGGGATGAGTAGTAGGTTTGAACTAATGGGTTTTGATTTTGCAAGAAGGGGGTCTGATTTTGAGCAAATGAGTGATAATATGGAAAGAATAAGGGGGGTTTTTGAAGAAATGTTTAGGTACATAAGAGAGGGTCAGGACATTTGGGGAGGTCCACCAATTTGGGGATGAGAGGTTATGGAGGAATTAAGGGAAACGGAGGCGATCCGAAGGTGAAGAAACTGAAGATGGTCATTTTTGAGAGAAAGGATGCATATGTGTGGATCTAAAAGGTGGAGAGGCATTTCACCGTCAATGGATTGACGAAGGATGAGATATTGATGATAACAGGCTTATGTTTGGAGTGGAAGGCACTGGCCTAGTACCAATGGAGAGACATAAGGCGGCCTATTCGGAGTTGGAGGGAGTTCAAGGATTGCTTATTGGAACGTTTCCGAACCAGCAAGAGGGGACTCCTGTGAGCAGTTCTTCGCTCTTACGCAGGAAGGTTTTGTGGTGGAGTACCGTGAGAGGTTTGATATCTATCTAGTCGGCTATATCGACTATCTAAAACTGTGTTGGAGGGGAACTTCATGAAGGAGCTCAAATCAGAGATATGGGCGGCCATGAGAGTGATGAGGCCTTGTGACTTGGGAGAGGCTATGAAGTTAGCACAGTTGGTGGAGGACCGGAAGCGGCCATGAGAGTGATGAGGCCTTGTGACTTGGGAGAGGCTTGAAGTTAGCAATGTTGGTGGAGGACCGGAAGCACCTGGGCCAGGGACAATAGCTCAGGAAGCTCGTATAGGATGACCATCACATTTTTGGCACTCATGGGACCGCCAATGGGGTTTCCTCTGGAGACCCAAAGGAGAAGCTTGTAAGAGGGGGGAACTTCAAGAAGCTCACCAAGAAGGAGCTACAGGATAAGAGGGTGAAGGAATTGTGCTTCAGGTGTGATAAGAGATATACCCAGGGCATAGGTATAAGGATGAAACTCTTCGGGTTGTCACCATTTGTGATGACGAGGAAGCTGAGGGAGAGGACATGGGGGAATTGGTAGAGGAGGAAGGGCTACATCTAGATATCACACCATGAAAGTGTAGGGTGAAGTAGCAGACAGGGAGTTGGTATTACTGATAAACAGTGGGGTTACCCACAATTTCATCTCCAATCAGGTCATAGGTAACTTGGGGGTGAAATTGGTGGACACAAGGTGTTATGGGGTAATGATGGGTACTGGGAAGGTGTAGACAGGTAGAGGAGTGATGCTGGTGGGGTTTAGGTGAGGGAGAAATTTCTCCCATTAGAGTTAGGAAGCACTGATATCATCCTGGGGATGAAGTGACTGTAGACCTTGGGAGATACCAGAGCACTGACAATGGAGTTGATGGTGGAAGGAAGAAGGGTGGTGATTCGGGGAGGTGCAGGGTTGTCCAAAGCCATATCATCTCTCAAAATCATGGTAAGTACCATACAGGAGGTGAAAGGAGAATTTCTAGGGAACTGTAGAGCTTAGAAGGGATCATACTAGAGGAAGGAGGAAGCATTCCTCTTTTAGTGCAACCACTCATACAACATTTTAGAAAGGTCTTTTAACCACCTCAAGGCTTACCTCCACCGAGGGAGCAGGAGCACTGCATCACCCTAAGGGAGGGGGTGTCTCCGATTAGTGTCTGACTGTACTACTGCCCGCAAATTCAAAAGGTTGAGATTGAGAAGCTGATTCGAGAGATGTTTGAGGTGGGGATCATTAGGCCGAGTGTGAGTCCTTTTTTTAGCCCAATATTGCTGGTTAAGAAGAAGGATGAGAGTTAGAGATTATTTGTTGATTATCAAACCCTGAATAAAGAGATTGTATTGGACAAATTTCTCATACCGGTGATCGATGAGCTACTGGATGTGTTGTGTGGACCAGCGGTGTTCACCAAGATGGATCTGAAATTAGGATACCATTAGATCAAGATGAGGAAGGAGAATGTTTCGAAGATTACTTTTAGGATGCATTAAGGGCATTACGAGTTCTTAGTGATGTCGTTTGGCCTCATAAATGCCTCTGGTAACTTCCAATTGCTGATGAACAAAGTATTTCCACCATACCTCTAGAAGTTTGTATTAGTTTTCTTTGATGATGTCCTAGTGTACAACAACGAGGAGGAGCATTTGGAGCACTTGAGGGTGGTCTTATTACAGGAGCACCTGTTGAAGGCCAACCTGAAGAAATATTTTTTTTGCATAGGTCAGTGTGTAGCACTTGGGACACGTGATATCCCATGAGATAGTGGCTGTTGATCAGGCCAAGATTAAGGAAATGCCAAAATGGCCTTTACTTAGGAATTTGAGAGAGTTGAGGGGTTTCCTAGGTTTGATGGGACACTACTGGTGATTTGTGAGAGGATACAATACCATAGTCGGGCCACTGATAGAGCACTTGAAGAAGGACAACTTCTTATAGGGGTAGGCAGCTACTCAGGCTTTTGAGAGGTTGAAGAAGGCCATGACCATGATACCGATCCTGGCCTTAACTGATTTCAGCTAGATTTTTGTGGTAGAGACATATGCATCCAGGTATGGATTGGGGGTAGTGCTTATGTAGAATTGTTGATCCATTGACTACTTCAGTGAAATATTAATATCCAGGGTTAGGTTGAAGTCAATTTATAAGAGGGAGTTGATGGCCATCGTATTAACCATTCATAAGTGGCATCCTTATTATGCCGACATTTTATTTTTAGGGCAGACCAGTGGAGTTTGAAGTACTTGTTAGAACAAAAGATGGTGATCGAGGAGCACCAGAGGTGGTTGTCCAAGCTATTTGATTATGGCTATGAAATCCAGTACAAGCTTGGATTAGAGATTAGGCGGCTGATGCCTTATCCAAATGCATGGGGGAGCTCCAAGGGTTGGCCATTTTGATACCATTTATGGTAGATTGGGTAATGATCAAAGAGGAGAGTGTGCAGAATGAGGAGCTAAGAAAGATCAGGATGAATCTACTAAGGGATGAGAATAGCCACCTTGAAGTTTTATGATGCCACGGACCTTGGTTTATATTCCTCACTTGTTGTCGGAGTTTCATGAGAGTGCAGTTGGTGGCCATTTTGGTGTGCAAAAGGCATATAAATGATTGGCAGTGGAAGTGTATTGGAAGGAGATGCATAGAGATGTGGAGGAGATGGTGGCTAGGTCTGAGATATGCCAGAGAAATAAGTTCATGGCTATGGCTCCATGGGGGTTACTTCAACCTCTGGCTCTTCCTGACAGAGTGTGGGAGGAGGTCACCATGGATTTCATAAATGGACTACCCCGATCTGAGAGATTTATAGTGATTGTAGTGGTGGTTGATAGATTGAGCAAGTATTCTCATTTTATTCCCTTAAGACACCCCTACACGACAGTTACAGTAGCAGCAACATTCATCAAAGAGGTGATTAGATTGCATGGGATTTCAGAGTCAATAGTTTCTGACCAGGATAAGGTGTTCCTCAATCAGTCCTGAGAGAGCTGTTCAGGTTGCAGAGGATAGTTTTAAAGAGAAGCATCACTTACCACCCTTAGACAGACGGACAAACAACGGTGGTAAACAGGAGCCTGGAGAATTACTTTCAATGTTTTGCTTCAAAGACACCTTGGTTGTGGGCCAAGTGGCTAGCACGGGCGGAGTACTGATATAACATTTTATATCATTCAACTTCCCAGATGACCCTTTTCAAAGTGTTGTACGGGAGAGACCCTCCACACTTGGTGCAATTTTGGGCAGAGGAGCACACAAGTCTCTTCAGTTGAGTAATACTTGGAGGAAAGAAATAGAGTGTTGGAGGAACTGAGAAAGGCACCTGTTGAGGGCACAATAGATTATGAAGAAATAGGCAGATAGATACATGAAGGGCATCAAGTTCGAAGTAGGGAAAGGGTTTTCTTAAAGATAAAAACCCACAGATAGAGGACAGTTGCCAACAGGAAGAATGACAAGCTTGCCCCGAGGTAATTTGGCCCATATGAGGTATTGGAGAGGATTGGAGCAATGACTTATCATTTGAAATTATCCTTGACCTCCATTATACATCCAATGTTCCACGTGTCACAACTAAGGAGAGCTATTAGGGATCATGCAGCTAGTTCAGAGTTACCTGTGATACTGACAAAGGACTTGGAGGTGGTATTAGAACCATTGGAGTTTAAGGGGGTTGGGCAGGGAGAAGAAGGGACCAAGGAGATTCTGATAAAATGGAATAACTTATCAGACTATGATGCCACCTAGGAGCCATACAAGAGAGCAAAACATCAGTTTCTGTCCTTTCACCTTGAGGACAAGGTGATTCTTTGGGAGGGGGGTATTGTTAAATTGGTTCAACATGCCCAGAACCAAGGCCGATCCCTGGTTTATGCCAGGCGGAGCCAACAAGCAGCCCGCCCCCTTGTGGGGACACTATTTGAAGAATTTTAAGTAGGGGGGAGGCAGTTTATGAGGGAAAATTCAAAGTAAATGGTTGTTTAGAGATTTCGATGTTTGTTGTTTTGCTTTAAGTAGATTATTTTCCCTAGGGTTAGTGTTATCTATGTTTTGTTGAATTTGTGAGTTCTCTTTGGTTTACTTGTGCTCTAGCCATCGGTTAGGGGTTGAGAATGAATGATGTTCCTCTTGAATTGAATATCCATTATATCTTATTTGTTTTCTTCTAAATTTAATTAATTTTAAGGCTTTTTAAGTGTTTGCCAAGAGACTTTTTCTCTAAATCAGATTTCCACTTGCTGAAATTCACTTTCAGCCAACAAATTATTCAATTTCTGCGCTTGTGATCTATCACAAACTTAAGCAAGATAATATGTAGGCTTGTGAAGAGATTTGTGAGCGTACATATGAGATGTGGATGATGGCTTTTGGGGAAGGTGATGAGTGGCTAGATTGATCTGGATCATGATGGATTAGATCAAGGGGATTCATTATTTAGCATAGTTTTCTAGAAAGAGATGCAGTGAAAACACAACTGATGCTAGTGTGGCCATCGACTCTGTTATTTTGCATTTTTTTTTAACTTGTTTTCTCCTTTGCTTTCATTACTTAGTTATGTGTCAGGGTGTTTTAGGAGGGCATACAACATGATGAAAATTTTTTTATTCTATATTTATAAACATATTTTATTATGGTTCTGTGTGACAAATTTTTTTGTTTGTTTAGATGCCTTTGACACTGACCAACTCATTGAGTGCTTGACCAAGCTGAAAAGTGGACAATCTGTCAATATTCCCATATATGATTTTAAGAACCATCGCCGTTGCTGTGAAAGTTTCCGGAAGGTATGCTTAAACTGAACGCAAATTCTGGATTGCCTTCTAATGATTTGATTCATAATTTGTGTGTTCAATGTGGCCGTTGATATGGGGATACTATTCAATTGCTATTCAAACTGAGTCTCCAAATTTCTCCCATAAACTTTCTGGTTATGGTTTCTAGCAATAGCTAGTATCAGTTTTATTTGTCAATGTTCCATTTTATCCAAAAAATTAAAGTGCTGTATATTGGCTTCTTTTCTAATTTCTTTACAAGCTTGAAGCTATAAATTTTAATTAATGAAGTTAAGAGAATATCTAGGAGATCAAAATGAAGCGGCAATTTTGTTTAAGATGTTGGTGAAATTCATTGTATCCTATTCTTATTTGCAGCTTCTTGTAGGTTTCTAATGTTATTTCTTTGTATGGAAATTTTCTCACATGTGTAACACCATTATTATTTTCTAGTTGCTTTTTGTAATTTACTCATACTCCAGCTGATTGAAACTTACTAGAACTTCATTTTCTTATAGCCATGGTATGTTATGCTTGATGTTATTCAAAAGGCTTTTCTTTCTTCTTTTAGTGGTTTGTTTGGGGTAGATGCAGCTGTTTATAAAAATAATGGTAGAATTGTTATATCATTGTGAGAAAAGTAAACTTTTTGTAAATTGTTGTGGATATTATGAACTTTTTTCTTTGGAAGAAATCGGATAGTAGTTTTCTTATATTTGTTGTGCTCTAGCAGATTTAGTCATAAAAAGCTGATTTTCACCTTAGAAATTTATGAAGAGCAGCAATAAAGCTATAGCCAAAAAAAGTGATAGCAATTTGAAAAGAAATATAATGAAAAAGTTGTCTCAAATGGGCCCTTAATGTCTTCCACTTGCCATTAAGGTCTAGAGTATCATTTATAGTTGTAATGTATACTTCCTTTCTCTTATCAAATTTGTGAGAAATTTTTACCTAATTTCCACTAGTTGATCTTTATTGTTTGACCAATAGCAAGTGCCTACCAGCAGCTATTATTCTTTTATCTTTTGATGAAAGTAGATTTATGTTCCTAACAAAGTTATTGTTGCTAGGTGAATGCATCCGATGTTATTATTTTGGAGGGGATTCTTGTTTTCCATGATCCACATGTTCGAAACCTAATGGACATGAAGATATTTGTCGATACCGGTTAGTTTTTATTGTCTATATTTCATTCTTTACCCAATAGAGTATGTCTATATTTGTGAGTGAGCTTCCCTTCCAATATATTTAACGTTTTACCTTATTTATATGCCATTTTACAATTGAAAATCTGTAGGAATTCACTTGAATCCATAAGCATGAGTTCTGTTACTGATTTGCGTAGTATTTATTGGTTGCTATTATTTACTCAGACCATCTTGGGTATTAGGAAGCTAAATAATCTTCAGTTTTTAAAGTTGCTTACATCATACATGTGATGTTGATATGTGTTGTATTGATCCATCATTTCCCTTATTCAAATTTTTCTCTGATAGATGCTGATGTTAGGCTTGCTAGAAGAATTAGAAGAGATACAGTTGAGAGAGGTCGGGATGTTAACTCAGTTCTCGAACAGGTATGCATTTTCTTTTTAACTTGTTGGAAAGAACAATATATCATTTTCTCAGTTAAGAGGTAAAGTGCTCATTTTTTAAAAATGGTTCCAAAAATTATTAATTCAATCCTAATAAGGTAATGCATAACTTATGTATTAAAATTTTCTCAGTTGAGAGTTAAAGTGCTCATTTTTTCTTTCATATAGTCCTAATATTATTAATGCAACCATAATAAGGTAATGCACAACTTTTAATTTGGAAATCTGCATGATCATCTCGGTATGGGTAGACTGCTTAAAAGGGATTGGAAAATGGAAGGTTTATAAAATCTTGCATTAGCAGTTTTATGTTTCATAAAATTTTAGTTATTAATAAATAATATTTCTTTTAGATGTGAATTTTGACAAATAAAATATTATGAAATAGTAAATACAAATTCATAATCATTATGTATAAGGTTAACAAGGTGACAACAGAGTTACAACATGATAGAGTGACATAATTAATGACACTATTCAATAAAGGATGCAGCTAAAAAGTGAAAAAACAAAGAGACGAGTAAAGATTGGCTTGTAGAAAAAAAATCTTGCAAGAAAATAATGCTTGATAAAAAAGAAAACAAAGAGCGAAAGAAAAGAAGAATAAGAATAAAAAAAAGATTAGTATAACTTTATGATAAAAAAAAAAAACAGGGCGAAGGGTTTGAATGACAAGTGTGATTGAGAAGCACGGGAAAGCAAATTTTTATTGGCTAAGAGTCTTGAAAAAGAAGGATGTCTGCTGACATTGTGTTGATAAAAATTTTGAAACACATACTTTTATGTACCGTGTGGTAATCAAATTCTATTTACCTAGCTCCTTTTTGCATTTTCATATAAACTTCTCTTTTCATTGACTTTTTTGTTAAGATTTTTATTTGGGAGAAAAGTTTTTGTTATGCTTTATTGATTGAAGAAAAAATAATGATAATAAGATGGAGAACATTATCAGTTATGAAGATATATATCATAGTAATAAAATTATCTCTTGCCATCCCTCAGTACAGAGCATATATTTCAATAACTTCTAATTTGCTACAAAGATTGAAAAAGTGAAGAGATTAGCCTTGGTAAAGATATCAGCTAAATTGTTTTTCAGTGGAGGTGTGTGGAGCGATAATCCTATTTAACAGGATTGTGTATTTGATGAAATGCCCTAACATTAACAAATGTATTAAAGAATTCATGATAAAATTATCTTTCTAGTATGACTAGTATTAAAAGAGAAGCATAATACTAAGTTAAGTGTGGTAGAGATGAGGATGCTCAGGTGGATGAGTGGCTTTACCCTTAGAGATAAGATACGAAATGAGCATATACGTGAAAAGGTTGGAGTAGCTCCAGTAGAAGATAAGATTAGAGAGAGTCGCCTTAGATGGTTTGGTCACATAAAACGGCGGCCTTCCGATGACCGGGTTAGGAGAGTAGAGGTATTAGATTTGACTTATGTTAAGAAAGGTAGGGGTAGACCTAAAAAGACATGGTTAGAAAATATTAGGAATGACCTTTCTTTATTAGATTTAAACGAGAATTTGATTTTTAATAGGACACAATGGAGAAAAAGGATTCATGTAGCCGACCCCACGTAGTGGGATAAAGGCTTGATGTTGTTGTTGTTGTTGTATGACTAGTATTCTCTTATGGTAGTTTTTAAACAAGGTCCTTGTCACTTTATTACCCCTTTGTAGATTAAATTATATTTATATCATATTGCACACTAGGAAAAAGAAGATTGTTAGAGCTAAGGCATATTTGGATTTCACGAAAAAATTTTAGGCTTCTAGAGTTATAGCGGTCTGCTAAGTTAGTTCTTTGCTTTTTTTGACTAGGCTTTTCTGTTGACTAATATTAAATATTTTAATTATGAATCCAACTACAAAGAAAAGAATTGCATTATTTGTTCAGAAATAAACTAATTATTTTTATGTTTTCCTTACTAATAGTGTGCATTTTTTTTTCTTAAATTTTTTGAAGGTGATTCTTTTCAGTTGCTCAAGACATACACTTTCTACTAACCTTCATTGCACTTTCTTTCTTTTAGTAGTTCGCAACAAACTTTCTCAACTTTTTCTTCATCGCTACAATTTGTCTTATTGTGGGCTCCAAAAATTCGGCCCCGGCCTCCCCGCCGCGCTTTTTTTTTTTTTTTTTCGGCGAGGGAGTTTTAACGAACTAAATTCCGGGGTAAATTTTGGAAGGCAGATGGGTTTGTAGATAAGACACTACCCAGAGATTTCGCCCTCATTTTGCGAGGACTTTATGATCTGAGTTCTGGTTTCCTATAGGCGCAAGCCCCTATAGTTAATTACCCCTCTCGATCACGAGAGAGAACTTTCGATTAAGGCTAGTCGTCAATCAGATACGTAGAAAATACGTGTTATCTGGCATATAGTAGCAGCATTGGGTTTGAGATTTGGAAGTGTTAGGATATTTGGAAAGATTTAATATTTAAAATAGAAATTTCACCATCTTTCACTTAAAGCGGATGGTGGGGGAATGGATGATGGGCCCGATCAAGATCCCATGGTTCCGTCGTTCCGGGCCATCGTGATCCCTGGTCTACTTAGTCAGAGGAGGTAGTTGACCCATCCTGACAGAAGGATCCTTGTCGGCAGCCATGGGTTGCTTCGTCCAAGGGGACCTTGTAGACCTGGGGTGAATGTTTGCCTAAGGGGACAAATTTGAATCCACCTTAGCTGACAAAGGGCTTTGTGCCCTATCGATCATATCCTATTTATTCATATCTCAAGGATTTGATGCCAATAAGGAGCGTATTGGCTCTAGCCATAATCAGTATTTCGTGGTGTCATTTGGCAGCAAAACCACTCGGTTCAGAGGGCCCCGGGTTGTCATAACCGTTTATCCTGCGGTGCCATTTGGCGGCAAACCGCCGGTCAGAGGACACGTATCACGTCCTTACTGGCAGGAGATTGTTTAAGAATGAATCCTAGTGATATTTTCGACTAGACATTTGGCTCTTTGTGAGCTAGAGTTTATTTGAATTTGTCCTCTCCGACAGACTGTTGTAGAAGGTGGATGGGCTTTGCTTTTAAGTGTTGGGATGGATAGTTTCATTTTTAAATATTTTTGGAATTTTTAGGATTTGTGGATTTTTGGATTGAGCTTGGAAAGCATTTGAAAAATATTTGTGAATCCCTCCGGTTGAGATCATCGTTCAACACGGCCATCATCGGGGTGTTTGGGGTCATTTCCATTTTCTGGATTGAACCATTTCGACTCGACCAAGCTGTTGATCAAGGATCGGGTATCTCGTAGGCTTTGGGGCTGTTTGGTTGCCTGCAAAGTAAACGCGGTGTAAAGTAAATGCAGTGTAAAATAAAAGTAGTGCATTTCAAATACTTTGAGGCTTTTTGGTTGTCTGCAAAGTAAACGCATGAGAAATGTTTCCCTTGTTTGGTTAGATATATCAAGAGTAAAGTAAAAACAATGCATTTGTAATTTTTTTTTTAAATTATAACTTATGTATTTTTAAAAGTAATCACCGATTGTTTAAACTTCGTTTGGGATAGCTTCTTCTTGCTTAAAATTTTATTATTAATCTGCAACCATTTATTTAAGTTTTACAACTCTTTTCCCATTACCTTTCACTCAAACTCCTACATTCAAAAACAACATTAATTTCATGAGCTCTCCTCTCACAAAAATCCAAAATGAGATTGTCAGCTTGGGAACTAAAGCTGTTGTTTCGCATGTAAAATGAAAATTTTGCATGTCCAAAAGGACAAACATGAGGAAGAAGCATCTCTCCCGACAAATTTTCTCTGATTGTTGGAGGAAGACATTGCAGACTTAAAATAAAAAAAGACAACCTATTTCTTAAATAAAAAATAAACATATATATTAATAATAACCAACGAGCAATACAAGAGCTTCTATTGAAAAGCTGAAAACAAACACGAGCAATTTGTTGTTGAATGAGTAAGTAAATCAAACCATACACAAAACTGGTTTAAAGTTTTTCTATCAATTAAGCTTTAAAAACAAAACCGTTCCAAAACTAGTATACAGCACGGGTAAAACTACATTTATTGGTTCCATTTAACTTGTAATGCCAAGCACTTCATCAACAAATTTAACATGTTTCAGGGCATGCACTTCTTTTATTCTTTATTTCTTGAAACTATGCGTAAACTTTACAAAAGTATCAAAAAACAAAATCAAGCTCAAGAAAAATTAAAAAAAAAATTATTTTTAAAGTATATTGCTTTAACATTATTGAAAACTGCAACATATAAAATTATTGCTTTAACATTGAATTGATGATGAACTGTACAAATATATCAAGATGCAATATCTGCAGCATCTACAGCTCCAAAACTCTCAACTAGCTTAGAAGGTTTCAGCAACTTCAAGTTGTTGCAGTTTGTCAGCATAAGTTTCTCACCAATTGCATGAATAAGCATGGCAGTAAAGAAATCTGCAGTATAAATAAGCCGGTTGACTTTCAATTCTTTTAACTGTTTAACATTCTTACTAGTTAGGAAATAACCGCGGGATTCTACTCCTACCAAAGGTGTCTGAGAGCTTCGTTATTACAAATCTTGAAAATTACTGAGAAGATCTTGGATTCGGCACTCACATTTCAACCAAAAAAAGAACTTCTACAGAACAAAAATGTAAATATTTGTTCGGTAGAAAATAAAAGAAAATCATGGTGCAACTATACCAAAACTGAAACTTTATTAAATTCCCCAGATACAATTTAACATTCTTACAGTTAGGGGTGTAACCGAGTCGAGTCAAGTCGAGTATTAGCCTTATCAAGCCTGGCTCGTTTGATCCTTAATGAGCTCGAATTCGAGCTCAATTAATGGGCTCGAGATCGACTCGTTTATAAATTATCAAGCTCGAGCTCGACTCGAAAGCTCGAGCTCGTTTAAAAAGCTCGAGCTCGAGATCGAGCTCGTTTAGAAAGCTCGAACTCAACTTTTAAATCTTTTAATTGACATGAGTCTTTAATTTTAAGCCAAAAAAATTTTTTTTTAGAATTCTTTTTTCTTCTAATACTTAATCAAAATTTGTTTTCAACAATAAAAAAATAACTTAAATAATCATAAAACATCTAGAACTTTAACTATTAATTTCTTTAAAAAAATGTAAGTAGTAGACAAATCAATGTATTATGAGCAATCATATTTCTTTAAAAAAAATTATTTAAAAATTTGATCAATATCAACTTATCAACTGAAATTTTTATATGGTTAAGTACTATAAAAACTTGAAAAATATAATAATAGAACATTCAATAATATAAAAACTTGACCAAATTGCATTTCATATCATCATTACAAAAAAAGCAATTGGAATCATACAACTCATTAAGAAGTTTCATAATACAACATAAGTAAAAACTGGATAGAAGATAGAACTATATCTTTCTTATATGTCTGATATTTGCTTGTTCCAAACTTCCATATTCTTCAAATTCTTCCATCTTTACGTTGGCAATAAATATGATAAAAACCTGTAAATTAAGATAAAAGCAAAATAATAATTATTTTAGAAGTGGGTAAAAAGAAAATTATTAGCTTACAAAATATTCCACAGACAAAATTCATAAGAAATCTTACCGCTCAAACCTAACAAGCAAAATTATCCAGCATATGTTTTTGATGGATAACATAAAAAATTAAAGAGTTAATGCTCCATTTACAAACTTCAAAACTTCTTTTTCAAATCCACCGTTCCTGACTTTTAACTAAAACCACACATAATCAAATTGAAGCCAAGCACATATGGTTCAATTTTATTCTGCTTTAATTTTAATCCATCTGATCTCAATTTATATCTTTCACTTTGATTTTAATGCTTACCAATCAAACACTAATCACAAGAAATAAACACTGATCGGCCAATTTTTATAGCAATCACTGTAATATAAGTTATTTTTGGGATGCTTGCAGTGTTTTACTCTAAGGGGATTGCTCACGTGAAAGAGTTAAAAGAGAGGTCAAAAAATGTAATGCCTGATGCAAAAAAATGTAATGCAAGCAAGCTTCTGTCAGGTCATCTGTAATTGGTAGGATAATCTCCAATTACCATAACAAATTGCCCCCAAAATATCATGCTTGTAAACAAAAGTAAAAGGAAAAACTCGTTATATTAAGTACAGATAAAAATTTAAATATTAATGCAACTTGAATACATTTCTGACCTCAAATATTTTCATGTAATTGGTAGGATAATCTCCACCTCTTCATCTTCTTCTTCCTCCTACAATAGCAAAGATAATTTAATTTTCATATATAAGTTATTTGGGATACCAAACAAATGTGTTCTACCTCGTGGATAAGAATTATTACCTTAACCCTTCCCTTCAAGCCATAGTGGCAACGAACCCAGTTGGAGCCACAAATGAGAGCTTGCACAGTGTCAACACCTAATTTTGATCGATATGTGTCAACTACTCTTTCTCCAGCACTGAAAGTGGACTCTGAAGCAACTGTACTAACAGGGATGGATAAAATATCCACTGCCATTCTTGAAAGTATGCGGTATTTTGCTTGATTGTTTTTCCACCATGCTATCACATCAAATTTCTGCCCTTCACTACAAAGTTCTAAGCCATCTTCCAAGTAGTTGTCTAAATCTGATTTTATTGGCCTGGTGCTTGTTTTGGATGAGACAAATGAGGTGAAATCATGCCAGCCACTATATTTTTTTGAATTAAATTGATTGTCTACACTTTGCAATGAACCGGTTGCGCTCCTTGAACTCCCTCCTGCAATACCACCTTCACCATCCAATTCAGCTTCAGAACTTCTAACATATTCCTCATACATTTCATAGAGAAGACATCTAACATGCTGCACATTCCTCATGCTTTCATCTCCATGATATATCTTAGGGTAGGCAAACTCGATTACAACAAACTTCATTTTTTGGATCCATCACTGCACCAAAAGCCATGAGAAGATTACATTCTCCCCAATATTTATCAAATTTAGCTTTCATCTTCTTAGTCATCTCCACAATGAAATTATCAGTAGAAATTGCCCCCTCATCCAACACCTTCTTAATAGTACAAATTTGTGATAGAAATAAATTTGCTGTAGGGTAATCTGTTCCAGAAATAATATCAGTTGCTTCGTTGAAGAATCCCAAAACATCACAAACCTTTTCAATTTTATCCCACTCCTCCTCTGTTGGACATGCAACATATGCCACTTCTCTTTCGTTATATGAAAAAAATGCTTCTCTTAACCTTAATGCCACTGTCAACATTGAGTAAGTTGAGTTCCAACGAGTTGGACAATCCATTACTAGCTTTCTAGTAGGTAACTGTAATTGTTGGACAACCTCAGAAAATCTAACTAACCTTGCTTCAGATGCATTAACAAAGCTCACAGTGTCTCTAATTTTATCAATAATGTACTCCACACTTTTTACGCCATCCTTAACCATAAGGTTTAGTATGTGAGCACAACAACGAACATGAAACAATCTTCCTCCAAAGAATAGTTTTTTCTTCACTCTAAAACTATCTTTTAAAAGCTTCATTGCCCTATCATTATTTGATGCATTATCAACTGAGATTGTAAAAACTTTATCTTCAACAGCCCATTCACAAAGTGCCTTGTAGAATGTATCAACAATTTCGGTAGCCGTATGTGGTGGTGGCAAATGCAAAAAACTCAATACTCTTTTCTGTAACTTCCACTGCGAATCAATATAATGAGCTGTGTATAATGAGCTGTGACTGCCATATATGAAATTCTCTGGTTTTTTGACTTCCATAAATCTGTGGTAAAACTTATTTTGTTGATGGCCTTTAAAGCATTCTTCAATTTTTTTTCTCTCTTTCATACACTTGTATGACATCATTGCGTGCTGTTGCCCGTGAGTATTTCACAAAAAAAGGAGACATAGACTTCAAAATTAAGTTGAATCCAAATTCTTCAACAATAGAAAATGGCTTCTCATTAATTAGAATGTAATGTGCTATCATCTCCCTAACTTTTTGATGATCATATTTAAATGTTGTCAACATTCCACCATCTTGACTACTTTGAGAGAATGAGTTTTCTATATCTGATGGTTGGAAGTGTAAGATTTTTTGCTTTTTGATGGCACGAATCCTAGCAGCACATCGGTCCAAATGTCTTTTAAATTGTGTTGTTGCACCAGTAACTCCAATAAGTAGTTGTTTTTTACAATGTACACATTCTCCCTTTTTTTGCCCAGTAGGAAAACTAACTTCTTTGAACTCATCCCAAACTTTAGATCTTTTTTTTCTTTTATTTCTTCCTATAACATCTTCAACTTCTTCAATATCATCCACTTGATTTTCATTAGTCCACTTTTCAACCTCTTCGTCAATCTCATTATCATCATTATGTGTATTATTCTCATTCAAAGGTTGACTACCAATATAAGAGTGTAGATGGTCATCCTGTCTTTCAATCTCAATATTTGCAGGCTCAATATTATCCCCTTCCATACTAACTGGTGTTAACATTCTAAAAAATTGATAACAATATGAGAATTGAAAATATATACATCCAATTGAGAGAATCAAAGGAGTAATATACACCGACATTTAAGTTAACTCAAACATTGACTTAACAATAATTTCCTATAAGGAATATAAACACATATAAACATTAAAAAAAACAATTGAAAGGAAATTTTTTGGTTAAGTGTTAATCTGTAGCTATAAATGTTCTGCAGCCAAGAAGATAATGTTAACTATTTAGTTTACATGGAAACTAGGGAGCATACAAGTTTTGCTACATGTTATCTTCATAAAAATCATTTCAGCAAAAATGTATTGTACACAAATCCATAAAAATCATTTCTGAAAAATCAAACAGCCACCACGGCACCACCTAATCTTCAATAAAATAACAAGGTGATATGTTTAAAATAAAAAAAATCAGAAAACCCTCACTTTTCTGCTAGAGGATAACAAGGTGATCTGTTTATTTTTTTTTTTAAATTTCAGCTAAGTTTTTTTATCAGAATATCTAAACAAAAATCATCCAAAGAAAAAGAAAATTGCGTGAAACCCCCGTGAAATCTTCTCAGTGAAACGTAAGAAATCTATTCCAATTTTGTGAAACGTAAGAAAACCTGGAGTCGGCTTTGTCTTGCCTCACTGTGAAGCAACCGAAGGGAAGAAATTACCTGGATTTTTTGCAGTCGCGTGAGAGACAGCGAGACGGCCCAGATTTACAGATTCAGCACTCGGTCGGCACCTGTTCTTGCGCGACTTTGTCTCGGGTCTGATGAGAGGACGACGGAGAGAGGGTCTTGTGCGACTTTGTCTCGGGTCGGATGAGAGGACGACGGAGCACCGGCAGACTCGGCACTCGGCACCTGCTCGGTCGATCGAGGGAGAAGAGAGACGAGAGGCTGAACGATGCGTGTAGTTACTTAGGGCATGAGGAGGCGAAATGAATTGATGTGCGGCGGGCAGCGACTCAGCGAGCTAGGGTTTTAATTTTTATCCTATAAACTATAATATATAATATGATTTTCAATATTCTAAAAATTATAATATTATATATATAATATAATCGAGTAGCTTGATAAGCTTTCGAGTCGGGCTGAGCTCGAACTCGAGCTCGTTTATCATTCGAGCTCGATTATAGGCTCGAGCTCGAGCTCGAAGCTCGATAAGCTCGGCTCGCGAGCTCGTTAACGAGTCGAGTTCAAGCCAGCTCACGAGCCAGCTTGACTCGGTTACACCCCTACTTACAGTACATGCTTACGCAAAATCATCAACAATCAGACAATCAAACAATAATTCCAGAACCAACACGATATCCAATAACCAACAACATAAATCCACCAACTTTCTACTTCAAAAACTCACCTGGACGCTATCATACCCAGCGAGGTGGAGCAGCGCATACTGGAGCATGCATCCATGGCCGGTGGAGAGCACGAAGCGATCACAATTAAACCAGTAAGGGTTCTTGGGGTTATACCTCATGACCTCGTCGTAAAGGATGTGGCCCATTGGAGCACATCCCATGGGAAGCCCCGGATGACCTGAATTCGCCTTCTCGACGGCGTCGATTGAGAGGAACCGGATCGTATTGATCGATTTCTCGATCAGAGCCACCGTTCCGATTTTCCCCTCCAGCATCTCGACCGCTGCTGCACGAGGATTCGACTCTTTTGACGGAGACACTGGTTGGACCTCCGGTGGCACCGTCATCCACACATACTCCTACATATTCCACGGTTTCTCCACTAGGATGACATCGTCCGCAGCCGCCGCCCTCTCGGCAGCTTCTGGCGTCCTCGCAATTCTTCCAGAGCAAGTTCGCCACCTTGACACTACCCGTTCGCCGCAGTTCCTCGGTCTCAAATCATCCGACAGCTCTGGCCTCCTCGCTAAAACTGACTTCGGCTCTGACCTCATCATCGGCGTAATCGACTTCGGCTCCGACCTCGCTGAAACTAATCTACGCCGGCAGCCTTAGAGAAGCCTCCGACAGCGGTGGCGAAGGATACTCTGCCTCCCAATCGGTCTCTCCGGAGCTGCTTGCCGGAGCGAAGTCGAACAAGAACGAAGGAGCCGAAGAAGCCTCTCGTGCAATGAAGCCGAACAACATGAATGATGAGATTTTCTTCAGATGAATTTATAACCCGCTCATATTGAGCGGGTTTCTAATTCCCGCAAAACAGTCCTGGTAATACACTCCTAATTCATCCGATGATTTCCTTTTGTTCCACTCAAAATTGACCAAACAATCAAATTTAATAAATACATGTAATTGTTTTACTTTACACTCCTAATTCAGGCAACCAAACAGCCCCTTTGTGCCTTTTGTTAATGAATTTTCTTGATTGTAGGCCTTGAAAGCCTAATATGAATGCATTAAAATAAATATTCTGATCACATTCATGACCGTATATTTATCTGAGAGTTTGAACCCTATCTACTCCTATTCACCTACTTAGGAGGATCGGGTTTCGTAGGCTTCATGCCTTTTGTTTAGTAAATTCTTTTGATTGTAGGCCTTGAAGGCCTAATATGAGTGTATTGAAACAAATACGTCGATCACCACAACCATGTATTTATTTGAAGACTCGAACCCTGTCGACTTCTATTGATCAAGGATCAGGCTCGAACTAGAATTCACTTATTGACCCGCGCAGCATCCCTAGGCGTCACGTGTGTACTAATAACACGCTCGCCGGGGCCCATACGGGTCGGGATTATACTTCCCCCTTTAGTGTATCTATGTGTATACAATTTATAGTGCACGTGCAGGGGTTCTTTGAAATGATTGTAGTTGTGCATATAACTATCATTTGTATGCACACAATTTTTCATTTAAGAGTTTATACACGCCATCTGTCTGCTAATATGAATGTTGCGGATCCGGTGGCGATGCATTGTAGATTGTAGATGTCTTTTGTCTGCTTGCATAGATGTTGCAGATCCGGTGGCGTTGTCATTTGGATGTCATGACACATTTCCTCATCTTATATTGACTACCCTTTCTCAATCACCGAGGAAGATCTTTCTGAACTTTGGAGTCAATGACTGCTGATTTGGGGAAAACTCCTTTTAGGATCTTCGGTATGGTAGACTTGTTATTTCCGGTGTTTGTGGGCACCAGAACTATTTTCTTCTTGGGTGTAGCACTAAGAGGAGACTTTGGAACACCAGGAAGTTTGGTTCTAATTTATTCAAACATTTCCTCCATTCTGTCAGGGGGTGTCCATTTTCGTACATCGGGTTACCTTTGTACCCGATGTACTGACAGCACTTTGATCACCACTGTCGTAGGTGATATCTGTACTTGTGCCCACAGTGGTTCGTCGTGCCTATGATATATCCACTGTTGTTATCCACAAGTATTCATTCGCAGGGGACCGCTGCATTCACTAAGTTCTCTTGGAAGTATTTGTAGAAGACCCATTGCTTCTGCATCATATCCACCCTTTCACCAATCTCGGGTGGTATTGCTGATGAATTTGCAGTTGCTTATAGGGACGGATCCTCCATCATTGGTCTCCCGTATTGCCTTCTCAATCAACAGGCTATTGTAGAGATTGTTGTAGGGATTCCAACAGTACATGCAGGAGGGACACCCGTGCATTCTGCAGCCATTCGATGTTCTTGCATGTACGATGCACCTGATCCAAGATCAATGAATTTCATCTGACATTGAGTCGCCACTCACCATTGACCACACAAAGGTTCTTTGAACTCCCTCGCACGTGATTCAAACTTTATTCCTTGCATGTACTTGAATCCGAGTTAAGTTTCATTTAGACTCGGGCTCATCAAGTCTGCAACTCCCACTTGATATTGTATAGCATGAGTTCAAGTGCGAGTTCAAATACTTGTTCAGGGTCTTCTGAAGTTCTTTGCATGTTCATTTGAATGTTCACTTTCTTTTTGTTCAAAGTCCTCTGGAGTCTTTATATGTTCATTTTCATGTTCAAGTCGACTTGAGTTTGGTTCAAATATGATTTTATTTCATTTGGATTTGATCTTTAGAAATCATTTATGTTTCGTTCAGGTCCTCTGCTCATGTTCAATCAGGTTCAAAAGTCCACTGATCTGAGTCCACCGTTGTTCATTTGAGCCCCAATTTTTGTAGAGTAATATTCTCTCGAAATTTCGGCAGTCTCCCGGCGTCTCCCCCGTTTAGGGGAAAATGACGGAAAACTGGGCCTTTCCCACCACGCTAAGAAAAGCGTTTATGGTAGGTGCCCTCTTTCGAGGACACCGCGGCTGTGTAAAGTCTTTGTCCCCACCACGCTAAGAAAAGCGTGTATGGGTCTTCTACCGGTACCTGTTGCAAGAGAAAAAGCAGTTGTTTCCCCGCAAGCGGGTACTTATGGGTATCTCCACTTCGTCGTATGCATCGCACCGGGTTCCCTCCTACCACGCTAATAAAAGCTTGTATATGTGGTTTGCCGGTGCGTTACGAACGCTCGCCTACCTTGTCGTGGGTGTCGTGCCAGTTGCCCCTCCCACCATGCTAAGAAAAGCGTGTATATGCAGACCACCGACTCGACACGCATGCCGATGTAAGAGAGCAAACAAGGGTTCAAAAAGTTATACCTTTGGCGGCCGGCGGACTAGTGGACCGGTGGTCGTCGGCGATGGGGAGCTCGGATGTGGAGGTAAGGGAGAAGGCACGAGCATTCTTCTTTTATTAATTATAATTAATATCAATTAATTATAGTTAATTAAGAAATTATTTTTAATTAATTATTTATAATTAACTAAAAGTAATTCTAATTAAAGTTAATTATAATTAATTAGAGTAATTATAATAACTTAATTAAAATTAAGTGTAATTAATTATAACATATATAATTAATTAAAGATAACTATTATAACTAATTAAAATAATTATAATTAAATATAAAATATTACCCCTTTCTTTTTTTTTTTTTTTTTTACGGGATTTGGCCAAAGAAGACCGTGCAAGGGAGAGAGTTACCTACACAGCCCGCAAGCTCCTCTGCGTGCTTCCGATCAAAATGTGTAACTTCCGACCAGATAGAGAGGGAACGTCGGAGGGAGCGAAGTCGTACAGCAAGGAGCCGGGGAGTCACGCGTGCAAGGGAGAAAGTTAACTTCACGCTAGCGAGCTCCTGGTTCTTGCGTCCGATCAAAATGTCGTAACTTCTGGTCCTCAGGATCGGCGAGTCGTCGAAGGCAACGAAGTCGGACGGCCTCGACGGAATCGGAGAAGTGCCCGAAATGGAGGAAGTTATCTTCTCAGTCGGCAAGCTCCAATTGTGCTTCCGATCAAACTGTCGTAACTTCCGCTCGGACGAAAAGGGAACGTCGTCGCTAGAGGAAAACGAGAGGAGGAGAGCGGGAGAGGAATCGGAGAGCGAGAGAGCCGAGCGGAGAGTGCGGAGGCCTTCGGCCTCGTTCTCTTCGTCCCTTTTAACGGCTCGCTCAAGTCGTGCGCGCGATGTGGGGAGAAGCGACGCGAGGTATGGCCTCGTCGTGCGAAGAGCGGCGACGACGTGCATCGTGGGGTGCCAGAGCAGGTGAGGGATTTTATTTCTTTTTTTTTTGTTTTGTTTTACACGGTACAGGTCAACACTTATTAGAGTGAGAGAGGTCTACTACGTTTGCTCATTGTTTTTTCTAAGATTTTCTCCTGCCAATATTGAACCTTTTAGTTATCATTGCAGTACAACTAGGATGGAAAGAATCATAGTATCCCGTCTGAACTGAAATAGTAACATCAATTTTGTCCTCATTAATAGGATACGCTTTCTCCTTAAATTTATTGAGTTGCGCTTCTTTTCAGTTATTCTCAAGCACACACTTTTTTGTTAACATTCCTTGCACTTTCTCCTTTTTGTAGTGTGCAACAAACTTTCTCAAGTTTTGCATATGTAAATTCACTATAATTGTCTTCTCTCTAAGAACAAGTTACCTTGCAGTGGAATGTTTAAATACGTGCATCGTTCTCTCTACAAACTTCTTGCATTTCCATGTGAGTTATGACGTTTTGCATTTAATAGAAAGCTTATCCTCAATGGCACTGATGAATAACTTATCTGTTATGACTGATCTTAAGTATTGCTTGAACATGATGTGCATACATGCCTGTTTTGAAGTTACACATTCTCCAAAGTCCTAGCAACTATAAAAGAGCTACTCTTTGCAGTTTTTTAATTTGATATTTATTTTTTTGTTATGCAGTATGGAAAATTTGTCAAGCCTGCTTTTGATGATTTTGTTTTGCCTTCAAAGAAATACGCTGATGTAATCATTCCTAGAGGAGGTGACAACCATGTTGCGATTGATTTAATTGTTCAACATATTCAGACAAAGCTTGGCCAACATGACTTGTGTAAAATCTACCCTAATGCATTTGTTATTCAATCTACATTTCAGGTACAGCGTACCTTTTATCACCTGATAAATTTCAGGTTCTCAGTTCTGTGTTTTGATAATCAGGATTGTACATATATTAATTTATAATTTTGATTAATAACAGATAAGAGGAATGCACACCCTTGTTCGCGACAGGGATATAACAACCCCTGACTTTGTCTTTTATTCTGATCGACTTATTCGGCTGGTAAAATGCATCTCGACTTTGTATATTTATAACAAGAAAAGATAGTACTCAATGTAATTTAGTAATTTGTTCGTTTTAATTGTTAATGTTAGCTTTTTTCTTGTTAGGTGGTAGAGCATGGCCTTGGTCATTTGCCTTTTACCGAGAAACAGGTGGTCACTCCAACAGGTACATCAAAGAATGAATTTTGTCTTAGTCCTATACATGTGATTATCATATTTGTAAGACACTTAGGCTTTGTTTGGGACGGCTTTTTAACTGCTTCTTAAAGCAGTTTTTTAGTACAAAAATTTTAATTTTTTATTAAAAATCTATTTTAAGGAGCAATAAAAAAGCCGCCCCAAATAAAGCCTTAATGTGCAGCTTGAAGTGTTGTTTCATGGGCCATATATTATAGGGTTTTAAGTGTCTTTGTTCATCCTCTTTATCATTTCGTAGCTAGGCTGTTCTAGAGATGCTTTCTTCAATGGTACTGGTTGTCATGGAAACTTCTAGAAATATGCATCTAAGAGTGGACTGTTATACTTATGAACCATAACATACCTCCTTCCTATTATGCCGATATTAATCACTATATAAGTTTGCTAATAAAATTTGGTTATTCTTGTGTTAGACATGAAGCTTATTAATTGGTGTATGTTAGTGCTTTTGTGGTTGGCCAGAAGTCCTTGTTGGAAACTGTAAACTTGTTAATATGGTCTACCTGTTAACTCATACTTGTTAATGGCGACTGGCGCACCATGGCGCAAAGGTCCTATTTGAGCCATGGCGCATAGCGCACGGCGCGGCGCGCGCCATTTTAAACATGGCGCAAATTATAAAATAATAAGCATGAATATGAAATATCATTAAATTGAAAGACAAACTATCATAATAACAAGCAAACAACGACGATACAAATAAATAACAATCCAACATAATTTCAAATCCAATAAGTAGTCAATCTTTATACAACTAAAATATATTTAAATGAAAGTAAATAGAATTAAGAAGATAATGTGGGCTCCGAAAATTCGGCCCCGGCCTCCGCTCGCTCTTCTTATTCGGCGAGGGAGTTTTAACGAACTAAGTTCCGAGGTAAATTTTGGAAGGCAGATGGGTTTGTAGATAAGACACTACCCAGAGATTTCGCCCTCATTTTGTGAGGACTTTATGATCTGAGTTCTGGTTTCCTATAGGCGCAAGCCCCTATAGTTAATTACCCCTCCCGATCACGAGAGAGAACTTTCGATTAAGGCTAGTCATCGATCAGATACGTAGAGTATACGTGTTATCTGGCATATAGTAGCAGCAATAAGTTTGGAATTTGGAGAACTGGATTTGGATTTGAGAATTGAGTTGAAAGTTTGGAAATTTGAAAGGTTTGATATTTAAAATAGAAATTGCACCATCTAGCACTTAAAGCGGATGGTGGGGGAATGGATGATGGACCCGATCAAGATCCCATGGTTCCGTCGTCCCGGGCCATCGTGATCCCTGGTCTACTTAGTCAGAGGAGGTAGTCGACCCAACCTGACAGAAGGATCCTTGTCGGCAGCCATGGGTTGCTTCGTCCAAGGGGACCTTGTAGACCGGGGTTGAATGTTTGCCTAAGGGGACAAATTTGAATCCACCTTAGCTAACAGAGGGTTTTGTGCCCTATCGATCATATTCTATTGATTCATATCTCAAGGATTTGATGTCAATAAGGAGCGTATTGGCCCTGGCCATAACCGGTATATCGTGGTGCCATTTGGCGGCGAAACCACGCGGTTCAGAGGACCCCGGGTCGTCGTAACCGTTTATCCTGCGGTGGCCATTTAGCGGCAGACCGCCGGTTAGAGGACACGTACCACGTCCTTACTGGCAGGAGATTGTTTGAGAATGGATCCTAGTGATATTTTCGACTAGGCATTTGGCTCTTTGTAAGCTAGAGTTTATTTGAATTTGTCCACCCCGGCAGACTGTTGCGGAGGGTGGATGGGTTTTGCTTTTAAGTGTGGATGGATTTATTTCAAATTTAAATATCTTGGAATTTGAGATTGATTTGGATTTCTGGAGTATGGATTTTGTGTGGACTTTGGGTATTTGGAAGACATTTGAAATATTTGAGAACCCCTCCGGTTGAGATCTGCATTCAACACGGCCATCATCGGGGTGTTTGAGGGTCATTTCCATTCGATTGAACCTTGTCGACCCTATCAACTTATCGATAGGGGATCGGGTTTCTCGTAGGCTTTGTGCCTTTTGTTTAGTGAATTCTCTTGATTTTAGGCTTTGAAGGCCTAAAAAGAATGTATTTAGACAAATACACCGTTCGATACAACCGTGTATTTTGTTAGGTAGTTCGAATCTTGTCGACTTCTATTGATCCGTATAGAAGGATCGGATTCGAACTTGAATTCATTTGTCAACCCGCGCAGCATCCCTAAGCGTCACGTGTGTACCAATAACACGCTCGTCGGGGCCCATGCGGGTTGAGATTGTATTTACCCCTTGTGTACCTATGTGTATACAAACTAAGGTGCACGTGCATGGGTACTTTGAAATAATTATAGACGCCTTCTGTCTGCTTGTACAAATGTTGCAGATCCGGTGGCGTTGAGTTGTAGGTTGTAGACGCCTTCTGTCTGCTTGTATCAGTGTTGCAGATCCGGTGACGTTTTGGTCTTGATGTTGACCCCCTCCCCCTTTCTCAATCACCGGGGAAGGATTTTCTGGATTCGGGAGTCAAAGGCTGCTGATTTGGGGAGGACTCCCTTCAGGCTCTTCAGTGTGGCAGACTTGTTATTTTCGGTATTTGTAGGTACCAGAGCTGTTTTCTTCTTGAGTATAGAACTAAGAAGAGAGTTTAGAACACCAGGAAGTTTGGTTCTAATTTGTTCAAACATGTCCTCCCTTCTGCCAGGGGGTGTCTTTTTTTTTGTACATCGGGTTGCCTTTGTACCCGGTGTACTTGAAGATCTTGATCACCATTGTCTTAAGTGATATCTGTACTCGTGTCCACAGTGATTCGTTGTTCTTTCAATACACTGTTGTTATCCACAAGAATCCCTTTGCAGGGGACTGTCGTTGTAGGTAATATCCGTACTTGTGTCCACAGTGATTCGTTGTGCCTACGAGGTACTCACTGTTGTTATCCACAAGCTGGTTGTATCCATTTACGAGGATCCGTTGCGTCCGCCACGAGCTCCTGGAACTGTTCGTAGGAGACCCATTGTTTCCTACATCATGCCCACCTGTCACCAATCTCAGGTGGTTTAATGTCTGGATTTGTTTATAGAGGACAGGTCTTTGACTATCTAATAGTAGTGTTGCCTTCTCAATCAACAAGCATTTGTAGGGATTGTTGTAGGAGTTCGTGCATCCAGGTCTTGTAGTTTGAGTTTCCTTGTGTATGATCCAAATTTCGATCTTTGCATGTGTTTGGATCCAAATTCAATTTCATTCAGACTTGAATTCATCAAGTTTACAAGTCCCCGCTTGATGTCGTATAGCCTGAGTTCGAGTTAAGTTTCATTTAGACTTGAATTCCAACTCAGTATGAGTCTCCCACATTCATTCAGGTCTCCTATCATCCTACTGAATTCATCCGGATTTTAATCAAATGCTTGCAAATCTGAATTTCACTTGGCATTGTACAGTTCAAGTTCAAATGCATGTTCTTGTTGTCCACATCTTGTTCTAGTTTTGAATTCAGAGTACAAGTTCAAGTCTTTGTCCAGGATCTTCTGAAGTCCTTGCAAGTTCAAATGCATGTTCGTATTGATTTGAGTTTGATCTTGTTTCATTTGATTTTGACCCTTAGAAATCATTTAGAACTTGTTCAATTTTAGGTCCACTAGTCCTCTGTTCTTCGTACAAGTCCTCTGCTCATTTAGTTCAATTTATGTGCATTTCTGTTCAAGTACATGTCTTCTACATTGTTGCACAAGAAGGTCTTTATGTTGTTCAAGTTCTTTGTGCATTTCAGTGAAAATTTCGGCAGCACCCCGGCATATCCCCCGTTTGGGGGAAAATTGGGGAGCTGGGCCTTCCCACCACGCTACTAGAGCGTGTATGGTAGGTGTCCGTAGACACCGCGGCCGTACAAAATTTCATCCCACCACGCTACAAGAGCGTGTATGGGGCCTTCAGCAGTACCCGTACCAGAACAGCAGTGACTCTCCCCACCACGCTACAAGAGCGTGTATAGGGCTCTCCCACCTCGTCGTATGCTTCGCACCGGGCTCCCTCCTACCGTGCTACAAGAGCGCGTATAGGTGGTTCTCCGGTCCGCTGCAAACGTCGAGAATGGGATTTTGGAACATCATACCTTTGCGTAGCAGTCGTCGGCGGTGTCGGTGTCGAGGTTGAGGTCGAGGTCCGTCCCCACCACGCTACAAGAGCGTGTATAGGGCTTACCCGCCTCGTCGTATGCTTCGCACCGGGCTCCCTCCTACCGTGCTACAAGAGCGCGTATAGGTGGTTCCCCGGTCCGCTGCAAACGTCGAGAACAGGATTGGAGTTAGAAATTCTACCTTGAAGACCCGGCGGAGGTGGCTCGTGGATTGAGGCAAGGAGGGCACAGATATCGAGGCGGGAGGAGCAGGCATTCTAATTATTAGTAATTATAATTATCTTAAATAATTATGTTTATTTAAAATTATCTATAATTAATTAAAATAATTAATTATAATTATTATAATTAATTAAAATAATTAATTATATTTAATTTCAATTAATTAAAACTAATTAATATTAATTAACCTTAATTAATTAATATTAATTAATCACAATTAATAATAAACAAGTTATAATATAATTAATTAATATTAATTTTAATTAAAGTAATTATAATTAATTAATATTAATTATAATCATTTAATTAAAATTAATTATAATTAATTATAATAACTAAAATTAATTAGGATAAATATAATTACAATTAATTAAAATTAATTAAAATTAATTTTAATTAAAAGGTTAATCTCTCCCTCTCCTCCCTCTCTCTGGCTTTGGCAATTTCACGGGATTTGGCCGACAAAGCGCTCGACAGGGAGAATGTTACCTTCTCAAGCGGCGAGCTCCCGTGGTTGTTTCCGATCAGAATGTTATAACTTTCGGTCCAACGGAGAGGGGACGGCGTCGATCGAGCGAAGTCGGACAGCAAGAAGGAGCCGGGGAGTCACGCGTGCAAGGGAGAAAGTCAACTTTACGCCAGCGAGCTCCTGGTCCTTGCGTCCGATCAAAATGTCGTAACTTCCTTTCCGACAGGAGGAGAAAGTCGTCGATGGAGCGCGGTCGAACAAACGGGAAGGAGTCGGAGAAGCGTGCGAATGGGAGAAAGTTATCTTCACGGCCGGCGAGCTCCTCTACTTGCTTCCGATCAAAATGTCTCAACTTTCGATCTCACAGGTAGGGACGACGTCGGCGGAAGCGAAGTCGAACAGCAGCGACAGGAGCCGAAGAAGCAACTCTGCTTCTTGCTTCCGATCAAAACCCGTAACTTCAATCCAACTGGAAGATCGTCAAAGGAACGAAGTCGATTGGCCACGACGGTGCCGAGGCAGCGGCGGTCGCTGGGTTCAGACGAGGGGAGAAGTCGAACAGCGATGAGTTCCAGTTGTTGCTTCCGATCAAAGCAGGTAACTTCCGATCCTACAGGAGGTGGAGTCGGGAGAGGAAGAGCGATCGGGAATGAGCGAGAGAAAAAAAAAGTCCCTCGAATCCCTTCCCTCCGTTCTTTTAACGTCGAAAGGAAGAGATCGTGGGTGACACGACGTCAGTCATGCGGAGACATACGAAGCACGATGTCGAGGATTCGAACGAGATTTCCGCAGTCGTGCGAGTCGGCGCCGGACAGGTGAGTTAATTAATTTTTTTTTGTTTTATACGGCAGGTCAACAAATGCCCCTCAACAAATGTGGTAGGCGTCTGGAGCGGGCCACGTTTGTTGCATGCTGATTGACCCTGTGGATCTCTAGATATCTATTCTAGATGTCACACAAGGGTTTTCATTTAGTGGATCTCCAAAATCTATTTGGATGTCACACGGAAATTTTCTTTTAGTGGATCTCCAAGAGTTATTTGGATATCACACTACTCTCTTTTAATGGATCTCCAAGATTTTATTTGGATGTCACACTAATCTTCTTTCTCCATAGCGCTTCTAGATGTATCCATAGATGGTTGATATCTTATCTTTGTAGATTGACGTTAGTGGATATCATATGCTCAAGATTTTTCTATCATTTGGTTGTATCTTGATAGAATTTTAAATATTTATTTGGGGATTTCGGCATGCAACGCAATGTCGACCCAAATAAATATTTAAAATGCCCCCAGTATTTCGAGACATTTGTAGATATCATTCAGGGAACTCATTCTGCAACTTTAGCTAGAGCCCTGAGATTTTGATCCTTCTGTCCTGTGCTTTTGTGCTGTGGACTTGGCGAAGGGTTGTCTGATTTGTCTTTGCTGACTTGTCAGAATTTTTGTTTTCCTTCTGCCCTGTGCTTCTAGCTTCGGCGGGCTTATTGAAGGAGTAGATGCCAATGACCTAAACCCTTAGGCTTGTATTAGGTCGATGGTGAAAAGTCATCGGTCCAGAGCTTTGTGCATAGCGGACTTGTTGATGACGAATCCACTTAGTTCAGCCTAAGGCTTTGTGTGAACTTTAGGATAGTTTTCTTCTGTCCTTTGCTTTGTGCTTTGACGGACTTGTTGAAGAAAAATTCCTTCTATCCTTGCTTTGTGCTTGACGGATTTGTTGAAGGATTTGAAGGTTTTAGATTCAGTTGATAGTACCGAATGTAGGTAGTATCTTGATCCTTAATCACTTGAGAAGACTTTAATCTGAGTTACTTGAGTTCTTCAGATCGAGAGAGCTGGGATTTGACAGCTCTTCGTCCTCTGGTTGCTGAGATGGGGGTTCCTCTACTGTGGCCTTTCTTATGGCTTGTTGAGTAGATGGAGCTGCCAGCGATCCGGCCATATTTGGGCTTGTTGGATCCGACCTTTTACACCCATTCAGTCTTCAGATTTGAGCTATGGAATTGCGCTTCCTAATGCTGATTTTACTGAAGTTGACAGATTTAGAGTTCTCTTTCGTGGTTTTGGATTTTGGAGCCTACGAACATTCAGTAGTTGCTCGAGACTCATTCTTCCACTAGAACTTTGATTCTCCAGTCATTTTGGAGAACTTTGCAGACTACGATCACTTGAACTGGTCGAGTCAAATTGGCCTTCGTTCTTCCTACAGTCCCTACTAACGGGTTGACGAAGTGGGGGTTCCGCTACTACTGCCTTTCTTATGGCTTGTTGAGTAAACGGAGCTGCCAGCGATCCGGCCATATTTGGGCTTGTTGGATCCGACCTTTTACACCCATTCGAACCTTAAGCTTCAGGCTGTTGAAAGACTTCAAGCTTTTTCGGCTCAATTTGTAGGAGTGTGTAGTTGCAAAAGTCTCTTTATTGACTTTTTGAGTCTTGGTTTGTTGGAGAAGATGTTATCTCGTTTTTTAAGAGATCACCTGCATGTACTTTGAAAAAGAAGCATCTGTATTCTTTAACACAAAGCAATGTTTGAATTGATAATTTTAAATATTTATTCGGGGATCTCGGCGTGCAATGCGATGTCGACCCGAATAAATATTTAAAATGCCCCCTGTCTCGCAGGGACATTTTAGAGAAAAATAGAATTGAAATCTTGAAATTTTAAATATTTATTCGGGGATCTCGGCACGCAGCGCGATGTCGACCCGAATAAATATTTAAAATGCCCCCAGTATAACAGGAGGATTTTGAAATGTATTCTCATAACAAAGGAAAATTTCAAAATCCAAAATGCATATGCTGACAGTAATGTATGAAAACTTAATACATTAAGCATAATATTTTTTTGGAAAATTTCATGCGTAGTATTTCTTCAAATATCGGCCATTGATCGGCGGCATGGGCCTCTGACCATTCATATCGATGAGTTGATAAGCTCCTCCTTGAAATACCTTCTCGATGATGAAAGGTCCTTCCCAGTTGGATACGAATTTGCCACCAATTTTTCTGTGCGGGATGATTGGCCTTCTCTGCACCAGGACCAATTCTCCTTCTTGAAATGATCGAGGACGCACCATTCGATCAAAGGATTTTGTCATTCTTGCTCGATAGATTTCCAGGTTCTGCTGAGCTTGTAACCTGATTTCATCGAGTGCATCGAGCTCCTCCATTCTTAGACGAGCATTTTGTTCTTGAGTCAGCTCATTCTGGACAGCAACTCGAAGAGATGGAAGCTCAACTTCTAGTGGCAGTACGGCCTCAACTCCAAATACTAGAGAGTAAGGAGTGGCTTTGGTTGGCGTTTTGTAAGTTGTACGATACGCCCATAGCGCTTCTGCCATCTTCGTATGCCACTCTCTTTTATTCTTGGAGAGAATCTTTTTTAGCAATTTCACCAACGTTTTGTTGAAGGCTTCAGCTAAGCCATTTGCTCTTGGATAATATATAGAGGAATACCGCCAATCAATTTTATGCCGATCAACGAACTTGTAGATTTTTGTACTTTTAAATACAGTTCCATTGTCTGAGATTATGCGACGCGGCACTCCAAATCTGTAGACAATATTATGGGTAAAGAAATTGATTACATGCTCAGATGTAACTTCTTTGAATGGAACTGCTTCTGCCCACTTAGAAAAATAGTCTGTCGCTGCCAAAATAAAGCGGTGTCCTGCTGATGAGGGCGGATCTATCGGCCCGATAATATCAGTACCCCAACATTCAAATGGCCAGGATGCTATTGTAGGGTGCAGCGGATTTGGCGGTTGATGTATAATATCACCGTGGATCTGACACTCATGGCACCTCTTAGCATGATTGATACAATCTCTGACCATGGTTGGCCAATAGTAGCCCATTCTTTTAATTTTGATTGCCATCTTGGGACCTGATTGGTGTGCTCCACAAAGTCCTTCGTGAACTTCTGCCACAACTTTATCAGCTTCTTTGGTCCCTAGGCACCTTAGCCACATTTGATCGAAAGCACGTCGATACAATGTGTTGTTGACAAATGCATATCGTAGCGCTCTCTTCTTGATTTGAGCAGCTAGTGATTTGTCTGTTGGCAATTTACTTTCTTTAAAGTAATCAATGAAAGGCAGTCTCCAGTCATCTTCTTCCTCGACATCTAGACAATGCCACCATGATTCTGAAGTTTGACTGGCCTTTCATCTTTTCTTAGGAACTTGATGTTCTTCAAGTTGATCTTCGAGATCAACTGGTTGGGGAGATTGAGGATCAACCGGAGTTGTATCCTGCTGGCTTGAATCTGGTATTCCCTCTGCCTGCGGGAATTGTAGTAATGCTGGCTCTAAGATCCGTCGATTGTGCACCATAATTATTATAGGCCATTCGTCGTCCATATTCGCCATTTCTTTAGCCAATTTGGCAAGAGAATCGGCTTTGGCATTTTGACCTCGGGGAACTTGAGTTAGTTTGACAACTGGAATTTGTTTCATAAGCTCAAGAACTCGCCGATGATAACAGGCCAACTCAAACTTGGTGATTTTATAAACTCCCAACACTTGATTTACAACAAGTTGAGAATCACCAAAAATTTGGAGATTTTGAATTCGGACATCGATTGCAATCTCCAATCCAGCTATTAGGGCTTCATATTCAGCCTCATTATTGGTCCGAGGTTCAGTCAAACTGAACGAAAATCTCATTATGCCTCCCTCGGGTGCTACGAAAATGATTCCAATTCCGGCTTGAGCCTTTTCGAGATTTGGAGGCCGAGCACGCTTTATCGACGATGCTCCATCAAAATACATTTTTCATACTCGTAGCATCTCCTCTTTTTCAACATTCATGATCTGCTCGTCAGGTAGATCGTCGTTGAGCAGAGAATCTGCAGGGATAGGATGAGCAGCAAGAAAATCTGCCAACACCTGCCCTTTCACTGCCTTTTGAGGGACATATGTGATATCAAACTGCAGGAGTATCACTGCCCACCTTGCCAAACGACCTGTCAACGCTGGTCTTGTCATCAAGAACTTCAACGGATCGATCTTTGATATCAAGGTGATTTTGTGAGACAACATATAATGGCGGAGCTTCTGAACTGCGAAGATCAGGGCCAAGCAATGCTTCTCGATTGGAGAGTAGCGGATTTCTGCTCCTATCAACCTCCGACTGATGTAGTAGAGTGCATTCTCCTTGCCTTCTTCATTATGCTGGGCCAATAATGCTCCGAGGGATTCTTCTAGTGCTGCCGTATACAGTATAAGAGGCTTTCCCGGGATTGGCGCCGCGAGAATAGGAGGATTCAACAGATATCTTTTGATGCTGTCAAATGCTTCTTGGCACTCTGCGTCCCATTTGAAACGGACATCTTTCTTCATTAGCTTTGAAAATGGCTGGCACCTACCCGATAGATTTGATATAAATCTCCGAATGAAAGCCAGTTGTCCTTGTAAGGAGCGGAGTTGACGAAGGTTCTTTGGAGGTGGCATCTCCACGATCGCCTTGATTTTGTTGGGGTCGACTTCGATTCCTCGATGTCGAACAACATATCCCAGAAATTTCCCTGAGGATACCCCAAATGCACACTTGAGAGGGTTCATCTTCAGATCGTACTTTCTGATCCTTTCGAACACAATTCTCAAATCATCAATGTGGTCTTTTCGGCCTATGCTTTTAATGACCAAGTCATCTACATAGCATTCGACCTTCTGATGAATCAAATCATCAAATATACGAGTCATCGCCCGCTGGTAGGTGGCACCAGCGTTCTTCAGGCCGAAGGGCATGACTGTGTAGCAGAATATGCCTATAGGCGTTCTAAATGATGTATGTCTTTCATCTTCATGCGCCATTTTAATTTGATTGTAGCCCGACGATCCGTCCATAAAGGAGAACATATCGTAATTGGATGTATTGTCAACTAGAAGCTCTGATACTGGGAGCGGAAAGTCATCTTTCGGGCATGCCTTATTGAGGTCCCTGAAGTCGATGCAGATACGAATCTGGCCATTCTTCTTCTTTACAGGGACGATATTGGCAATCCAGTCGGCATATTTTTCTTCTCGAATGAAGCCTGCTTCTATGAGCTTCTTTGTTTCTGCAATCACCTGCTCTTCAATCTCCAATCTCATTCTCCTTGGAGCTTGCTTGACAGGTACTGCATCAGGCTTGATTGCTAATCTGTGAACTGCCACATCAGGGGATAAGCCAGGCATCTCAGCATATGTCCAAGCAAAACAGTCCCTGAATTCACATAGTAGCTCTTTTATTTCTTCTATTTGATCTTCTGGTAGAAGAGAGCTAATGAAGGTTGGGCGAGAATCTTCCTCAGTTCCCAAGTTGACTTCTTTGAGCTCGTCCATCGTAGCAGCTTGTCCACCATCTTCCAGTTCTTCTGGTGCAGGCTCAGCTTCTACGGGTTTATCATCATAAGCATTGGTTTCGTATGTTTCTTCAACACCATCATCCTCGGATTCAACTTCCATGCATGTGATTGCCCGGCAAGTTTCTTTCCGGAGGAATTTTCTTTTGATGAATCCAATACCTTTATATGCGTCTGTATCCTTCTGCCGTAACGGACGCGGACTCCTCCCATACCAAAGGCCCAAACTTGTACGAAGTTGTCGCTTGGTGGTAGGAATATTGATTTGCTTTCGTAGCATTCTTTGAATATTTTTGGTATTGAATTTGGGTAGCCTCGTAGGAAATAATTCCTCGGAGTCGAGGAGCATGCAATCCCAGTCATGATTCTCCTCTTCATGAACTCCCGTGGAATATAGCACATTCTTTGGCACAGTCCCATTTTTACGGGGAGGCAGATAAAGAGTGGAGAGTTCTTCAATTTTATGAACCTCGCGCGAAATGATTTCCTTGAAATGTTGCAAGGGAACACGTGTGACTACGAGTACGCTGTTTGAAATCAACAGACTGTCTATTCTTCTGGAGAACACACTCTGCACTGAGTTCATGTAGATTGAGTCGTAGTCATAATCATCATTTGAAAATTCAATCTGCCTACTCCATTCATCCGTGGACTGGCCTATTTTTTTAGATTTGGTAGGAGTAACATCATCTTCATCCGTGTCACTCCCAAGATGAGGTACATTCTTCTTTTCTTTAGGAATGATTGATGTTTTAGGAAGAGTCGGCGCTGCCTTCTTTCTCCCCACACGCTTCTTCTCATCTTCTTGCTTGGATTTCTTTGCAGCCTTAGAATTTGATGCTCTAGCCTCAAGAGAACTTGACGACTTTTGCTTCTTTGGCATGAAGTACTTAGCATCTTCATAAACTGTTACTTCATGTACTGCAAAGGGCTGAATATCGCCAGAGATCCTGAATTCTTCTTCTTCTCTGAGATACTTCATGCACTGGTGTAATGTTGAAGGGACAACGCCGTATTCATGCAGCCATGGGCGACCCAATAACGCCTTGAACGAAGTGTCCGCATCAATTACATGGAATTTGGCTTCCGTATGGAGTTCCCCAAATACAAGAGGAAGCATAAACGAACCAAGAGTTTTCTGCCCTTTCTCGTTGAAACCATGCACCATCAACTTGTCTTGGCCAAGATGTTCCACATCGAGGCAGAGGGATCTTAGTGCCTTAAGGCTCATAAGATTTACAGAAGATCCGGGATCAATCAAAATTCGACTGATCATCATACCGTCGCTCTCTGCCGTAACATACAGAGGGCGGTTGTGATCTGCCGTTCCAAGCATCATATCATCATTAGCAAAGGTGATGAGGGGCTCATTTTGAGCTTGCAAGACTTCAGTCAAATTGCGTTCAGCAAAATATGCTTCATATCTTTCGGGGTCTCTGAGAGCTTGGATCAAAGTTTCTCGAAGGTCTTTAGACATCAAGAGGGCATCATATATGCTGAGTTGTGCTGGGATCTTCCTCAAGTGGGATAAAATATTATAATCTATCCCCTTAGATGAAGTCTCTTTCTTCTTGGAGTCATTTAGGATAATATCTTCATTGACAATTATCTCTTTTCCTTTATCTTTGTTAGGAATCCCCTTCTTTGGTGGAGGCGGCAGTACTTTGCCACTCCTCAACTGCACCTGGGCCACCTCATCTGATTCAGACTTGTTTGATGAAGCATTCTCTTCAGAGTCAGCCATTGTTGTGTCTGGGGATTCATCTGTAGACTCGGAATCGTCTCCCAACTTCACTTGTTTCATTTGTGATTCTATACTTGGGTCTGAATCTTCATCATCTGGAAAACATAGATCTTCTGAACTGAATTCCATTGATGACACCATCAGACAAAATTCAGGGGCCGCTTCTTCAGCGTATTTCTCCCTTTCTGCTATTTTTAATGTTGTTGAGATGACTCGGCATGTCTCTGTAGGAAGGGATTTATCCTCAGCTTCTTCCTTTTCATCTATTTTAAGCTCTTTCATAAAATCACCGAGCTTAATAGGCCTCCTGACAGTTTGGTAATATTCACCCAAACTATCAATAGCCTTTTGAGTTGCAGTCTTCTTCGTCATAGACTTCTTCAACTTGGCTTTCTTCTTAGAAGACTTTGGCTTTGCTTTGCCGGATTTTGACGAGCTAGCTTGGCCAGGTTGCTGTTTAGAAGTGGATGCATTGGACGCAGGCAACCGTTTTAGATTCAGCACCGGCTCAGTAGGAGACTTCCACTTGACACCTGGAATTTCTTCTAGCTGTTTCAACATTTTTGTTGTCTTCTTGGAGACCACAGTCTCCCATTGTTCACCTTGAATAGGTTTTTTCATTTTTTCTTTAAGCGGGAGTACGGAAGAGGACGTGACTACCCGGGTGGATTCTTTTCTGGGACGAACCAACACATTATCTGATAATGTCAGTTCTCCCCTCTTGTACATCTTTTCTAACCAATCTTTGAAGACATAACAATCTTCAATTGGATGGCTAACTACCCGATGATATGGGCAGTAGTTTGGGTCGCCACTGTGTTTGGACTCTTCAGGTCTTTTGCATTCTGGCAATTCTAGACCGTTCTTGAGTGCTTGTCGAAATAGTTTAGCGACACTCTCCCTTTTAAATGAATATTCTTTATTCATTTTCTCTTTGAGGGAGGGGAACGTTTTATCACCAGTTCCTGCAGTCTGCCTCTAGCGCTCTCCTCCACCAGGAAAGGCTCGAGGCTTGTCATTTCCTCCAAGAACCAGCTTTGGTTGAGGATTAGGATTGTAAGCCTGTTTTGGCTTTTCTTCGTATTGCATAGGCTGTTTTCCTTTATCAACATTATACACTACCCGTTTACCTTTATCCGGTCTGGGAGGGAATGCAGAGTAAACCTCGTTTCTCCTAGCATCAGGAGCTTTAGCCTTTTTGGGTCTGTCAGCGAGATTTTCTGACTTCGACATGTTCAACTTTTCAAACTTAGCCACCCTATCCAACAGATCTTGGAAGGTGGTGATTGAAGCCATGCATAAGAAGGGTTGCATTTTATCATCAATGTTCCCCATCAACAGTTGAACTGCATGTTCTTCTTCTAATTGCTGCTCGCACTTCATGCTGAGATTGCGCCAGCGTGTTATGTATTTTGTTACTGATCAGCAATGATAGTCTTCTCTATTGCACTGGCAAATCTTTTCACGAACAAGGCCTCTAATTCTGCGAAGGTCTTCAGAGAATCATTTGGCAGCTCGGCATACCATTCGAAAGCAGTCCCACTCAAGCTGCTTACGAATTGCCTGAATAGCAGAGCATCATTACCTCCTGTATTTCCACAGGTTGCTTTGAACTGCGCCAGGTGTTGTCTGGGATTTTTATTTCCATCGAAGATATTGAACTTCGGTACAGAATATCCCTTTGGATATGACACCTGATCGTACTCTGCTGGGTACGGACGACCTTTGCCTACCAACTTCTCTGCCTGTTCAGCCGCTATAATGGCCTTAATCTTTTCGCTAATTAAGCCATCAAGCTGTGCTGTAGTTACAGGCTCAGAGGCACTCACCACTTTTTGTGGAGTACGCTGGCGGGTTGGATCATTAGTTTCTTTGCCACCTTCAAGTACACCTTTCACTCCTGAGGCTTGAGGCGCTTGAGGGTTTTGAGAATTAGCAGCTTGGTTGACGGGTTGAGCCGGTGCAGGGCCCACAGAAGTGGTCTTCTGCATCATCTCCATCATGGCCGTCATCTGAGTCATCATCTCAGTCATTTTATCATTTAACTGAGAGATTTCTCTGTCTTTCCTTCGCATCTGTCGCCTCATTTGATTTCTCATTTCAGCGAGTGTGATATCTTCGCCCGCGAAGGGATTTTCTCCGACCTCTTCTTCTTCCTCATCTCCTTCTTCTGAGGAGCGAGCACTTTGGCTAGCAATGGATCTAGCCCTGTGGCGACGTCGATAAACACGTACGCGCGGCTGTGATTGTTGGTCTTCTTCATCACCATCATCTTCCTCAACATCAATGTGGCTGACCATACGAACCATTTCGATCTCCATAGTATCATCATCGTCATATTCTTCTTCATCTTTTTGCACCTGAATTTCTGAGCGGCGTCGCCACTGAATTTCAGGCTCTTGACTTGGAATGATTACTTCTTCGATCTGCGGACTACGATCGAAATAAACTTCCTCTTTGGTTGAAGTAGGAGAATGACGGGATCTCCTGGAAGACTCTCCAGGATGTCGACCGTCAATATAATTGTCGTCACTATGGGCCTTCTTTCGGACCCATTTCTGACGAGTTCTGTTAGTAGGGGCGGATCTCCGGTAGACAGCTCCGGATGTCACGCTTGATCTATCTTTTTCTTCAAAAATCTTTTCATTTCGAGGCTTCGGCCTCCAAACTTGTTTGCCTTTCTGCTGGGCCCTTTCGGCGACGGATTCCTGGACATGTGGTCCAAGTGTCACGCCCCGATGTGCTTCCCGCGGAACTTGGCATTGGTAATTTCTTTGTTTGGCTATCACAACAGACGATAGCCTCTCTCTTGGAGGAGTTCTTCGGGCCTCAACAATCAGTGGCCTCTGGAACTTCTTTTTCATTAAGCCCTTCTCCTTGACTGTCTTCAGTACACGGTGTACCCGGGCAGACAGACGTTCAGGCTCTCTTATCTTCTGAGGGGCTGGAACTTCAGGTCGACGCTCCCAGAAGGATTGCTTAAGCTCACAAGATGAGCTATTTCTCTTTACCCACTTCAGGTTAGAAAACTTATTTTGAGTGGGAATATTGATCTCTGATTCTGGTGCTGGCATATTGGAGGGATGGACTGGTACAGGTAACTGCTGAGCTCGCAGCTCTGCATTTCTCTTCCTCCTTTGCCTTCTAGTAAGCCTTCCTCCAGATGAAGAAGCTTCATTATCATACCCCCCAGGTGCAACAGTCTCTCTGGGCAGGGCGGTGGTGTTTGCAGTCACCACAGAGATCTTTCTTCCAGTGACAACCCTCTTTGCAGTAAGGGTCTCAGGTTGGGATAGTCTTTCAAAGACAGAAGTTCTTCCTTGAGCAGTACCTCTGGCAGCAGTCCTTGTAGAATAGGATCTTCCAGAAAGTTCTTCAGAGTTTACGCCGTACATAGGAACGGCTGCAACCTTTGCAGTAGCTGCTGAGAATTCGAGCCCACCAAAGTGGATGGTGGCTCCAGCATTTCCAGTTTCAATCACAGCGTTTGCCAGCTGGATCCTAGCTCCTCGTCCCAGTTGGACGGTCATTGGGGTGTCCTGCATTTCCATTCTACAAAAATGAAAGACAGGAGTTAGTGATCAGAATTGATACATCACCCCACGCTTTCATAACAAAGAAATAGCGCAGAACCAACAGTAGAAGCAGGAAAGTTAGCATGGAATTAAAAATCCTGCTAAACGAATTTCCATTGATCTTATTTAAAAGATTCATTTTCAGGAACTTTCAGTAATGGATCTTTGGGCATAAGAATCAAATGTCACATCCTAATGTTCACCGAATAGAACTCAGTATAGATTAGCTGCTATTATAGCGTATAAGTGACTAGCCAGAGATGGAAAGAGAAACCAATCCCCAGTGGAGTCGCCAGAAATCTGTGGGCTCCGAAAATTCGGCCCCGGCCTCCGCTCGCTCTTCTTATTCGGCGAGGGAGTTTTAATGAACTAAGTTCCGAGGTAAATTTTGGAAGGCAGATGGGTTTGTAGATAAGACACTACCCAGAGATTTCGCCCTCATTTTGTGAGGACTTTATGATCTGAGTTCTGGTTTCCTATAGGCGCAAGCCCCTATAGTTAATTACCCCTCCCGATCACGAGAGAGAACTTTCGATTAAGGCTAGTCATCGATCAGATACGTAGAGTATACGTGTTATCTGGCATATAATTATCTGGCATATAGTAGCAGCAATAGGTTTGGAATTTGGAGAACTGGATTTGGATTTGAGAATTGAGTTGAAAGTTTGGAAATTTGAAAGGTTTGATATTTAAAATAGAAATTGCACCATCTAGCACTTAAAGCGGATGGTGGGGGAATGGATGATGGACCCGATCAAGATCCCATGGTTCCGTCGTCCCGGGCCATCGTGATCCCTGGTCTACTTAGTCAGAGGAGGTAGTCGACCCAACCTGACAGAAGGATCCTTGTCGGCAGCCATGGGTTGCTTCGTCCAAGGGGACCTTGTAGACCGGGGTTGAATGTTTGCCTAAGGGGACAAATTTGAATCCACCTTAGCTAACAGAGGGTTTTGTGCCCTATCGATCATATTCTATTGATTCATATCTCAAGGATTTGATGTCAATAAGGAGCGTATTGGCCCTGGCCATAACCGGTATATCGTGGTGCCATTTGGCGGCGAAACCACGCGGTTCAGAGGACCCCGGGTCGTCGTAACCGTTTATCCTGCGGTGGCCATTTAGCGGCAGACCGCCGGTTAGAGGACACGTACCACGTCCTTACTGGCAGGAGATTGTTTGAGAATGGATCCTAGTGATATTTTCGACTAGGCATTTGGCTCTTTGTAAGCTAGAGTTTATTTGAATTTGTCCACCCCGGCAGACTGTTGCGGAGGGTGGATGGGTTTTGCTTTTAAGTGTGGATGGATTTATTTCAAATTTAAATATCTTGGAATTTGAGATTGATTTGGATTTCTGGAGTATGGATTTTGTGTGGACTTTGGGTATTTGGAAGACATTTGAAATATTTGAGAACCCCTCCGGTTGAGATCTGCATTCAACACGGCCATCATCGGGGTGTTTGAGGGTCATTTCCATTCGATTGAACCTTGTCGACCCTATCAACTTATCGATAGGGGATCGGGTTTCTCGTAGGCTTTGTGCCTTTTGTTTAGTGAATTCTCTTGATTTTAGGCTTTGAAGGCCTAAAAAGAATGTATTTAGACAAATACACCGTTCGATACAACCGTGTATTTTGTTAGGTAGTTCGAATCTTGTCGACTTCTATTGATCCGTATAGAAGGATCGGATTCGAACTTGAATTCACTTGTCAACCCGCGCAGCATCCCTAAGCGTCACGTGTGTACCAATAACACGCTCGTCGGGGACCATGCGGGTTGAGATTGTATTTACCCCTTGTGTACCTATGTGTATACAAACTAAGGTGCACGTGCATGGGTACTTTGAAATAATTATAGACGCCTTCTGTCTGCTTGTACAAATGTTGCAGATCCGGTGGCGTTGAGTTGTAGGTTGTAGACGCCTTCTGTCTGCTTGTATCAGTGTTGCAGATCCGGTGGCGTTTTGGTCTTGATGTTGACCCCCTCCCCCTTTCTCAATCACCGGGGAAGGATTTTCTGGATTCGGGAGTCAAAGGCTGCTGATTTGGGGAGGACTCCCTTCAGGCTCTTCAGTGTGGCAGACTTGTTATTTTCGGTATTTGTAGGTACCAGAGCTGTTTTCTTCTTGAGTATAGAACTAAGAAGAGAGTTTAGAACACCAGGAAGTTTGGTTCTAATTTGTTCAAACATGTCCTCCCTTCTGCCAGGGGGTGTCTTTTTTTTTGTACATCAAGTTGCCTTTGTACCCGGTGTACTTGAAGATCTTGATCACCATTGTCTTAAGTGATATCTGTACTCGTGTCCACAGTGATTCGTTGTTCTTTCAATACACTGTTGTTATCCACAAGAATCCCTTTGCAGGGGACTGTCGTTGTAGGTAATATCCGTACTTGTGTCCACAGTGATTCGTTGTGCCTACGAGGTACTCACTGTTGTTATCCACAAGCTGGTTGTATCCATTTACGAGGATCCGTTGCGTCCGCCACGAGCTCCTGGAACTGTTCGTAGGAGACCCATTGTTTCCTACATCATGCCCACCTGTCACCAATCTCAGGTGGTTTAATGTCTGGATTTGTTTATAGAGGACAGGTCTTTGACTATCTAATAGTAGTGTTGCCTTCTCAATCAACAAGCATTTGTAGGGATTGTTGTAGGAGTTCGTGCATCCAGGTCTTGTAGTTTGAGTTTCCTTGTGTATGATCCAAATTTCGATCTTTGCATGTGTTTGGATCCAAATTCAATTTCATTCAGACTTGAATTCATCAAGTTTACAAGTCCCCGCTTGATGTCGTATAGCCTGAGTTCGAGTTAAGTTTCATTTAGACTTGAATTCCAACTCAGTATGAGTCTCCCACATTCATTCAGGTCTCCTATCATCCTACTGAATTCATCCGGATTTTAATCAAATGCTTGCAAATCTGAATTTCACTTGGCATTGTACAGTTCAAGTTCAAATGCATGTTCTTGTTGTCAACATCTTGTTCTAGTTTTGAATTCAGAGTACAAGTTCAAGTCTTTGTCCAGGATCTTCTGAAGTCCTTGCAAGTTCAAATGCATGTTCGTATTGATTTGAGTTTGATCTTGTTTCATTTGATTTTGACCCTTAGAAATCATTTAGAACTTGTTCAATTTTAGGTCCACTAGTCCTCTGTTCTTCGTACAAGTCCTCTGCTCATTTAGTTCAATTTATGTGCATTTCTGTTCAAGTACATGTCTTCTACATTGTTGCACAAGAAGGTCTTTATGTTGTTCAAGTTCTTTGTGCATTTCAGTGAAAATTTCGGCAGCACCCCGGCATATCCCCCGTTTGGGGGAAAATTGGGGAGCTGGGCCTTCCCACCACGCTACTAGAGCGTGTATGGTAGGTGTCCGTAGACACCGCGGCCGTACAAAATTTCATCCCACCACGCTACAAGAGCGTGTATGGGGCCTTCAGCAGTACCCGTACCAGAACAGCAGTGACTCTCCCCACCACGCTACAAGAGCGTGTATAGGGCTCTCCCACCTCGTCGTATGCTTCGCACCGGGCTCCCTCCTACCGTGCTACAAGAGCGCGTATAGGTGGTTCTCCGGTCCGCTGCAAACGTCGAGAATGGATTTTGGAACATCATACCTTTGCGTAGCAGTCGTCGGCGGTGTCGGTGTCGAGGTTGAGGTCGAGGTCCGTCCCCACCACGCTACAAGAGCGTGTATAGGGCTTACCCGCCTCGTCGTATGCTTCGCACCGGGCTCCCTCCTACCGTGCTACAAGAGCGCGTATAGGTGGTTCCCCGGTCCGCTGCAAACGTCGAGAACAGGATTGGAGTTAGAAATTCTACCTTGAAGACCCGGCGGAGGTGGCTCGTGGACTGAGGCAAGGAGGGCACAGATATCGAGGCGGGAGGAGCAGGCATTCTAATTATTAGTAATTATAATTATCTTAAATAATTATGTTTATTTAAAATTATCTATAATTAATTAAAATAATTAATTATAATTATTATAATTAATTAAAATAATTAATTATATTTAATTTCAATTAATTAAAACTAATTAATATTAATTAACCTTAATTAATTAATATTAATTAATCACAATTAATAATAAACAAGTTATAATATAATTAATTAATATTAATTTTAATTAAAGTAATTATAATTAATTAATATTAATTATAATCATTTAATTAAAATTAATTATAATTAATTATAATAACTAAAATTAATTAGGATAAATATAATTACAATTAATTAAAATTAATTAAAATTAATTTTAATTAAAAGGTTAATCTCTCCCTCTCCTCCCTCTCTCTGGCTTTGGCAATTTCACGGGATTTGGCCGACAAAGCGCTCGACAGGGAGAATGTTACCTTCTCAAGCGGCGAGCTCCCGTGGTTGTTTCCGATCAGAATGTTATAACTTTCGGTCCAACGGAGAGGGGACGGCGTCGATCGAGCGAAGTCGGACAGCAAGAAGGAGCCGGGGAGTCACGCGTGCAAGGGAGAAAGTCAACTTTACGCCAGCGAGCTCCTGGTCCTTGCGTCCGATCAAAATGTCGTAACTTCCTTTCCGACAGGAGGAGAAAGTCGTCGATGGAGCGCGGTCGAACAAACGGGAAGGAGTCGGAGAAGCGTGCGAATGGGAGAAAGTTATCTTCACGGCCGGCGAGCTCCTCTACTTGCTTCCGATCAAAATGTCTCAACTTTCGATCTCACAGGTAGGGACGACGTCGGCGGAAGCGAAGTCGAACAGCAGCGACAGGAGCCGAAGAAGCAACTCTGCTTCTTGCTTCCGATCAAAACCCGTAACTTCCAATCCAACTGGAAGATCGTCAAAGGAACGAAGTCGATTGGCCACGACGGTGCCGAGGCAGCGGCGGTCGCTGGGTTCAGACGAGGGGAGAAGTCGAACAGCGATGAGTTCCAGTTGTTGCTTCCGATCAAAGCAGGTAACTTCCGATCCTACAGGAGGTGGAGTCGGGAGAGGAAGAGCGATCGGGAATGAGCGAGAGAAAAAAAAAGTCCCTCGAATCCCTTCCCTCCGTTCTTTTAACGTCGAAAGGAAGAGATCGTGGGTGACACGACGTCAGTCATGCGGAGACATACGAAGCACGATGTCGAGGATTCGAACGAGATTTCCGCAGTCGTGCGAGTCGGCGCCGGACAGGTGAGTTAATTAATTTTTTTTTGTTTTATACGGCAGGTCAACAGATAATAATATGCAATCTAACATTTATCTTAATACTTTTAATATATTTAAAAATTAGAAAATATATTATCTTAAAAAACATATATATACAAAATATTTATAATTACATTAAAAATTTTTTAAAACAAATGGCGCGCGCTATTTTGCACCGTGCGCCATGCGCCATGGCGCGCTGTGGCGCAAATAGCGCGCGCCATTTTGAACGTTTGCACCGTGCCATACACATGGCGCCGTTGATGTGCCGCGCCGCGCCGTGCACCATGGCGAGCACTATTTTGCGCCATTGACATCTATGTGTTAACTATACCTATATGCAGTTTTCTTGGAAGGATAAAGGTGTACATAGGTTTAGATCATATTATTTCAGCTTGTTAAAACACCATCATTAAGATCAATTGTTGCCTTTCAATTCATAAATTTTGACAAGGAAGCAATGCTACGGTTGACATGAATGCATAATAATGCCTTCATCTTGTCCTCTGTTTCAGGATCAATCTATGCAGGAGTTGACTTCTGCAAGAAACTTTGTGGAGTGTCTATTATACGAAGGTGAGCCTCAAATCAAGTATCAATTAGTTTATCTTTTTTTTCTTTTTCAATGAAAACTCTTTTTCTGATTCATCCAAATCTATAAAAATCATGGAATTATCTTAAACTGTTTAGCAATTGCCAACTTCTCAAGGCTATCTTTTTTTTAACACCTTGTTGTTTAACTGGCTGGCAAGTTGATAGGAAACACTTACAGATCTCAAGTATTTTCTATCAATCTTCGAAAAAAAGCGAGAGTTCTCCACAAAAAAATCCACACAAAATCATAAAAACAGTAGAAAAATTGTATTATTTTATAAAAGGAAACGGAAAATACCAAGATACAATTGATCCTCTATTCGAGAGGAGGATCTATCTCTCCCAAATCTCTAGACTCCGCTAGAGCCCAAAAAAAATCTAAGCCTAAGAGATCTCAAATTTCAGCCAAATTCTCGATGCCCTAACCCGAGGAAAACAAATTATTTAATGCATACAAATCAGAAGGAAATCCTTAAACAATCCCTACATTCAAATTTCCCTCCTAACTCCCTCAAAAATCCTTCCTAAACAGCTCACACATGCCGTGTGTGCTTTTGGCTTGTACAGGAGGCGGAAAAGTCCACCTCTGTTTGCGTAAGTTGGTCTCGTCGGACCGGCTGGACCGATCCAATGGACCGGTCTAATAATACTCCCCTCCCAAAGATCCACCTTGTCCACAGGGTGGAAACACTTGTCGATCTCAAGTATTTCCTATTAATCTTCGGAAAACAACGAGAGTTCACAAAAAATTCACACAAAACCACGAAAACAGTAGATAATTTGTATTATTTGATTAAAGCAAATGTAAAATACCAAGATACAATTGATCCTCTATTCGAGAGGAGAATCTATCTCTCCCAAATCTCTAGACACCAGTAGAGCGCAAGAAAAATCTAAGCGTAAGAGATCTCAAATTTCAGCCAAATATTCGATGCCCTAACCCTAGGAAAATAAGCTATTTAATGCATATAAATCTAAAGGAAATCCCTAAACAGTTCCTACATTCAAATTTACGTCCTAGCTCCCTCAAAAAATCTTTCTTAAACAGCTCGTGCAGGCCGTTCGTGCGTTCGACACGTACAGGAGGCGGAAAAGTCCGCCTCTGTTCACGTAAGCCAGTCTTGTTGGACCAGTCTAACAATACTCCCCTCCCAAATATCCATCTTGTCTGCAAAGTGGAAATACGACACCCTCATCCATTCCTTATTCATCACAAACAGTAAGAACCTGAAGAATTCGATCCTTACACCTGTGCCCTGGTGTATACCTCTCATCACATTTGAAACAGATCCCCTTCTCCCTCTTCTTTTGTAATTATTTTTCTGTGAGCTTCTTGAAGTTGTCCCCAGATCTTCCTCCAACAGTATTCTCTTTTGAAGTCTCCCTAAGAGTACTTGGTGTTGGCTCCTTGCTTGCCAAAAAGGTGATGGTCATCCTTTATGAGCCTCCTGAACTGCTATCTCCTACTCCTTTTTTCCAGGTGCCTCTGATCCTGCACCAATTGAGCTAGCTCCATAGATTCTCCCAAATCTCTAGGTCTCATCACTCTGACAGTTGCATGGATCTTTGGTTTCAGTCCCTTCATAAAGTTCTCCTCAAGTACAGTCTCTGGAAGCCGATCCAATCGACTGACAAGGTACTCAAATTGTGTAGGGAATATGTCAAGCAATTACACATACCTGGCATGGCTCGCTTCATTTTCATGAATTGTTGACATTTCTTTTTAAAGGCCTAGTGAAATGTGACCAAATATGCAGAATATTAGATATCATCTCCATTAATATTGTGTTCAAGGAAATATTATTTTACCTTTGTCATAAGGAATATCATTATTCACATCGGATTGATTGCAGTGGTGAAAGCATGGAGAATGCCTTGCGAGCTTGTTGTAAAGGAATAAAAATTGGGAAGATCCTTATTCATCGTGATGGTGATAATGGAAAACAGGTAAGTATTATAAAACAATTAGCTTATTTTTATGCTCAAGTTCATGTACATTAATGTGAATTTGTTTGATTGTTCCTCGTCAGCTTATTTATCAGAAGTTGCCCAATGACATATCTGAACGCCATGTTTTACTACTTGATCCTGTCCTTGGTACAGGTATTATTATCTTTCGATGCATTTGCATTTATTAGTTGAAGATTTGAGCGACCTACAAAGCTTTTATCTACTGATGCCCTCCCACTGAAGAAAAATAAGAATTTCCTTAAACTGTAGATTTGTGTGCATTTTCCGAATCTAAGTGATTCATAAATCAAAATTATTGTGACACTTGAATGCGTTGTGAACTTAGGCTGTAGCATGATAAATAAATAAATGTAGAGGTGGATATATTTGGCTCCATTATTACTTTTTGGAGTGTCAAAAATTCTCAACCTTGAAATTTTTCTTCTAACCCCCATGGTAACCTTACCATGATGTTTACCCATAACTAGGTCTCATTTGGGATGGCTTTCTTACTGCTTTTTAAAGTAGTTTTTTGGTACAAAAATTTTAACTTTTGTACTAAAAACTACTTTAAGCAGCAGTAAGAAAGTCATCCCAAACGAAACCTAAGGCCTTCTCCTACCAAAATTCAAACACATGAATGGCGTCGCTCGCAAGCTCCAGCCGAACGGCAAAACTTCCGGTATTTGGTTGCAGGTGAACAGTGCGACGTCAATATTAGCGTTGCACTGTTCACCTGCGTTATTTTTCTGTCTCTACCAGATTTGCCGAAGAAACGCGCGAAGGAGAAAGACGGTTATCTGGGCGTAAAATGGAGTTCAATTGGAGATGAATCACGCCATTTTTTTGTTACACTGCATTTTGGAGTGAAAAATTAGATTTTCGGTTGGAGATGCCCTATAAGTCTTTGTAGCACGTTTTTTCTTCACAGGCAAAATTTAAGCTTCATAACTTAATTATCAATTCTAGTGGTTGATTAAGCCCCTACAGATACTTTAAACTTCTGATGATAGACCATCTTCCATGCATTGCTTACAAATTGTCATGGTTTTCTATATCACAAGATTACATATAGACAAATTTCAAAGTTTTTTCTGTATCACTTTTATTTACTATATGAATTGTACAATATTTGATCCCAACTCTCAAATCTTACAAGGCCTATCCTTGTAAAATCTTAAACTTTCTATTGAAGGAAACTCTGCAAACCAAGCAATAGAACTACTCATCCAGAAGGGAGTACCAGAGGACCGCATTATTTTCCTCAATTTGATATCGGTTAGCCCCTTAATTTATAAACTGCTCTCTTATTTTCCACCATCAAATCATTTTGGAGTTGATATATTTAACCATTTCAGGCACCTGAAGGAATCCATTGTGTTTGTAAGCGATTTCCTTCCCTCAAGATAGTCACTTCAGAGATAGACGCTGGACTGAATGAGGAGTTCAGAGTAATTCCTGGCTTGGGAGAGTATGGTGATCGATACTTTGGGACTGATGTTTGATGCTTTTATCACCTACTCGTTTGGGGCGGTTTTCTTACTGCTTCTTCGTAAAGCAGTTTTGTAAGTACAGAAATTTTTTGTACTAAAAAGTTATTTTAGAAAGCAATGAAAAAGCCGTCTCAAACCGTATCAGCAGCTTTTGCTTCGGAAGGAATTCAAGCAAAGTGGGATGTTCAGTTTTCATAGTAAGACATGCTTTTGGACTGCCATATACAGGTTAGTGTGCTGTAATATTTAATGTTCTAATGTATCATTCCTGATTGCAACTTGAGCAAATTTGATCAGAATGAGTAGTCAAATCTGAATCAGAATATTGTGAAGAACTTGAGCTGCATTGCTTGCAGTTTGAATAATTTATTTTAAAATGAGAGTAATTTAATTATTTAGATATTTAATTTCAAAATTCTTATATTCAGATATTTACAATTCTTGCCACTTCAATGTTATTGTGACTATAAGAGAAATATTATTAGTTTCCAAAGCTAAATCAATGTGTAGATAGCTTTATTAAATCAATTATTTTAATGAGAAAATTGTGATGTTCTCTAAATCTCAAACTAAAAATATAATCTGTTTATTTCTTACATATTATTGAAATTAATAATCAAATCTGAAAATTTAAGAGGCTATTTTACAAAATTAAAATATTTAATTGAATATATTAAATGCTATAATTTTAAAATGATACCTTAACTAGTATATAAATCATTTTTCCAAAATTAAATGGACCAAAAAAAATATGATAAAATTTAAATCTAACTGGTTTAATGTAAATATCAAAATCAAACATTGATAATTATGGTTTAAAGGCAAATAGCTTTCTTAAAAAATGATTATAAATAAACAATATTTAAATAACTGTTATTATTTCAATTTTTATTAAAATATTAGTGTATTAGTAACATTTTTTCTAAAATATCTCTCTTAATAATAGGATATTATCCTCATAATTGAGTACTATTTATGCATATTTATTTATTTATTATACCCTATTTTATATCTATTTATAATCTCTTATAAGCCAATAACATACAAAAAACAATATTCTTTCAACATAATCAATATTTGAAAAGAGAAATAGCAAAGCAACTAAAAGAGAAAAAACCAACAGAGAGAGAGACCAAAGCACTAAAATTGCAAAATCAAGCCTAAAATTAGCTTATTTTTCTCAGAAAACCAACAAAATAATCTAAATATTGCTTACCTCAATAGAGAAACTAAGACAAGTGAGCTTGTAAAAGTGGCAGATGAACTGTCATAAATCATACATAAAATCAGAAGAAATCAGATCAATTAGCTACACAAAATCCAGATAAAAATTGAAAATCAAGAGGAAAAAAAGGGTATTTTAATTAATTTTTTTTATCTTCTTTCCCAAAGATTGACCAACAGCATATTTGTCTCCATAGGAGAGGTTGGTAGCACAATATTCATCAGGTTAACCAAACAAATCCCTGAAAAAAAATTAGAGTTCATCCATTCTGTTTAAGAGGACTATATTATAGAGAGAGAAAATGGAGCAAATGAATATGAAAAATAAAGGATTTCTACAATAGCACAGTAGTAACAGGTATATGATTCCTTTTGCCTTCGTCCTTTTTGGTTGATGATCAGTCAGCCTATGATCAAACAATTCAATGATCCTTAGTTCAGCAGCTTTTGCCTGCTTCCAAGTGAGAGAAAAAAAGAAAAAGCAAGTGGTGGAGGATGATAGAAGCTTCTTCAATTCAACTAAAAGCTGCAATGAGAGAGAAATAATCAGCAGCAGACCAAATTTCATATCAAAATGAGATTAGCAGGAAATATTTAGTAGCAAATGTGATGCATTTGATCCAGTTCATATAGTAAACAATAAGAACAAACACAGGAAAGTCTAATAAAACAAGTTCAAGAAAATAATCAAAATGATCCTGACTCTTAAAAAGAATCAAAATGATCTTCAGCTATATTAAAGAACCATTTTAACTCAAGTCTTTAAAAAGAAATCAAAATAGTCCCATTGTGAGACTATTTTGATTCCTCTTTAAGGAGATGAGGGACCAAAGTGATCTTTAAAATACAGTTGGGAACTTTTTGATCATTTTCTTAATAAAATAGAATTTCACTTCAAACTATATCTGGCAACTAGGGATGTCTACTAGACAAAGTATTTGAATTATTCCTCACAATATTGATGTGTTATTGATAGAATCACAAACAGCACAGCCACCTATTGCTTCGTTTCTCTTTCAAGTAAGATATATGCACAAAGATGTATCAATGAACTGAACCACTATGATAATTTCTCATACAAGAATAACAATTTATGTTGATGAAAGTTCAGGTCATAACCTCAACAGATACCTTCAAGTAAGAAGAATATGGCAATCCTAAAGAAATAAAAAAACATTTAGAAACAGATGCCCCATCTGTCACCATCTCTAAGTCCAATGATTAAACAAAAGCTTAACTGATACAGCTAATATCAATATTACTTTCATTCATGAAAATTTATAAAATATTCGTGACTGTTAAGAAATATCACATTCCGCTTGAAAATGGAGACTGATGCAGTTATCTGGAGAATTTTGGTCCTATTCCACTACAGCAGTTGCCGATGTCCATCTAATATTGAAGAAATTATTCTGTGCGGATGTAGGACGCAGCTCCGCATCTGGATGCCGCGGTACCGAGCCACGATACAGTAAAAGGGTGACGTGGTGCATTTTTATTGGTCTCCGTGCAGCATTTAGTGTCCGCACGGAATAGTTTTTCCCAATTTTGAGTCTTAATCTAGTTATGTGTAGATTAGAACACATAATTATTAATGAAAACATTGCATTGGCTTGGCCCAATATGCTAAATCTGGGGATAAATGGTGTAGGGAAATATACAATTTGAACTATATAAAAATTGTAAAACATAACTCATAGAGTAGAGATTTAAGATGTTCGTGAAAATCCCAGAGAAGAAAAACTAATTGTGTCGTAGTATCTAATTGAATAGCCACATTTAATACAACAACTCTGATACTCATAGATGTAAATTATTTTATTCTAATAGGTACGATGCCTATGTTTAAAGGCCCATGTAAGTCAGAATTGGAAGGTAGATAAATGAATGCAACTAGGAATGTTTTATATATATTCACACATATTATGCAGAACCAGTGGGGGTAGGACAAGTATTCACGTAACATCATTAGGTATTGATGCACAAAAATATTCATAGAAGGTTAATAATGCGCATGCCATGAAAAGGTGACAAAATAATCACCAAGTAATATCCCACTTTTGTTTCAGCTATGATGACCATCAAAAAGTGCAATTAAACCAAAAAGCAAACAGAGCATAATAATTCCACATGCATTTTGTAATTTAAAATTGATTAAAGAGACCAATGTAAAGGATGGTTTATTAAAACTTTACTTTTCCAGTATAATCATTATGGTAAGAAAATGACCACGGATAATGGTGTCAAAAAGGGTAATAGATGTTTATTCGTTTGTAATAAAAATCAGTAAAACGGGAAAAGGGTGGTTGGTTATAACCGTTTCGGGAAAAAAATTCATTTCCACTTGTCAATGCTCTTCTCTTCTTTGTTACAACAACAATAGCAACATCAAGCCTTTATCCCACTACGTGGGGTCAGCTACATAAATCCTCTTTCTCCATTGTGTTTGGTTAAGAGTCAAATTCTCATTTAGATCTAATAAAGAAAGATTATTTCTAATATTTTCTAACCAAAGTCTTTTTAGGTTTACCTCTACCTTTCTTAAAATAGGTTAAATCTAATACATCCACTCTTCTAACCAGGTCATCGGAAGATCGCCGTTTTATGTGACCAAACCATCTAAGGCGACTCTCTCTAATCTTATTTGCCACAGAAGCTACTCCAACCTTTCCACGTATATGCACATTTTGTATCATGTCTCTAAAGAGTAAAGCCATTCATCCACTTGAGCATCCTCATTTCTGAAACACTTAATATTATGCTTCTTTTTTAATGGCAAACATTCTGCGCCATAAAGCATTGCAGGTCTAACCACCATCTTATAGAATTTTCTCTTAAGTTTGAGTGGTACTTTTCTATGCTCTTCTCTTCTTTGTTGCTTCTGAAAAATCTGTATGACATGCAACAAAAAGCTACATAGTAGGCTACACTTCCTCCATACTAGTACTCATTACTAAGGGTAATCAACTTACAAAATAGCTCAATAATCTTTGTGAGAGAGCTCATGACTTCATTTTATTAAAACTGCACAGTACAACAACAGCACGGAAGTACCAAAGGAAGCCATAGAACTCGTAGCACACTTCATTGTCCCACCAAAAAAAAGAACATAAAATAAATGCAACTAAGCGTTCTTTTTGAAGCTAATAATCTTAGGATGAACTATGAGAATGCATAACTGTAAATATCATTAACCTTACATTGGTTTATCATATATGAACTTTTGATGCTGAAATAGAATATTTATTCTCCAATGTTTTGAAGGAAAACAATTTTTTGCTTTAAAACTAATGAAAATAGCTTACAAAAAGCGTGAACATAAAAACATAAAAATACATTCAAATATGTTTCCAAGCTAAAACTCCTTTGATTTTCATCAGCCTTTAGATGCTCAAACAACAATAACTGGATTGAATCAACTACTTGACAATCATTAACCACATAAGGTTTCTGTTAGACATACCTTTAAGAAACAGAATGCGGCAACCAATTATAAATTTTAAGCAACATGGCTTTGTTATTTAGCTACATCCCAAAGCAATCAGTATTGAGAGAAGATTTTTTCATGCATCATTTTCACATTATAGATTATTAAAAAAAAACTCAGCCTTCTTAAGTATGATGGAAGTCTAAGGAAAACTTAAATACTTGATAAATCATGCATTGTGTGTTTAGCCCCATAAGTCAGTTCACCATTTATTCATTGATCAGAATGATATCATTTGAAGCACAAGCACTACATTTGCTAATACCAACGTGCATGAAAAATAGGCGTTTTCATTTTATTCAGTTCAAAAGGTTAAGACTTCGTTTGGGACAGTTTTTTTTTTTTTTTTTTTTGCTTTTTAAAACGGCTTTCTAGTACAAAAATTTCTAATTCACGAAATTTTTTAACTAAAAAGCTGTTTTGAAAAGCAACAAAAAAGCTGTCCCAAAAGAAGCCTAAGTTGTATACATGGTAGCTGCAAAATAACACAAGAAGTGTAGCATACCACTTAATCATATTGAAATACGTACAAGACAACATATTGGAATTATAATTTGAAATGAGTACTAAATATTGGAGTAAAAAGCCTGGTGCTTTCACTTGAAATTGATCAGAAAATACTGTAGCAGGTTTATCAAGTTAATTGCACTTGCACATATTCCATTGACACTCTAGAACTGAGATATAGTTGAATGCAAATGATAATTATCATGAAAAATCACAAGGAAAAACTGAAAGGAACTCTACGCTAGATAAAACATAGCATTACTTGAGTCATAACTGAACAATAATACACAGAATCTCTCTGGATTTAAAGAACAGAATGGATAATAATGCAACGAATCTCACATGACGTAAATAACAGACCAATAGTAGCAAGAACATATGAAACATCAGTGAAACGTTGAGTATTAATTGTCTCACAGTGAAAGAAAATATTAAGGTTGAATAAATTCGACTACTGAATGTAAGGAAAAGACATTCAAGGAAATTAAAATGTTTTGGAAGTACAGATAGGTAAAAGTAAAATAAAAAATAAAAAAGCGCTTATAAGGAAGATCTTCTTCTCCAAGTCATGGAGAAATGTTGAAGTACCAGTAAGATGTTACAACAAATATCAAATAAACAACTTCCAGATTAAAAGAATTTTAAGATGTGCACACCGAGATAACTGGTTTGTCAATAAGCACATATAGACATATCTATCGTATATTTGCCTGCATAAACATAATGAAGCAAGAGCAAAAAGCGCTTTTCAATTTATATACTATATGCAGTGGATTCTTGGATTTCGTTATTAAAAATAATAGCTTTTCACAACTGCTGGAACTAAAAACCTTCCTCAAGAATAAAGTGCATTATAAAGAAGCGGTAACAATTTTTTGTTGATTATGAGAATGGTCTATGTTGGCCAATCAATCATATCACTATGTGATTATAACACTTACCTACGATCAGTGGAAGCTCCACTTCCTGAGGGGGTCACCAGAACTCCATCATTTGAATGAATGATCTCAACAAGCTGACTGCAGACACCTTCTACTCCTAAACAACTTTGTACAGCTAATTAAATTCAAGTTAGACACCTAATGAAGAAATTGATAAATGATTCTGGAACAAGCCATATCCAAAATCGTCATCTTTGAGATATCCCAAAATGCTGAATAGGAGTATAGGTTGGCAAATCCCTTCGCATTGATGAATACTAAGCATCAATCACAGACACTGGAACAAAAATTGGACCAAGGCGCTCCATTATCGACGAACTTGCTCGCGTCATCATTCATTACATCCTCATCCTTTGTTTCTGTGAGAACCTGAAGAAGCTCCAAAGAAGTTGCTGCTGGGTCTAGCTCAAGGCAATCTTTCGGAGCATTATGAGCTTCTCCACCTGTGAGCAAATAAGAAGGTACCTGATGTGAAAACCGAAACATTTCTTCTTTTCTTATCTTCTTATACTCTTTTGGATCCATGTGCCGTAGGAAAACAGTTTTAAATCCAGCAACCTTCACTAAGGGAACCACTGAGATTCCTTGACCTTCATTATAATCTTCCAGTACCTCCACCATTTCATACTTGTGGATCACATTATCAGGAGTAAGCTCATTCCAGTGAGGACTCCAATTTCGGTATAAGGCCCAAATATCACCTTTTCTTGGAAGAACTTTAATTACTCCCCGGAAGCCTTTTTCCCACTTAACCCTGTGTGAAAAAATATTAATCCTTGTGGCAACTACGTATCTCCCCACTCTAAAATCTCCACATGTTTTGGGAAAACCACTACTCACCCAATCTAATGCCCCAAACTCCACATTGGATTTTGAAGTGAGAAAACTCATACGGACCATGAAAGGTTTAGCAGATAGAACTTTCTGAATAAAGGCATAATACCGAGGCATACCATCGTCATCATCATATGTAGCCCATACCTGATCAGCTCCAAAAGCCTTTTCAGTGCGATCGCTATCAAAATCATGAAAATCTGGATCAGGAACATCAATTGTCAGATGGTGATTTACGTGCTTGCGTGAATCATCGTTACCATTCTTTTGGCAAATCTCCTTGACAGGTATAAACTTGTTACTCCTTGAGCGTTCAATAATTTGCATATCAGCAGAATCTCCCTGAACTCTACACTTCAAATTTTTTCTGTCAATTACCTTGGTCACCTTAACATCTTTGATCTTTAGCTTCTTCATCATCATATCATTATCCTTGGCCTTTGAAGCTTCGGCTAAATACAATTCTCTAAGTTTCTTCAGTATTCTATCCTTAGCCTTATCTACTAATATAGCTCGGACATCTACCTGTGCATAAGCTCTGTTAAAGTTTGTTGGTCTTGAACTTAATCTAGATTTAAAGGAATCACCATAAACCCAAGTGCCCTTTTCTGCAGGAACAGTATTGCTATATGAGGCCACCTGATCTGCAATAATATTGTTTCTCAAATCATCTCCAGTGCCTGTTCTTCTAACTGCATAATTATCAGAAACAATTATAGTATTAAGATTTCCAGAATTTGAAGTCTTCCGTGCTAACTTTCTGCGGAGAGCCTCTTCCCTTTTAACTGTTGTTAGTGCTTCTTCTCGCTGCTTTTTTGGTTTGTGTGCTTGATGAACCACATTAGCAGCCTGTGCAGTATTAGTAGACAGGCCATTAGTACCAGCTCCAGAAAATGGTGCCCACTGGATGTTTTGATTGGTGAAAGATTCATTGCTCAGTCCATGCTGGAATCCTGATGCTCCCATTCCAATAGTAGACGCATTCTTGTATGCACTCTTATATTTAGTTTTCTGATTCTGCTGTTTAGAGGGCCATAGAGGATTACTGAGTCCACTAGGAGGAGCAGGCAATTCTGTGGCTAAAAATGGCTGCTTGCATTTGGGGCATAGAAGGCTTTTGTTAAGATACATCCTGTGATATTCGTATTGCATGCAGCATGCAGCACAAGAGGTCCAGAATGTCTGCGGTGGCAGGGACGATGGAGTCTTGTAAGAGTTTCTCTCTTGTGTTTTCTTCTTGGTTGCAGCATTGTTTGCGAACTGGTAAAATCCATTGCTATCGACACCAGGAGCTGCGGAATCTTTAATGGGTTGAGAAGTTCTCTGATGAGAACCTTTCCCAGATATCTTCTGGTCATACAACATCTTCTGATTCTTATCTGAAAGCACACTCCAAGCCTCGGAAACAAGCTGGAAAGCACCCTCAGCACCTGTAGATTTGTTCTTATCTGGATGAAGCATATGAGCAAGCTTCCTGTAATGATTCTTCACCGTCTCTTCATCTGCTGAAGCATTAACACGGAGGACTCCATACCAATCCTTCTCACCATTTACTTTAGCTTCTGATGCAAGATAAATATCCAATATAGTTATCATTTGGCTGATTCCTTCAAGAGATGGAAAGAGATTCTGGGCATTCAGCACAAACTTCTTGGCACCCGCATAATCCTTTTCAATAAACTTCTTTTCAGCGAGCTCTTTAATCCGCAAAGCCTCATCCTTATTGCAATCCATTGCCCAGTTCAACAAACCAAACCAACTGGAACTAAATTCAAACTCCTGAGCTCTGCAAACTAGTCACCCCTAGTTGATTCAAACAGGAAAAAAAGAAACCAAATCAGACTTCGTAGCAACAAAATAGCGTTCCTAATTCTCAAGGAGATCAGAAAACGAAAAGTGCATCAAAATACAATTGATCCAAAAAAAAAGGCGCGCAAAATGAAGGAGCTTACTATGGATCAAACACGCAACGAAAAAAATACAGTAGCTCAAAATGACAGTATTTCGAGCATCAGAACGATATCAGAACTAAAAAAGCCCAAATCTGAACCATAAGCTTCACTGTTTGTAAATGCTCATGGCCGAAGTCCACAGTAGCACCAACGAAAACAGGCCGACACGACACAGAAAAATCCAAAATTCATGGAAAATAAGAACAGAAAACAATCATGTAGTTCCTTCGAAGACCAATGAGCAGCTATCACAATCAAATACCTCGAAACCCTAAGTGCTCGATTTCCGGCCATGACGGTGAAAATAGATTCGGCGAAAAGCTCGACGAAATTGCAACAGTAAGAAGAATTACCCCTCTGCAGAAACTCCACGCCTGCTGATCAATTTCGGGCTGCGGGCTCCGATCAGAAATTCTCCATCTCAGAAAAAAAAAAATTATGTTTTTTCTTTTTCACCAAACCTTAGAAAAAAGTAGATCAAATAAAAAGAATTTTTTTTTGAAAATACCTTTTTAGACCAAATCAAACCTGCTAACCCCATCAAAATTGAGCCCAGAGCAAGAGAGAAAGAAGGGCAAAAATGGTCTTTCACCCCTTCCATAATTTATTTTCTAAAGCATATCTTAACTTGGGTCAATGAATAACCAAGGTTGGAGTGTCAAGTTTATTAGAATATATTATAAATTCCAAAATTATAAAAAAAATTTTTATTTTTCACATTAAATATCTTATTTTCTTATTATAAAAATAATAATTTCACATCAATATAAATAATTTTTTGTATAAATTTATTTTAACACAAGTGGGGCCCATGCCATGTGAAACTTATATTATATAATTGTTATTAGCACATAAAAAAAAGTCAATTGGGGGAAAGCTTGACCATGATTGTTAGATTAACTAGAGTGTTGAGTTAAGATCAGAATAATATTTAATAAAGAATTAATAAAATAAACCATAAAAGAAATATCTTCTACCACAGTGACCACCCATGGCTAAAAAGGTGTCATGTGCAATTTCAGAAAAAAGAAAGTAAGCATGTGTAAACCAAAAAAAAAGTTAGTGCTCATTTCGTTTATTTTCTCTATACTCCCTGTCAATTCATGATTTACCTTACTACTTCAAAAAATATATATAGAGAGAGAGAGAGAGTGTGTGTGTGGTAGAAATGTAAAAAGTAAAATGCTGAGGATTAGATGACATATTTGAGGCTTGGAGGCCTTTCAAGAATGTGAAGCAGGGAGACATTACTGAAAAGACAGGATTTAAGGTAAACAAGCTGATAAGAGCATGATATAGAGGAAGTTCAGAGCTGAAGGATATGTAGATGAAGAGAAATTATTTCATGTAGAGTCCGAATGGAAACTTTTCGTTCAGAATGTGAGTGTACATAATATTTATACACACTGTGTACATTCACAGTTCGGACGGAAACTTCCTGTCCGGACTCCGCACAGAATAATTTATCGTACATGAAAGAGTAGTTATCACTTATCAGAGCTAAGAAGCAAGCATCTGAAGCTTTACTGATAGAAGCTTTAGTAGAAGAAAAAAATAGGGAAGAAAATGCCTTCTGTAACTAATAATTATGAAAGTTTCCAGGTTCCTAGGAATATTTATGAAGGAATTTACGATAGCAAATAGAGTTTAAGAAGCTAGCAAATCTACTCAGATCAAGTACGATACTTTCTCACAAGCAACCTGAGCATTTATGACAAAACACAAGAAATCAAATAGCTTGTGATGATACCATGCTTATATCTGCTTGATAATAGCCTTTGATTTTGCTTCATGTGAGACTTCATGAACAGACCCAAAGAATGAACACCTCATGATTTGGAGTTAATGTGTGAGCTTATCTGAAAATGGTGGCATGGACAACCTCAGTGTAGTAAACTATAACCAGCTCAAGATCACCATAGTTACACAAAATCCACATACTATTACGGAAGAAAGGGAGAAGCAAACAGCAACTTCGCAATTCAGCACCTCCCAGGCTATGCCGAGGGGTGCTCGCATGAACTAGTGAGCCACCATGATAGGGTCATACAATGACGTAGTCCTTGGCTGAGCTCAGAGATGCTGCCAAGTCACATTCCAATCATAGGGGTTGTGTTTCATATATAATTGATAAAAATTGGGTGTGTGCCTTCACTATCATATTATGATTTTAGGATAGGTGGTAGTGCCTCATTCATGGCCTTTTGATGTTAGCCAGGCATGGACAAGAGTTGGAGGCCAAAACATATAAATATCTGTGTCAAATTGTTACGGTTCAGCCCAAACCGGCCCAGGTGGGGCTGGTTCAAACCTATAGGAGGCGGGCTAAGCCGCCTCCTTTGATTCCCACAACCTAAGCAAGTGGAACCCCCCCCCACCCTCTTTGGGCGGCAATTAGAGAGATAGAGAGAGAGAGAGAGGGCGGTCTAAGCATGAGGAGGTCAATTTGAATTTGTTTTATGTTAGGAAGCTTTTATTAGGAGGGAGGGTATTTAAAAGCATGAGAAGCTAGGGTTAGATTTTATGCTTTGATTTGTTTTCTCTTGTAATTCCTTGGCGTCTTGGGCTCTAGATTCCTTGTCTAGAGATTGGGAGAGAACGATCCTCCTCTCGATTTGAGGATCGCTTGTATCTTGCTTTGTGTTTGATTGACTTTGATTCCTTTATTGCAATCCATCGTTTTGGAGCTGATTTCATCCAGATTTTTGCATCAGTCTCGCTGTTTTCACCAATTAGTGATAAGTTTGCTTGCAAACTCAAGTATTTCCCTCGGGGTTACTTGCAAACTCAAGTTTTTCCTATCACAAATCTCTCTATAACTAGTTTACTTTGCCTTGCACATTTAGTTATGCAGTTCCTTGAATGCTTGCATGTAATATGTGTGTGGTGATTAGAATAATTGCTTAAGTACTACTGTGTAGGTTAAACAACATAGTTGTACTTGAATTTATTTTGCTCTCACTCTTAGAATAGTATTGTAACCATCATTTTTGCTTTACTTGTTCGTTACTAGTATTGTTCTTCACATTGCTTGCTTACACCTTGCAAGTTTCTTTATCAAGCTTGTTAACTTTGCCAGTAACTTATACTGAGTTGTTCCATCCTAGCAAGTAAACTTTACACCTACTAGTTTCACCACCCATGTAATGGTATTTGTAAGTCTGGTTCTAATTCAAGCATATATAGAGATGAGGCTGGCTCTGAGCTTATTAGAAAGCTTGCAGCATTTATAAGAGTTAGGAAGTCCTACAATGAAATTCTTCAATTTGAACAGTTCAGAAGCAACAGATGGCATCATGGCCAATTCAGTGTCTTAACCAAATCCAATTAGTGCTCCAATGTACAATAGAGAAGTGGCCTATCGCTACTACTCTGAGCTACTGCAAAAGCTACTCAGCTTGGATAGACGCTCCTGTGAGGTGATTGCTAGCTGTAAGGAAAGAACAAGAAACTTTATAACCTACATAAGAATGGCGATATGAACTTGAGCTGAACATTGAAGATGGCTCGACAATTGAATCGATTTCCACATCTCCATTGGAATATCATCAGGTCCAACAGTTTTTCTAGACTTTATTTACTTTAAAGCCTCTTTAACTTTGGTCTTACTAATACGCCGATAAAAACAAAAAAAATCTTTATTTTCATTTAAGGTCACTAAAGTCAAACGTATTCTCACAATCTTCATTTAAAAATTTAGCAAATTATCTCATCCACCTTTATTGAATATCCTCTTCTAATAAAAATACTTTTTGATCTTCATCCTTAATACACAGCACTTGAACTAAATCATTAATACTCCAATCTCTTTGTTTAACTAACTTATACATTTATCTGCCGCCCTCCTTATTATCTAATATATTATATAAATCATTAAAAGATAAATCTTGTATCACATACTATTTTATTAAACTCCTTACGGACCTCTTTATATATTTTTCAATTATTAGAATTTTTACAGCTAAACCAATTTTTAAAACAAATCTTTATATTTTTTTATCTTTTCTTGTACATTTTAATTTCACCACCAACTATTTTTACTATTAGTATATTTTCCCTTTAATACTTCAAACACATCATTTGCAACATTCTTAATATCACTAACTACTTTTTCCCACATAACATTAAATTCTTTATGCACAAATAAAATCTTAAGATCTAGAATCTTATTCTAAAAAATAATTTTATTAATATTTTTTAAATGCTCCTATCTAATCCTATAACAACGATTTACTTTATTTTTTATTTTCTGCCTCTTCATCTTAAAGTCCAAAACTAATAAGCGATGTTTGGTACATAAACTTTCACTCGGAATAATTTTACACTCTTTACAATATAAACAATCTATTTTTCTTATAAGAAAATAATCAATCTGAGTTTTACTATATTTATTCTCATATAAGTGATGAGATGATCATCTCTTTTCTTAAATAAGGTATTAGCAATTACAAAATTATAAGCTAAAAAAAAATCTAATATTATCTTACAACATTCATTAGTCGCTCCAAAGTCATAGCCACCATAAATGTTTTTAAAATCATCTAATTCTCTACCAACAAGTCCATTTAAATCTCCTCCAATAAAAACTTTCTTCGAGAGATATCTTTTGTATTAATTCTTCTAGGTCATTCTAAAATTTTAATTTTAAACACATTTTCAAACCTACTTGAGGAGCATAAGGGCTTATAATATTAATAATCCTAGTATCAATAACAATCTTTAAAGTTATAGATCTATCTCCAAGTTTATTAATTTTTATAACATTATCTTTCAAACTCTCATCTATGATGACACATACACCATTTCTAATACGACTCATACCAGAATACCATAGTTTAAATCCTAAACTATCAATTCCTTTAGTCTTCTCTCCAACTCATTTAGTTTCCTAAATACATAGAATAATTATCTTCATATGAATCATAATATTTATTAATTCCATTAATTTATCTGTAAGAGAACTTATATTCCAACTTTTTATCCTAATTTTAGTTTCATGGACTAGCTTCTTTGCCCACATATGTACATTATATGAGAATTCTTGCCTTTTTAACACTGCATTTGGACGTCGATGCAGCGACCACTTGTCGCTGTATTCAGGCTATATAACAACATCGCTTCCAGGGAACGCCCTAGCATTAACATAATGTATTAAATAATTCATATCATGATTATTCGATAATTTTTATGTTGGTTGTCGACTACCTAATGCAACCCTCCACTTTTCTCATTCAAGAATTGAAACCTAGCAACGACAGTGTTCGGGACATTGCTATTTCACTTGAAAAATTTTCATATTTATATAGATCATTAAATTCTAGTGACAGTTAATATACCGATGCACTTACAATAAAAAACTAACATCTACCAATTGGTTGATGTTGTTGAAATTTCCTTCATCAAAGGACCACACATACCTCTTTTGGGTAATATTATAATACAATGCATAGTTTTATCTAATAGATTATTGAAAATTGCTAGCACATATCACTCAGTTATATCTTCTATAGTAATTCTTCGAACAATTTCCTAATGAAGCTAACATGTCAATGATGGCTTAATTTGAAAGTGTAAAAATGATGTAGGACATTTTAGGGTTTAAAGTTTTGAATTTTTGGTGTTGAGTTTCAAATATATAGTGTGGAAGAGATGTAAAAAAATAAAACAAGCTTAGAAAATTTATAAGATTTTTATAAGAGTTATTATTTAATCATGCAATATAAGATCTATCAACTAATAAATTATAAGAGTTATATCATCAAATCATGCATGATAGACTAGTTCTTAAATAGGGCAATCACTTTATTTGATAACCTTCTACACTCATTAGATGATACTACTAATTATAATAATCCAAACAATATTTGAAATAATCCAAACAATTTTCTCCCTCTTCCTCTGGTAAATTGCCTGATGGTTGGAATGATTTATGTGATTTCAAATTCAAACTCTTCTTGAATTTTTTTATTCAAATTTCAAAACAATTTAGGTGGTTAACCCCTTAAAAATAGGAAATATTATTGTGTAATTTGAATAAAGCCCTATGAATTTGAATTATAGTCCATCTTGTTGCTCTATATATCCATATAGGCCCCATAAATAGGAGTGATTTATAGGTTTGACAAGTCTGACTAGGCCTTGAGTTAGTGAATAAAGGATGCATGTGAAACCTACAAGCAAATAAGGAATAATGAAGGATAACACTGCTTGTTCAATATATGCTTTATTCAAACTAGATTTAGAATCCAAAGATAACACTGCTTGTAAAAAATTCCTTCATCTCCTAAGCATTTCCTCACCTCTATTGGAATATCATCAGGTCTAACAGTTTTTCCGCACTTTATTTACTTTAAAGTATCTCTAACTTTGGTTTTACTAATATGCAATAAAAACTAAAATCACTATTTCATTTAGGGTGCTAAGGTCACTAAAGTTAATCATATTCTCACAATTTTCATTGAAAAGCTTATCAAAATATATCATCCATCTTTATTGAATATCCTCTTGTAATAAAAGCACTTTTTGATCTTCATCCTTAATGCACTTCACTTGAACTAAATCATTACTTCTCATATCTCTTTGCTTGGCTAACTCATATATAATTCTTTCACCTACTTCAGTATCTAATCTATTATATGCAAATTAGAAGCTGTGACGAAACCCTGCTGTGGTACGTTCCATGCAAGATTTCCATGAAGCCATATCTCTAACTAACCTTATAGATGCAGGTTTCCTTGGTAGCAACTGAATTTAATGTGGTAAACAAGAGGAACAAGCTTGTATCTGAGCCAGGTTGGATAAACGCATAATCAATTCATGCTGGCAAGTTCAATTTCTCCACACTACTGTTCAGCACTTGAGTCAAACACTTTTTTTTCCCTGAGTCGAACACTTGATCATGCCCAAAAATCAAACATAAAAAATTAAAATCTTGAATTACTTTTACAAATAACTAAACATCATAAAGTATTTCAACTAAAAGATTTTATTTTACATTATATTTTGAATACATCTAATTTTTAAATATTTAAAACAAAACAATCCCTAAATCAACCAACATCTCAATAATACATATAACTCAGTATGACTCCTAATCTGAAATGACCCTAAACTGCACAAAAGGCCCTAAATACAATCAAGAAAAAAAAACTCACAATACAAGGATCCAATAAAGAAAACTCATGAAAAATAAAAAAGAGTACACCAAAAAAAATTTTTAGCTACATATAATGTAAAGATCTAATGTCAATATTTTAAACTTTACATACTAGCGTTAACTAATATCAAAATGATTGTTCTCGATAATAACTTCAAATATATTAAAAGAGTCAATAAATTAGCAAAGTTTTCTAAATAAAAACTATAACAAATCTAATATTAATACTTTTCTCATGTAGTATCACATCTATGAAAAATTGATTCTCTTGACCATTTATTTAATTTTTAATATCTTATCCCGAAAATACTAATTATAATAATGATGAGTTATCATAACTCAATGGATACATCATATCTCTAAATTATAGTAATATAATAAAATCCAGAAATCAATATGTATGCATTTTATTATAAATAAATCAATATAAATCATCTAACGAATCATTTTATTCAAATAATAGCATGCAAGAGTTTTATTTTTCTTTGTACATAATCATATCTATCACGTTTTATTAGTCTCATTTGTGATATAATACAATTGTCTAGGAGTTGTCGTCTAAATTATTGTGTCTTGTTGAAAGTGAGTTCTTTGAACTCTTTGCAAGTTTGGGCGAGAACCAAGAGACTTTTTTCTTAAACCGATGTGAACAATGATCCTTCCATCCGATGACTCTATCATTTGGTTTTGATTTTTTATTATTTAGTGCTTAGAGTGTGTGAGTGAATTTTGTCAAGATTCATATGCATTGATTTCCTTTTCATAATGTGAATCTTAGTTTTTATAGAATTTTATGTTTTTTCCTCTAATTTATTGTGAAATTTCATATTTTGAGAACCTTTAAATTGTCATTTGGAATGAAAGAAACGTATTTCATGATTTTGCATCAAAAGAAAGTGATATTTGCTTAGATTAATTGTTGATAAAACTGTGAATTGCAGGTATTTTTGTGTGTTGTTTTATGTGTCTTGTCTTGCATTTGTTTCTAAATCATACACACCATGATTACCTACATCCTAGGTCCATAGGAAGCATAATAATTTTGCATAAATTTGCTTGAAAAATACCAAGTACTTAATTCATTAAGGTCAAATTTGTTCAAACAGTGTAGAACTGTATAAATTTGAAGCATTTTCACCTTACAATCTTTGAAGAAAATATTTATCTTTACTTCTAGAGAAAAGCCTATTGTGATTTGATAGCTCCACTTTTGAACATAACTAAATGCATTTGCTGAATAAATAGTTTTCTATATCACATTTATAACTCCTATGTCATATCCACCATGAATCTTCTCATAACATATCAAACTAGAAAATATAATCCCATTTAAGGTCATACCAATATTATCTCTTTCCTCCTTAAATATACATTATAAGTATTTAAAGTCCTACCACTATTATCCCTTTTAATCTAATGTAAGCAATATAAACAGTAGCCAAATTAATGGTGTCCTCACTAATAATTAACTTAATATCAATCACCTTATCACTACTCATATTCACCTCCACAATTTTACCTTTCAGCTTTTTATTCATTATTGTCCTACACCATTCTAATTGTGAACCTAAAATTAGGTTGGATAATAATGTGCTTTACTCCAAAATTTTGAAATTAAGCTAATGATTGGGATTAAGACAAAACAAAAAAACACATTATTAGCTTAATCCTCAACAATTTAAACTACCCAATCTTACTGTAAACCAAGTAAAAAACAGTCACATGGGTTGGATAATGTTAAAGCAAAATAACCAACCAAGCGAACAAAAATACATAGAAAAAATTTTTAGGTATAAACAGCTTGAAAATCAAGGCCACATTCTTCATAAGCTAAAGAACTTGAAAAGAAATATAAAATTCATACAATTACTACCATTTACCAGCAAGCAATCAATACAGACGAACTACACAAGGATTACAATCAAAATAGCATAAAAAATATATCTTTACACAAAAGAACTCCACTTTTTTCGCAGAACAAGATCAAGTAGGGCTCTTCATAATTGCCATTGCAAGAATCAAATTCACTACGAGAACATAAATTCCAGCATACTTGCTTACCAGGTAAATCCATCAAGCTCTTACAAATGACAGTGAGAGGGGGAGAGAGAGAGAGAGAGAGAGTGAGCAGGAGCATCAGACCAAACAGGAACAATTTGAACTCACCAGTCAAAGACTTGGAAGCGGCGTCGGACCAGTGATAGGAACTAGAACCATGCGTGCTCAACCTCGCAGAGCAAGACAAGCCATTCAAAGGCGGAGAGGACTGAGTGGGACTTGAAAGTTACGCCAGATCCATACCGGAAAAGAAAAAATTTGAACCATTCACCTCCTTGAAAAGCGAGATTTTTAATTGTTTACATAGAAATAGAAAGGGGGAGAAAGGGGTAGGAATCATAGTATTGATTATTGAATTTAAATATAATATAGAAAAATAAATATGATGATTTTAATTTCATAATAGTAAAACAAATTAAAATATTTTTAAAGTTTTTTTAATTTGTTCTAAGTTTTTTTTTTTTTTTTTTAATTTTTTGGGTTGGATGAGCACTCGAATTTGGATCATTAGAATTCATAAAATTGATGTTGTATATGCATATTATTTTGTAATAGAATATAATATCTTATGAATTATTTAATTTTTTTAACAAGAAAAATAGGTATATTCATATTACTAAAGCTAATATTAAGTTAAATGTGAGAAAATTTATTTACACTAAAAATTAAATTTTTATTTGATTTTAAAATAAAATAATTGACTTTATCTAATTTAAAATAATTTAATTTTGAGTTTATAAATTAAATTTTAATTAATTATATAAATATGTATAAATAGTGTAGTCTATAATTTACTTATATTATATATTTTGTGTAAGTACATACTTTGAATTGACTTAACTTGTATTTGAGGGAGTTAAATAGAATTTGAACTTAGATTAAGATTTCGTATGGGACGGCTTTTTTTCTACTTCTTAAAATACATTTCTAATACTAAATTTTTTTCTATTAAAAAGCTGCTTTAAGAAGCAATAAAAAAGTTGTCCCAAACGAAGCTTAAAGCTTAATATTGACTCAAAGTCAGGTTGAGTTAGTTGTGACTATGAGTAAAATTTTGAAGAAGTCTTATAGTTTGAACCTTAACAATTTTATTAGTAGTCACATTCTAAAATAACAATTTAATATGTTAATAAATTTTATTATGTGTTTTTCATCTAGTTGTATATTTTATCCTATAAAAAAATACTTAATTTTATAATAGTTCCATAATTTTTTTATAAAATATCACAAATGTATAGTTTGATTTGCAAATATAATGATTTTATATCATGCTCTTGGATTTGAAATTGTTTGTGGGTGATAATTGACTCTACTAACAAGTCTAGCTAGGTAGAGTAAGAGAATGGGAGGAAGAGTAAGTGTATATGGAAAGCATCAAATAAGTCAAATAATCTCTATGAATGATAGAAATTTGCATAATTTCTAAATTATGCCTCTTAGCCTCTTGTTTATAGGTTTAAGAGGGATTCAAGAAAAGTTACACCTAAAAAATTAGAAAAATAGTATAATATTTAACAAGTCAGACTTGTACTAGCATATGGACTGAGCCAAAATACACACATTGACACAAGAAGAGTGTCTTTGTCCAATGTTCTTATTAAGACATTGATTTTACCCTTACATTACTTTTGGCTATAAATAGAGGGCGTTGATGATGCCACATTTTCTTATTATTTTGTGTAAGCATAGTTATTTTAGTTCACACAAGAAATGCCAAATTGAGTCCTATGAAATATTCTTACATTGATAATTGTGTGCTCTAAAAGGCTCTCCTTCATAAGTGTAAAGTCATGGAGCTTGAGGGATAAAAGTCCACCCAACTTGAAGAGAAAAAGATGATGGTGTTAGAGCCGAGCAAGGCAAAGGTGGCCTCTAACATAAAGTTTTAGAGGTGCCTTTTGTGGAGAGGTGGGCTACGTGAGTTTCTACATCGAAGGAAGCTAAGCAGGTTCTTACCATGGATGATGCTATGTTTGGGTGGTGAGCCTTACTTGCAATGATGTTGGTTGAATTATTTTGGCTCATTCTCAAGTAGAGATATCAAGCGATTGTGATCTCATGCTGGAGGTCGGGCAATAATAAGTTGTTAGTGAAGGTAAGAATAATTCATTTCCTATTTTTGATAAGCTTATGTCTTAGGGATTTGTGTCACTTATGTTAACGAGCCTACTATTCACCTAAGTATGTGCAAATTTTTAGGTCATTCTTCAAGTGAGTTTGAGGCAATGGCTCTCGCACTTGCTAGGTGCATGGCTTATATAATAGGATGTAGGATATTCATAATCATTTATTAAAGGACCCCTTAACTTTTTGGATAAGAAATGATCTATACTTAACCCTTTACTTCATAACACAAAGGCAACTCCAATGGTGCAAATACATAATACTGTAGGCCAACATATGGAAAACTCTTTATAAGCTCAATATATAACGAGGATTGACATCTCTTTATAAGCCGCACATATAATGTAACTGGAGTAATAGCCATTTATTCAAGAGATTCTTGGCACTTCTCTTTTTTTTATCTCTAGTTGCTCGCAAGCTTACTCCTTCATCGATCACTAGAAGGCTAGAGTCCACATGCTTAAGTTGTCTTTGCCAGAGACTTTGCTAGGGAGATTTTTTGCCTAAGAGGAGGAACATGCCCATATCAAAGATTGAGCTAGAAGAGGAAAGGAGAGTAGTTAAGGCCTTGGAGAAGGCATGTTCCTCTATTGTGGATGATGATGTTACCACATTGTAGTGGGAGGTGCATAACTTGAAGGTCGAAGTGCTAGCACTGGTAAGCTCTTTGAATCTTCACGATTAATTCAGCTCCTTGCTAGAAGTTAGTTCATCCTGCATCACTTAGTAAAAAAGAGTGTGTTGTCCCTTGATATTCTCTCATATTTGTGTACAAGTTTCCTTATATGAGGAAATTGATATGAACTCGCCTATATGTAATAAATATATGAAACCATTAGTTTAAAAACTTATAATCAGTTATAGGTAATTTACACTTATGATTTGTTATTATAATATATGTTTGTTTGTACTATGGATGCCTTAGTGAATTCATAGGGTAAGAAATTATTTTACTAACTACTTATGGCGACTATTTATTATTACTTGTTGTAGCTCTTTATCATTACATGTGGCAACTCTTTGTTATTGCATATTTGCATGTGTCAACCTTATGCTAGGCGGGTGAGTTGAGTATGAGAAAGTCTTTTTTAAAGATGAGATAGAAGTAAGATCCTGCTCTTTAATGATGGATTGGACTCTCTTTTTTTTTTGGAAATTAGAGAATATTCTTCATCTATAAATAATCCTCAGTAACGCTCTTTCTCTCTTAACATTTCTTTTCTCTTCTTTCCCAGGCAAAAGCATTCCTTTCTGAGACAGTTGCAATAAATAGGTGTCATAAAACAATTTTCAAGTGTCGATACTAGCAAAACAACTACTAATTGATATTATATACTTTATATATTGCTATAAGGATTCTAATCTTGAGGTACAAGCTCCTTCAAAATGAAAGCACCTCAGCATCATGCACAGAGAAAAATTAAGCTTCCCATGGGATCACTTCAAGCTTAGTCCACAGTTTGTTTTATAAATTGAGCTCATTGAGACTTTAAACTTCTATGGGCTCATCTGAGCTCAAATAATGCTAAATTTTGTGTTGAGCATGATGACTTTCCTTTCCCACTTGTGACAAGACAAGATTTGAAAGAGCCTCAATTTTCTTGTCAATTCGCATGAAGATGAGTGGCATAAGTAACAAGGTGAGAGACATGAAGTCCAAGTTCATCTTCATGAAGTCATTGATGGTTGGGTGGAGCCGATTAACTCCATTCCTTTCATTTAGGGGAAACTTCACAAAAATGTGCTTAACAAGGAGTCCCAAGCCTTCAATAGCCTAGAGGGGAGGGTTCTACTCATTCTTGAGCATGTGAGGTTATTAGTTGTGTATAAAATTTCTTATAGTAGGGTTCTCATATTTTGCTCATTTGAATTTTTCTATTTTTTTCTCATGTTTATCATGATCATGAATTCATTTTTAAGGGGGGTCGTACATATACTTATCCTAAGGATCATAAAATTCTCAAAGTCTTTGGGCATGCCTATAGACTTTGTGGGTGTGTGCCTTTTATAGGTTGGATGGGCATCTTTGTGAAAGACAGAAAGCCTTAATTGGGGATAACCACTGAAAGAAAAATGAGTCATTATAGGATGAGTATTTCAATTTATAACTTGTTGAGATTTCTTCTTTGGTTGAACTCGCTCATAAATATGTCTTCTTAATACAAGTTTCATTGGGGCGAGTACCTTCCTATCTCTGACCTTACACGAACAATTGCTCCTTAAGGCATGTTTGCATTTTGATCGAGGTCCTTCGGAATGAATTTTCTTGATACATACGAGTTATCTATGATTGCATATATGGACACACACATATGCTTTAATATTACAAATTAAAACACAGCTAAATTAAAAAATATTATAATAATATTGTCTTCAAATCTTTTGAAAGTATTTTTAAAATATTTAAAAATTCTTATTAATACTCTTTAATTTTTTTATTTAAAATTTTAAAAAGATAGTAAAAAACTCATCCAATAATATTTTGAATTCATTAAATGACATGCTTTTTACGTTTCACAATGAAAGTTTTTCATAGCTCACACCTTTTACTTTCTTTCACTCCACTATATAGTAGCTATATACTATCATATATAGACATATAAAAGTATGCACATGATTTTAAGCATGGTTAAATACATCTATTCATTCACCTTTTTACTAAGGTTTCTTTTGGGTCAAATTTTTTTTTTTTTCTTTTAAAAACAGAAATTTTTGTACCAAAACTCTATTTCAAGAAGCAATAAAAAACCGTCCCAAACAAAGCATAATAATTAAATGATGCATCTAAGCACATTTTACACCTCAACATTACCTCGCACATTTTACATATTCATCTCTCTCTCTCTCTCTCTCTATCTCTCTTTCCTTTTACAAACATCGCCAATTCAACCATCTTTTAATTTGTTGGATCTAATTTTTATATCAACCCGATCGATCGTAGACGTGGGAGCATATGATTCTTTTGCCTTTTCAAGCAAATCATTCTCTTCTCAATGCATAGAGCTTACCACCAAGCAAAAAGATAGAGCAAGTCAAGATTCAATCACACATACACAAATATACATACATAGCGTCATGTGGTGTGGATGTAAAGCTTTTTCCTTTTCTCTCAATAGATTATGGTACATGTGGCCCAATGCAATGCATTAGGCTTCCCACTAAAGCATTATCATTAGAAATTGGAATTGCTTTTGTTATGTAGTGGCAAATGAATGTTCCAACCCTCAATAAATGGCTAGTACTTACCACAAGGAAAAATTACTCAACAGCTCTTGTTGCATAAGTTATATCAAGCTCATCAAACATAAAAGGGTACTATTTAGTATGAAATAAATATATGTAATCCCCAAATTATTTGTGTATGGCGAAATTGATATCTTAATTATAAAAAATTGATCCAATTTAGTACCAATAGGATCATTTTGAATAAACGAGAGACTAAGGCTTCATTCGGGATGGCTTTCTTATTGCTTCTTAAAGCAGCTTTCAAGTGCAAAAATTAAAATTTTTATAATAAAAATTTATTTTAAAAAGTTGTAAGAAAACCATCCCAAGCAAAGTCTACGGATTCATTTGGGACAATTTTCTTACTTTTTTTAAGGCAGCTTTCTAATAGAAAATTTTCAAGTTCAAAAAATTTTTATATTAAAAAGCTGCTTTAAAAGAAATAAGAAAGCTATTCCAAATGAAATCATATATATATATATATATATTCATGCATTGTGATCATTCATCAGAATGGAGAATTGGAGAGAGAGAGAGAGAGAGCATGCATTTATAAAAAGACACCAAAAGATGATAAAGATCAGCTTTTCTACTAATTATGAGCTTAAAAATCATAAATTCATATACAACTACCCAAACACTTTACAGCTAACATGCAGAAAACTAGTTCTTGAAACACTATCCTTTACAAATAAAAATTAAAAAAAAAAAAAAAAAAACTAACATATAATCATGCAAGGTTCTTACGCCAATACAGATTTTTCACATTTATTTGGGGGATTTACACAAATATATACCACTTAATTCTTATTTACAAATCTACCACTTCAATTTTTATATTTCCTTATATAATAGCCTAACCTTTTACTAAATATTAACTTATCTCCCAATGCACATGTTTTCATGTGACTCACATACTAATGCATTATACAAATAAATATAAAGAGTTAGATGTTAGATGTATAAATACACAAATATTTTGGGGTATATATGTAAATTTACCATGGAATCTCAAGCTTGAATGTAGAGTTCTTGGTCAGTTATTATGAAAACTCCAATAGAACTCCCTGGTTCCATGATGAACTGCTCTTGAAAAGTGCCCATCCTCTTATTAGCCAAATCAAGGGAGCTTTCTTGAATGTTTGGCATGCCCTCTGCCTGTACGCCTTTGCCACATATGAGAAACTGATTGCCAATGATGAAAGATCCCGAAGCACGGATTGCAATTGCGTCATCTCCATGGGCACGGCAATGGAGCTTCTCGACGACATGGACGAGTCTTTGTCGAGGCCGATCGCCAGCTAATTTTCTCCTTATATCAGTAAGAGCTGGAAATATATGATTTTGACCGCGAAACTGCTTTCCTGAGAATCTGCAAAGTTGAGGCAATTCAATAATGTGTTTTTATTTTGTTTCTGAAGACACTCGTCCTTTGCTTTGAATACCACCTTGAGGAAATTTGAGAGTATAAAGGATCATCATGCTGAATTACGTATAAGTTCTCCACAGAAGAAGCTGATATTCTTTAATTAAGGTTTCATTTGGAATGGATTTTTTACTATTTTTAAAGTAGCTTTATACAACAACAACATCATCAAGCCTTTGTCCCACTACGTGGGGCTTAAAGTAGCTTAATAATACAAAAATTTTAATTTTTGTACCAGAAAGCTGCTTTGAGAAGCAGCAGGAAAGCAGTTCTAAATGAAGTCTAAGGCTTCGTTTGGGATGGCTTTCCAACTGTTTCTTAAAGCAACTTTCTAGTATAAAATTTATAATTTTTGTATTAAAAAACGAAAGCCGTCGATGAGCAAGAAAATGGAGGGTTGCTAATTACTAAGGCGTACAGACAATAACAGGACATGAGATATGATAGGTAGTACCCTATGACTAGATAATTTCCAAGAAAAAAAGAAATATGCATAATGCATGAAAGGGGTTTAGAAGAATCATAATGCCTTTATGAAGATGCAAAAAAACAAGACGTATTTGTTTTAATGTGTAAGCATGTGAAACAACACCATTTAAACACAAGTGGAATGACCTCAAACTAGATTTGTATAATTTTAGAAGTTCATTACAAGGCTATCGAATTACAAACTGAGAAATAGTACCTGAAAACTGATGTCTCATCATAGAAGCTTTTGGCATAATGCCACTGTCCATCAGCCCCGTCAAAGAGCAAGTAATAGTGTACAGCAAGCATCTAAATCATGAAAATAAAGTAGCAGTATAAGAAATCCAAGCTCATGACATTAAGGCTTCATTTGAGATGGTTTTTTTATTTCTTCTTAAAACAATTTTTTAATACTAATTTTGTACTAAAAAACTGCTTTAAGAAGTAATAAAAAAGCCATCCCAAACAAAGTTGATAGAAACAGACACCAATAGTGCAGATATTTGCTTAATTTCAGAAAAATTCAGCAAAACAGTACAGATTTTTTCAAGATTTGTAGAGAAATAAGAGCGGAAAAACACTTGAATTTCAGCAACAGAAGAAAAAAAGCAAACCGATGCAATGAATCTTCAATTTGAGAGGAAGATTCACTCTCCAAATTTCTAGTCAAAGTTTAGCGCCCAAAAGCAAAACACAAGATCTCAAATTCAGCCTACAAATTCAAGATAACACTAATCCTAACAAGTAGAGAGTAATTAAAGCAAAAGGACGATTACTAAATCCCTAAACAGCCCCTAATTTTAAATTTCCCTCCAATACAACACTACTTAGTGTGTGGGCCCCATCACATCAACCGCTCTCTCTCTCTCTCTCTCTGGTTCCGCTCCACCCTCTATTTTGTAGACTTGAACCAGTCCAGAATGGATCGGTTCAGCCGGCCCTCCTTGGGCCGGCCTAACAGAAGCCTAAGTATGTTTAGTCAATAAAGTAAATTATGCTTGCTGTTTCAAAATCAAAGAAAGAAGTTAAATAAATAATTCTAACTAATTATTGTTAATTCTAATCGAATGTCCAAATGATTGGACAACTTTATAGGACACTAATGCACCAGGCTTTCCCAATATTAAGCAGAAATCAGTGCTTCATTGCAAACCAAAATCTACAATCTAATCATGAGACATGAATAATGACTTTTGAAGACAGTCTAGACACTAGAAAGTTACCAGGAGCTCACATCAGCCATGTCTTTCAATTTCTGAACCGGATCAAAAACTTCTCGAACATATGCAGCCAAATCCACGCTCTCTTTCTCATACTTTTTTATAAATGGATGAGTCAGAAGCTGTAAAATATTCAGCATCAGCAAGGTCAGGTACCAAAGAACAGTAGTCAGAAATAACATTATGCATATTTCATCTTAGTGAGGTAAGATGCATGAAATATTTGATAAAATTAATGAAAAGACATTTCAGTACATATTTTTTCACTGAAAGAACAAAAGCAATCAGTTTGATACAACCAAAAAACAACATTTAAAGCGAAATCAGTCATTCCATTGAGGGCGTCACTTTTCAAGGGTATCATTCCATATCACTCTCTCAGTCCCTTGCATTCTCCCTCCCCATCTAACCCTCCCTACTCCCTCCCTCATTCGATCCCCTACTTCCTTCCCCGCTACCCTAACTGTCTCTCTCACTCTCACTCCATCCATCCCTCTCTAAGGCTTCATTTGGGATGACTTTTTTTCTACTTCTTAAAACAGTTTTTTAGTTTAAAAAAAAAAATTAATTTTTTACTAAAAAACTGTTTTAAGAAACATTAAGAAAGCCGTACCAAACAAAGCCTAAAAGTCACACACTGCTTTCCTCGCCACTAGCAGTTCCAACCACAACGAAGGATTTTGATGTAATTTTTGCTTAACCATAGAAGCAGACTTGGAAACAAATCCCTTACACTAAAACTAATGAATCTTGTGATGCATATGTTTTAAATTGTTCCTTGATTGATAAGGTTATGGGCAACATTGAAGTAGGCCGAGCACAATCCCCATGATGATGGATTGCTCAACAGAACCTTGTTTCCACTACCATGCCTTGAAACTTCCGTATAAATGAATGGATGATATGGATGGAAAGGAGGGTTGAGGTAGAAGGTGGAAGCTAGACGTTAACTAGGGATGGGAGGAGAAAAGGGACGAGTAGTATTAGCTAAGGCAGACACTAGGGGAAAAGGGAAGAATTGCCAAGCCTAGGCTGGCCATGAAAGGAAAGGAAGAGGGAGAGGAAAGAAGAGAATAAAAATAAAGGATGAAATGCTTTGTTTATCCGTCAGAACTATCCATTGCACCTGAAACTCTTCTTTATACAAGAGGAATCTCATTAAACTAATTACATGAAAATATGAACTTACTATAAACATCAAGCTAAAAATAAAGATAAATATCATCAACTCCAACATTCTCATGGACTACAAAAACTTTTCCCCTGAAGAGTTGATGGTCGCCACTATGGAGTGGAAACTAGCTGGAGTGATGAGCAATAATTCCCAAAATAGCCTTCATGTAATAAATCTGAAAGCTAAGAATCAAGAAAACCCCACGTACTCTACAATAGATCAGTGGGCTTGGGCTTGAGCTCAGGCTTAGGCTCAGGCAGGTAGGTTCAACAATCTCCAAAGTGACTTCTTAGCGATAGATTAAGAGGCTTGGATTTAGGATGACACCAGAGACCCTATGACACAGCAGTTTCAAAGCGAGCAAAAGACACTAATAACCATGGAGGCTGCATAAACTCCATGCGGACAATCTTCAAGGTAGGTACGTGGGTGATGGAGATGAGCGAGTCTAGGAGGGTACAAGTGGGGTTGAGGATTGAATGGTTGATTGATGTGCAAGTTGAATAGTCACGCATCCAACATGCGGGAGGATTACATCCGCCAAGGAATATGAATGATCTATAAATATGTATGATTATAAACACGCAGGTACACAAAATACAACTAGGGCTGCAAGCGAACAAAACATTCAACGAGCTACTCGTTGCTCGGTTTGATTAAAGCTTGTTTGTCAACGTTTAATTATCTAAACAAACAAACTTGAACAATATTTTAAATACTCCATACTTAAAATAAACAAGTTTGAACACTAAGTGTTCAATTCATTTATGTTCACGAACAATATCATTTGAACCTTGTGAACAAGCTCGACATTAAGCTCGATAGGAGCTCAATAAAAGCTCGATTTGTGTTCGATTTAGAACTCATGGATAAGCTCGATAAAAACTAGATTAATATTTAATTATTAAATTGATAAATATACATAATATAAATATTTTATATTTATTATAACATAATGATATAATTATTGTTAATTAATAAATTTTAAAGTAATTAAATATTATAATATATGCTAACTAAAATAAATTTTACATATTTATTAAATTGATATTATATATTATTTAATTATAATTATTTTTATTTTATTATTCCAGAGAAATTAAAACTCGCGCTTCTGAATACGAAAGGACAAAAGACAGGCGAAACAAACTTCGAAATCCTTCCCTTCGTATTTTTTCCCTAATCTTTCTCCCCAGACGTCAAATTTTCTTCCCCGGTTTTCGCCCTGCTCAAGCCCCGACTCCCAAACTACCGCTTAAACCCCGACTCTCGAACGACCGAAATGGATTTCTTTCATCTTCATTCTCCCAAACGCACGTCCTGAACCTCTCATTTCTTCCCTCATCGTTTTCCCGACACTGCTCAAGTTCGCGTTTGCAAGGCCAGCATCAACGATAACTCAGTAAGTTATAGCTGCTTCAAATATTACTTTCGTTAATTTTTATCTTCTTTCTCGCATACCTTTGCTTCTTTCCGTTAGAAGGCTTCTCCTCTCCTATAGATCATCTCATAATTATTTTAACAACATGAGTAAAAGCGATCTAATAGAATCTATACAGTTATGATATGAGACATTAAAGTTTCGTTTGTAACAATTTTTTTGTCACTGTTAGAAGTGCATATCAGTCCTCCTTTTTGTGGCACTTTTTTTTACATTCACAAATTGACTAACATGTTAATTATTTTGGGGAGTATAGCATTTATTTTAATGTAGTTCGAACAAGATTCATGTTTAATATAATCGTTGATTCCTCTTTTAAAGGTATGTTGCAAAATTTACCACAGAAGCATCTAAATTCTATTCCTCCTCAGTTATAGTTGACAGTGCATGAAGAGTGCTAGGCCATCTTCAAATCCAATAGTTGTAACCGAACATGACCAATAAGAAAATCTTCTTTCTAGGAAAGAAAGAAAAATAAAAAACTCATCAGTGTGGCAGGAATTTACACTCGTAAAACTTGGTGATGGTACTGAGAAGGTTCAATTCATGAACTTGCTCATTTGATAGCTCAAGAATACTCATTAGATATGTTTATGTACATGCTTGTTTGATAGTTTAAAAAAAATCACTAAATATGTTCACAAACATAGCTCATTAAGACTTGTTTGTTTAAAGCTAGATAAACACTAACCGAACATGAACTAAACATGAATACTCATTAATTTAAACGAACCAAATATGAACACAAACAATTAAGCTCGAATCAAACACCAACCGAACTTGAACAAGCTGATAAAAAACGAACTCAAACATGAACACTCACATACTCGGCTCGGTTTGTTTGCAACCCTAAATACAACAAGAAGGCAGACACATGATTGCAAATGCAGCAATGTAGCAAGTAGTGGGGAGAACCCATATAATGAGATTTGCATGAGATATCATGAGATGAGTCCTCTGTGAAAAAGCTGGCCTGGTTTGCATGATTAGCAAGCAATTGCAGATTTTATGATGATATGAAGGAGACCAAAGCAAAATGATTAAAGGTACATGTGAGAAAGATGTGTGATGAGGCTATGTGATTCAAGCAAAATGAAGAAAGCATCCAAGTGGAGCATACGAATGATGCAGATTATGAGATTCAATGAGGATGCTTTGTGATGGTAATGCTGCAAGAAGTGGGTAAGGATGTAAGGAGATGTCATTATGTGCGTACACAAATTGTGACAAGTATTTAGAATTATGAAGTGTTTTAATTTGGAGATGGCTGTGGATTGTGAGATTTGCAAGATTACCGAGATTAGCGATTATAATTACATACAGTTTTTGCATGCAGATTTCCACGAGTTTTCACACAAAATCCTTCTCAATATTTTTGTAAGAGATTTTGAATATGGACATGAAGGTTAGCGATAGTGAGAATGGTGTGCATGAAATTGTAAAATTGCAAAACTATAAGCAAGGGCTCGGGAATTGAGTAGTGGATGTGTGACGTTGTGAGCTACCTCAATTGTTGCAGAGACTAAGAAACTAGGGAACAACGGCAAACCCAAAAAACACTTTGCTCATAAACTTAAAGAATCTTGGATCCTTGCAGGATCTTTGCTTTGATACTAGCTGATACAGGTGGAGCTCAATATAAAAACAATATTCTCCACTCCGGAGATGAGAGCCATAGGAGATTAGTGTTTGCTACACATGGAGAGGGAGATTGAGGTAGAAGAAAGTTGGCAAGTTCGCAACTAGTTATGAAAGGGGAAGAGGGAAAAGAGTATTGGCTTAGGCAGCCACAAGAGGAAGGAAAAATGACCAAGCCCTAGGTCAGCCAAAGAAATGAGGAGTGGAAAGACAATAGAAAAAGGTAAAATGATTTGTTCAACCCAATCATGCTATCTATTACTCCCGAATTTTCCCTTGTATATATACGAGGAAGTTCATGAAACTTATTACATGGAAATATTTTTTTTTTCTTTTTTTTATTATTTTTATTATTTTTTATTTTTTTTATTTTTATTTTTTTATGGAAATATAAACTAAATGAAAACATCAAGTTTAACCAAAAAGCTAAATATAATCCAGTTAAGGCCTTTCTCCATAAAAGGGAGAAAGAATTACAAACATATAAAACGCTGAAAAAGACAATAGAACAAAATGAATCAGCCTTCAAATAACACAAACAAAATTATTTTATTCATACCTCATCTGCTCTTGGTCTAGCACTAGGATCTTTATGAAGGCAAGCATCAATGAAGGAGCAGAACTCTGGTGAAAATGAGTCCTTAGGAGGAGAAGGTGATGGGTCATACATAATCTGCAATGAGAATAATTGAAGGTTTCCAGAAACCAGTTGAATCAATATATTGAACATATGTAAAAAGCAATTAATATCCGAGTGATTTGTTAAAATCTATTAAAATTATGAGACCACAAGCAGTAAGATACATTTAAAGAAAATATAATACATCAGAATGGGCAAGTACCTCTAGAAGGCAAAGCAAGCTTATCTAAACATAAAATAGAATAATAAACTGTAGCATGCATAAAAATACCAGTAAAGATGACATATAAAGAAAAAACTGCTTCGGGAAATCTTATATCAAAAGAAGAATACATGAACGGCAAAAGAAGAAAATTCACTAGTATCATAACATATGGATAGTTTGAGGCTAAATACTTTCACCAAATCAATTGTTCAAAGAGAGAACTATTTTCTGTAAGGTTTAGCGCGTGTTCAGTATGCAGTAACAGAAGGTGATAAAAGCATTCAGAAGGGCTGCTGCCATAGCAGCGGGTTGAGAAGTCATAAAATAGATTTAATAGTGTATTTTTTAACGGCCATACATGGATGTGGATCACAGACAAACTACAACAAGAACACAAAAAGCAATATGGTGATAACACGTGGAGTTCAAGTTGAAAAACAAAGCAGATTCTTCATTAAAATTCCTTAAAGGTTGTCATCATCATGCTCCTATTCATACCAAATTTTATGAGGTAAACAATATATAGGTTTTTTAATCAATTGCTATCCACAACATCAGTTCAAAGGTAATTGATTTTCTTTGGAGCAATGCTCAATCCTTATATAGTGAATATAATGTGGCAAACGCTTATAATCATGCTATGGAGTTTCATAATCAGGCAACCTCCAGAAGAAACATTATTGTCTCCAAAATTCTAGCAAGAAAGGGCACTTTTAATAATTTGGCAAATCAATATCTTATATGTAATATTAGATTGCCTTACTTGTAACATCAAATTGACAGCTCCTTCAGTTGCTGAATATGGAAATTTGCCAGTGGCACATTCAAACATGGCTACACCAAAGCTCCAGATATCAGCAGAATATGAATAACTCTCATTTTGGATTCTCTCTGGCGACATGTATGTAACAGTTCCGACAAAAGTTTCACACTGAAATATGCAACTAGTAAGGCAAGAAACAGAAATTCATTCCATCTTCTGGTGAGAAGATTTTTATTTAATGAACAAGCTGCATTTATGTAACGCACTGCTATATAGAAAAAAGTTAAAATCTTCATGGTAACTGAAATTCAGATAAATAAAAAACAAACCATAGCTACTGAGTTGTTTAAAGCTGCACTTATGCCAAAATCAGAAATCTTTGTCTCGCCTTTGAGATTTATGAGCAAGTTTGCTGGCTTTATATCTCTGTGAACTAAACGTCTTTCTCCATGTAAATATCCCAGTGCCTTCATATGTTACAATTACTCGGTTCAAAAGAAAAAAGAGCGTATGTCAAAATATTAGATAACATGCTAGTAAGATATCCTTACAAGCAATAATTTATGAACCATGTGCGAAAGAACTGGTTCAGGTACAGACTTTTTTAACAACAGAACATCTGCAAGTGAACCTCCATCCACATATTCTAGTGCGATGCTTATCTGCCCAGACTCAGGGGTATAAAATGCCCCATGAAATTCAACAAGTCCTTGAAAGCAAGCTGCCTCACATAGTGCTTTTACCTCATTTAGAAGCTGTTGCCTTTTCTCCTTTGAAGACAGAAGGAGAAGAAAAATATCAGAAAAAAAATATGTATTTCTACTTCTAATAAATGAATTTTCAACAACGCTTGTTTCTTCTTAAGATATCCGTTGGGCATTTATAAAGATGATTTTAGTAAATATTCTTACCTATGTCACAAATATATGGGGGAAATACAGTGGCAGTAGGGTCGGGGTGGCCTTGTGAGTTGTTTATGTTATTGGCTTTATGACTCCATTGCCATCTGATACACGTTCTCAACATGCTTACTAAAATGTAAATTGAGTGCCCTTCTTAGGTTAGCCAACTGTTTATAAAATTGAATTAATCTGTTTCAATTTTTCCTCAACCATTTTAAGGCTTCAACATTGATTTACATGCAAGCTAATACATGAGCGTTGACATTGAATGATTTAGAATGCCTTATAGAAAATACTCAAAATAGGACAACCTACAATAGGTACAGCAATACCCAACAAATGTAATAGATTCCCTTACTATTAAATAAACCAAGAGAAATTCGATCATAAGTTCCAATCTAAATCTTGGTCCCATAAATTTTCCTTCACGATTTATATTTAGCATCAAGAGGGAGATGTAAGATGTCTTGGGGTCTAAAATTTTCGAATGCAGCTAAAATAATGTTATGAATTAAATTTAAGGATTAAAAAAATTGAAGTTTACATAACACCAATTAAAATAAATACTTGATATCTTTTGAAGGAAATTAGAAATTACAAAAAAATCGCTTAAATGACAGTCTGACGATCAGTAAATTAAATATTTTGCAAGAAAAATGAGATCATAAGAAAACACACCTTGATCAAGATTCACACTGCAATAAAAAAATCATACTGTAATAGATTTAATCAAAATCAATCACATTTGAAAACCAATCCAAAAATGGAAAAAAAAAACAACAAAATAATTTCAGAAATAAGAGAAGAAAGATTTACAACAATGCAAGCAGATAAATTCTCAGGCTCACAATCAATATCTACTCTACACTCGACGAACTAGCATACAATGAAAACATACGTTTGCAAGGAAAGTAGAAATATCATTCATCTATAGTTTCTTTTACATGCCTCAGAAATACATTATTTACAACCATAAATTTCACCAAAGTAGGTATTTTCATGCAATTTCCCTGGATCCAAAAATGTCACAAGGAAACGCAAACATTCTCATGGGAAATGCCACAACTAAAGAATCACGCGGATAATCAAAAACAACATCGACAATAGAAGCATTGCATATATAGGCATGGGAGCATCAACAACATAAAGATCACATGGCGAAGCAAGTGGCATCGACTATAATATCGAGAGTGAGCTAAGATCGAACAAATAAGCATGGGAGTGTGAAACAAAGGATGATGTGTGTATACATCGAGATAGGTAAAGACCATGGACGTCTAGCAAGAAGGGAAGGAAATGTAATTTTACGCCAAGCCACTCCACTAGGAAAAAAATCAGCTCTGATGAACTTTTCAACTGAGAGTCGTTGTGTATATCTAGGCATTATTGTTGAATTTCCATTAAAGAAGTTCAGGAATCGTTAATCACATGTAAATATATTTCACGAAGATACGATCTCAAATAATAATTTCAAGAATAAGATTAGTGAAAAAATCTGAAATGTGTGCAAATTATATATTGGATGTAAATTCTTGATGAGAAGGAAAAAGAAAAGAATCCAATGCATTTATGATTGGCTCATGAATAATATTAAATCAAATGCATTGAAGGTTGGACAATTACCAAAATTTCTCATGATTTCTAATTTATAAGCATTTCTTCCGACACATCGTATTATCTTATATAGTAGAACTTTTTTTTTATCTGTAGTTAGGCTTTTTCGTATCTTATATAGTACAACCTTCTTAGTAGATTATCTCTTAAATGTTCCCATAGAAAAGCTTTTAAATTCCACATATATCATGTTTTCATCAATTGTAGACTTAAATAATCAAAATAAACATTCAATTTTGTACGACTATTTCATCAAAATTAGACAAATATCTTATATAATATAAGGTAAATAAGGAAAATGCACAAATACTAATATGCTTCATAATAGATTCTAATAAAGACATTATATTAATTCCTAGAGGACAGATATTAAGAAAATTTGAAAACAAACAAACAACAAAATAATATATCTCTATATGGCAGACAACAAAATAATATATCTCTATATGGCAGACAATCTATTTACAGAAAACTAACTCAAATAACTTAAATATTATTCATGATGAATTATAAAATTTTAGATTTGACAATATAAATAAAATATTATATTTCTATTTTTTTTCTAAGTTAATTGTCATTAACAAATTCTTTAAACATACAGAATTAGCGATAAATTCGATAGATACTTCAACAAAAGTTGTGTTATCGAGATGCTCAATTATATTATAAATTTTCAATTGGACCAAATTCAATCATGACCGACTCTTATATTGGCATAGTCTTGTTAAGCTTTAGAGGAGATTCTTATGATTTTTCTTTAGGAATATTTAAAACCTAATAGTCGTAATATGATAATTATAAAAATTCTTGATATACAATGCTCTGTATTAAAGCGCATTATATGTTTTTAGTGAATTTAGTAATGAAACATGATATTAAACAATTATCTAAAGGAAAATAATATTTAGCCGCAAGCCTTTCAATCTTACATAATGTGCAAACACAATATAATAATACTGTTTATAATTCTTAAGACTATAAGGCAGTTTGTTTCCATATTAATTCGATGAAAAATATTTACTTTAAGTTCATGTCTCATATTAACTCACAGATTTAAGAACAACACTTTGTTAATAATATTGAGCATGTCCTGCTAATTTCATTTTTGCAAGTTCAACTTTTGAAAATAATACATATTATAACTGTGGGCTCCAAAAATTCGGCCTCGGCCTCCGCACGCTTTTCTTATTCGGCGAGGGAGTTTTAACGAACTAAGTTCCGAGGTAAATTTTGGAAGGCAGATGGTTTGTAGATAAGATACTACCCAGAGATTTCGCCCTCATTTTGTGAGGACTTTATGATCTGAGTTCTGGTTTCCTATAGGCGCAAGCCCCTATAGTTAATTACCCCTCCCGATCATGAGAGAGAACTTTCGATTAAGGCTAGTCGTCGATCAGATACGTAGTAGATACGTGTTATCTGGCATATAGTAGCAGCAATGGATTTTGATTTTTGGAAATGTTTGAAAGTTTGAGAATTTGGAAACTGGATTTGGATTTGGGTATATTTGATATTTAAAATAGAAAATTGCACCATCTTGCACTTAAAGCGGATGGTGGGGGAATGGATGATAGACCCGATCAAGATCCCATGGTTCCGTCATCCCGGGCCATCGTGGTCCCTGGTCTACTTAGTCAGAGGAGGTAGTCTACCCAACCTGACAGAAGGATCCTTGTCGGCAGCCATGGGTTGCTTCGTCCAAGGGGACCTTGTAGACCGGGGTTGAATGTTTGTCTAAGGGGACAAATTTGAATCCACCTTAACTAACAGAGGGCTTTGTGCCCTATCGATCATATCCTATTGATTCATATCTCAAGGATTTAACGCCATTAAGGAGCGTATTGGCTCTGGCCATAACCGCTATCTGTGGTGCCATTTGGCGGCAAAACCACTCAGTTCAGAGGGCCCCGGGTCATAACCGTTTACCTGCAGTGCCATTTGGCGGCGAAACTGCCGGTTAGAGGACACGTACCACGTCCTTACTGGCAAGAGATTGTTTGAGAATGGATCCTAGTGATATTTTTGACTAGGCATTTGGCTCTTTGTGAGCTAGAGTTAATTTTAATTTGTCCGCCTCGGCAAACTGTTGCGGAGGACGGATGGATTTTGCTTTAAGTTTTTGATGGATTTATTTCAATTTTTAAATATTTTTGGGATTTTTGGAATTTTTGTGGAGTTTTTCTGGATTTTTGTGGGTTTTGGACTTTAAATTGATATTTGAGTAGAATTTTGGAATATTTGAAATGGACTTTTGGGAGACAATTGAAAGTATTTGGGAACCCCTCCGGTTGAGATCTGCATTCAACACGGCCATCATCGGGGTGTTTGGGGGTCATTTCTCTTTATGGATTAAACCTTGTCAACTCTGTCAGGCTGTCGACAGAGGATCGGGTTTCGTAGACTTTATGCCTTTATCAGTGAATCCATATTGTTGTAGGCCTTGAAGGCCTAATATGAATGTTTTAAAGCAAATATACCGGTCGTCACAACTTTACATTTGCTTAATGGTTCGAACCCTGTTGACTTCTATTGACCCGTATAGAATGATCGGTTTCGAACCTGAATTCACTTGTCAACCCGCGCAGCATCCCTAGACGTCACGTGTGTACCAATAACATGCTCGCCGGGGCCCATGCGGGTTTTATGATTATTTTTACCCCTTTTAGTGTACCTATGTGTATACAAACTATTGTGCACGTGCAGGGGTACTTTAAGATAATTGTAGTTGTGCATATAACTATCGTTTGGACGCACACAACTTTTCATTTAAGAGCTTATACACGCCTTCTATCCGCTAGTATAAGTGTTGCGGATCCGGTGGCGTGGCGTTGTAGTTGTGGATGCCTTCTGTCTGCTTGCATAAATGTTGCAGATCCGGTGGCGTGGCGTTGTAGGTTGTAAACGCCTTCTGTCTGCTTTCATAGATGTTGCAGATCCAGTGGCGTTGCTATTTGGATGTTATAAGGTATTTTCTCATCTTGACATTGACTCCCCTTTCTCAATCACCGGGGAGTTATTCTGGACTTTGAAATTTGTTGCTTCGAAGAGAACTCCTTTTAAGATCATTAGTATAGTTGACTTGTCATTTCTGATATTTATGGATACCATAACTGTTTTCCTCTCATGTATGGAACTACGAAGAGACTTTGGAACACCAGGAAGTTTGGTTCTAATTTGTTCAAACTTTCTTTCTGATTCTGCAAAGGAAGTGTACTTTTTGTACATCGAGTCACTCTTATACCCGACATACTTGGAGATTTGGGTCACCGCTGTCGTAGGCGATGTTTGTGCTTGTGTCCACAGTGGTTCGTTGTGCTTACGAAGTACCCACAGTTGTTATCCACAAGTGGTTTGTATTTGCTGGCGGAGGATCGTCGTATCAGCTACGAGCTCCTAGGAGTATTCGTAGGAGAACCCTTACTTTTGCATTGAAACCACCTTTCACCAATCTCAGGTGGTTCTTGATTGTACTCTTTTGTAGAGGATGGGTCTTTGATTGCTGGTCTCTAATATTGACATCTCAATCAACAGACATTGTAGGGATTGTCGTAGGAGATTGTGCATCGAGGTCTTGTAACGTATCTTGAGTCACTATTGACCATACAAATGTTATTGTAGTTTGAGCTCCCTTGCATAGGATTCAAGCCTTGTCCTTGTATGTGTTTGGATCCAAGTTCAATTTCATTCAGACTTGAGTTTCAAACTCAATATGAGTCTTTAATATTCGTTCAAGTCTTCTACTGCCATATAGAATTCACCTGGATTTGAATCTATTGTTTGTAAACCAAAACTTTATTTGGTGTCGTGCAGTTCATGTTCAAATGAAACAAGTTCTTGTTGTCCACATCTTATTCTAACTTTGAGTGTAGAGTGCAAGTTCAAATCTTTGGTTCAGGATCTTCAGAAGTTCTAGTCCAAATACAGTTTAGGCTTAAGAAGAGCCTCTCCCCTTCATTCGAGTCCCCTGCTATTCTTGCAAGTTCAAGTTCTTTATCATTTGCACATTTTTTATTGAATTCGAGTTTATTTAAGTCACTTAGATATTGTTCAAAGGTCCAAGTATAAGTCCTTCGTCGTTCTTGCATGTATTCGAGTGCAATCAAGTCCAAGTCTCAAACTGTTCTCTTGAGTTCAAATAAGATCCAAATGTAGCATTGCGTTCACTCGAAATTTCGGCAGCCTTCCGGCATCTCCCCTGTTTAGGGGAAAACTACAGAAAACTGGGCCTTTTCCACCACGCTAAGAAAAGCGTGTATGGTAGGTGCCCTCTTTCGAGGACACCGCGGCCGTGTAAATTTGATCCCCCACCACGCTAAGAAAAGCGTGTATGGGTATTTTTTTGTTTGTAAAAAAAAGTATTTTTTTATTTTTTTGAAAATATTTTGCAAGAAAAGAACAGTTATTTCCCTGCAAGCGGGTACTTATGGGTATCCCCGCTTCATCGTGCGCATTGCACCGGGATCCCTTCCCACCACGCTAAGAAAAGCGTGTAAAGGCGGGGTTTCCAAGGCGATACGATTTTCGAAGAAGGAATTAGGTGATTACCCGCTTCGTCGCAAGCGTCGGGACGCACTCCCTCCCACCACGCTAAGAAAAGCGTGTATAGGTGGCCGTTTTGTCCCGACAAATGCGTTGAAACGAGTTCTCGGAGTTTTAGGGTTTAGGAGTTATACCTTAACTTTCGTCGGTGTCGGCACGAAGATCGAGGTAAGAGAGAAGCATTATTATTTTTTCTTAACTCATTATTTATTATTATTATATTATTATTTAAATTATTATTATTATTAGCTAATTGAAATTAATTAAAATCTATGTTGCACCGATACACCTATTTATGAAGGCGTGCTGTATCCGATACACCGATACACGGATACGCCTCCGATACTCCACCGATACGTGTCGGATACGCCAAAGCCGTATCCAATTAAAATACTATTTAATTTCAAAAGGACACGCGTATCCGATACGCGTGTCCGTTGAAAAACAAAAAGAATTAAAAAAAAAAGACGTGACGTATTTACTTCCGCGGTTGCGAGCAAGATTCTCTCATTTTCGAGATGGATTTGAGTCTCTTGATGATATGAAAATATTAAAATTTACTAATCTTTCACTTGAATAGCCTGAATTAGAAGCTATGATATTTATTGAAGATGATATAGAAGTTCAAAGACAAACCAATGAAGAAGATAATTATATAATTCCCTCTATTGAATAGTTGAAACTTCAAGTGCTATATAATTTATGTTTATGCTTTTGTTGTTGTACTAGACATTTAATGCTTGCTTATATTTTGATATTATAAGCTACAAGGCTACAAATGATGTTGTTGTCTTTTTTTTGTAATTTCAAATATTATGCTTTGTTTGATTTCTTAATTTTTATGTATGATTTATAAATTATAATGCCGTGTCCGCGCCGTACCCGTATCCTGTATTTTTAAGAATTGACGTGTCCCGTATCCGTATCGTGTCGTATCCGTGTCGCCGTATCCGTATCGGTGCAACATAGATTAAAATTTAATCTTAATTAATTAAAATTAATATGCAATTAATTAATTGATAATTATAATTAATATTAATTAAACACAATTAATCTTAATTAATCATGATTAATTAAATACTAATTATAATTAGCATAATTAATTGTAATTAAAATTTAATTAATTATTATTAACTTATAACTAATATTAGTTAGTTAATTAATAATAATAATAATAATAATAATAAAACAAAATTAAATAAAATCCCTCCCCCTTTTCTCATCTTCTCTGACTTGGGAGATTTACGGGATTTGGCCAAAGAAGTGTGTGAAAGGTAGAGAGTTACCTTCACAGCCGAGCTCCTGTTGTTGCTGCCGATCCAAATGTCGTAACTTTCGATCCAAGAGGAAGGGAAAGTCGGTCTAGGAGCAAAGTCGGACAGCGACTGAGGAGTCGGGTAGAGGGGGATAGGGCACGCCTGGAGATCGGGTGGCTTTGGTCAGACAGGGAGGAGAGGAGCTCGGCTACAGGCGATGGTTTGGAGAGGAGGTCGGACAGCAGCAGAGGTAAGAAGCTCTTCCCTCTCTCTCTCTCTCTCTCTCTCTCTCTCTCTCTCTCTCTCTCTCTCTCTCTCTCTCTCTCTCTCTCTCTCACGGGGTTTGGCCGAACAGAGCAAAGGGAAGATGTTGGGAGTAGTGGGAGAGCTCTCGGTTGTGTGTGGAGTCGAGCGTGGAAAGAGGCGAACGAGAGAAGAGTTCGTGTAGAGTTGGAGAGCAGAAGCAGCGAAGAAAGGCTTCGTTTGGGTCGGTATTTAACGACCTCAGAAATCAGCGATCGATGAAGCGTACGCGGGATTTGGGCAGGAATCGCAGAGAAACGACGTGAATCGGCACTGCCAGCGTGATTCCAGCAGGATTCCGGGGATTTCAGCCGGGATTTCGGGCAGATATCATGGATCCGCCGGGTATGAGGTATGCGTGATTTCTAGAAATGAGTTCTTCTCCCTTTGGTTCTTTTGGGCATTACATGAGGGTCAACAATAACATCAAAGGAATCTTTCAAATTATTGATCCAATTTAAAATTTGTGTAAGATTATACCTTCCATCAACTATAAGAATATAATTTTGAATTTTATGATAGTCATGCCGCAGTTATTTAGAACCATAACTTAATATCATGCTATTATTTTGTTGATTGACCCAATTGTTATGTTCTACTTCTAGTTAATTTAAACAAGCAACTTTAAGCTCTATTACGAAATCTGATCTAGGACATCATAAAGTCTATAATTTCCTAATATAAATGAGTAAATCTAGAACAAAGATGTACAAAATCATGCACATAAAGTTAAACCTACAATCAAAAAAAAATTTAGAACAATATAAAGCACATGACAATTAAAAAAATACCAATACAATAAAAAATCAAGATTGTATGAAGTTTTACCAAATTCAATCACAAGGCATAAAAATAACTAAAACATAAAAAGAAAGAGATCACGAAAAAAGTCGCCAAATTATTAGTCTTAGGCCTCATGCTAGTTTAGTACTACGAGATGGCCTCCCTGTAATTTAATAATCACTAGCACCACACTAGAAATATCCACATAAACCAGCACTCAAGCACAAAGAAAAAATAAAGAACTAAAAGAAACTATTATTGAAATCTAAGTTTACATACCTCAGCGAATACTGTTTATATAATCTAAAATTATTAGTTACTAAAATTTCATGAATGTCAGACTTCTTACAAATTTCTTCTAGCAATTTGTCTCCATTTTCCCTATGCATAAATTTCGATCTTCACCTTCTAGACAATCTATATTTTTGCAATGAGAATGCTGAAAAGAGGGATAGGTAACAAAAGACAAACCTTCATTTCATACTGCTGCTTCCTTGTACCATTTCATACAAGTGTTTCCTTGAGCCATTTCATACTAATGCTTCCTAGTAAGTGAAGCCTATTTTGTTAGATGTTCTATTTCGTCAGGATATATTCTATTATTGTTACCATTAGTCTCCTCTTTTTTTCTGTCAATCATCTAACACTAATTTCATCTACTAGCTTTACTAGAGTATCCTATTAGTTTTATTGTTGTATTAAACATGACCACATCATACAAGTCAAATTTTTATTATTTTATCTTTAATAGAAGCTCCTCTCAATATCCCTATAAAATAATCATTTTTTATTTATTGCTTCTACATTTATCATACATCCATCTTAATATTATCATTTCTATCACTCTCAACTTGAACATCAATTACTTCTTTATCACTCAACACTTGAATCCAAGCAGCACAACAGGTTTACTTGCAATTTTATAAAACTTAACATTTAAGTCTACAGCATGTTTTCTCGTCGTATAGTACTCTTAAGGAAATTTTCCCTTAGTACTCTTAAGGAAATTTTCCCTTAAGTCACTTAGAGCAACAATAGAAGTCAAATCCTCATTGTTTTATAATAGTAGATAGATACATAAACTTATCACACCTTGTTATCACTTTATCCTTGAGTAATATTATTTGATAGTTACCAAATAAAATCCTGCCATATCATATACTCAATTTTTATTCTATCAATCTAAACACTTTTACCTTTAAAACAAATTCATCCTTGTTCTAGTTTTTCACTTATTTCAATAGGGCCTCACTCATTAAAATAATGCTCATACACGAAGGTACCTCATTTTGAATACCACTATAAGCACTTCTATAACTGATATTAAAAAAATATGGATTGAAAATTGACACTACTTGTAAAATCTAATAATGAAAAATACTTTATTAAACTAAAATGTTGGTAGTAAACAATAAAAAAGAAAACTAGATATGCGGATAAACCAAGCCATTACAGACTGGTCCATAAAATGGGCACATTAGCTTAGTTTAACAAGCTCAACAGCTAGATCGTTTGTTGAATAAGATCAAGCTCAAGCAGCATATGGACTGGATTGACAGCTAAAGATCATGCCTTCAAATAATATACTCTTACCACATAGGAGGAAAAAATACCAATCTGTGCTAAAGTACAGCTAATAATGCAAGAAGCTCTTCAAATGCAATAAACGACCAGAAAAAGGTTGTTTAAAACTAATTCTAGTAATCAATTGAAATCATAAAAGCATATTACCTTGCAATGATGTTTCATTGCAATTATTTGCTCCACATGTATTGTATTTCAAATTATTTATAGAGAAAATATAAATAATTAATATTTTTAAAGAACAGATAAATCAGAAAATTCATTCACCTACATGGAAATATACTCCTATCAACATCAGCTCTCGATATTTAGTTGTACTAGATGACAAATGCCTTTATTTATAAAGAAACATCTCCTTACGCTTCCAAATGAAGTGGGTGGGATGAACCTGGCAGGCATGGAGATGCTTCAATGTGAATATGACCTGGCTGGTTTCAAATGCTTGAGCACATTTGGGAGTTCAACATCAAGAATGATGTTATTTCTCTCTCTCACTGTTCAAATGGCTCGCCAATAACATGTATATGCCATTTCTTATTCATTTGAAGCAATGGATGCTTATAAATGGGAGCAAACTTTTTCAACTCTTCTAAGTTTGATTTTCATTTTATTTTACAAGATTAAAGAAACAAAACGTGTCCCTGACAAACTTTTATCACTAGTTTTAGAAACTATTCATAGCTCAGTAGCCTAAAAATAAATTGCAATATCACAAAAAGGAACAACGAGGTTCACCTTTTCAAAGACGTTAATCCTCTTCAAGGCTAAAATTCTGTGAATTTTTATATGAATGGCCTTGTAAACAACACTACTTGAACCGCATCCGATGGCTCCAAACACATGCATCTCACGGGAGGAACATCGATATGCTTGTTCACTGTTGTCTATGTCATCTAAAATCCCACTTGTTCGCTTCTCCAAGCCGTGTTCTGAGAAGCTGTAAACTCCATAAGACTTGCTCAATAAATCAACAGCTCCTTCATTTGATACCTTCATTAAAAAAATAATTAGGGGTTTTTTTTTTTTTTTGTATGAAACTATGAATTAGAGGAATTCTTTCCAATATAAATATGTGCATGTTTCATAAAGCATAATAAAACAAAAGGTCATATTAAGAGCCACGTGTCATTGTGATATTTGGAAAACATGTTGTGTTAGCATTGTAAATGGTAAAACAACATTTTCCTTAAAAAAGGCATTTTTTTATGCAACACAAAACTCTTAATTTTTTACAAAAATAATATCCTTGTGCCCTATTTTTCAAAATTTCACCCAAACATTGAAATTCACAAAGAAAATCCAACACTTCTTTTTTTCATTTTTGACACAATCCCATTGGTTTAATTGTGAGACATGCAAATACATGGGCTCGATAGTGCAAAAAAAAAAACTTGGTTGTTACTTGTTAGTTTTGTAAAAAAGGATGATTTTGATGTTATGCACGTATCCCTTAAAAAATAATCGATAACAACACTGAGTCATAGAAAATGGATACATCTCTCTAACACCGAAAAGGAGGGATACAAGTAAAATGGTTGTGAATGGGAAGAAAATAAATATTTCATTTGTTTTAAAGATCAAGATCCATTTCATATTTTCATTAGGTGCATGTACAGGATGGGCACAAGGTCAATCATAAATATCAAATCAATATTGGATTTTGATAAATTCATCATGGCTGCCCCACTGAAATTGGTGCCTAAGACCTTTAAGTTAGAAACTAAGGGGTATGCTGCTTGAGCTAAAACTTTTTAGTACACACTTTAATTTATATTATCTATCCGAAACCTTTAGTAAATGAATAAACATTGAGATCTTTCTTTAAAAAAAAAAAGTTACCACTAAAAAGAATTGGGGTTCTTGGCGCATCACTTTTGATGAGCTCAACATGGCATGCAAATAATTTTTTTCAATGAACAAGTGAAGTATCGATAAAAATATTCACATAAAAATGATGAACATATTGCAGATAAAATAATATAAATCACAAAAATTTTATGATAACAAACTAAATTTGACCAGAATTTAAGAAGTCTGACAAAAATCACTTGGTTATGAAGGGTTAAACCAAACTTAACCAACAAACTATGATGTCCGTTAACAGGCCATTTTGGCCTCTAATCCACCTAGAGTTAAATCCATATACTAAAATCAAAATATTAAAAGCCAATTGATCGAATTAAGAGGAGATAGTAATGTTGACTTAAGGACAAAATGAAAAAAACCTATTTGCACCACATCTACAAGTACAAGCGCATACGACCTCTCTCTCTCTCTCTCTGTTGCACAAGAAACCTCAAACCTTTGGCTCTCACAAGCTCTCACTCCTTGCCCCAAACCGTTGCTGGCTCGAATCCACTGTACAACACTGCCACGCCTCCACTTTAGACTAATACCATTGCCCTTTATTTCTCTTTGTTTATCTCCTTCTCTTTACTTTTCTATATCTATCCCTCTCTTCTCTATATATCTCCCTCAATCTCTCTTTCTCTCTCTAACTATCCCCTCTCTTTCGCTTTACATCTCCCTCTCTCCCTTTCTCCCTTTCTTTCCCTCATTCTCTATCCCCTTTCTCTTGCTATAGAGAGAACAAAACCCAAAAAACCAAAGCAACATAGAAAAAAACCAAAATAAAAAAAACAAGGAAAAAAGTGAAGAAAAGAAAAAAAATAAAGAAAAGAGAAAAAACAATGTGACAAGCAGAACCCATGTGCATTTTTCTTAGTACGGTGAGGGCAACTCATAGGCAACATTCGTAAGGAGACTAGTTTATGTGCACATCTTTCTTGACGCGGTAAGAAAAGTATATAAAGACCCATCAACCTTTCTTGGTGTAGTGAGATAGAAAACCCTCCACTGCGGTGTCTTGTGACACCGACTATACCCACCTTTCTTGATGTGTTAAGAATGCCTAACACTTCGACAACACCCCATATGTGAGAAAGACGTCAGCAGACTGTTGAAATTTATAGTTAACTTGACTTGTACAAAATTTAATAAGGGCAAAATAAAAGAAGATGCTGGTTTGTACAAGCTACAGGAATAATAAAATGATAAAATGAATAAATGCAAATTGCAAAAAATAGTTAAAAAATGAAAATTATATAGCAAATGCTATTGATTCTGCAACATATGCATGCTGGTTTGTACAAGCTACATGACTAATAAAATGATAAAATGAAACATTACGTGTATTTTAGTGATAAAATCTCATAACTAGATAAACACTCACACATGCGGATAGAATACGGGCAATAATGAACTTAAAAAAGTAATGAGCACAATCCAACAATTGCACATTCACTTGAACTGTCACGTCAGACACTTACACATCTCAAACAGGTGTATTCATGTGAATGGTCTTCAAATAAGACAATTTGGTCAAACAGATTACACACTATAGACAGACGAATGATCTAAATGACACACATTAATTGATAAAAATGAAGCTCATACACAGTCCCATGAAAATGCAGTATGCTCCATAAACAAATAGTGCATCCAATGAGAGAAAATTTTCTAAATGAAACAAAATGGTGAACCAAATCTCTCTCATTAAAAGTGACAACAACAACAACATCAAGCCTTTATCCCACTATGTGGGAGCGACTACATTAATCCTTTTTTCCTCCATTGTGTCTTGTTAAGAGTTAAATTATCATTTAAATCTAATAAAGAAATGTCATTTCTAATATTTTCTAACCAAATCTTTTTAGGTCCACATCTACCTTTCTTAAAAAAAGTCAAATCTAATACATAAATTTTCCTAACCAGTAAAAGTGAAAAAGAGATAAGTATATAAAGAATTTTATTATCTTTCCAATGAAGCTAAGATCATAAAACTCTAAGAAATAAAAAGTTATACTAAAAAAGCAAGAATGTGTCAATTGATAGGATGAAATTATCCTTTTTTAATAAATAAAAGAATAATGTTCTCAACATTTGAACAGACGACGTCCAATTTTATCTCAAATAGGCTTATTCACATCAACTCAATGATCTAAATGCAACAGTGCAATCTGTTCCATGAAGTAAAATCCTGATTAAAAATTTTTACACATACTATCTTTTTAAATCATAAAAGAATAATCCCCTTAATGCATGATCCAATGACATTCGATCTTGCCTCGGTTAGTATTGTTCAAATCGTCTTGATAATCTAAATGTAAAAGTGCAATCTATTTTGTGAAGCAAGATCTTAATAAAATCCTTACATGTATGAAATTTGTATGATGAAAGTTTTTCACATGCAATTCTACATAAGACTTATCAATTTGATATTTTTTATGTCAAAAGCCAAAAAAGGAACAACCTAATCCTTCATCGAACCCTAAATTGTGGTTATCATAATTGAATCCTTCAATTTTGGATATGTTTAAAACCACATGAAATTACACACAAAACCTTTCATTATCAAATATAAAACAACATTGATTCTGATTCAAGAGTTGTGGAATATTTACTCTCATCTTTGAAATCAGTTACGTTGAAGTTCGCGGTCAAAAAGCCTAAACTAACAAACCTTAATTCATATAACTTACCTACCGGTTGTAACCAAACATACTTCCAAATTCATTCCAGGGAAAATTCATATTTAGGGTTTCCTATACACCGGAAGGTATTATTTGTTCTAAACTAAAAAAGAGTTACGCTATCATCAAGTTTAGATCACTAGCATCCGGATTGGAACAAGTTTCAAGAAGCTCCCATTCCAATCTTGGACCAGTAATGCAATACAATCTGAAACTATGAAGCATGTAAATGATATACAATATAAGGACAATACATTATAGGGCTATAAAGAGTCTAGAAAAAATAGGATGCATAGCACAGAGATATATTATCAACAATTGCGTATGGAGGAAAGGCATAAACACAATACAATACATAAATTACCATCTATTTATAATAGTGTAAATATGCATAATCAAGTAAAAATATCATGTGTATATATATTAAGAAGATAATTAGATAGCAAATTGATGGTAAAAGTTTGCAAGAATATATAAAGCCTAATAAATGGTAAATTCTTCCAAATCTCGTTTCATTATTTGAAACTTATTACTAATTTCGTTTTAAACTTATCAGTCAACACGCATGTCAAATATCAAATGTCTCTTTTTTGCATATTCAACTTGGCATGCCACATGGTGTATCCTTCTCGAATATTATGGATAATTAAAGCATAAAAAAATTATCCCGTCAGAAGATTCCCTACTATATGCATTTCAAAGTATTAAGTGAACTTAGTCTTCCTTGGAAACATGAATTCGAAAAACTTAGTAGCAAGAGGTTTTGCACGAAAAATGTTTAATAAGGCATTCCATTCTGCAACAACATCTTCATATTTGTCCTTTTTAAATAATATCTCAAATTTTATTAAATTCTTACCATGTATGAGTCATAAGGATCCATAGACAATCCCATGGAAGGTCCAATCTCCGCAGCAAATAAAGGCTGTAGTTTTTTCTTTAGTTCCTCTAACCCAGCCATCAGGAATTCTTGCAGACGAACTCCCAAAATCAAAGATAAAATCAAAATCAATTGACCTTTCAGGAAAAACTACAATTGAATTCTGCAATCGAAGAGAGATAATTCAAAATTAGATATGAGGATGAATAATTATTTATAAATCATATTATTGATCAAAAAAATATTAAATTTAAAAAAATAAATATATTAAGACATATAATTACTATAAGGAAGCTAAAGATTTAAATGATGATAATAACTAAAGCAAATGATGCAACTTTTAATGATTTTTTCTAATAAGCTATGTAATAAAAAAGAATTGGAGACATAAAATAGCTAAGGAAGAGAAATGAGACGTTGTCATCGAGAGAATTTAAAGGGTGTATAATAATATAAATTTAAAGAAGACGACAAAGAAAAATAAAAATGTTATTTTAAAAAGTTATTAACATGATTATCTGTGAATCAATGCACTCAATAATTAGCTCAAACTCTATTCAATTAATACTCCTTTAAATTAGTAATCAAACAAATTTGAACATTTTTTTATAAGTTTGGAGGTTTAATGAAAAAAGCTTAAACACGATTCAAATTGTTTATTTAAATTCATGTAGAACTTATTTGTTTTTAAACAAATAACTTATTAAATGCTTGGAATTATACGATGATAGCTCGCCTAAAATTCAATTAATTTTTTAATACAATTTTTTAATTACTTTTGTAAAAGTTATATGGATATTTACTATGCTATGTTACTTACTACTACTCTTATTTTCATTTTATGCATATTATTCTACGCTTCCTTCACTTTCAATCTCCATACTCCGATTTCCCAAAGTAATGAGAGTTGTGTCTACATGAGTGCTTTGTTAGGATTATGTTGAGAATCTGAGTATTTGGTGGAAAACATATTTCTCCTCAACCCGCCCACAGTCAACATGCCTGTGAGCATAGTCTATAAGTATTATGTCTTATACCTCAAAACATCTTCTCCAGCGAAGTGCAACTCATCTTCTTCTTCAGAGCCTATTCATGGTAAATATGTTGTCTTAACCCATAATGCATCTTCTCCATCACGACATCAGCCCATCACAAACCCTAGTGTCTTCTTTAAGACTACTATTTAGGCATCACATTACCCTCGGGACTTTAATATGGATTTCAATCCTCAGTTCTTTTTAGTACCATTATCTAGTTGTAAGTGGTGCTTCCTTAGTGTCAAATAGTTTGATACTAATTCAAAATTTATTGAACTAGTTATTCATTTAGGCCTATAAAATCATTTGTTAATATGATAACCAAATGGAATTCATTTAATACTTATTCATTCATAAGCTTGTTTATTAACTCATTTAAGTGCTAAGCCAATTAGTTTAGGTGAGCCAAGTACAAGTCAAGTTCAATCATCAATAATTCTAAGCAAGCCAAATATGAAAACATATGTGAAAGCTCGACTTGAGCTCATGCTAAACTTGAAAAACATATAGTATGATCAAGAAATGTATGACCCATAATATGTGCGACTCTTATTAAATAAGAAAACTAAAGAAAATTTTATTTTGAAGACCAAAATAAATAGATTTATAAAGTATGGTAAGTTAGTTTGTAAAAGATTCATAAAAGTTTTAGGCCTAAACAATATATTGCTTACTTAACAATTATATTTGGTCAAAATTTTGAATCCAATTGAATCTTTAAGAAGAAAAAAACTATTTTGGAAAAAAGTAATTTGATGTCAAGATTTAAGAACAAAAAAATTAAGATCTTCATAATTATAGGGAAAAAATTGAGACATAGCTAAGTTATGGGGAGGACAATAAAACAAAGGCTAAGAAAAATCAGAGTAATGTCAAAATGTAAATTTGATTTTATGCTAGTAATATCTAGTTTGATGTGATTTTAATGCAAGTTCACAGAAAGTATATATAAATTAAAGGAAATTTATAATCTTGAAAAACATATGACTACAATTCCAAGGATTGATTTGGTATGTATTAAAAGAAAATTTGTTTTTCAAAGGTAAGTTCAAGTTATTAATGACATGCATGATGGAGATCATTTGTTATATTTATGCATTCTCCCGACAACGGTTAAAGACACTTCTTTAAAAGCTGCTAAATGCTGAAAACAGGTCCTTTAGGCCTGCACCATCTACTCCCTAGAAAGGAAACTAAAGATCAACTACAAATATACTTTTCAACATAGCATTTATCGACATGTTCATAGGTCCTTCTCTCTTCTCAATACCAAATTCTCACATCCACCATAAAATCCCCTCCCAATGTATCACTTCTTCGGTCCTTGGACAATATTCATCTAGAATATAACTTGCTCCCATATAAAAGATACAGAGACAATAACATAACATGGTCTACTACAGCAGTTTTTTCTCAATAACAGCAGATTGAAGCATTCAACTATATCTAATATGTTCATTTCAAGAACGTAATCTCTGAAACAGCATTTTAATGTCACTGACTGCCAAAAAAAAAAAAAAGATATGATGCCAAAAAGTGAGCCATAGCTATTTCTTTCTAAGCATCAGAAACCAATGCATTACACTTTGTTTTCAACATGATACTATTTTGCATAAAAGACATTTTAAGAAACAGTGATCTATCTACCATTAACTCTCATACTTAGACCAGCTAAAAGACTAAAAATTCAGCAATTGTGAAAAATAGTAAAGCAAACAAAATTTAAAATAATTTCCTCCAAAAATAAAGGTATTTGTATCCATATTCCTACAGAAACCTCTTCTTCAATCTTTTTTAAATAAAGAAAAGCCAGTCAACAACAACAACATCAAGCCTTTATCCCACTACGTGGGGTCGGCATATCACAATAAAAATTCCTCCTATCAAACATCCTTAAGCTCAAACCCCAAATGTCATCACTAAACATATCATATCCAAGCAAGAAGCCTTCTTTCAAATTAAAGGCTCCAAGTAAAAACCTTTCTCGATTTCACTGCAATATTCATCGTAGTCAGTTACAAAAAAACATGAGTTAAACTTTGGAGAAAATAGTCCCACCCTATCCTTGCCAATTTCCAATCCACTCCCAACAAGATCCAGCGAACCCCGGCAAGAAAACCGAAATTCATGAAAGAAAACATTACCATCGAAAAAAGGGCACATGAATAAACGAACCACTCACTAGAAATTATACTTAGAACGAAAAATCAACAAGCCCACACGAAAAGTCGGATCAGAGCAAATTAAGGACTTCTTCGAATGGTTTTCGAGGTTAGCAGAGAACAATTTCTAGCAGATCAGCGGAATACAAAAGAAACTGAGCTTTGAGAATACGAGTAGAGATAGAGCGATTAGACCGGGCCATCCTGGGAAGACTCCTCCCCGGGCAAGTCAAATCTCAGACTGCCACAATTCGACTGTCAGAAAGGCAAGAGAGATCTCAGTTGTAGCTGAGCTTCTCAGAGTCTTGAAGGGTAGTAGAGGGCTCATTAATTTGCAGGTGTACGGTTACCAATATAGGCCTATGTATCTGTTTTAACTTGTTATGTTATTTCTTGGATAACGAAAAAATCAAGGTTCTGAAAATCAGACGTGACAACGAATTGGAAGAATAAGAGGTTCACGGTTTCATGATTCAATCAGGATTAAATTGGGATCGAATGGGATGATATAATAAATACTAGTTTTATTAAATATTAAATAATTAAAGTAAATATGCCCTCACCTCTCATTTATAAGATCTATCTAATCCATGGAATTTCTCGTTATGAAGATATAGCTTAAAATATGATAGATAAATCAAATAATAATTGTTCAATGATAATTCTTGCACTAAATAATATTACATAATAATAGATTATATAAACTAATAATGGGTACAAAGAAAATTACTATTGTGAAATTCTTCTTCTTGCTAGCACCCTAGGTCAACAAGGACTTCCTAATCTAATAAGCTCAAAGCTACTTTTATTAGAAATTTAATAATACATTGACAACGACTTCCTAAACTAATAACCAAATCTATATTTATTCTTACCTAATATGTTAGAATATAAGTTTGAGGAAATATATCATTGTTTCTTGAGATTTAAAAAAGCAAATAACTAAATCATCCTAAGTCCTACCTGTTGTTGGAGAAAAATAATGCAATAACAAAATGAAAATTCTTAAAATGGATCAAAAAATGAAGAATATCAAGCTGGAATCATCCTAAGAATCAACAAGCAAGAACCTGATTCACTATAAAAAAAAAACTAAAAAATTAGGGTTCCACAAAACTTTTGCAAACAACCATACAAAAAATGGATTGCACAATAAAATATAGTGAACATTTCACAAATAGTTTTGAAACTCAAAAGCTCAAGTTAATATATTAAGAAATTTAAATATTTTTGGGAAGAAATCTTACATTCCCGTAAGGAGACCAACGTTGTAGACAAGAATAGAGGGGTGCGACACCAAAGACGATGAGTGCCTTCTGTGGTAAGAAGCCTTCGTCGGAGACGAAGAGCTAGCGGTCAAGCTTCGAGTTCGGGAATGAGACGGGGGCAGGGACGGGCACGAGACTGGTAGGGAAGTCGAAGGGGTTGTTCATTACCAAAGTTTAATCCTGTTGTCCATGAGTTTAAGGTTTCGTTTGGGACTGCTTTCTTACTGCTTTCTAAATAACATGTATATCATATCATTAATATTTAAAGATGATAATTAACATCGTATCATTACTACAATTAATAACATGTACACAAACATTTGTTATGTTAATGATAAAATGTTTATTTTTCAAAAATTAAGTAATTGTCTTTTGAATTAGAACTATATCAACTGAAATAATCATAAAACAACGCATCTAATTTTGAAAATTCTTTTGAAGTATCTCTATAACACAAACAAAACATGTGGACATAGCATTGAACCTTAATCACGTATAAACATAAATAATTACAAAAAAAAACATGCAGAGAAGGAATGGCATTTGATTCAGGGTAACTCTGTATGAAATAGATGGAGACAAAGCAGAACTCTGTATGATTTCTGTATGTTGTGTATATACCTTTTTTAAAACAAAGTCACAACATTTATCATTGAAGCTTGGATTATGTCAAGGGTGATGTGATCATATCCCAAAGAGTTGGAGGTTCTTTGCCTTCTAGACCAAGTTAATGATGATACAAATGCCAACCCAAGTCCTAAAACTTGAAACCTATGTTTTCACTAATTTTTATCCTTGATTTCCATCAAGATTTTCATAAACAAAATTTCATTGATGCAATAAGTCTCAAGATTACAGCCACATTTTTTTACTCATAACCATCAAAGCTGGCAAGTACAATTTTCCTTCAACCCTAAAATTAAATTAAGGTTTCATTAAATTGTTAGATCTCAAGTACAGCCAAACAGAAATAATAGGTCAAACTAACCAACATAGACCATTAACAGCAGTACTTAAGTAAACTTCAATTGTAAATAATCAAACTCTGCGTATGTTTTTTTGTGTCCAATTACTTACCATAACAATGGTCGCAATCCGAAATAGAATTTAACACATTAAAAAAAAAAAAAAAAACACAAGGTAAAACCATTGGAAAGAAGATCAAGCAAGCATTGCCTAAAAATAAAACCCGCATTAAACAGTTAAAGAGCTTTAAAACAGTGAGTATTAGAAATTTCAACAAGGTATATAGCCCATTAAGAACAATAAAGCGGAAAATAGTTTCAGGAATGAATAGAGGAGGATAATTAAAGCCAACACAAATTAATTGATATAATTGTAATGTTGATTAAGATGATTACTGAAGTAAATAGTTCAATTTGAAATAAGAGTAGGAATACACAATTTGAGTATGTGCACTCAAAGCTAAAAGCATATAGCAAAACAATAATGAGCAAATAAGTAAAAAATCATCAAAAGAAGATTACCATCAGATATTTTCTTGTGCACAAACAAAATGCTTATACGATGGGGCATATTATAAGCGACATCTAAGGGTGGACAGCAAAACAAGTTAAACTAATAGAAAGGGAGGTAAAAATACCTTATTTTGTGTTCGGTTCAGCCTAAATAGATGTTTTAGTGAACGCTAAACTATTTTTTGTGCATGCCATTCACAAAATTCTCGTAAATTAATGGGTTTTTTTTATTTGCAGAAATTTAGCAAAGATGCTGGTGAGAGATGCGATGAGAAATTGAATGATAATGCAGATTTCATCATTATATCATCTTCCACCTAGAAAAGATCGAACAAAGCTGTGCAAACAGTGAAGACAGAAAATGCCGTGATATTATCAAACAAATGCTCAAAAGGATAATAATTGTAACATTGAAAAAACTTCCTCAAGAGAGGATGAAAATCAATTTTGTTTCAGATTTAACAAGAAAATTTCAGATTTCCGATGCATGATTTAAATGCAAAAATAAAATTCAAGAATGAGAGGAGGAGAAGATTGGGAGAAAAAAAAAAGTAAAGGAATGAAGAAGATGATGATGAAGAGGATGTAGGATAAGTTACCAAAAGATAAGAAGGTTGCCGGCTTCGGCTAGGGCAGAGGAAGTGAGGGATCCGGCTAGGGCTGTTGTCCACGCGAGCGAGGGGATAAGAAGTGTTCGCCCGGCGTTAGATACCTGGCTGCCGCCGCGAAACAAGGGTTCGCCTTCTGTGCTCCTGTAAATAGAGGGAGGTGGGAGAGAAGGCTTCGGGCGAATCAATCCTGCGTGGGAAGAATCGGAGAAGAAGGGATTCCCCGAAACAAATCGCGCAATTTAAGCTGGTTTCGATCTCGCACGAACCGCTCAACATTAACCGAACGTCTTAATTTAAGAAAGCATGCAATTAATTTTTAATTTATCCTGCTAATCTGTATACCAAACAGCTCCTTAATAAACTCTGAAGTTGTTAAAATCTGAAAAACTTTTTGGTATGATATATATATTAAATTTTGTTAAAATTTGAGAAATTATTTGACAACAAATTTTAAGATTAGGAATTTTTATTACTTCTGGTGTCCTGATGTAGCTCTCCATTCGGACGCCAATAACATGTCGTTATGTGCTCCTACTTTTTACCGCGCGGACTGACGACCTGACCCGGACCGGAACCCGGTATTGTTATGTTTGTGTTTTGCTATGTATTGCTTGACAATAACGAGAAATACCGCTCTATCAAGACCAATTCCTAGCAATGCCGAGCAATACCTAGCAAAACCGGGGTGTTGCTCGATATTGCTCTGTATTACTCGGTATTGCTAGGTATTGGTCTCGATATAATGGTATTTCTCGTTACCGAGCAATACCTAGCAATATCCCGGTCTGCACAAATCAGCAATACATAACAATACCGGGTCTGTGTCCGGGTCGGGTCGTCGAGCCGTGCGGTAAAGAATAGGAGCACGTGGCACCATTTTATTGGCCTCCGAACGTAAAGCTACGTCAGGACACCGGTTTTAATAAAAATTCTAGAGGTTTAAATATGAAATTAATCACTTAAATTATTTTTAATTATTAATTATTTCATCAATCATTTAAATATTCTACTACTAATTAATTATTTATAATATTAAGTAGATAATAATTCTTTGTATTTTAATAAATTATTCCATTAAATTAACTTAGTGTATTTAATTATACTATTAATAATAATACTATTTATTTATTTATTATAATTAATTATTTATGCTTAAATTGTACTAAAAAAAGCTAAGTTAGATTAATTTCAGATAAAGCTCAGGTAGTTTTTATTTTTCATCTTCTCAATTTCCTCGTTTCTCTGTTACTTTGTTCTGTTGTTTAGATTAAAAAAAAAGCTAAGTTAGATTAAATTAATATAATGACATTACACTGCTAATAATTTAAATAAACTGAGATAGATTACTTAATTTTTTATTAATTATTTAATTAATCTGACTAAGTACTAATCTTTAAATTATATTAGTAGTGTTACTTTAGATTATATTATAATCTAAGGTTTGCCTACCTCTCTTCTCCTCGTCGCCATTTCTTCGTGCTTGTTTCGGTCGCGTGTTGTGCGTGCTTAGAACGATGGGAGCTAATTCGAATGGAGCAGTGGAGAATAACGAGTGGTAGTTTTGAAAGATTTGCTTAATAACTTCTTCCTTCAACAAAGTTCCTTCATATCAGATATGAAAAGTGAAAACACACCTCCACACCATTCTCTATTGAATCGGAAGTAATGACGACAATGGGAACTTGCTCTTGCTTATTGCCAAGGTAGACATCTTTCTTTCTTTTGTGCGCTTCTTCGGCCAAATCCTGTTAAATCCGTCAAACGATGGGATTTAGATTTAGGCGGATTTTCTCGGATTTATGCAATAAATCTGTAAATCCTGGATTTACGTAGGCGTTGGTTTTACGTGACCTAAAAAAAAACTTTTGGCTATATTTAACTTAAATACTTCTTAAATCTCGAGGCAAATTCGATACAAAACAACCCCGAAGTCGCAAATTGGTATCCTTTTAATTTTTAACTTCAATTCGGAGTTTTGAACCATTGGATTTTAAATCAACGATTGAAATGCATCTATTTTTTAACATACTAAACCGGCACTGATTTTTATTTATTTAACGATTTCATCGCCACTTCGAGCTGATTATTCTGGGTTCCTTGTGAAATCAATTTTGCAAGAGAACCGAACCGGCCAGCCGACTGGTCCTGATTCAACCGATTGAACCAGCCAATCTGATCCAATCTTTTAAATCTTGGAAAAATATTTAAAATATTAAAGATTTTGATTTAAAAAAAAAAACTTCATTTAATAAGGCTTCTTAGTAACTTGATCACTCCGCCCAATATATATACTTCCGCAATATGACTGAAGATTATGTTGAGATCATATATGTCTAATTGATATTTTAACAATTAAGTTATTGATGATAATTGACACACTCTTAATATGGGCGATCCAATATTTTGTGAACTTGCCCTCATATAGATGATTAAGCTTTCTAAATTAAGGCTTTGTTTGGGACGGTTTTCTTTATGTCTCTCAAAGCAGCTTTTCAGTATAAAAATTTTAATTTTTAAACTAGAAAGTTGTTTTAAGCAGCTTTCTAGTATAAAAATTTTATTTTTTAAACTAAAAAGTTATTTTAAGAAGTAAAATATCGTCCCAAACGAAGCCTACGACGTACATACAGTCTTCATATTTTGTAAGAAATAAGATATTGTCATCCAACTACAACACAACAGCCTTAGGCTTCGTTTGGGACGGATTTTTTATTGCTTTCTAAAACGGAGTTTTAGTACAAAAAATAAAAAAATGTCCAATAAAAACCGTCCCAAACAAAGCCTTAATTTTTAAAGAATTGTCCAATATTATAGGCCTTTACAAAGTTTCAAACTTAGCTTACCTTCTTGATATGATATCTTTGAACATAGATAGTGCAAGTTTTGAGGCTTATGCTTTCTAAGTTTTAGAAAACCAACACCTTCTTAGGCATGAATTCTTTGAAAATTTATGTAACTTTCTTCTAAAAGGCTTATTCGGCTTGAATTTTTTTTTTTTTTAAGCAATGCAAAAGAGATCCTTACAAGGTTTCATGGAGAACTATGGCATAAAGATGCCCGAGAACTACTTCGGTGTTATCAAATTAATTAGTCGTAACATGTTAATTTAAAAAAAAAAAGGGAATTTCTATCATTTTTTGAAACTTTGGCGAGATTTATCAAAAAGCTAATCACAAAATATTATGAACAGATCATCATTCTCCAAATGAACGAGACCTGAACTTCAGTATGAAGTAAGTTTAGATATTCAAAAAACTCTAATGCTCTACCTGACTTTCAACACCAACAATTACCACCAGTCTTCGTCACCATCATTTGAGACAACCATCGGACTTTCAACACCAACGATTACCACTAGTCATCGTCACCATCATTTGACAACCATCGGACTTTCAACACCAACGATTACCACCAGTCATCGTCACCATCATTTGACAACCATCGTCTGATTTCTATTTCCCAGCTGTCATCATCTGCCACTATCATATTCTATAAAATATTGTCTAACTACCATATTTCAACTACTATCACAACCATCATCACCTAACCGTTATCACTTCAACTTTCATTAGAACATCATTCTAACATTTCTCCCACAATCTCTTCTTAGAATAAATGAGTCCTCCAAACTTAAATTTTATAGTACAATATGCTTCATTGATGAAGAATAGTTGATTTTTATGACTTCTACATACACTTTTGTTTTCTCTTTCTTAATCTTATATTGAAATTTTAATGTTTTATACATTTTTTTAATTCCTATGTGTTAAATTTATTAAAAAACTTAAATGTTTCACTCACTCTATTGTTGAGAACATTATAACACAACCCACACATATAATACCATTTTGTGAATGAAAATTATAATTATAATTAAATTCTTAATTCAATGATAATATACAATTAATATTATGATTTTTAATATTTGTTATCACATTATATTATATTATATTATATGATCACCACTTCTAAGCCACAATAATAATGAAATACCTAAAAAAAAAAAAAACATTTAGTACATTGACACATAGCATGCAAAAGCATAAGCTCGCCACTTCTAAGCCACAATAACAAGAGAAATTATTGATTGTGGAATTCGAACATGTTCAGAGAAGAATCCGGACATGCCACATCACCGGGGCCCAGTGCATCCTGTGATGTGGCGCATCCGGATTTATTTCCGAATGCATTCTGGTTCTGCATACAATAATTTCTCTAATAACAAACACCAACATCAAAAAAAAAATACAAAAAACAAAATAAAGCACACAAGTACTAAATATCCTTCCAAGTACACAAAGTACTATATCCGTACTCAATGTACTTTTTTACTTGCTCTGAGCGCTATGGCCCACCTCCTTGCTCTTCTGCCCGACCTGACCGGCCGCCTCCCCCACCCTCCTCTTCACGTACTCCACCTGCTCGTGCACCGAGCTCCCGACCTGCCCGCTGCGACTTCTCACATAGTTCACGATCCACGACAACGACGTCACCGCCGTCAGCCCGAAGGCGCCCGAGGCGAGAAAGCCTACCACAGCGAGCGCAATGACTACCGCGGCGGGGACGAGAACCGGGCTGAATAGGAAAAAAAGCGGTGTGGTGACCGCCAGCCCGACAACCGTGGTGACCAGGGTTAGAGCGGATATGGCGAGAAGGAAGCCGCCGACGGGGAAGAGCATAACGGCGGCCACGGCTTTGGAAGCCGGCGGGCTTTTGTCGCGTAAGTAGTGCTTGATTTCCTCGCCGGTGTGGCGGAGATCGGACTTTTGATCGGCCATTAGGGTTAGGGTTTGGAGATTTGTGGGGGAGAAGGGGAGAGCGGGGTTAGGGTTTTAAGAGGGAGGGGAGAAACGACGCGTGTGGGAAGGGGATGACACGTGTGGTGGGAAGTTCATGCGAGTTGACAGCTTTCTTTTTGAGACTAACGAGAAGTGGTTGTAGATGTGGGAATCTTGATGAATATTGAACGGTTGATGTTAATTGATAAACATTTATGGGTATTTGAAAAAAAAAAAAAAGACAAATGATGTTATTTGCTTTAAAGTTAGTCATATAAATATATATATGAAAAATATGTATTATATTAATTTTAAAATAAATTTAATAATTTCTAAATTTATGTTGATATAATTATAAAAGAATAGATTGACATAAATAGTGCTTATGTTCAAGTCATTAAGGATATGTATGTCAGAGTCCAAATTTTTTTGCTTTTCTTATTAGACATTTGCAAGTGGATGTAGCCTGATGTATGTTTTTTGCTTATGATATTATTCTTGTTGATAAGATAAGGAGTAGAAGAAAATTTTGAATTATGAAGGTCAACTTTAGAGTTTAAAAGTTTTCAATTTAGTACATCTAAAAATAAATACATTGATTGTAATTTTAGTAGTAATATATCTAGTGGTGTAATTGTGACTTTGGGTGATCAAGTTGTTAAAAAATAGTTCATGTTTTAGATATATTGGACTTATTGTTCAAAGAGATGGTGAAATATAGTAGTGATACGTCACAAAAAAAAATCTCCTTGATTAAGGACGAATCTCGAGGCATATTTAAATTGTAAAATTTTAACATTGAATTTGGGACCAGCCAAATTCCAATCATAGCAAACTTTTAGTTAAACTGAATGTCGCAGCAAGATGTTAATCTGATCCAAGTCCAAATGGACTCAAATTGAGGGCTTAAAGTATATTTAGAAGTTTTTTTTATCATTAATCGGATAATCAAATAATCTTCAATTTATACATGCTTATAGTTGAATCGAGCGCCTCGATGAGACAAATCCAATGAGCCAATTATCACTTAATTCTGAAATTATTAAAGATACTTAAATGCTTGATGAATGCTCTATGACCGAGGGAATCAATACTAATTGTCTGATGGAGCACTTCGAATTTGTTCTAGATCTTCTTCATATTTACATAGCATGTTACTACTAAAAACACTTTAAATAGGCCCTCATTTTTCACATGAGGGAGGGAGGAAGATTAAATAAAATTAGAGAGAGCTTTCTTGCACTTTTCGATGACCACTTGTTATTACTATTAACAACCTCCAACACTGTAACGACCCCAAGATCCGTGTAGCGAAAGGATTCATCTGATTGTTCTATTGCCTCTTTTTTTTTTCTTTTCTTTCTATCGGTTTCCTCATCTGTTGTTCATATCAATCCATACCAACATATATCCAGAGCCAGAGATAATTACATTACAGAAAAGAAAAAACAGCGGATACTATAATACACAAATAATACAAGAGTCAAAGTACAGCCAAAAGAAAATACTACACTAGCCGTACAGGCTACAAAAGAAAAGCTACAGAACTCGGCAGAAAGATCGTCAAGCTGGAGGCCCTGCACCTGAAATCATTAACCACATATAATGAGCTTACAAAGCCCAGCAGGTCACCAAAGCCTACAACTGAAATCAAAGCACGACACTGAAAACAATATGCAGGTTAATCAACTCAAGTCAAATCAATCAGTCGAACATGATCAATAAGTCAAAGCAATCCAGAAATCAATAGTCAATAAAACCAATCAATGCAGTGGCAGGCAAATCGATAAATCAAATCAATCAATCAATATTCGTCAATCAAATCGATGCTATCAAATCAATACGATCTAATCAATGAAATCAATCGAGAAAAGCGATACGAAATAATGAATCTATACAATGTCCATTTAAATGCTCAATAGTATCAATACTCGGTAGTCAATCGATGAAATCAGTGAAATCGTACGATACAGTAAATCCGATCAAATCCAATAAAGTAGAAATCGATAAATCAATAAATCCGTTCAATAATAAGTCAATTCAATAAATCGATCAATATCAATAAATCAATCTGAAATCAATAAATCAATACAGATCAGGAAATCTATGCGATGCAATATCATATACATGCAATTTCATACAATGGTCTTACTCGACAAGCACAAACACTAGCTATTATCAATAGTGTTGTTGTAGTTATCAATCGTATCAATAGTGCTGTTGTAGTTATCAATCGTATCAATAGTGCTGTTGTAGTTATCAATCGTTCAACCAGGTTAAATTGGCTATTATCAATAGTGCTGTTGTAGTTATCAATATTGCTGTTGTAGATATCCATACGTTGGTTTCTATAACCAACGTTCAACCAGGTTTCCACTTGTCTTTCAGAATCAATCAATCAATACAATAATCGATGCAATAAGCAATAATAGAAAAATCTAGAACAATCATATCAATAGTCATATACATATCAATTCAATCTATCAATTCCGGGAAAATCAGAAATCGTACGAAAATCGGGCAGAGCAACGGCAGTCTACAGAATTTACACAGAAATCTCCAAAAAAATCACAATTCACCAAATTAATACAGAACGTACACAGTAACATTATAAGACTATTCTTCTACTGCTCAAACCAATTCGGACATCATAATAAATTGCAGTCAAAATAAAACCCCGCAAAACCAAAACGAACCGGACGAAATCTACCAGAAAATAATCAATACGTGTAGAATAATCACGTCTACATTATACCAAAAGTTATGCGGTGAAATCTTCGCCAGTACCAAACCGGGTACGAAAATCACTTACAAAAACACAAATCTGACCACCATTTTACAAAACCTCAAAATTTTCGAAAACAGAAGTAGGGTTCGGAGTCCTTACCACGAGACAAACGCAATATCCAACAGCAACGAACGACGAAAATCGCTCCGCGGGCCCCGAAATCGGACTTCTTCCTTTGCTTTTCCGCTCTTTCTCTCTCCTCAGATATTTTCGTTTTAAAAAAATGATTTCTCTCTCCTCAAAACGAGCTGATTTTCTTATATCTGTAAACTGATCGGCCAGGCCGATATCCACATCGTCCCGGGACGATCAGATCAAATCCTGATCGTCCTGGACAGTTCCCAGGGCTGTTGTTTGGCCGATAATTTCTACAGTACAGATCGGCCTGGACGATCTCAACATCGTCCCGGACGATTTGTACAGAAATCCTTCCAGAAAACACACCAGAAATCAGCTGTTTTCAATGCACTGATCGGCCTGGACGATCTCGACTTCGTCCTGGCCGATTCTGGGAGGAAAATCCAGTTCAGAGAGGAATAGCAAGGGAACGAGATATTACAATCTCCCCACCTTAGAAAAATGTCGTCCCGACATTTCCCTAACGTGTCCAGAGCAAAACAAAATAAAACAAAACAAAACAGAACTAATCCAATCGTTCAATAAATCACGCAAATCACAACGAAACAGACGATAAACAAAACTCGTACCAGTCACATTTGCAGGCATTCCAGGTGCATCATCCTCCATTTCTTGCTCATTTCCAATCAGATCAGTCGGGACAGTCGGAGCAGTCGGAACCATCGGAACAGGTCCTTGCCTAAGTTCAAAACTTGGGCATTCCGTCATTCTATGTCCATATCCACCACATCGGAAACATTGCCCAGTCCTCCGATAACATTGTCCCGAATGTCTTTTCCCACAACATTTACAAACATTAAATCTTGCCCTGCTACTTTCCCCACTCTTCTTGATACGGCCAGAGCGTTTTGCTAATTTGTCACTCACCATCTGAGCGACCATATTAGCAAACTTATTCATATTTGCAGATGTGAGTGAGAGATCAGTAGCAGACTCAACTTTCTTTCCTTTCGGATCCATTGGCCTGATCAATACAAATCATTCGAATCAAAATCACGGAAATCAAATACGTATAACAAAACAAATCAAATAATGCAATCACCAACTCTGGATATAATCAAATCCTTTTCACTAACCTGGCTCTGATACCAATTGTAACGACCCCAAGATCCGTGTAGCAAAAGGATTCATCTGATTGTTCTATTGCCTTTTTTTTTTTTCTTTTCTTTCTATCGGTTTCCTCATCTGTTGTTCATATCAATCCATACCAACATATATCCAGAGCCAGAGATAATTACATTACAGAAAAAAAACAACAGCGGATACTATAATACACAAATAATACAAGAGTCAAAGTACAACCAAAAGAAAATACTACACTAGCCGTACAGGCTACAAAAGAAAAGCTACAGAACTCGGCAGAAAGATCGTCAAGCTGGAGGCCCTGCACCTGAAATCATTAACCACATATAATGAGCTTACAAAGCCCAGCAGGTCACCAAAGCCTACAACTGAAATCAAAGCACGACACTGAAAACAATATGCAGGTTAATCAACTCAAGTCAAATCAATCAGTCGAACATGATCAATAAGTCAAAGCAATCCAGAAATCAATAGTCAATAAAACCAATCAATGCAGCGGCAGGCAAATCGATAAATCAAATCAATCAATCAATATTCTTCAATCAAATCGATGCTATCAAATCAATACGATCTAATCAATGAAATCAATCGAGAAAAGCGATACGAAATAATGAATCTATACAATGTCCATTTAAATGCTCAATAGTATCAATACTCGGTAGTCAATCGATGAAATCAGTGAAATCGTACGATACAGTAAATCCGATCAAATCCAATAAAGCAGAAATCGATAAATCAATAAATCCATTCAATAATAAGTCAATTCAATAAATCAATCAATATCAATAAATCAATCTGAAATCAATAAATCAATACAGATCAGGAAATCTATGCGATGCAATATCATATACATGCAATTTCATACAATGGTCTTACTCGACAAGCACAAACACTAGCTATTATCAATAGTGTTGTTGTAGTTATCAATCGTATCAATAGTGCTGTTGTAGTTATCAATCGTATCAATAGTGCTGTTGTAGTTATCAATCGTTCAACCAGGTTAAACTGGCTATTATCAATAGTGCTGTTGTAGTTATCAATATTGCTGTTGTAGATATCCATACGTTGGTTTCTATAACCAACGTTCAACCAGGTTTCCACTTGTCTTTCAGAATCAATCAATCAATACAATAATCGATGCAATAAGCAATAATAGAAAAATCTAGAACAATCATATCAATAGTCATATACATATCAATTCAATCTATCAATTCCGGGAAAATCAGAAATCGTACGAAAATCGGGCAGAGCAACGGCAGTCTACAGAATTTACACAGAAATCTCCAAAAAAATCACAATTCACCAAATTAATACAGAACGTACACAGTAACATTATAAGACTATTCTTCTACTGCTCAAACCAATTCGAACATCATAATAAATTGCAGTCAAAATAAAACCCCGCAAAACCAAAACGAACCGGACGAAATCTACCAGAAAATAATCAATACGTGTAGAATAATCACGTCTACATTATACCAAAAGTTATGCGGTAAAATCTTCGCCAGTACCAAACCGGGTACGAAAATCACTTACAAAAACACAAATCTGAGCACCATTTTACAAAACCTCAAAATCTTCGAAAACAGAAGTAGGGTTCAGAGTCCTTACCACGAGACAAACACAATATCCAACAGCAACGAACGACGAAAATCGCTCCGCGGGCCCCGAAATCGGACTTCTTCCTTTGCTTTTCCGCTCTTTCTCTCTCCTCAGATATTTTCGTTTTAAAAAAATGATTTCTCTCTCCTCAAAACGAGCTGATTTTCTTATATCTGTGAACTGATCGGCCAGGCCGATATCCACATCGTACCGGGACGATCAGATCAAATCCTGATCGTCCTGGACAGTTCCCAGGGCTGTTGTCTGGCCGATAATTTCTACAGTACAGATCGGCCTGGACGATCTCAACATCGTCCCGGACGATTTGTACAGAAATCCTTCCAGAAAACACACCAGAAATCAGCTGTTTTCAATGCACTGATCGGCCTGGACGATCTCGACTTCGTCCTGGCCGATTCTGGGAGGAAAATCCAGTTCAGAGAGGAATAGCAAGGGAACGAGATATTACAAACACTGCCAACTATCAGCATCAGAAATCAACACAATCTTTAGTATATTGACAAGTTTTAATCCTATTATTAAGTATAACTGTCCACCTATGGATATATGCTTTCTATAATCCCTATAGGAAAAATAAAACCCTGTTGTTAGATGTTATATGTTCATCTGTGGACACTTGATTTTTATACTCTTCCTCTTATTCTATAATGAAGAAAGGTGAATCTATATATCACTTACTACATAATGAATTTTGCAACTAGGCTATGCCCCGTAATTTTCTTCATTTTTAGGTTTTTAACGTAAAAAAATTATAGCCTTGCTACTTTTATTTGTGCGTGCTAAATTTTTGTACAACGCTAAAATATATACTCTACCGTTCAAAGTTTCTAGCATACAATAAGTAGAATTCAAGTTGGACGGCTGAAGTGAGGGAATGCATCAAGCTTGTTGTGTGGTAATAAGACCGATAATGCTTTATGATGCAGAATATTAATCATTAAAGGAGAAGTATAAAATTAAGTGTTGGAGATAAAGATGCTTATGTGGATGAATGGCTTTACACTTTGAGATAAAATGTGAAATAAGTATATATGTGAAAATGTTTGAGTAGCAACAATGGCGAATAAATTTAGAGAGTCACCTTAAAAGATTTGGTCACATAAAATGTAGGCTTTATGATGACTCGTTCATGAGAGTAAATATATTAGAACTAACCTATATAAGAAAGGTAGAGACATACCTAAAAAGACTTGGTTAAAAGCATTATAAATGACCTTTGTTTTTATATTCAAATAAAAAATTGACTCTTGATGAAACACGATGAAGAAAAAAGATTCATATATCAGTCCCTTAGTACGAAAAAGGCTTAATATTATTGTTATTGTATTTAAATTGGATAATCAAGTTTAAGTAAGACACTCGTGACTATTTGAGTTAGATTGATACGAAGACATTAAGTATTTTTTCGTGTTGGGTCAGGCTAGGATTGGGTTTAACTGAATCATAAAACATCGAAGGACCAAAATGGCCATATGATTATTTTAACTTTTCAAAACAAGGAAAATGTTTTTAAAAATTTATAATAAACATAATCCAAAATTCAAACAATCTTTTAACTATTTTACCTATCACAAAAATAATAAAAAGGCTATTACAAACAATACCTAAATTCCATTTAGGGCAATCACAATTTTTTATAAAAAATTATAATAAATTATTATAATATATATATATTTATTTATTTTACACATTATAAATATTAAAAAATAAAATAACATCTTTTATATAATTATAGATAATATTAAACTGTCTTTCAAACACATTATTTTTTACTAATTATTTTTCTTACCACAAACACTGCTGAAAAGCTATTCCAAACAACGCATTAAATATTGCAAATAACTTTTCAATTAGTAAATTTTCGTAAAATAATAGTCAAATAAAAATATTATGTCAAACTGTAAAATAATTTGACGAAAATTTGTTCCAAATAGACCGTTACGCCTCAATAAACTAAAAACAAAGAAATCAATTTCTTGTGAGAATATCAATGAATATAAATGTTCTATTATTATTTGTTGACCTCATTTTTGTATGAGGTCTTTAACCAGATCCTAAACCCAATCCAGACTCAAATCAATACAAACCCAATCAATTCTAGACCCAGATCTCAGGTCCTAAGGCTTGGTCCTAAAGGCCTTTTCCAGCAAATCTTTGAATACTTCAAAACCCAATGAAATGAACTCTGATTCGGGTTCTGTCAGTTTCATACTGATGGGGCATGTCTCTAGTATCAACCCTCCAAATTTGAGCCTGTTCTGAGCTCTCTGACCCCAGTTACTAAATCAAAACCCAAAGGCTGTAAAACCTTCAAATATTTACAGGCTATGCGACTAGACCTGCCCTTCACTAAACTCTAACCTTGGAGACCTCCCCAGAGTCTCTAATCACTTTCAGACCTTCAATCTTGACTCACTGAACATTAAACTGCCTCTTGGTTGGTTCACTTTGACCCCTAGTGGTCATGAGCCCAAAATGACCAAAATACCCCTGAGGGGGCTCAAAAAGTGATTTCAAGCCAAATGACCTCCAAATCAAATGCAACTACCTCCAGCAGATTTTAAATGCCAAATCAAACCTGTTAGACTTATTCCCACACTCTGGGTCAACCTGGTTGACCAAGTCAACAAGGTTGACCTAAGAGGCCCATTAGGGTCCAAACAGGTAATTCTATTGGAATGACCTATTTGAGCATTGAAACTACATCTATCAGACTCCAAATACAATTTCAAATTTGTCCAGTATAAATCCCCACCCTGAGTCAATCTGGTTGACTTAGTCAACTTAGGTTGACCCAAATGTCCCTTAAAGCCCTTAATGGGTTAAGGCAACCTATTCAACATATCTAACCCTTTCGATCTCTCAAATCAATATCAAGCTCGAGTCAAATCTGTTCAAGCTTACTTGAAGTCAAATCACATCAAGTTTGACTTGGTCAAACTCCAATTCTTAGTCAAATCCTCCCTAAATTCCATTTTTACACACTTAATGTTTGAAGTAATGGTGTAAGACTCCCTCCAAACCAATTCACTAGACTCCCTCAATGCCACACAAACAGCCATTTGACTGTTGACCAGTCAACAAAGCAATAAAAGGGTCAAATGTGGTCAACCCCATCTCAAGCTCTACCTCCCAAGCCTCAAACCTCTTTGCAATTATCCTCACTATTCTCCAAATTTGTTTGAAGTCCACCTCATCAGTCCTTGATTGAGTTGACTGGTCAAACTAGTCAACTCAAGGTTTAAAAGACCATTTATATGGTCAAACCCTCCAAACTAATGAATCTAGTCCAAGTCAGGCCTATCCAGCCATTTGGATATGTTCTAAACTTGATCAAGAGGCCAACTCAGCAGTTTTGATCCCCCTTGACCAGTCAACTGGTCAACTAGAGCTCAAATGAGCTCTAGTAGTCAATCCGACCAAATTAATCTTCCCAGCTTGAATCAAGCCCGTCCAGCCCCTCAATCTGATTCCAGAACTTTCCTGAGGTGAATCCGACCTAGCCCAAGCCCCAGTTCAAGTCCCAACGGCCTGTGGTCCCCTCCCATGTGAGGACAAACCGAGGTAGTGGCCAGCTCACCAAGCCAGTACAGTCCTTCTCTCTGTGTTTTAACCACCTGGGCCAGGTGTCAACCATCCCAGCGACGCCCCTGATTCATCCCAGCCGTCCAAGCCAACTCCCTTAGCTGGAATAGGGTAGAGAGGCGTGAGGAGCTCATTCTAAGCAAGCTCTCATTCCATTCACTCCCGAGAACCCTTGAGTGTTCGTTACAGTTCCACATAGCTTTATCTCCATTCTCCCATTGATTTCCCGACGTTCTCAGCTACCACCGGCGAGATCCCTTGCTGACCGAGAGCAAGCTCCATCCAAACTTCCCCAACTCTGGTTCCGGTGATCCTCCGAGCTCGAAGTCTTCAAGAAAACAACACGTGGATAGCCTACAAATTCAACCGTTTTTAAATCAACACATTCGATCCATCCTTCGGTGAGAAATCTCAAACCCTAGATAATACTTAGTTTCTCATATAGGCTTCTAAGGAATTTATATTAAGCTCCATAAATCATTCCCCATCCTTCTTCTCGTTTACTGTCACCTAGATCTCAGTTGTTACGCTATTTAACAGATTAAATAAGAAGTTTTAAACAAAACCTAAAACTAGGGTTTACGACATCTGGGCGAAGGAGACGAAATCAGGACCGTTAATCTCATTTGTTAGATTTCAACGGATGAGATTCGATCACCTGATTTAATCCAGTTTGATTCCTTCGACCCGGTTAACAAAATAATCCGTCCGGCCGCATCTGATCCGTTCGTTCCAAACAGCGGGATCAAACCTTGACCGTCCGATCGTTTCTGATTAGGATGAGCCCTGGCCTCGATCGTGGCCGTTGGATTAAACCGCGGCTAATCTGACAGCTACCAGGTCATGCTGACTCATTTAAGTGAACGGGGCCTGCTTGACCGCCGCCGTTTGCATGGACCAATAGCCTCCCGCCGCGTGTAAATCCCGGATTTAAGCTTTATTTTAATTATTTTCTATTACAGAACTTCAAAAAATTATTAAAAATAAAATACCGAACCATTTTTTTCCACAACCCCTTGTTCTTCTCGGAATAAAATTCTCCATTTTATAAAAATAAAATTAGGAACTGAATTTTATTATTTTAAGAAATCATATTTTAAATCTAATTTCTTTTAAAATTTAATATAATTTAATTATATTTTAATTAAATATTTAATAAAACCCGAAATTAATTTCTTTTAAATTATGTTAAATTATATTTTTAAATATCAAACTTACTTCCTTTAATTTATCTTAATTATATTTTATTTAAATATCTAATAATTTTCATCAAATTAAAGATATTAAATAATGCATTTTAATCTTAAATGGCATGATATATGAGATCAAGCATGGACAATATCTGATTTTGGGGAGTTTGTTCTTAGAGCTCAATACCAATTGTAGATGAATTTTTCGAGTATATGATCTATTACTTAGATCAAATACTTGAAAATTCATTTACAAGCCTTATGATCATTCATTCATTACATGCTAGGTCTCTATGGGATCAATGTGAGATGGCTTTCCATTAGGATTCAAGTTTAAATTATATTTGTGTATTGTTTGAGAGACTATATTCTTATGAAGACTTATTCTCATTGCTCTCAAACCATATTGAACTATAATATAAATTTGAATATGGATTGTATAGGGATATTTTACATATCTTAGGATAATCTCATTTCAGTCATATGCCTTTCTCTCTTGTACTTGAATCTTTAAAGTTATAAGTTACTTTTTGTAACTTATAATTTTGACGATTCACTCTCATTATTCCATAGAGTATTAGGGGCACTTATATTTTATTCATGATTGCTATGTGATGGTGTGTTTATAATTAGTGTCCAAGGGTTAGAAAGACATTGATTTATATCACATAACCTAGTGACACTTAGGAACAATAATTAAGGATTTGTGTTTTAGCGAATTTAGATCAATTTATGTGAACTACACACCATTCCTTTTGGAATGAAACTCAAACTTAGAGAACTAGTGTCATGTACCCAATGATCTAAAACACCTTGATTGGACATTAATTGATCTTATAATAACTAGTAGATTAAGGATTCTCTCCTTTCCTCGATTTCAATAAATTCAAATAAATCAAATAAAACTCATAAAAATATACAATCAGTCTCAATCAATTCTAATCAGTCATAAAAAAAAAAGTTACAATGATTCAAAATCAAAACTCAAAGCCTAAGCATCATTAAACCCTTAATGAAATCCTTAATCACCAAAACTTCCAGAAAATGTAACAAATCTTTATTAAATCTAAAAAATATAAATAATACCTCTAACTGACCATAATCTAATCCTTAACCAAAGAAAATTAAAATCAAATCAATTTGACAACAATTTAAACTTTAATTTAATTTTAAATGATATTCAATATTTAATTGATTTAATTAATTAATAATAATTAAAAATCCCAATAAATTTCTAAACACTTGGAAATCCCTCCTTAGGTAATCCCTAACCTTTGGAGCTGATTTCAAGAAGTTTGGAATCCATTTGGGGCAAAACCATAAAAAGGGCCTTAATTAAACAAATTTAAAATTCATTAAATAGTCTAAACTTGAAAAATTCATAACTAATTCAAGAAAAATCAAAATTGACCAAACTCAATTGAATTCAACTCATAATAAGGCCTAATATTTATTAAAAATATAAAAATTCCAGAAAACTTTTAAATTCAAAAAGTCAACATATTAGTCAACCGTAGGTTAAAACTAGTTCAAAACTTCAAACCTACATAACTAAATCCAGAAAAATTCAATTTCAGCAAACTTACCTTCTAATTGATCGTCTTAAGGTCTAATATTTTAGTAAAATGTTAATTTTACAGAAAAACACCTTTTAATAAAAAGTCAAGTTTTGACCCCTTAATTAATTGACTAAAATAATCCAATAATTTCTAAAAATTCAAGAATTGTTCTAAAACTCTAAAAATGACTAATCAACTTCTAAAATCAGTAATCCAACACATTTCTAATAAAATTCATTAGCTCTTAATTCTTAACTAACTTAAGCTACTTAACTATACCGGGTACCACTGGGTAACCCAAGCCTACGAGGCTATTTGCTTAGCCCTAAGGAAGGTGAAATAAACTTCACGGCCTCGGTGTGAAACAAAGGTGGTATCCAACCAATCATTAAAAATCAAATCTCTAAATCAATTTCAAATCCTTAATAATTTAATAAACCTTTGATTCTTAATAATTTCTGAATTCTATTAATTAAAATCTATTAATTATTCAATTAAATTACACATTCCTTTAATTTGAATTAATTAGATAATTTGATTGATTAAGATTTATCTTAATCAATCAAATTTGATAATTGATTTAGATTAAATGAATTCGGGTCTTCTATGCCTAAAGTTTGATTCCTTTTAGAGGACTTTGGGCATTTTGACTTTTAAAGACCCTTAAAACACTTAAATAACAAAGAGATCTCCTATGTGTTGTGCATGATTCCTTTTAGGAGTGCACTAACACATTTAGATTTGGAGATCTTCAAATAACTATAATAATACACCGACCTTATACGACGTGCTAGATTCCTTCGGGAGGGCACGTTGTATTACATTTGTAACTCTCTCCTTAATAAATTTTAAGGACTCTCAAAATAAATACCTATCTTCTGTCTAAGACGGGTATTTATTCTGGAAGTCCTAGGATTTATAAATTGATGATTTCCTGCACTTAGGGGATTATCAATCTATAAATTCTTTATAACTAAATTAAATAACTCCAACGTTTAAAATTGGAATAATTCTCAATAAATCTAAATATACTTTATTTAAACTTTAATCAAATTCCTTGAGCCTGTAATAAATCAATCCTAATAATATATGTAATTCAAATAAATAAACTCATTAGGATCTATCTAAGCCACACAGCTTTCTTCACACACTTAGATACTTGCTAGGACAACCAACTCTAGCTTAAGTTAGGCCGATGGTTTGTTTTATTTTGATTGCGAGTGTCTTGCCTAGAGGGCACCTATGTGTGATTGCTTACCTTTATGTACTGCATATCATAGCATATTTCTTTTATGTCTGTACACCAGAGAGCGGAGTGAACAAAGTGAGGACCGTGTACTTATTTTTCTGTCTTTACTTTCCTGCATTTATAACTGTACACAACGCACTCATAACATGCATCATTATATAACTGCTTTATTTCCTGTCTTTTATATTACTGCAACAGTAGAATGTTTTTAGGATCTGATGTACTGCCTTTCATTTTCTAGAATTGTTGTATATAGATTGAGTCTGTACAGCGTCTGGAGTCTGTAAAAGAATTAAAGATAACTGCTTATAAATATATAAATGGGGCTCCAAAAAGTAATGTCCTCCTTCAGAAGGACGTTCATTTTTGGAATTCCATAGAAGACCCGGAGCCCGAAGACCATAAGCAGTTATATTTAATTCTATTTTCTCGTAGGCTTAGAACCCAGGTTTGTTGTCGGTGGGTCCTGGCCACCATTACTTTACTGCAAATTCTGGGGTGTAACCGATGAAAATTATGTAAATAAAATCAGCTCTTTTATATATAATTGCTTCATACATCATTCGTATACGAGTAGATTTTTGGTTTTTGTAAGCATATCTCTCTGAATTTATTTTCAGATTTTTTAATAAACTCCTTGATTCCTAGGATAGAGCTACCTTAACTCTTGCATCATCGGCGAATTTTTATGATTAGGATTGTTAGCTGGCAGCCCACTCTAGGCAGGTGGTAAGTCCAGATCGTATACACTTCTCTCTGCACATTCCTCCTTCTAATCAATTCTAACTCTTCTAAATTCAACTCTATAATCTAAAGCCTGATCGTGAAAATTTAATTGCCAAAATATTTAATTATATATATATATATATATATATATATATATATATATATATATATATATATATATATATATATATATATATATATATATATATATATATATATATATATATATATATATATATATATATATATATATATATATATAATTTTGGAAACCACTTAGTCTTCTTTTAAATCAAGAGTATTCTCTTAGTCTTCTTTTAAAACCCTACTTAAGTTTCTTTCTGAGGTAGGGGAAAGATCTGTGGAAGTAGATTAGGTTTTATTCATTATTTAGGAGTTATTTCTATAATTAAGAAATAGGTAGATACTTGATTTGTTTTCACTGACGAATCAAATGTCTTCTATACTTAATTATAGAAATGAATTTTGCAATTCGTTAACCTAATCGGGTAGACTGGAGAATATACTCGTCATCTCTTCCAGATGATCTGAATATTCTCTATGCTACACCTAATTAGGAGAATGGATTGTACTACTTCTCCCTTTAAAATCAATAGGAGAATATTAGTCTGTCCTTCGGGGCAGTATAGTATCCGACTATGTAGATTTAATCGGGAGAAATATATCCTAAAAATAAATAAAGCGAATCATGTGAGAAAATAAAATCCTTATTTTTTTCAAATAGAAAACCCTGCTTTATCTATACTTTTATTTAGATCCATTTCTTACAATAAAAAAATAGATAGGTATCTGATTTACTTTCACGAGTAAATCAAATATCGTCTGTATACTTGATTTTATGGATGAATCGACAATTCACTAATCTAATTAGGTAAATAGGGAAGATACAGATCGTCCTTTCGGGTGATTTGTATATTCTCTATGTCATACCTGATTAGGAAAACGAATTATCTGCTCTCTTTCTTTAGAATCAATAGAAGGATATCAGTCTGTCTTTCGAGGCGGTCTGATATCCGACTATACAGATTCAATTGAAAGAGAATGTTCAAAAGTATAAATAAAGCAAATTACTTTCCATAAATAAAATAGGATATATTTTATTTTAAAAATCTATCTCTCTCCTTTTCTTTCTCTATTTAAATAATATAGATTTATTATACAATATAAATTCTATTATATTCTATTAAATTAAATACTTACATATGAGAATTATATATAAATAATAATAAAACAAAGTTAGTTAGAGATTTTATTTTCTCACATTATTGTTTAATTTACTTCTAAAAAAGTAAAAATATTATTAACACTTTAGAGATATTTATAACCAATAGACCTCTCCCCATTCAAAAATCTCATAAGAAAGAGAGATCTTCCATGTCAACAAAACATCAAAACTGCACATAAACAGCATTTGACATAACCATCATACAAATAAGTGAAAAAACATAAACTTTTCAGCAAAACAAAAAGCTACATCACCTAATAACTTGAACATAATCCATCACAGATCGATCGATGAAAGCCGTTCGATGAACATATCAAAAGTCTTGACACGATCCAACATACTAATCCTAACATGCTTTGCATCCGCGCCAAAATGTTTGCCACCACGAGTTAAAATCTTGTGTTTTTGTCGAAGGAAGCTCTCGCAATCATCAATGTCTTGCTCACACTTCAACCAGGCAAAAGCTGCAAAAATGGGAAATCAAGCCATAGAATAAGCTTGGTCTGGAAAAAGAGCGGTTTATTTATCATAAATTCTTATATTTTTACATATCTAACATCTAAATCTTTACGTTTATATAGATAACACTTTAATGTAGAAATGACATCCTAACATATACAAGAAAAGTAATGAAATTCACTTTAGATAAGTTTATGTTAGCAATATGTTAGATGTTATTTAAAAATTGAAACGTTAGAAAAGTAAATATAAAAGTTTTGATATTACTAAGGTTTCGTTTGAGACGGCTTTCTTTCTACTTTTTTAGTACAAAAATTTTAATTATTGTACTAAAAAGCCGCTTTAAGAAGCAGTAAGAAAGCCGTCCCAAACGAAGCCTAAATCTCTGCCGGTTAAACCATTTGGAAAATATACCAGGAAAAGGCAAGGTGCTTTCTTTCATGAAGTTGCAGTACTGAGGCTGAAATACTGGCAAGCTGAAGGCATCCGAAGCTGCAATGACTACTCGAAGCGTCTGCCATCGATCTCTCATTGTCTTCCTGGCAAAATGGAACAATTTGGTGAAGTCTTCTGCTGCTTCAAGCTCATACTGATCAGAGACTGTTTTCAGAATCTTTGCTGCTCTCAATTGAGAGTCTTTTGAAACTCCAATGGTGCTGACCTCTATGAACTTCATCATTCTCTTAGCAACCTCTCTGTTCTTGACAATGGCCCAACCCAGCCGCATTCCGGCATGACCGGTGCACTTGGAAGCTGTGAAGAGCATAAGATCGTGGTCGGCAGGACTGGTGATGGCGGTGTACTGTGGCCAGTAATATGCAAGGTCATGGATTACCTTTCCACTGTTGGAGCTAACCGAGGCTGTCTTGAGAAGACCATCGGGATTGCTTGGCGAGCACACGACTTCGATGTAAGGCTCGTCGCCTTCTTTGAGAGAGCGAGCATCGCCGGCCCAACGGAAGAGGCCTGACTGGAGAAGATCAGTTGCTGCGGGATAAGACTGAAATTATATTTCATTAGACAATTTTGCGCTTGAATGCTTTGCAGGTATCTGAAGTCTAGACTTCAAAGATGTGAAATTTAGCTTCTTACAGTGATAAGGAGATCAGAGATATTGAGGGAAGAACAAGACATGAATGCTTAATTCAGTGATCACATCACTGAAAACTTTGCAGAGGAAAAAAATTAAGATTTATAGGCTCTTTCTTTATATATGTTAAACCCGTATATGAACAAGAACATAACTTGTATTTACTAGCAATGAATGTTATGCACAGATAAGCAATAAGAAGATAGTGATGGGTTTTTGAAGTAATTAATAAAGATTCCTTGCTTAAATAAGAATTAGGGTCTGCAACATGTGCTTGGGCTTGCTCGGGGCACATGTAAGACAGCTTTTGATGGTTAACTTATAAGATAATTCTTAGATTTAGATTTCATTTGGACGACTTTCTTATTGTTTTATAAAACAATTTTCTAGTACAAAACTTTTAAGTTCAAAATTTTTTGTACTGAAAAACTTATATAAGAAGCAACAAGAAAATCGTCCCAATTGAAACCTTATTGTTGTCTTTAAGAAGATGACAATACTCTATTAAAGGTATGAAATGAGCCTAAAAAGCAAAGTGGTGAGAGTTTTGCTAAGTTTCATTGATTATCATGATGTATTGATCTACAAAAGACCCGATCAAAACCCTTTGATAGAACAAGGATCATAACCAGTGTTTTAAAAATCAGATCAGACCGGCCAGTTCGACCGGTTCAATAGTAAACTAGTCAGTTATCCAATCTAGTCTAGTTTAAAAACTGGCTACGCATCGAACCGGCCTGAACCAGGCTAAATTAATGGTTTAACCTGTGAACCGGTCCGGGTTGGAAAAAACCAGTCAGTTCCAATATATATGCATATCATTTCACAAAATATTTTTTGTTAAAAATGTGTATTTTACGCTATATAAAGAGTTAAAAGACAACCATCTCAAATTCCTCTATGATGTGACACTAAAAAAATTGCATGAATACGATATAAGCATGAATGTGAGTTTGGGCTTTATTGGACCATGAATTTAGGCTGATTGGGCTGCAAAGTTTTTTTTAAATTTTTATTATAAATTTATACATTATATACTTGTTATAATGCATATTATAATAATTAATAATATAATTTTTTAATATTATAAATTTATATATTATATCAAATATTATTCTTATTATAAATTTGTTATAATGTATATTATAAAAATATCATTTATTATCATTATAATTAAATGTAAAAGTTAATTATAATTAAATTATTAGATATTCATAAATATAATATAATTAAACTATATGTCTGATAATTTAATTATAGTATATAATTATATTCATCATTTCAATTTAATTTAACTATTTAATAATTTAATTATGTTGAGAGATAATCTACTAAAATTACAGAGTTTATATTCTTAGAATATGAGATTTAAGGTTAGATTGTAATAATTATCATGTTAATTTTATTAATTTTTAATAATATTATTATTTATTACATCTCTCCGTCTTCTAGTTCATTGTCCGATCCGATTTTCACAACCTTGATCAAAACCCTTTGATAGAACAAGGAAGAGATGAAATGAGCTACATAGAGAATTCAAAGAAATTGAAATTTAGAAAAATCTTAGTGAGATTCAGAGAGACTTGAATGCAATTGTGTTTTCCATCAAAAATAATGATTACATATGAGAGTTCATATGTGAGGGTACAACTAATAATCCAATAGTAATAATTAAGGGTCATGATTAGTGTTATAGAATTGAAAAAATACATGCATTGAACTCAATATAGCTAGTTACGTGGTAGATTAGTTTAACTTGTAATCGACTACTAGTCCAAAACATTGGATGGGTTTTGCAATGAGGTTGATTACCAAAGGAGAGTCTTTTAGTTTTAATTCTTAGTCATTTGACAAGTATTCTAGGTGTAATAACCCAGTGTTTTTAAATGATTAAAGATCCATTAATGACCTATAAATAACCCTCATGGAATTCCTAAACGCAAATGTAGCAGCATTAGCCTCTCTATATTCTGAGTTATGGTTCTGATAGCATAGCTGCGAGCAATGTTGCGGCGTCGTCTCCTCTGTTGTATAGTAACTAAGGGCAATGCTAAGACACTGGGGTCTCAAGGGTTATGGTGTTGGATTAGAGAATTTATTTATTTTTTAATATCTTAAATCACTACTCTATACTTAAAATAGCAAGTCATACCCTAAAGCCCCATTTTTCAGTTCCTTGGCCGAAAAGGATAGGAAGAGAAGACAAAGGAGAAGAGTGGGAAAGGAAGAGGAGAGGGAATAGAAAGAAGTTCGCCTATGAAGTGTTTCCATACGTTCTCCTAGTTGTGAAAGTTGTTATGATCATAATAGATACCCTGAATCTTACTTCTATTTCTAATGATTTAAATCCCAAGTTTTATCTCTCTAACATGATTAAAATAAATTATCTTATGATTTAGTCAACTTTCACCATACAACTTCTGATATATAATATATATGATTATTCTGTACATTTTAGTATGATATGATATTTTCATCAAGTAGAATTGCATCAACAATATTTTAACTAAACCAAAAATAATAAAGTCACGCGTAAACATTCTAGGACCGTTGCATTAGGCCTGGCATGACAACATGCATCGAGTACAAATTCATGAACATAGTGTAAATTATATATTATTGTAGGTATATGTATAGTATGGTATTGAGATGCTTTACTTAATGCATTAGAAGCACATGTTATACATTATGATATTATGATTGATAAGATATAGCATTGTTGTGTGATGCAAAAAAGGTTGGCTAGTTATAGACTAATTCAGGTTGGCTGGAGTAAGATACCCTATACAGAAGTGTGGACCAGCGGGCTTCATTTAAATTATAGGTTTATGGTATAATCCCAACACAAAATACAAGATACAAGATAGAATGTCACAAGTAAAAATGATATTTCAAAAGACACAAGTGATGGTTCTTACAAGATAGCAACCTGACACACTAAGACAAGGTTTAAAATTGCGTATTCGGGTATTGAGGCGTTTTTCGTTCGTGAGGCGAGGCGTAAGCCTCAAGGCGATTTGAGGCGTAAGCCTCAAAATCAAAAAATTGCGTAAACATAAAATAATAATTTTTTTATATACTAATGAGTAAATAATATATAAAACATAAAAATGCACAAGATAAATAGCAATGACATTAACATATCACATAAGAAGTTAAGAACTCACTAGTCATCAGCATTATCATCACTTATCACTCATCAGTCATCACTAAGGGGGTCTTCATTTGAATCATCATTATGATGAGCTGCTCTCTCCTCTTCCCCTTCTCCTATAGAGTCCAATATCTCCCAATCAGCTTCTTCTTCCTCATTATTAGTTATCTTCCTCTTCCCTAAATATTTTTGAATAATATCATAATGAATAATAGTGTAATACATTAATAAAAGTCTAAGAAAAGAAAACTATATTATTTATATACCTTTTTTGATTTGTTCTTGAGTTGTTGTGGATGTGGATGCTTTAAGACCATCAAAGAAATCAACATTTAAATCTTCATCTTGTAATTCAGACGGCATCACTTCAACTTCATCATCTACAAACCACTCATCATCAGATGCCACATCATCGCAAAGCAAAGGATCTTCATCATCCATTAATCCTTTTTTCTTCAAATTTCTATCTTTGAGTCTCCTATTGTACATAATGTACACCAGTGAGTTCATCCTCAATGTCGACAAGCGATTTCTCCTCTTTGTATGTACTTGGTTGTAGGTACTCCAATTTCTTTCACAGCCAGATGAAGAGCATGTCAAGCCCAAAACTTTCACAGCAAAACGCTGTAATTCTGGAGTCCCATCACCAAATTGAATCCACCACTCAACTGGAGATCGTTTGGTAATTGTATCTTTTGCTTGTTGTAATCCAAAAAAACCCTCTTTGTTCCTAAAAGGTACCAATTGCAAGTCAGCATTTGATCTTTCAGTTGCATCACTTATTAGACGATCCATGCAATGATATAATCCCAACTTTATTTCAGGGTTTGTAGACTTGTTCTCTGCATATTGATACTGAGGGTTTAGGTAGTAGCCAGCGGCATGCAAGTGTCGGTGCAGCTGTAGTTCCCACCTATCATCAATAATATTCCAAATTTCCCTAAAGCTTCCCTCACTGCCTCCTAAGTTGGAGGCAATCATCTCTTTGGCTTCATCCATAGCATTGTAGATGAAACCCATTGCAGGCTTCTTCTCAGCATCCACCATCCTTAAAACATGAACCAAAGGTCTAGTAGTTGTAATTGCATATAAGACACTTTGCCAAAATCTGTCATTTAAAACAATCTTTCTAATCTCTTTTCCCTCAGCCTTCTTTGCCCAAGCACAACTCAACCACTGTGTAGATGTGAACATAGCCTCTAAAGGTTGTCTGGCATCCAGCATGCTCTCTAAGGTCAAGTATGCGGTGGCAAATCTTGTTGCGACTGGCCTTAGAATTTCTTTCTTCGAAAACTTTCTCATAAGAGCTAGAACCCAAGAGTGGTTGTAAATAAACTTGGTTATTTTTTTGGCTTTAGTGAGTGCATTTTTATGTTGAGGTAGATCCCCAAGCTTCTCAAGAATCAGATCTATGCAATGTGCAGCACATGGAGTCCAATACAAATGTTTCCTCTTCTCCATAAGTTTATTACCTGCAGCCTTATAAGAACTTGCATTATCCGTCACAATTTGTACAACCAAATGTTCTCCAACCTCATCAACAATGCTATCTAATAATCTAAATATGAACTCAGCATCTTTGACCTGGTCAGATGCTTCAATTGACCTTAAAAACACAGTACCATAAGGATTATTAATGAGGATGTTGATCAGACTTCTATGTTTGATATCAGACCACCCATCTGACATAATTGTTACTCCTGTTTGGGCCCAAGTCTTCTTAATTTCTTCAATGGTTTTATCAGTGCTTTCCAACTCCTCCTTCAAAATCCATGTTCTTAAATCATACATGGTTGGAGGTTTGAACCCTCTCCCAAATGCTCCAACTGAACGAATCATGTTGTAATAAGCAGGTGATGTTGCTACATTAAATGGAATAGCATTTTCGTAGAAAAATCTGCCTATATCCTTACACACTCTTCTTCGCGCCTCTCTTGCATTTTCTGGAGCCATCTTCTGTGTAGTAGAAGGCCTATCATCTGATGTGTCAACCATGTAATGATCCATAGGCCCTCTAGCACCCCTAGATGAAATGGGCTTCATAGAAGAAGATGAATCCCTAACGCTGCGCTCACTCCCGTAGTAAGATCCAGCATCAACTCTATCTTCAAATTGCTTCTGTGCAAGATGTTTTGATGTGGTAGACTTATTCATGTATGACTTTATCTCATCCCTTACAGCATCAGGAACTTTGGAGCATGGAGCAACATTCTTGTGAGAGCCTGAAAGGTGTTCCTTCATCCTAGTCACACCACCTTTCACAACTTTATCACAGTAATTGCATTTCAGATAGACATATGTTTTATCACTTCCTCCTACATCCACCTGAGTGCTATATTTCCATGCTGGATCTTTTCTATGACCTGATGCAGCCTTATCCTTATTTTTGACCATCCTGATTGAGAGAAATAGGAAACAAACGAGTTCTTACTAATCTTTTATATGACCTGATGCAGGTCGGAGGAGACAGCAGCCTCGGAGGCTCAGACTAAAGCGTACGCTGGTCGGACGGAGAAGACAACAACCCAACTCGCAGTCTCGCAGTAGATGAAACCTCCAAGCAAATAAGTTTAGGGTTTAATATGCGTCCTGGATGTGTTCAGTATTATCTACGTGAACATTGCGTGTTTTGGAGCAGAGTAATTTAATGTATGATTTTATATTAATAGTTAATAAAACATGATTTTCTGGGTATAGTTTGAGTACTGGAAGTGTTAATTATTTTATTGTGCGTACGTTATGCGTATCCTATGCGTTATATATGGGTACACTATGCGTTCACTGTGCGTATTTTATGCGTGCTCTCTGCGTCAACATTGCGTATTTTTTAAAATATAAAAAAAAAAAAAAGAACATTTGATGACTATGTACAATATAAAAAATATAAGAACAAATTAAAAGAACATTTATAACAAATACAATTTTACAAGAGAACCTAATGTACATCTTCAACAAGACAACAACATCAACTTCCCTACAGGAATTATGATTGATGTATTGTCCAATATAAATCATCTTGACAACCAAGCCTTCCCTTCATCACTGCGATACTTATCCTCCTCCCATGTTCATGATGCCAATAACTTGTTAACATAAACCTAATCACGATAGAGATGTTTATGTTTACAAGATATTGGCATCAATTTCATGGGAGGAGCATAAGTATCGTAGTAATGAATGGAAGGCTTGGTTGTCAAAGATGATTTATATTGGACAATAAAATCAATCATTCTATTAAAGATATTAAACCAAAATAATTACAAGAGAAGTAATGCAGGCATAACAGAAGGTAAGGCGTAATAAAATCAAACCTTCTGTCAAGCCTGCATTGCTTCTGTTTGAAAAAACCATGCGTTACCATAAGGCAAGTGTTCCCGCATTTTATAGTGAAAAATGTAATGTTGAGCAATAGTAAGTAATAAAGGCTCATAAAAAATCAACCTACCCTCTTATCCTCCCAACCATATCTGTCTAAAGGCTCGTAAAATTTTAAATAGAATTTTATAAATAAATTTTACTGCATATGTGTGCGTGTGTAATGCGTGCGTTATGCGTACGCTATGCGTTCGTTGTGCGTCATTTGTGCGTTCGTTATGAGTTCGTTGTGCGTCATTTGTGCTTAATGTATGCGTATTATCATTTAGTATGGAATTTTTTACTCAAAGCAATGTAAATAACATTTATACACAGATAAACATTTATACACAGAATCAGAATGAAAAATATTAATACACAGAAACATTTATAAACAGAAACATTTATATACAAAAACATTTATACACAATGAAAAACTGTTATTTTGGCAACGCTTTACAAAATATTTCATATGCAAGTTCTGCTCTATACTTTGGCATGTCTCCTTGCCAATTTGTACTATCAGTCCAATCAGTGTTGCCTTCAAGACATATTCTTTCCATATATTTACAGACATACATTCCACAATCAAAAGAGTTCTCCTGTTTTGGTATAACTTTAATGGTAGAAAGCTTCCATTTTCTGATATCACTATCAAACGCTCCTTTCGTGTCAGAATATAGGGCTTTAAGCTGAAATATATGTTGAGGAAGGATTAGTTCAGTAATTTTTTTAAAAATTTAAGAGTTCAAATGATGAAGACTAACACTTACGATTTTTGGAACAACAAGCCTATGCTCTTTGACGCGGCGGTCCAATGAGTCATAAAATTTCCACTTGTGTTCTTTCAGCAAACCAACCAGAAGGGTAATGTGATCAGAATCAATGATTGGTTGTAATAAAATATTGTTTGAAGTAACAGAAAGCTCGGTTATATGGCTGACTTGCAATTTGGACATTTTTTCCCTTCCTTTGTTATTCTGCAAGTGCAAATAGTAAATGTAAGAACTTAGAATGGAATAATGGATACTAAGTTACTAATCCAATAGTTAAACTGATAAATTGAATACTAATTTACTAACCCAATAGACTGGAGAGATGTATAGAAATTTATGGTACTTGTCTGGCATAAGGTTACACACGCATATTATACGCATACCACACGCATATCATACGCATACAGATCTGCAAACAAAAATGAAGTTGCAATTTTTTACCTTTTAGAGAACTTCTTCAAACATTCTAGCACAAAATTTCTCTTCTCAGAAGTCAAACACAAAAGACCTCTGTAATTTTCTATTTCAACTGCATGAACATAAGTTACAGGTTTTATTTGAATGTTATCTACAGGTATTGGTTCATTTGGATTTGTATATTGAACAATTTGCATTTCTGCTGGGATTGGATCTTTTGGTGGGATTGGATCTTTTGGTGGGATATCTGATCTCTGTCTCTTATTGGAAGATGAAGAGTAGGCTGAGTAGCTAGCAGATCTTTTCTGAGGAACTTCTTTGCTCTGATCAATGAAATTATTGAGCTTGACCTCAATAACTCCAACTCTTTCAGTAAGATCTTCAAACTTTGTGCTCAGTCTGTCTTCAAATTCTCGAAAAAGTTTTGTACATGTTTCTTGGCAGGATCTCATTATTGTTTCTTGTATAGACTGAAGTGCTTCAGCAGAAAAACTTAAATGTGGTTGCTGAGGAGATTGGTGGGGGTCTTGCTGAGCCAGCTGAGGAGGTGGGGTATGATGGGGAGATTGGTGGGGGTCTTGCTGAGGAGGTGGGGCATGATGGGGAGATTGGGGGGGGTTGTTTTGATGGGTGGATATGTCATGAGGGGAATCAGGGGATATAGGGCTGTCTGATGGATATTTCTCAACATTAACCATATCCATTTCAGCCTCTCCAACTGCCTGTAGGACATTACAAATCTGACTTTTTCTTATATTAGCAAATAAGTTAGTTATTACCTCTGTAGTATATACAATATCATCGGCCCATCGAAGAAAACGGGGCCTTCTGTCAGCATACATAGGAGCATGAATAGTAGTATGCTCCAGGAACCAAATCTGCATAAGATGAAAGAAATTTTAGCACTCACATTGAGCAAATAAAATTTTGAATGAATTTAGCAGTTATCACTCACAATTAGCAGAGGTACAAAACCGTTGATGTAACCTGCTGGCTTCTTATTTGAAATCTTGGAGGATGCCTTATTAAACTCTCCAACTAAAAACTCCCTAATTGAACTAGCCCAGTTTATTGACAAAAAATCATCTGGATTATTTGCTATTCTTTGAATCAACCGGGGGGTTTTGAAGTTGTTAAGTTGAAAAAGTAAATTTGAACATAAATACATGATAAACGTTCTTAACATAGTCTCCGGGGGGGTTTTCTTGTTCAACTCCATAAAGTCATTCCTTATTTCTGTTGATGTAACTGAAGTATGTGCTAAGGAATGCCAGGATATTTCTTCTCCTTTATTTGGCAAACCAGTAAGAAGAGCCACTTCATCAGCAGTGAAAGGAATGTGTTGACCTCTTATAACAAAGCATTGTTTTGAAATGTCCCACCTTGAGATCAGCTCATAAATTAGAGGGACATTTTGCTCAAACCCAGGAAATTCCAGAAACTGTACCATCTTTAAATCTTTCAATTTGTCCTTGACTTCAGGAGTAATTTGCCGAGCAAAGTTATCACAGTTTGTTCGGAATGAAGAAACATAGCATCTATAGGTAATTGGACGAACATATATCTGAAAATTGTAAAAAGTTATAGATTAAAAATAAGTAAATGAAATACGCACAAAACACGCACAACATACGCATACTACAAGCAACGGTCACGCACAGTGTACGCATAATACACGCATATATTACGCACATCACACGCACAGTATAGCAAACATTCAACAAATTATATGCACGCATAAAGTACGCACAACATACGCATACTATAAGTCACGGTCACGCATGGTGTACGCATACGACACGCATATATTACGCACATCACACGCACAGTTCAGGGAACATAGAGTAAATTATACGCACGCATAAAGTACGAATAATATAAGCATGGAGTAAGCAATTTGAACGCATAGTGCACGCACAAAAGACGCATATCGTACGCACAGCCTACGCATATTTACTCGTTTAAAATTTGGTTAGGTTTTATGTTTTAAATTTCAACATAAATTTATCATAAACCCTGATTACACAGAAAACACGATGGCATCACAGTATCAAACATTTAAAAAGTTCGGAGAAACCATGCATACGCATAGAATAAGCATAAAATCGGAGAGCCTTGAACGCCAACGCATAGCATAACCATAAAATACGCATTACAAAACAGAAAACATAGCATTAACTTACCTTTTTCTTTGGGGGTGACGCCATCTTAGAAGAAACTGAGTGAAGAATGCTTGAAAATTGAAATTCCTCCGGGTGAATGCTTGAAAGTTCGAAAGTTTACTGTAACTTGAAAATCGAAACGTCGACTCCGGCATTCGACCTTTACAAGGGTTTAAATGTTGATGCCACGTCGACATTTCACTAGGCGCGCCACGTCGGCAACTGGGTATAGTTTGAGACTGAAAAAAAAAAAAAATTTAGGTTAAGTTTTAAAAAGGCGACGCCTTAAATAAATGAGGCGAGGCGCGCCTTATGGCGCGCCTCAGTAAACTTGAGGCGTAAGCCTCATAAACTAAACTTATTGCGTAGGCTTTGAGGCTTAATTGGACGAAATTGCGCTGAGGCGCGCCTCAAGGCGCGCCTTTCATTGCGCAATTTTAAACGTTGCACTAAGATATGCCAAGATATGACAATAAACAATATATTCACATGAGTAGTTTGCATTTGTTCTTTTCTAGTTTCTAATGCGATATGCATTTCGATAAAAAAAAAAAGACAATAAACAATATACAGGAAAACACCAAATGATTAGCTGGATATCTTGACTTACATAAGTGCATGCATAGATGACATGACAATTATGAAAATATGAATTTGCATAAGCTAAATGATAAATGATATGATGTGTGAATATAATGCATAATGACATTGATACAAATACTCATACATTATATACATGATACATGAGATTGATACATACTGCATGCATGACATAACACATGCATAGTGATAGACATTTATAAACAAGAAAAACATAGAGCATAAAAATGACATTCATGATTTTATCATGCATTGGTAATTGATAGAAGTAATGTACAACTACATTGTATAATGATTCACATGATAGTCTTCATGCAGCCATCTTATAAGATGTTAGGATAGAATTGAGTCAATTATTGCTAATCAATTTTATAATTATTATTCATACTTATTGATACTATTCATATTGACCACTCCTATTTATGTTCATATATTCTCATGAATGTGAGTTCATGATAACCATGCTCTGCTATTGACTTGAATGATTACATGAATATTATTTTGCTTTCTGTATATTGGTTGCAGTGATAGGTTCTGGTGACCTACTAGGCTTATGCTCAATATATGATTTTTCATAATTTCAGGGAAGCATAAGAACCTAGTGGAGTGAGGCAAATCAAATTCTAGTGATAGGTATTTCTTTTGTTTTTTTTTTTCTATTTATTTTTCATAGTCATTCAAATGCATTAAAATAGATTGATTGTAAAGATAAATTAATGACAAATGTATATGATTTTGAAAGATGAAATGAAATATATATATTCTGAAGAAATGAAATGAAAAATAGTTTCCACTTAGTCTGTTGTATATATTATTTTATATGGATGATTATTAGCGGCTCTAGTAGATGACCAGAATATTTAAAATAGACAATTATTTAAAATTAGATCTTGGGGAGTGACACTAGGAGAGTAGCCGAGTTCCATAGGTGAATGTGCAACTTTGTTAATCCCCTAACTATCTCAATACCGAGGGTTGAAAGAGGGCTGGCTCTTATATATGCGACTTTACAATAAAATGTGTTGGGTAACGTGAGACTTTAGGCAACTGTATGATTGTTGAGACAGTGGCAATAAGGAAACTTGAAGTAGCATAGGGGCTGCGAGGGCAAAAAATGGCTGAGCAGATAAAGTTTTTCGTGGAGAAAATTGCACAATTTGAACTCTTCTACCAAGTCAACTGAGAATGCCTTAGAAGTAGAAGCCAAGCTGAATTGACAGGCCAGTCACTTTGCCAAGTTAGATGGATTCGATCACCCAAAACATTCACTAGGAATATAGCGAGTGAAATTATAACTGGAGCCAAGTTCATCCTACGACAACTAATCTAACGCGGCGATCTTCCTTGTGAGGTCACTCTTTACTCAATTTCATTGTGCATTGTGGGGCTTCAATGTCATTGGATGACATGTCAGACAATTTTTTTTGTTCTAAAATGACACAATTCGAGAGAAAAAAAAGATTCATGTAGCCAACCTCACTTAAAGATTTGATGTTGTTGTTTTTATTGTTGTACCTTATGCATGAGAAGCTAGACTTCATTGTGTAGTCGGCCTTTTGGAAGAAGTTGGCCACTAGAAATCGATTATACACTTTAACATTACAGCTTTATTAGGAAGTCACAAGTCATACTTACATTGTGAAGTCATCCTTGATGGTCGCATCAACATTTGAGTGGGCTTTTAGCTTTTTTGATAAGAATCTTGGTGGAATAATTGCATTGATGTTATAATAGTAGTAGCCATATTCCATTATTTGGCCTATAAGTTAATCTTCTCCTTCAATGATAATTTCTTTAGGCTATCTTTGTGCACTTGCTTTCTTGTTATTCTTGGTCATGCCATCCTCTTTGTTCTCTTTATGCTCAATTTTGTTCCTCCTATACTCTTCTTCTTCAAAGCCTATTACTCAATGATGGCAAATGATCACTTAATTCCCATATTCACTCTTTGATATTGAGCTTTGTTTTTATAGCGATCAATTTAGACTAGGATTGAGACATCCCTTCTTTCATTCAAACATCAAAGTCATGGATTTCGTTGGCCTTATTCCATCTCAAGCGATGCCGAATCCTTTAAAAATGTTGGGCAAAGAGAGAGATTCAAAAGAGAATCTTCGAGAAATTTAAAGAGACTTTGATGTGACAGAATTTTAGCTCTAGGATTGAGATTCCACGTGATTTTATATCATCGTGCAAGACTAGTAGCCCCCCTATTTATAGGTGATGATCAAAGTCGTAGTTACAAATTAGCAACACAGTGCAATTACATGAAAAATAAATAGATTAAACTTAACAACAACTAGTTGTGTAATGGAAGAGTCTAGCGTGTAACCTGGTTGTGAGTTGTGAACTAAATCGAGTTTTTGTATTAAGGGTAAGTACCCTTGGCAAGTTATCTAATGAAAACCCTTAGTAGGTTAAAAAAGTAATTCAGGCAAGTAGTTGTATTCAACGGGAAAATAAACACGAAAAATGGGTGTATTCATGGAATTTTTATTGCCTCCTCCCACCTGACGCATCTCTACGTTCGGTACGCCTTTATAACGCGACATCTGGCAGCTACTTTACCCATTTTGACCCGACGAGAGCCCATATACTTTTCGATATTTTTTAATATTTTTCGGGTTGGCCCGTCGTAATATACATGAGAATGGCGGGAAAATGAAAAAGTACGCCGCTTTTACCCATTGTATTAAAACCTTCTCTGTATTTAACCTAAGATGTTGTAGAGGATATCGTTCTACAGTGTCTACGATTCCCATAATTTTCATTTTTTCTGACGTAGAGAAATAGTTCAGTATTTTAGGAGATGGAAGGATCGACTGAAGGTTCTTGTTTCGAAGACTTCTTTTTCTGCGAGGAAACTCAAACTTTAAGCTATGATGAAGGTTTTTCTGATTTTATATTAGTAAGTATTTTAAGTATAATGTTTGTTTTTATCAACGTTTTACTGTTTCGAACTCGGTATTCTATATTATATATGCGAATACGTTCGGTACTGATTATAATGGATTGGTACAATATCGGTACGCAGTTGTACGGTGCTAAACATCTCAATACCGAGCGATACCGAGCTATATCAACCTATACCGAGCAAGAATGGCCTACCTCGGTATAAGCTCAGTATTGAGTACTATATATTGTACCGAGTTAAACCTCTCAATACCGAGCATTACCGAGCTATATCAAGCTATACCGAGCTAGAATGGCCTACCTCGGTATAAGCTCAGTATTGAGTACTATATACTGTACCGAGCTAAACCTCTCAATACCGAGCAATACCGAGCTATAACAAGCTATACCGAGCAAGAATGGCCTGCCTCGGTATAAGCTCGGTACTGAGTACTATATATTGTACCGAGCAAAACCTCTTCATATCGAGCATTACCAAGCGATACCAAGCTATACCGAGCAAGAACAGCTTAACTCGGTATAATGTCGGTATTGAGTACTTTATGTTGTACCGAGCAAAACCTCCGAGCATTACGGAGTTATACCAAGCCATACCGAGCAAGAACGGCTTACATCGGTATTGCTTGGTACTGAGTAGAAAAAGTCGGTATAAGATCGGGAATTATATCAAAGTAATTATAATTAAATATGGATCTTTGAATATTTATTAGGGTGTTTACAATTGCGAGAAAGATGCATATGAGAAATATTGCCAGTATGCGCATTCGACCGGATTTAGTGTTCGGAAAGAACATCACCATTTCTGGCCAAATACAAGGTTAATCAAATCAAAGGATTTTGTGTGTTCTAGAGCAGGTTTCAAGAAGGAGAATGAAAGTGGTACTAAATTAAAATATCGGAGATCATCTACCAGAACAGGATGTCCAGCAATGGTTAGATTTTCGGTGAGTAAAGAAGGGCTTTGGTCAGTGCATAAATCTGTAGAGAGTCACAATCACGAACTAGCTAGGCCGGATGATCAACATTTGCTCCGGTCGGCAAGGTCAATTAGTGATGATAATGCAGCTGTTTTGAAATCTATGACAGAAGCAGGTATAAGAACTGTTGATGCATTTACGTACCTATCTGATGAAGTTGGAGGTGTGGCTAATCTTGGATTTACGAAGCGCGATGCGTACAACCATATCCAAAAAGAAAGAAGAGCGAAGTTTGAAAGTGGAGACACTAACTCACTGATCAAGTTGTTTAAAGAGAGGTCGTTAGATGACCATATGTTTGCATGGGATGTTGAAACAGATGAAGACGGATGTTTGTTGAATTTCTTTTGGATTGATGGTTTGGGTAGAATCGATTATGACTGTTTTGGAGATGTGATTATATTTGATACTAGTTACCGTTTAAATAAATATAACTTATGTTGTGCCCCAATTGTCGGAGTGAACAATCACTGGCAAAATGTTCTTTTAGGAGTTGCTTTTTTATCAGATGAGACAATAGCTTCTTTTACCTGGCTTTTTCAGACATTTATAAGAATCATGGATAACAAACATCCCATTACCATTTTTACTGATCAGGACCAAGCCATGGCTAGGGCAATAGAGATTGCATTGCCTAATACACGGCATAGATTGTGCCAATGGCATCTATACAAGAAAGCACCTTCAAAGGTATGGTGCTTTAACAGTAACAACAGAGTTAAATGCTTATTTTATTACTGTTTCAGAAATTGTGATTCAGCTGAGGAATTTGAGAGCAAATGGACGGAAATGATATCAGAAGGAGAACTCCAAAATAATCAATGGTTGAGTGATCTTTATAAAATCAAGGAGAAGTGGTCAACTGCATTCAATAAAGATTGTTTTAATCTTGGTATTTTATCAACCCAAAGGAGTGAGTCAACCAATCATGTATGCCATGGTTATTCCAAGCCAACAAGTACTATCACGGAGTGCTTCCTCGGTTTGGAGAAGATTATGAGGATTTGGCGTCGAAATGAACAAGATGAAGAATTCAAATGTAGTCAAACCGATATAGTTCCATATATGAAAAGTAGTTCAGTATTGAAGCAAGCTGCAAAATTTTATACAAGGAAATTGTATGGATTTTTGAAGAGGAGTTCTTACATGGAGTTGGTGGATTATGTGTTGATAGTACTTCATCAGATTTATCAATGTTTTCTGTTTGTAACATTGACAGCTCCATTGACTCACACAGATGGATAGTTAAAATCAGTTCAATTGAAGGTACCATTGAATGCACATGTGCTAAGTTTGAAATGATGGGAATATTATGTGCACATTGCATGAGAGTAATGAGACAGTTAGACATTATTAATATTCCCATTAAATATTTACTCCCTAGATGGTCCGTCAATGCTCGAAAAGATTTATATTCTGGAGGTAAGATCCCAACTCTTTGTAGTAATGCCTTTCAACTAATTTCGGGTGATAGCAACTTGATTTTCAGAAATTATGCATGCCGTTTTGCATATAAAATTAGCACAGAAGCACAAGGTAATAAAGAAGCTGAGAAGTGTGTCATAGATGATTTGAGTACTTTGGCTCAAAAAGTTCATTCCATCAAGCTGGGTAGTAAAAACACACCATATTCTGGAGCTGGTAATGAAACAATTAAAGATCCAAAGAAATGTCGGCCTAAGGGAGTTTCAAATGCTAGATTGAAGGATCACTGGGAGAAGAAGAAGCCGAAAAAATCGAAACAAACCGCCACGATACCTTCAACAAGCTTACAATTTACAAATACAGAATCTGGTAGTCAATCGTCTTTCATGTAACTAGTTAATTTTGCATGAAATTTATTACATTAATATGATTTTCTGAATGTATAATTGATATTGGAGTTAGTTTGTGTATTACCGAGCAATATCAATCAATACCAAGCAAGTAACTCGCTAATTCCTATACAGAACTATACCGAGCCATATAAATCCATTAATAGCGAGCAAGACCTATGCACACCGACCGATACCAATCGTTTCTGCTCGGTATTGATCATTACCGAGCAGTACCATGCAGTACCGAGCATAATTTGTAGTTATTATGCTCGGTACAGATCAATACCGAGCAATACCGAGCAATACCAAACAATACCGAGCAATACCGAGCAATACCGAGCAGAGTTGCTCGGTATAGATAGGTATTGCTCGATACCGAGCAATACCTAGCAATACCGACAAATTCCGAGTAGTACCGCTCGGTATAGATCAACATTGCTCGGTACTAATCAATACCGAGCAATACCGAGCAGATCCTTGCATAAATATGATAATCTCTGCTCGGTATTGATCATAACCGAGAAGTACAGAGCAGCACCGATAATAATTAGTAGTTATTATGCTCGGCACAGATTAATACCGAGCAGATCCGACCAATACCGAGAAGATCCGACCAAAACTTTTGGTATTTGTAATCGGCATAGATTAATATCGATCTGTACCGAGCAATACCTAGAAGGCTATTGCACTGTATTATTCCTATTCTAAAGTAATATGCACCATTTCGTTTAAGAAAATATTTCACAATATAAACAAAGTTTAACATTACTCCCATAATCTAATGATTTTTTGTACATAGCAAGTCATAAGCAAATTCAGCTCTATACAATGGCATATTAGAATGCCAGTCCAAATATCTATACCATTTAATTGGTTCTTTTTGAATTAGAACTTCAATATATTTACAAAGATACATTCCGCAATCAACGCTGTTATCTTGTGTTGGCACGTTTCGAAATCCTTTAATTGGCCATTTCGTTATATTAGTGTCGAAGGCGTCCTCCGTATCTTTGTAGAAATGAGAAATCTGGAAAAAAAAATTCAAATTAGCATAGAATATTGATAAGAGTCTAAATGGTAACAAAAAAATTAGATTTAACTTACAACTTCTGGGAGTATCGCTTTATGTGTCTTCTTCGGTAACGAATCATAAAATTCCCACCTTTTTTTAACCAAGTTGCACAGTAGTAATGTCCAATGTTCTCCGTATACTATTGGAACAAAGATCAAATTTACATTCTTGATAATGTTTTTGTCTATATTTGATACGAACGTTTTTGTGTTCGAATCATTGTATTGTTTGTAGTATAGCTGGTAAAAAAGATAGAAAAAAGTTGTGTGATTAGTTCGAACATATAGTGAAACCGAATAAATAAGAAAATGTAAACTACATACCCAATGAAAGCTTGTAACAAATACAAAAGGTTGATTACGACCAGGATTTGCTGCTTCCTTTTGCGTTAATAAATGAGCAAACGCGTCTATGTGGTTATTATCAAGCTCTTCGGACATTAATAATTCGTCCAATTGGCTTCTATTTATTGATATATTTCCAAACTCGAATATTGAATCAGTCCTGTATAGAAAAAAAAAAAATTTAGTAATAAAAGAAGTTCTCAATTGTGAAATATGGTCGGACTTGCTCGGTATTGCTCGGTATTGCTCGGTATTGCTCGGTATTGATCTTAATAACTAGTAATTATGCTCTGTGCTGCTCTGTACTTCTCGGTAATGATCAATACCGAGCAGAGATACTCCAATTTATGCTCGGTACTGCTCGGTATTGATCTGTACCGAGCTTAATAACTACAAATTATGCTCGGTATTGCTCGGTACTGCTGGGTATTGATCTGTACCGTGCATAAATTGTACAAATTATGCTCGGTACTGCTCGGTATTGATCTGTACCGAGCATAGTAACTACAAATTATGCTCGGTACTTCTCGGTATTGATATGTACCGAGCATAATAACTACAAATTATGTTCGGTTCTTCTCGGTACTGCTCGGTTTTGATCAATACCGAGCAGAGATCATAATATTTATGCTCGGTATTGCTCGGTATTGATCTGTACCGACCTTAATTACTATTGCTTATGCTCGGTACTGCTCGGTATTGATCTGTACCGAGCATAATAAACACTTAACTACAAAATGAAGTTCTTAATTTGGTATAAAATGAAGATCTCAACAAGTACTTACTTAAACTTGAATTGTTGAAAAGCATTATCTATTATGATGCGTTTTTCTTCGGCAATTAAATCTCTGCCAGGGTAATCTAACATTTCTGGTGCAGGAGACCTTGGAATTTCTAAATTTTCATCCACTTCATAAATAACCAACTCTTTACCAACAGTTTGATCAAGTACAGGAACTTCTTCTTGTGTAAGTGGTTCTGGGAGTACAGCTGCAGTAGGTGTAGGTTCTGGGAGTGCAGCTGCAGTAGGTGTAGGTTCTGGGAGTACAGCTGCAGTAGGTGTAGGTTCTGGTGTTGGTTGTGTTGTATCAACTGCAGCTTTATTAGGCGCTTCATCAGGACGATCAGCAGCAGTGGCAGCTGATGCCGAGTCTTCGGGTTGCACTTGTTTTTTAATTTTCTTCTTCCTAACACCAGTAGTAAATGGTGTGGTAACAAGTTTTCTTTTTCGATCATTTCTCCTTTGTACTCTTTGTGCAATTCCAGTCAATATGGAAGGATCAACCTCATACTCACTTAAGGTCGTTTCTTCAGATGCACTTGGAGATAAAGAAGATTGAACACACCTTTCTTTCTTGTACTTTTTGAAGTATGAAGGAAATTGATCTTCAAAGAATTGCATCAAGAATTGATCTTTCTTTTTAATTTCTTCTTTTAAATTTGAATTTTCTTTCTCCAAATCAAACAATGAATCCTCCAAATAATGAATGCGATGTTCTTGTACCAGATTGGTTGCTTCCAGCTCAGCTACCTTCTTCTGGATGAAGTTGTATTTGCTGAAAAGCTCGAATATTGATTTATTTATTATTACCAAGTTAGCCTGATCGTCTACATTTGTAAATTCAGGTTGTCCAGCTGACTCAGGTTGACTTCTACTTGTAAACAGCTGTGGTCTTACTGGAGTAGGTGTAGGTGAGTCATGTTTGGGTGGACTCGACATCCCCACTGGAGAAGCAGGAATTGTTTCAGTTGACTCGTCAGTTGTGGGGCATGGTACCCTACTAGGGCTTGCCTCCTTTATTGGACTGAATGCTGGAGAAAGATGAAGCAATAAATCTTTCTCAGCATCAGTTATTCCTTGCAATTCCGTTAGTATCTGCAAAAAATATAACATCTCATTCAATTAATACATAAATACATATAATTTTAAGAGTTAGTTGAATTAAAAAACGTTGTTTACATACCTCATGTTCTTCAAGGTTAGCAAATATATTATTAACTTCTTTCTCATTGTAAATGAAGTTGCCATCCCAGCGAGTAAAACGAGGCCGGGAAATATCATCCTGTACAGCATGTATTGTTGTATGTTCAAGGAACCAAATCTGTACAAAATGAAGGTAATTTATGTTTGCTTTAGAATTTGTACAATAATAATATATTAATTGAACAATAAAACAATACTTACAATTAAAATCATTACAAAACCATTAACATAGCCCAAACCCATTCCCTTAGCTTTTTTGGTTGCAACAACATTGAATTCTTCTACAAGGAAACCTCTAATGGATTCTGGCCAATTGTATTGATTAAACAATTCTGGACTGTTGAGAAGTTCAAAGATGGATACTGGAATCCGAAAATTAGCCATCGGAAAAAATATATTCGATAGCAGATATAGGAGGAAGCATTTCACAACGTCATCCATTCTTGTGCTACTATCCAACTTCTCAATGTCGTGGCGAATGTCATTTGATGTTTTGCCACTGGATCTCGCACTTCCAACGTTAAAAATAATTCCCCTGCTTGGCATGCCTATCAACATTGCTACTTCTTCAGTTGAAAATTTAATACTTCGTCCTTTGATAATGAAACTTTCTGTTTTCCTATCCCACTTCGAAATTAGCATATGTACGAGTGGAACATTTTGAGGCATCACAGGTAGCCTAAGGAACTGGTTTACATGCAACTGACCCAATCTAACAACCAAAGTATCTCCAAACCTCTGAACAAGGTCATTACAAACTTCTCTGAACGTCGAGAACCTGCATCGGAAATGAATCTTTGGAGTATAACCCTGAGTAAAATCAAATTGTCAATAATGCTACTAATTAATAAAAAACATTTACTTATACTGACTAATATTTATTGCTCGGTACTGCGCAGTACCGAACAGTAACGAACATTACTGATCATAACAAATCGCAACATTGCTCGGTACAGATCAATACCGAGCAGTACCGAGCAATACCGAGCTCGGTACTGCTAAACCCTAAACCCTATACCCCAATACCGATCAGTTCCAATGGTAACAATTATCAACTCTGCTCGGTACAGCGCAATACCGAGCAGTAAAGAGCAAGACAAAGCATAATTGTTACTAATTCAACTCGGTACAGATCAATACCGAGCTGTACCGAGCAATAACGAGCAAAATTATTACTAATGCTGCTCAGGTACTACTCATTACCGCGTTGTACCGAGCAATAACTAGCGATACCGAGCAATACCGAGCAGTACCGCTATATCCCTATCTATACCGACAAATTCCAAGCAGTACCGCTCGGTATAGATCAACATTGCTCGGTACTAATCAATACCGAGCAATACCGAGCAGAACAGCACGGTATAATACTCGGATTCGATTCAAGATGGAACATTACCGAGCAATACCGAGCAATACCTAACTATACTTAGCAATACAGAGCAGTAGCGCTCGGTATAGATCAACGTTGCTCGGTACCGAGGAATACCTAGCTATACCGACAACTTCCAAGCAATACCGCTCGGTATAGATCAACATTGCTCTGTACTGAGCAATACCGAGCAATACCGAGCAGTACCGCTCGGAAAACTAGTCAGGATATGCTCAATACCGAACTGTACCGAGCATGGAGCAGTTCTATACCGAGCTAAACCGAGCAATACCGACCTGTACCGCTCGGTACACTTCGTAAACCCTAACATAAATATATTGAAGAAGTATCTAACCTGAGGCATCGTAAAATCAAATATGCAGCGCTTGAAGATTTGCAGAAATGGAAGAAGCTGAACTGCCGGTTGGAGAAGATGAAGAATATCGTCGCGTATGATGAATGAAGTGAAAGACGGTAAGGCTGTTCGAAAACATAGCCGTTTTTTTCGGGTCCGCGCAATAAAATTCGGGTCCGCGTTCGGGCCATTATTTTAAATTTCGCACGTGCCATATACCCAATCATCTCCGGGTCGGGTATCGGGTAAAGTAGCTGCCAGATGTCGCGTTATAAAGGCGTACCGAACGTAGAGATGCGTCAGGTGGGAGGAGGCAATAAAAATTCGTATTCATGACTCCCTATGGCGAGCTTAGTAACTCAGCATTGAAGGCCAAATGAGAGTTGTTTCTTGGGCAACTTAACAAGATTTGGGTTTGGACAATTCAAGACTTTAATTGACTTCGCGAGTTCCAAGTTGTAGGTTGTTGAACCTAATCTAACTTCTCATATGAGTTGATTAACCAAACCCAAAAACAAAGTGTACAATACTTCTAAAGGCTTTACAAGACAATCCCATCAACTTTACAAGATAACAATCAAAATCATTAAACTCATCTAACAAAACATTCAAAATTATATTAAATCCCAACCAAAACATTTTCCAAAGACTTATAATAAGATCAGATTCAACCAAATTCCTCACCGAGTAGTATGGCACAGAAGACACAACGGGGAGCGGCCGGCCACCACCACCATGGCCGAAAACTTCAGGAGACGTGGACAGGGCAAATAGGGCAGCTTGGAAGAGCTGTGACGAGCCAGTGCCAACGATTATATACCTGTCAGGACCCGCTATGGCATTGCCGACAAGACGATGAAGTCGCCGGATCTCCGCCGCAAACTCCGGCTCGAGAAACCAACAGAGATTGGTCACGTCGGAGAAATAGCTCATCGTCTGCGATCCAGGAATGACCAGCTCCGCCGCATTGCCTGTTTGCCGCCAGAATTTCTCGTACATGGTCGGATCTCCACTGTAACGACATTACCAGATAAAGCTCCCGTCTTTAAAATCATAATCTTGAAAATAAAATTTACTGTATATCGTAATTTATTTTTTAAATTTTCTTATTGTTCTTTTTAATTTAAACTTTGAATTTCATCACCTAATACTTTTGTGATATTCATCACTATCAAACAAAAAAGAAACATCTAATTTTTTAAAGGAATCAGATTCCTTTAATGAACAAATAAATAATGATGAAGCATAAAAGCATGGGACTAATGACTAAATAAATAAAAATTTCTAATATTTCTGAAAGGTCGGAGCTTGACCGGCCGTAGATCAGCCGGCGAGGCTTCTCCGCCATCGGAGAGACTTAAACAAGCCGGAAAAGGCAAGAGCAGCAGAGAAAGAGCAGGGAATGACTCACTGGTCAAGATTAATAACAGAATCCATGGAAATAGGTATTGATCCGCTGGTAGAGCTGACACTAATCTCGTCCTCCTTCAACACTGAAGTCTCTGTTCTCTGTTCATTTCCGGAACAAGAGTTCGCCGGAAAAGGAAAGTTACTTCGGTTTCCATCATCCTTATACAAAGGAAGAACTACGAAGACTGCGAAAAGATGGAACACAATCACAGCGCCGGTAAAAAACCAAAGCATGCTCAGATTCCATGAGCGAGCTTGGTTGCTTTCCCCAGTTGATTTAGGCATTTTGTGCCTCGGCTCCCAAGAATGGCTGCATGCGCTTGGGGATCCGTTAGTAGTGCACCGACGAAGTAATTTACCGTTTCTACTCTCCATGGAATGATCCTTACGAACGCTTTCCCCAAATGGCTGGAGGCCTCAGTTTCGATCCAGAGCAGGACATGCTAGGGTTTATCAGAAGCACCGAAACAAAAAACAAGAAGAACTCTTTCTTTACCATTCCTCTTCTTCTTCTTCCTTAACTCTTGATTCATTCACTCCATAAGTAGGCGAAATCACAGAATACAAAGAGACATTTTTTGAAAAAAAAACTGGGAAAAGCGAGGAAAGAAAGAAGAGAATCGTCTTCCAACGAAGCATTCAACTGCGCCAACCATTCTCCATTGGAGCTCTCTCTGTTCTCTTAGTTTACTGTAGAAACAGTGGGGAGGAAGAAGGCAAAAGTGGGAGCTTTTTGTTTTTGTGTTGGGTAACACGCGGCTCGGTTTATCACTGGAAGAGTAAAAGAGGGAGCTTTTTCTCTTTTGCTCTTTTACCTTTTTCCCCCTTGCTTTAATTTTTTAATTGTTTCCTTTTTTTGAAAAATCATGAGTGTTATGGATTATTTTTTTTTTGGGAAAATTAGGGGCATGAGCCCATTTCATTCCAACAACAAAAGAATACATAAAGATGATTGACTACTACCACAACCTACTAGTAATAGTCAACAAAAACTATCAGCAAAAGGCTGCATAACAAAATAAAACCTATATCCAATTATCAGCCAAGGCTGCAAAATAACAGAAAATACATAAAGGAACCAATGCCACTATAAAAATTAATCTTGACTACCAAGCAGCAAAGACAAAACTGACCCAAATAAATAAAATTCTGTACCCGCAAAATGCTCCCAAGCCTGGGTGAACCTGGACTCAGAATTAAAAGAAATAAACCGAGGCAACATTTCCCTGGTTGCCCGAAGGCCATCCAAGGGAATCAAAACTGGGAGCTTCATCATCGTCCAGAAAGGCTTAATGATAACGAGTGGAATCAGATTCAGCAGCAGTCCAGGTAGGTATAGCAAGCAACAGCAAGAGACCTGGCAGCAAACAAAAATTCCCAAATTTCCAGATAATACTTCCATAGAGTCAAAGCATATAAGTCCATAACAGAACATTCCAGCTAGCCTATACAGTAAAATTCAGCAACTGATCTCCATTACACCATTTGGAGACCTTAGATATGATAGCTTTCTTGATCTTAAACAAAGTTGTGGAGGTGCTAGAAGCAGATAAAGCAAATCTCCTATCATTTCTTTCTCTCCAAACATGGTAAAGCGTGCAACAAATTGTAATAAAATAAAGTTTTTTTGGTTTGAGAAGAAAAGTTTTGGTTATCATTCACCCAGTCAAAAAAGCTGCAACAGATTGGGTCTGAGAAGAATAGTGGCAGATTCAGGTATAAGAGCCGTGATAATTGAGTGCGAGTATGTGCAGTCAAAAAACAAGTGATTGGTGCTCTCAGTGTAGCAGTAACAAAGAGAGCAAGACAAATCCACCACAATGTTTCTACGGTGAAGCTTCATAGCCGTTTTAAGACCTCCCACCAAAGATAACCAGGTGTAAACAAAAAATCTCAAAGAGTGTCTCTTATGCCAGATATAATCTTCCCAAGAGCAAGCAGGAAGGTTTTTATAAAAATTTCTTTAAATTTGACATTGCCAGCAGAAACCCAAGTTAAACATTCAGAATTGTAATCCAGAATACTAACACTCAAAATAGCATTAGAAACCTCAGCTGGAAGTGGAAGAGTGAATTGCCAGAGCCCTTCAGATGAGATAAAATTACTCACAGAATAATCTTCATAATTAGCATACTCCGGGCAAATATCAACCAGACACCTATTATTGCACCAATAGTCCCAAAGAAGAGAGAAAGGGGATTTAGGTGTAACTTTGAGAATCCAATTCTCCTTAGTAGCTTCAGCAGTACAGCAAATATATTTCCAAAATTTTGAAGCCTTAGAATGAGTCGGTTTCCAGGGAGAGGAGTAATACTTAAAAAACCAACCAGCCAGAGGAGAAGATATGTTATAAATTCTATGAATAAAAGAGCAGTTAAAATCGTGTTGAAGGGCAGAAAAACTAGGAAGGCCAAGCCCCCCCTATCTTTAGGCTTACACACATTATCCCAAGCAACAAGGTGCAATTTTTTCCCAACAGACAAATATCTAAAAAACAGAAAATTGGAGGCAGCTCTCCTGAAGAATTTAAAAACAGCTTTGGGTAATATTGCTCCCCTAATCCAATATGCTATAGAATTAAGCATGGTAAATTTCAAATATTGAAACCTCCCCGTAAAAGACAACATCTTAGCATTCCAACCAGAGAGTTTTCTAGTAACATCATCCATCAAAGAAGAAATGTCTGAAATTTTTAATCTCCTAATGGATATAGGGACACCAAGATAGGTGACAATATCCTTAGAAGACAAACAAAGAGAGCTGCAGATAACACCAGCGTTAGGAAGATGCTTAGGCAGCTAGAGAGAGCTCTTGTCCAGATTAATGTGAAGGCCCGATGCTTTGGTGAAGATATTAATAATGTGCAAAAGACTGCTACAATTGGTAGGAGAAGCTTCACCAAAAACAAGTAAGTCATCAGCATAAAGGAGATGGCTAAGCCTAAAATTCTTGAAATGGGCTCCCACAAAAAGATTATCTTCTAGAATCGAGGAAAAAGCATCCATGGCAATACAAAACAGATAAGGACTTAGGGGACAGCTGTCACGACCCGACCCGACGGGGACGGATCCCGCCCGAGCCGGATCGCGGCGAGCGCACACTTACTTGCTTATCCAGGATCTGGCTTTGGATTAGGTTGCTGAACTGAACTTCCCAAATACATAACTCAACAGAAAACACACAGAACAACAGAGCTACTAAAAACATCAAATGCAGCGGAACAAAACATCTATCTTTTCATTTCCTCAAAATAATCATCTACAGAACAGTGCATGGCTTTCAACAGAAAGCAAGACAGAACAGGAAAGCCATGACTGTACAAAAATCAACAAGTACAAAAGTACCTAATCGGATCAGACTCTGAACTAATCCTGAACCTCCTTGCCCTTCCCAGAACCTGAAAACCACCAGAAAGCAAGGGTGAGCTCAACAGCTCAGCAAAGCAACAAACCACCAATCTAAATTCTCAGAAACCAAAACCAAACTCATCAGACAGAAATCAGATCAGAAATCGGAACAGAATCGGAAATCAGAACGTATACGGACAGATATCAAATCAGAATCGGAATCGTACAGATCATATCAGAACAAATCAACAGAGTCAGAATCAGAATTCAGAAATCAGAATCGTACGGAGCATATCATATCAGAATCACAATGTCGTACAGAACAGAACAGATACAGAAAACAAAACAGATACATATAGCTAAATGCCCTGACACTGACGGAATCTCTACGGATTCCGGCCCCTTATGCCTCCCTTCCCAGACACTGACTGAATCTCGCAGGATCCAGGCCCCTTATGTCTCCCTTTGTGCTCACGGCACCAAAACAGATGTGCTTATAGCACCAAAACAGAATTCATCGGATCCGGAACGAAACAGATATCAGATTTCAGATTTGAGCTCATTTCAGATTTCCCCTTTCACTAACTGAATCTCATAGGATTCAGGCCCCTTATAACTCCCTTTGTATAGCTTAATCACATAGCATTTCAATTCAGAAGAAATTCGGACATTTCAGAAATTACCCAAAAATCGGGCAGCACAACGGCAGTATACAGAATTTACACAAAAATTCCTGCAAAGAAAATTCACCGAATTCGCACAGAATATAGATAATCACATTCCAGAACATTTATTCTACTGAACAGATAATTTCCAATTTCACAGAAAAATCAGGTCGACTAAAAACACAGTCGAATCAAAAATACCCGGACGAAAATCTTCAAAATATAATCAAAACGTGCACACCCGGCACGGCAACGATATACAGAAACTTACGCGGTAAAAACTGAACCAATCGAAAGATACGGACGAAAAACCGTAACGAAAACTAAATCCGGACAGAAAAATACCGCCAACCGCGACGGAACTGAAAATTGAGAAAGACGGAATGTGCCTTACCTCGAGCACAGCAAATTCTTCAACAGTCACTTCGCTCGAAAACGGCTCCGCGTCTTCCCGAAATCAACTTTTCCAAAATGCTCTTTTTCTCTCTCCTCAGACGAAAAATCAGATATTTATTTTTTTATTTTTCTCTCTCTTCAAAATGTCTCAAATCAGCTTTATAATACACAGATCGGCCCGGCCGATCGTCCAGATCGGCCTGGACGATCAGACCAAAACCCATCGTCCAGGGACGATTTTTCAGGCCGATGTTTACTATTCATAGGCTATAAAAACCTCTACTCACTGACTTGTGCCATCCACTGATCGTCCCGGGACGATGCCTCGATCGGCCTGGACGATCCCTACAGGAAATCACTTAGAGCAATTTCTGGGCAAAACCTGGAGCTGAAATCCACAGATCGTCCCAGGACGATCCCAGATCGGCCTGGACGATACTGGAGCAGTTTGAAATATTACAATCTCCCCAACTCAGAAAAATGTCGTCCTCGACATTATCCAATCCAAACTCAGTCAAAACAAGTACGGGTACGACCGTCTCATATCAGACTCCTTTTCCCACGTTGCTTCCCGTGCAGTCCGGTGCTTCCACTGGACTTTAACCATCGGAATCTCTTTATTTCTTAACTTGCGGACGTCGTACGCTAAAATCAATTCTGGCTCTTCCTTGTACGCCAGATTCTCCTGAATCTCAACCTCGTCAGCTGATACCTTCTTCCCAGAGTCTGATACCCACTTCCTCAGAGTGGATACATGAAACACATTATGCACATCAGACATAGAATCAGAAAGCAATAACTTGTAAGCAGCTTTTCCAATTCTTTCCAAAATCTCAAATGGTCCAACATACCTTGGACTAAGCTTGCTTACCTGACCAAATCTGCTCACACCTTTCATCGGGCTGACTTTGACATACACAAAGTCACCGACCTGAAACTCAACAAACCTGTGCTTCTGATTATAATACTTCTGCTGACGATCTTGAGCGGCTTTCAATCTCTCTCTTATCAAATGAATCTTCTGAGCAGTTTCATCAGCAAAAGTGGCCCCCAAAGCCTGTCTATCTCCGACCTCCGTCAGAGTCAAAGGAGTACGGCACTTCCTGCCATACAGAGCCTCGTACGGTGCCATACCGATACTGGACTGAAAACTATTGTTATAGGCAAACTCAATCAGCGGAATATGATCTTCCCAGCTTCCGCTAAAGTCCAGAACACAAAGTCTCAACAGGTCTTCCAGTACCTGAATAGTCCTCTCAGACTGTCCGTCGGTCTGAGGATGAAAGGCTGTACTGAAATGCAATTTCGTACCCAAGCCTTGCTGAATGCCTTTCCAAAGTCTGGAAGTAAAACGTCCATCTCTATCAGATACAATCACGCGAGGCACACCGTGCAATCTGACTATCTCTTTCACATATATCTGTGCCAAGCGTTCAACTGAATCCGTCTGTCTGATCGGAAGAAAATGAGCTGACTTCGTCAATCGATCCACAACTACCCAAATAGCATCATGTCCTTGTCGTGATCGAGGAAAACCCATAGCAAAATCCATCGTTACCTCCTCCCATTTCCACTCAGGGATAGGCAACGACTGCAACAGTCCACCTGGTCGCTGATGCTCTGCCTTCACCAACTGACAGGCTTCGCATCTCGACACAAATTCCGCCACATCCTTCTTCATCCCAGGCCACCAGAACAAAAGCTTCATATCAGCGTACATCTTACCACTGCCTGGATGAACAGTGTAGCCTGAAAGATGAGATTCATACAGAATCTCCCGCCTCAAATCTCCAAACACAGGTACCCACAACCTGTTCTTACAGAAAATAGCACCAGAATCAGAAATTCGAAGTTCAGGAGTCTTACCAGATCCAATCTGAGCTAGCAACTTCGAATAATCAGAATCTGACTTCTGGGCTTCTTGAATCCTTGCTTCTAAAGAAGACTGAATACTCATCTGAGCCAACTCCAAATCACTGGAGGAAATCACCTCCAACTGCAATCTCTCCAAATCACGAATCAGAAAGTCATCACAGGTAAGCTGAATACCTGAGAATCCAGAAGACTTCCTGCTCAAAGCATCTGCTACCACATTCGCCTTCCCAGGCTGATACTGAATAGTCAGGTCATAGTCCTTGATCAACTCGAGCCACCTCCTCTGTCTCAGATTCAAATCCTTCTGAGTAAAAATGTACTTCAGGCTCTTATGATCAGTAAACATCTCACATGTGACGCCATACAGGTAATGCCGCCAAATCTTCAAAGCAAAAACAACTGCAGCTAACTCCAAATCATGTGTCGGGTAATTCTTCTCATGTGGTTTCAACTGTCTCGAAGCATAAGCAATTACCTGACCATGCTGCATCAGAACACAACCCAGTCCTTTCAGTGAAGCATCACTGAACACCTGAAAACCCTCCGTACCTGACGGAAGCGCCAACACTGGAGCTGAAGTCAAACAATCCTTCAATCTCTGAAAACTAGCTTCACACTCCGGTGTCCAAACAAAAGGAACTGACTTCTGAGTCAGCCTCGTCAGAGGAGTCGAAATCTGTGAAAATCCTTTCACAAACTTCCTATAATACCCGGCCATGCCTAAGAAACTACGTACCTCAAATACCGTAGTCGGCCTTGGCCAATCAGCAACTGCCTGAATCTTCTGGGGATCCACAGAAATACCTTCTCCGCTAATCACGTGCCCCAGAAATGAAATGCTCTTCAGCCAGAATTCGCACTTGGAGAACTTGGCATACAGCTGATGCCTCCTCAGAGTCTCCAATACAATCCTCAAATGTCTGGCATGCTCATCCTCAGAAGCAGAATATACCAGAATATCGTCAATGAAGACGATCACAAACTGATCCAAATACTCCCTGAATACTCGGTTCATCAGATCCATGAAAATAGCAGGCGCATTGGTTACCCCAAAAGGCATAACCAAGAACTCGTAGTGCCCGTACCGAGTACTGAAAGCAGTCTTCACCACATCAGATTCCTTCACCTTCACCTGATAATATCCGGATCTCAAATCAATCTTCGAAAATACCGAAGATCCGGAAAGCTGATCAAACAAGTCGTCTATCCGAGGCAAAGGATACTTGTTCTTGATCGTGGCCTTGTTCAAATCTCTGTAATCAATACACATACGGAGTGTACCGTCCTTCTTCTTCACAAACAGAACAGGTGCTCCCCAAGGAGAAACACTAGGACGTACAAACCCTCTGTCAACCAACTCCTGAAGCTGAACTTTCAACTCAGAAAGTTCTTTCGGTGCCATCCTGTACGGAGCTTTTGATATAGGAGCTGTACCCGGAAAAACATCGATAGAGAACTCCACATCTCTATCCGGAGGTAAACCAACCAACTCTTCAGGAAAAACATCAGTAAACTCCCGTACCACAGGGATCTCAGAAACAGAACCAACCTCCAGGTTCAGATCCCGCACCGAAGCCAAAAATACTGGATATCCTTTCTTCCACATTCTGCTCACCTCTAACGCAGAAATCAGACTGGAGAGAACACCTCGTAATCCCTGAAATACAACTCTCTCTCCAGCCACAAGCAAACTCACTTGCTTCTTCAGACAGTCAATCTGAGCCTCATACTGACTCAGCCAATCCATTCCCAGAATTACATCATACGAAGAAATCGGCAATCGAATCAAACTCGATTTCCACTTCTTGCCAGAAATCTCGATCTCACAAAAACAAAACTGTCGAGCAATCAATGGATTCCCAGCCGGTAAAATCACAGACAAAGAAACCGGTAAAACCATCGAATCCAAATGTAAAAGCTCAAAACAGTGCTCGGACAGAAAAGAATGACTCGCTCCAGAGTCAAACAAAACACGACAGGGCTGATCAGAAATGTAAACCGTACCTGTCACAACATCCGGAGCATCTCGAGCCTCCTGCTGACTCAAGCTGTAAACTCGTGGCTGAACTGGAACAGGAGCTGAAGCAACAGAACTACTCTGCTCCCTCTGAATCGTAGGTGGTCTCCGTGGTGCAGAACTAGAACCACCACCTCTACCAGCAAATCCCTCAGAGCGTGGAGGAACAGTCCTCGGTCTTCCTGCTGCTGAACCAACAGGTCTGACTAAACCCTCAGATCGCTGATCATATCCCATCTGTGGACATTCTGCAATCCTATGTCCTGGCTGACCACACCTGAAACAAAGACCAGCTATCCTGTAGCACTGGCCATGGTGTCGCCGTCCACAACTCTGGCACACAGGTGCCGAACTAACAGATCCAGAACCAGTCGTACTGGTAACAGTACCAGACGATCCTCCGCTCCTTCTGGAATCTCCAGATCCAGAACCAGGAACAAATCTCCTCTTCCCAGAGGAACCACTGCCAGAAGTATCACCTCCAAACCTCTTCCTACTCGCAGACCACCGCTGCTGAGTAGTCGTCATGTCGTTCTCAATCAGACGAGCTCGCTCCACAAGCTCAGAGAAATCAGAAATCCGGAACGGTATCAAAGGCTGCCTCAAAGTGTCTCGTAAGCCTCTCAGAAATCGGTAACACCTCTCAGCAGAAGTGCTAACCAGCTGCGGAGCGTACCTGGCTAATGCAGTAAACTCAGCCTCGTACTGCATCACCGTCTTGCTCCCCTGAACCAGCCTCAGAAAACTCTCCTGCATCTGCTGTCGTGCAGAAGGGGGAACAAACCAGTCTCTGAACACTTCAGTGAACTCTTCCCAAGTAATCAAAGAGTTCAATCTGCCCTGAAATCTGGCTGCCTGCTGGCCATCCCACCAGTGCTCAGCCTCTCCGTCCAACAGAAAAACTGCTAACGGAACCTTCCTGTCTGCCGGACACTGCATCCCGTCAAAAGTCTTCTCTAATCTCCTCAGCCACTCCTCGGCTGCTCTGGGCTCAACAGCGCCCTCAAACCTCGGAGGCTTCAACCTCAAAAATAACTGCAGGTGTCGATCGATGTCCTCAGATCTAACAGTAGAAGCTCTGCTCTGAGTCTCGCTCATCATCTGAGCAACCAACGAAGCAAACTGGGACAGTGTGTCAGCACCGACCACTGGGGCTGTACTCCCCACTGGTGCTGCCTGATCATCACTCTGACCGTCTGTCATGTCTGGGTCTGGCTGATCCATACAGAAAAATCCAGAAAATCCGGAAAACTATCACAAAAACAACACAAAAACAACACAATAAAAAGCCAAACGACCCAAAACTACCTCCCAGACAGACTCACTGATCACATCCTAGAGCTCTGTTTTACAATCCAACCTGTTTCCAAAACCAGTGCTCTGATACCACAAAAGCTTGTCACGACCCGACCCGACGGGGACGGATCCCGCCCGAGCCGGATCGCGGCGAGCGCACACTTACTTGCTTATCCAGGATCTGGCTTTGGATTAGGTTGCTGAACTGAACTTCCCAAATACATAACTCAACAGAAAACACACAGAACAACAGAGCTACTAAAAACATCAAATGCAGCGGAACAAAACATCTATCTTTTCATTTCCTCAAAATAATCATCTACAGAACAGTGCATGGCTTTCAACAGAAAGCAAGACAGAACAGGAAAGCCATGACTGTACAAAAATCAACAAGTACAAAAGTACCTAATCGGATCAGACTCTGAACTAATCCTGAACCTCCTTGCCCTTCCCAGAACCTGAAAACCACCAGAAAGCAAGGGTGAGCTCAACAGCTCAGCAAAGCAACAAACCACCAATCTAAATTCTCAGAAACCAAAACCAAACTCATCAGACAGAAATCAGATCAGAAATCGGAACAGAATCGGAAATCAGAACGTATACGGACAGATATCAAATCAGAATCGGAATCGTACAGATCATATCAGAACAAATCAACAGAGTCAGAATCAGAATTCAGAAATCAGAATCGTACGGAGCATATCATATCAGAATCACAATGTCGTACAGAACAGAACAGATACAGAAAATAAAACAGATACATATAGCTAAATGCCCTGACACTGACGGAATCTCTACGGATTCCGGCCCCTTATGCCTCCCTTCCCAGACACTGACTGAATCTCGCAGGATCCAGGCCCCTTATGTCTCCCTTTGTGCTCACGGCACCAAAACAGATGTGCTTATAGCACCAAAACAGAATTCATCGGATCCGGAACGAAACAGATATCAGATTTCAGATTTGAGCTCATTTCAGATTTCCCCTTTCACTAACTGAATCTCATAGGATTCAGGCCCCTTATAACTCCCTTTGTATAGCTTAATCACATAGCATTTCAATTCAGAAGAAATTCGGACATTTCAGAAATTACCCAAAAATCGGGCAGCACAACGGCAGTATACAGAATTTACACAAAAATTCCTGCAAAGAAAATTCACCGAATTCGCACAGAATATAGATAATCACATTCCAGAACATTTATTCTACTGAACAGATAATTTCCAATTTCACAGAAAAATCAGGTCGACTAAAAACACAGTCGAATCAAAAATACCCGGACGAAAATCTTCAAAATATAATCAAAACGTGCACACCCGGCACGGCAACGATATACAGAAACTTACGCGGTAAAAACTGAACCAATCGAAAGATACGGACGAAAAACCGTAACGAAAACTAAATTCGGACAGAAAAATACCGCCAACCGCGACGGAACTGAAAATTGAGAAAGACGGAATGTGCCTTACCTCGAGCACAGCAAATTCTTCAACAGTCACTTCGCTCGAAAACGGCTCCGCGTCTTCCCGAAATCAACTTTTCCAAATGCTCTTTTTCTCTCTCCTCAGACGAAAAATCAGATATTTATTTTTTTATTTTTCTCTCTCTTCAAAATGTCTCAAATCAGCTTTATAATACACAGATCGGCCCGGCCGATCGTCCAGATCGGCCTGGACGATCAGACCAAAACCCATCGTCCAGGGACGATTTTTCAGGCCGATGTTTACTATTCATAGGCTATAAAAACCTCTACTCACTGACTTGTGCCATCCACTGATCGTCCCGGGACGATGCCTCGATCGGCCTGGACGATCCCTACAGGAAATCACTTAGAGCAATTTCTGGGCAAAACCTGGAGCTGAAATCCACAGATCGTCCCAGGACGATCCCAGATCGGCCTGGACGATACTGGAGCAGTTTGAAATATTACAATCTCCCCAACTCAGAAAAATGTCGTCCTCGACATTATCCAATCCAAACTCAGTCAAAACAAGTACGGGTACGACCGTCTCATATCAGACTCCTTTTCCCACGTTGCTTCCCGTGCAGTCCGGTGCTTCCACTGGACTTTAACCATCGGAATCTCTTTATTTCTTAACTTGCGGACGTCGTACGCTAAAATCAATTCTGGCTCTTCCTTGTACGCCAGATTCTCCTGAATCTCAACCTCGTCAGCTGATACCTTCTTCCCAGAGTCTGATACCCACTTCCTCAGAGTGGATACATGAAACACATTATGCACATCAGACATAGAATCAGAAAGCAATAACTTGTAAGCAGCTTTTCCAATTCTTTCCAAAATCTCAAATGGTCCAACATACCTTGGACTAAGCTTGCTTACCTGACCAAATCTGCTCACACCTTTCATCGGGCTGACTTTGACATACACAAAGTCACCGACCTGAAACTCAACAAACCTGTGCTTCTGATTATAATACTTCTGCTGACGATCTTGAGCGGCTTTCAATCTCTCTCTTATCAAATGAATCTTCTGAGCAGTTTCATCAGCAAAAGTGGCCCCCAAAGCCTGTCTATCTCCGACCTCCGTCAGAGTCAAAGGAGTACGGCACTTCCTGCCATACAGAGCCTCGTACGGTGCCATACCGATACTGGACTGAAAACTATTGTTATAGGCAAACTCAATCAGCGGAATATGATCTTCCCAGCTTCCGCTAAAGTCCAGAACACAAAGTCTCAACAGGTCTTCCAGTACCTGAATAGTCCTCTCAGACTGTCCGTCGGTCTGAGGATGAAAGGCTGTACTGAAATGCAATTTCGTACCCAAGCCTTGCTGAATGCCTTTCCAAAGTCTGGAAGTAAAACGTCCATCTCTATCAGATACAATCACGCGAGGCACACCGTGCAATCTGACTATCTCTTTCACATATATCTGTGCCAAGCGTTCAACTGAATCCGTCTGTCTGATCGGAAGAAAATGAGCTGACTTCGTCAATCGATCCACAACTATTCATAGGCTATAAAAACCTCTACTCACTGACTTGTGCCATCCACTGATCGTCCCGGGACGATGCCTCGATCGGCCTGGACGATCCCTACAGGAAATCACTTAGAGCAATTTCTGGGCAAAACCTGGAGCTGAAATCCACAGATCGTCCCAGGACGATCCCAGATCGGCCTGGACGATACTGGAGCAGTTTGAAATATTACAACAGCCCTGCCTTAACCCGGCCGAGGAGGAGAAATACCCATCAAGAGCACCTTTAATCACAATGGAAAAAATTGACATAAAAAATGCAGCTTTTGACCCAGGAAATAAACAAAGGAGGAAAACCTTTTTGATGAAGCCTTGCTAAAATAAACTCTCTAGAAACAGTATCAAAATCTTAGCGGATGTCAAATTTGGCACAAAATAAAATTTTTTTCCCTTTAGCAGCAAAAGATATGATCCCTTGGGCAAGAATGATATTGTCAGTGGATATTCTAGAATTAATAAAACCAGATTGAGTATCTTTCACAATAAAAGGCATGACGGGCTTAAGCCTATTAACAATGATTTTAGAAATAATTTTATAAATCACATTGCATAAGGCTATGGGCCTAAAGTCAGTAAAAGAGGCGGCATGTTTAGTTTTGGGGATCAAAGTAAGAGCTCTAGCTTTAATACCAGTAGGCATTTTACCCAAAATAAAGAAGGATTTAACAGCCTTACAGACCAGCGGCCCAATGATGTGTCAATTTCTTTTGTAAAAATGAAATTGTACCCGTCAGGACCCGGAGTAGAAGAAGCCTTGCCCTCAAAAACCGCCTTCCTGATTTCAGACTCAGACACAGAAATAATTAGAGAGTCAGCAATAAAAAAAAAATTAGAGAGTCAGCAGTAGAAGTTTGTAAGATATTACCAGCAAGAAAGAGCTCCATATTTAAATCCTCAATAATAGGAGGATTGTAAAGTTCCTGATAATGCTTAATAATTCCAAAAATAGCATCATCACTAATACAATTTGAGGAGGATCCCATGTTAACCACAGCATTACTGTTTGCCCTCCTATGACGAATCTTAGCGTATAGAAACTTTAAATCATCCTCCCCCTGAGAGAGCCAAGAAGCCTTGGCTCTCTGAATAATGCAACTAATAAGCTTTAAATTTTTAAATATATGTATAAGTGATTATCATTTAACTTCATAAATTTCATTTAAATGAATATTTTATAATAAAAAAATTGTTCTCCTGTTTTTAGTGTATGGTAAAATGATATTTTCCACTTTATTATTATTATTATTATTATCACTATAATGATTAAAATAATATTTCTAAAATTACTTACTAACATTCATGAAAAAGTTAGCAACCTATTTTAATCAGTCTCATTAAATAAAAATCAAATTTAATTTAGTAAGCTATTCATTTTTTTTAATTTGATCTTATAAATATTTTGTATTAATTTAAAAAATATTTTAACATGCACAAAATATATTTTTATTAATATTTAAAACCTCAATAATATTAAAATTATGCAACAATGTTGACTTAATTGTTTAAATTTTAAATTATTTAGATATAAACTCTAATTAAAATATTAAATGTTAAATTTATAAACATCAATTCCGAACTCACCCCATGAACCTAAATTGACACCCCTAAACTCGTACTCAAATACTGATAATAATTTACCTCTAATGAGGTAGTTAATCACCTCATCTTCAACAAAGAAACAAAACAAGTTCAAGTTGTTTGAATGCTTCAAAAGCGCTCGATGCAAAATGAATGCAAAAGAAGACATGTTCAAACCAAAAAAATGGGATAAACTAAATGGAGATGTCTCCTTTTAATATGAAATTACAACATTTGATTTTGAAGCCTCTTTGAGTCTTAACTTAGCTTAAGCTATGAGTGAAAAACAAAAGAAATGGACCATTAAGTGGATTTACTCCATTTTAGAAGGTTAAGAATATCGAATTTTACTATTGGAGTAATTTCATAGTAATAGCTCTCAGCTGATTAAGGCTTCGTTTGGGACGGTATTCTTACTATTTTTAAAGCAACTTTTTAGTACAAAAAGTTTTTTAAATTAAAAATTTTTGTACTAAAAATTGTTTTACAAAGTAATAAAAAAGTTGCCCAAAACAAAATTTAAAGGAAAAAAAAGTCTTTAAAAATAAATGTTTAAATTAGTTAGTTTGATTTGAGAAGAATATAATATAGTACTTTTCTAGTTATTATTAAGTTTAATTTAAAATAAAAAAATTATTATAAAAACTATTTTTATTAAATTTTAGAATATAATCATGACATAATTTCTCTGTTGGGCTACATGATCTAAATAGGAGATCAAACATATCATTCTTGAAATGATTGATTTGGTAAGCATCAACTCAACATAGTGTGGGCAATGATTTCCCTTTCATTCTTCTATAGTTCTATCCCTTCTATTCCATCAACAACACTATAGGAGACTGTTGAAAGTTAAATCATTGGGAGGGTTACTCATGATAAATAAAAAAATTTACATGATCTTAAACTTTTATTGATTGAGAGATTCATTTAAATAATACTTAAAGTTATAAAGCCTACATTCATATTTAATATTTAAATGTGATTATTTATTTATTCTACCATTTTATTAATCCCGTCTCACGCGAAAGAAGAGATGAAGAAGTGATGACGGGATCTCGCTGGGGATGAGCATTGATGGGATTGATGGCATTGCAACTCCCTCAATAATGAAGAAGAGTAGAGAAAGTTGCAATATTATTAGGCTAGGAGACCGCCATCAAGGCTACCGATGGCGATTGATTTTGATCTTCGAGTTATCTGAGTTAGGCTTGATCCTAATTGAGTTGATTGATTTTGGTTGTGATTGGTTTCAATGCCTTAAGATTTGCATTTAGATTAGCAAAATATAAGTAGAAATAATCAAATTTTATATTATATTAATTTCAAATTAAATTCAATAAATTTGAAATCTATTTTAAACAAAAAATTGCTTTGGCATACCAAAGTTAAAATTTTAATATAAATTACATGATTTTAAAGTTATTCTTATTTAAATAAATAATAATGAGTTGAAAATGACATATAAGAATATTTGATCATTTTCCAAATTCCAACTTGACTATATTGTTTAGTTATGAAGCTAAATGTTTGCTCTAATAAGAAGTTGTGCTGCACACATTTAGTTATGAGTATGTAGTAATGATAATTTGACTTAGAAGCTATCAACATCACATGTAAAATCACATTGAGTAATTTTTTAATTTTTCTTTTTTATATGTTAACCTTTTTTCACTTTACATTTACCTAAATTTCGCATATCTCCCTTCAATTAACACTTTAAAGTTTCGTTTGGGACGACTTCTTTACTGCTTCTTGAAGCAGCTTTCTAGTACAAAAATTTTAATTTTTGTACTAGAAAACTGCTTTAAGAAACAGAAAGAAAGTCGTCCCAAACGAAGCCTAAATCTTAACCTCTTCACCATTCCTTATCTTTGGTGGGACCATCAACCATGCTAGATTGTGATACTCAGTGTGGGCATTGATAAGGACAGCTTAATCTCACAATGCTCATTTAAGAAGAGCAATAATAATCTCCAAACTAAAGAAGAAAAAATACCTAAAAAGAGGAATTTTATGCATTATTAATGTATGGAAAGGGATCAATAAGCAACTTCTCTCCTTAAAACTATAATTCTTCAAAGCTTTTAGTGTGAGTGATTCTTTTTGTAGGGGAGAATAATAGAAAGAAGAGCTCTTTATGAGATGCAATAAGGTATGATGTGGACATCACAAATTTAAAGGTTAGAATCTAAGTGGAGGACCAGCACTTAAAAGCTTGGAAAAAAGTAGAGTGGGAAGAAGGTGACATATAATCATGTAAGTGGGACCACTTTATGGAATTTAAAAAATATATTTTAAAATATTTAGAAATGGTGTGAGGAGATGATTTTGATATAATAACAATAAATCTTTTATCCCATTATGTGAGATCGAGTGCAGGGGCGAAGCTACAGTGGTTCCATGGGGGCATAGGCCCCCATTGGACCATCTGCCCATAAATGCCTCAACTTGAGTGCAATCCAAAACAGTTGGCCCAACTTAAAAAAATCTCAACGAATCAGTCCTAATCCGTAATAAAAGCCCACCCAGTGTCTCAACATCAGTGTGATTCAAACCCCGAATCTTGGGCAAGAATCCAAAGACTTCGCTAGCCGTCAAGGAAGAACTGATGTAGTGGTCACTCTTTTTTATTTAAATTATAACTCCTAGAATATAAAAAATTAATACTTTATTGAAAATAAATAGTAATATGCTTTGAAAGGTCAAAACATTCTTTCACCATAAACTATCAATAAAAAAGGTAAAAGAATTATCCAAAAAGATTAGAATATTTTAAAATTTATTAATTTGTGACCCAATTAATAAGATTTTCTGGCTCCGCTCCTAATATATTACATGAATCATTTTTCTCCATTGTGTTATGTTAATGGTTAAATTCTCATTGAAATCTAATAAAAAAAGATCATTTCTAATAATTTCTAATCAAATTTGTTTAAGGCTTTGTTTGGGACGGCTTTTTTGTTGCTTCTTGAAGCAGCTTTTTAGTATAAAAAATTTAATAATTGAACTAGAAAGCTGCTTTAAGAAGCAGCAAGACAGCCGTCCCAAACGAAGCCTAAGTCTATCTCTACCTTTCTTAACATTTAAGGAGATGATTTTGATGTGATATTTTATTTTATTTTTATTTTATTTTTTGTTTATGTTGTTTTATTTTTTGTGATTTTTTGTTGGAAGAATGGATAGAAATTTGTTTAATAATAAAATGTTACAAAGTTTAATAATTTGTAAATGGCTAATTTAATTATTAATGGTTTGTGTCGGAGAGGGGGAGGTAAACATCACAATGTGGTCATATCCACCACTTGCTGAATGAGAAAAAGATATTAAAGAAAGTGATGGCCAAAACAGTTAACCATTCATTATGTAGTAAATCGATTTAATTAATTTCCTTAATTTTTCTTACGAAGAAAAAAGCTTCATATAATAGGGCTGCAAACAAATCAAGCCGAACTGAGTATCTCTGTGTTCATATCCGAACTCGTTTGATAAGAACTTGTTCAAGCTCAATTCAAGTTGTTTGTTTGTGTTAAAATTACATTCACTTAAAATCATACATATTCAAACTTGGTTCGTGTTTGGTTCATGTTTGATTCGTTTAGCCTTTAACGAGCAGCTTGTTTATAAATGACTAAATGAGCCTTATCGAGCTCTTAACGAACGTGCCTTAACGAGCAAGCTTATCGAGCTATTAACGAACGAGCTTATCGAGCTATTAACAAACAAGCTAATTCCCCACAATTAAAGCTCCACCTTTAGAAGAGTGGGTGATGTTTTCAATAGCACTTTGTCACCCACTTTTCATATTCCATTAGGCCTACCAAAGCATCAATGCCTTAGAAATACTCAAAGTGGGAACTTATGCAGGAAGAGGGAATCCATTGGTTCTTTGATGGAGCACTAAAAACAAGCCTAATTGCTTCAACTATACAATGTGAGCCAAATAAGACATAAATTTCAACTCATAAATCTATTCATTAATATAGTGCTAAACTATATTATAGAATAATTATTAAATAAAAAGCATGTCATACCTCACACCCCTCTCTCGTGCTTGAGCTGTGACTATGGCTGATGATATTTGATTAAATAAAAAACAAAAAATTTTACATTCAATGTTACAAAACTTGCAATAAACATGTTGTTTTTGAAGCCCTCATGTCGTTAATCTTAGATCTGATCGGGATGATTTCAAATTCGAGACCTCGTATCATTGATTTTAAATCTGATCGAAATGATTTTCAAATCAAAAACTCATGCCGTTGACCTTAGGTCTGACCAGGAAGAAAATATCGTCAAATGCCGTCCCAACCTCTCCGTGAGAAGAGGGGATGTCGGGAGGTTGCCAAAATCGCTTCAAATTTCTAAATGGCAATTCAATTTGAACGTTAATTCAATTAAAATGTTAAAATTGATTTTGAATATTAATTACTTAATTTAGTTAATTCATATTGAATAAAAATTAATTGATTGATTGAGATAATGTTTTTATGATCATTAGAGTTTTATACATCAACACTTATCCCCTAAGCTCTTTAATGACCTTTACAATAATCATTGCATTTAAGTTCATTTGAGTTGTTACTAAAAACCTACAATCAAAATTTCCATATACGCCGGAGGGGTGAGCATTTTCTTTTATTATGCTCCTCATCATTCTCCGAAATGTCATTCAACATAAGTAAGAATTTATTGGACATCATTTCAATCCAAAGACTATTTTGAAGTGCCTCAAATTTCTCCAAATGATATCTCTCATTAAGGAAAAATTATTGCGTCCTCCCACCTGACGTAGAGATGCGTCCTCCCAGAGCTAAAATCGCACCAAAAAATGAGAAATACCAAGCAAATACCGAGCAATACCAAACAATAACGAGGAATATCATCATGTGAAGACCAATACCAAGTTATACCGAGCAATACAAAAAAATACCTAATTTTTTCTAGAGAAAACTCGGTATGTGCTCGGTATTGCTCGATATAACTCGGTATAGGTCTTCACATAATGATATTCCTCATTATTGCCAAATAATACCTAGCAATACCGAGCAAAAACCAAGTTTTTTGGCGGTGGAAGGACGCATCTCTACGTCAGGTGGGAGGACGCAATAATTTAAGATATTCCAACATAAGAAATATTGTTGTGGCATTTCAAATGCTATTTTCCTTTGAAAAATTATAGGCCTATGGCTGTAAAAAAATTCTCTCTTCTCCTTTAGTTAATGAAATAGCTAATTGAAAATAATTAACTAGTCAATATTAAATAATCAATTGAAATTAATTGATTAATTTTAAATCTAAGAGCATTTTTTAATCCGAGGATTTTAATATACGAGAGTTTTAAAACTGAGATTAATTCAATTAACTAGAAAAATTATTTTTGGTTAATTGATTAAATAAATTATAAAAGAAAATGAATGAAAATAAATATTATTTTTTCACTAATCAGACATATACAAACAACTCTCAACACAGCTCTCAAACTATCTAAACAACAACTCAATTAACACAACTCTCAACTAAACACTGAAATCCACAAACAATACTCTCCAAGAACTGCACTCCAAACAACACACAAAAACTCAACTCACAAATCACAAAGCAAAACTCAATACACTTAACACAACTCTCAAAACTCAACAAACACAATCTTTGTACTCTCGTGTTCGCTATGAATCAACACGAGCTTCTGCAAACAAGCAAATAAAATTTATTAGCATCGAAATCAAAATGCTCAAGTAGGAATAAGTGTATGCTACTGAAAGTAGAACAAATCACTGGTAAAGTAACTATCAGTACAATATACGACATTGAAAAGAAAAAAAGAAACTAGTATAGCATGAAACACTAATGTCACATAATAAATTGCTAGTAAACAATTGAAAACCACAATGTCGTGTCAAACAACTACTATTCGCTCAATAAAACAAACAATTAAATCAACGAACATCCTAATCTATAGGACTAAGTTGTAAGACTCAATATTTGACCACTTCTAAGTGAAGTAATAATACCCACTTTCAGACATCCTCCAATTGAAGTTATAAGACCTGTTACATGAGAGAAACTCCTCTCAAATTAAATTTAAAACTTTGGACAGTTTAGCCTATATGATTAAATTGTAAGACCCATAATAAGCTACTTCCAAAGGGTAGCACTGTAGCAGTAAGACATATTTTACTCAAATAACTAGGCAACTTCTTATAAAAGTCTGGACATCTATTATTTGAAAATTTTCTAAATGAAATATCAAAATTTCAAACAAAAATATGCAAGTATCTCTTGTTGAAAAAATCAAGGGCAAAATCCTCAAGAGAGAATTTTATCTTTAAATAATGATTTGAAATACAGTAAGTATGATATTGATTCTATGTTGAAAGCATGTAGAATTTCTATCATGGTTTCTCTGCAAGATACATAAAAGCACTAACAGTTATTTAGACAAATGCAAACAAAGTTATCCGACAGTATAACCTATAGGGCTAGGTTGTAAAACCCACTTTTAGACTACTTCTAAATGGCAGCAATAAGACTCGTTCTGCTAGAGTAACTAGGCAATTCCTAAAGGGAATTGTAAGAAATATTCCTTGGGAAATTTCTAAACAAAATCCTCAACCAAATACAAAAATTAATGGTCATCCTAGTCTGTAGGACTAAGTTGTAAGACCCATCATTATGTCACTTGTAAGTGAAGTAATAAAACTCACTTTTAAGCATCTTCCAATAAAAGTTATAAGATATGTTACTTGAGAGAATCTCCTCTCAAATTAAATCTGAACCTTTGGGCAACATTGTTGAAAAGTTTGGTTGTAAGACCCACCAATGAGATACTTCTAATAGAAATCGTAAGACCCGTCTTACGAGCTACTTTTAATGAAAGTCATAAATCTCGGCCCAAATTTCAACACCCGGGCTACTTCTAATAGGAGCTGTAAAACCCGCTTCAATTCAAATTTTTGAGTAACTTCTAAATGAAGTTATAAATCTCAAACAAAATTAACTTCTGGATATTCTAATAGATGTAAATCTCAAAATCTAAATAAAAGTAAAATCCACATCTAACCACCTCAATCTACTTGAGATCCTTGAGAGAAGATAACCCATGACTGCTAATAAGATTCTCTGTCACTATGGTTAATGATTTTTAGTGTTTATAGAATGAAACATACAGTATATCAAGGACGACAGAACCATGAAATCTTGATCTGGTTTACCGTCATTTTCTCCACAATTGAGACTAAAACACCTAAAAATTATTAATCCTTAATCAAGAGTTCTTTCTTACGTGTTAAGATGGGTAATTAATTATGAGTGTTTGCAATCATAAGGACTCATAACTAATTAAACCCTAACACTAATATTGGGAGAAATCTGATTAATTACAATACAACCCAAGGAAGATAAAATCCTACAGCTGCAAAGCTGAATTCGTGCATTCATGCCGTTTTTCTTGTGCCAAAAATAATTTAAGATTCTTTAAAAAAAGTATATTCATGATCATTTAAAAATATATTCCTATGAAGCCCTAAGAATAGATCAAGCAAAGATTATTTCAAGAATATATCACAAGCTCTTATCTGAATTACTTCCAAGCAATACTTCAATTGTCAAAGCAAATAACCATGTCTTAATACCAAACAAAAAAAAAAAAAAAAACATGAATAAATGAACATTAGTTGAACAATAGGCCAAAATGCCAAAAAAAATCATATCCTCAGTAAAAAAGCAGAATAATGGGTTCGACATCACTCGCTGAAATGCCAACTCATGCACCCATCTCTTAGTGGGGATAGTAAAAAAGTGATTCTTTTGAAAAATAAATTACCTTAATTTTTAGTTTTATAAATTATTACTTTACTTTTTTTAAATGAATTTTTTGTGTCTATAAATGAAATATTGTGAAGTTTAATTTAAAATTTGAGTTTATATTTTAGCTATAAATAAGGAATGCCTTGCCTTTGCAGAAGGCAAAAATAAGAGCTTAAGCATTTTAAGCTTATTTGATATTTAATTCGATTTCTACGTGTTTTGAATTTTCTTCTTCGACTCCCTCCTATAAATTTGCCCCTTTATAAATAAAGTCTCTGCTTTCTTTATATTCTCCTATGTATGTGTGTAACCCAACATGCTCACAAGTCATAAGTTGGTAAATATAACAATTTCAGGAGCAAAATTTTATATTTCAAACAAGGAAAAGGAAAATCTCTCTTGTAGTAAAAGGCGATCCCTATGATGCACTGACACTTCTCCTAAAAGAGACGTATAGTGTCCGACAAGTATCCGACATGACACGCCTCCGACACGTGTCGGACATATCGAAAATGTGTCCGATTAAAATAATATTGAATACAAATTGGACACATATATCTGACACATTTGCCTTAAATATTTTATGATTTTTTTTTAAATATAATATTGTATTTAAAATTTTTAAATATAATCTTGTATTTAAATTTTTTATTATTTAAATAATAAAAATTTAATTTCTTATTTCTTCTTCACAACACCAAATCAATCGCTCGTAATCAATTCCCCATTGATCAAATATTCTCAATTTCATTTCTCCTTGACAGCTTGCGACTTCGATTTCACACAATGTCCAACATCATCTCAACATTGACATTTGACACCGTTATGACATAGACATTTCAAAACTATCTCAACATCAAAGTTTAACTATTATCATATTGATGCTCGACGTTAGCAATTTCTAAACCCACAACTTGATAGCACATCCTCGTCTGATGTTGTCTTAATATCGATAACCAAAGCCCGCTCAACATTAATCCCTCTCGACATTGATGCACGAATGCACAATACTTTTTCATAACATCGATGCTTGCCTTGTGACAGCATTGTCGTCTCCTCTCTCGATGTTTGATATATGTCACCAACGTCCGACCCTCAACATCCTAACATTAATCATTTTAAGCATAAATTCTAGTTAAATGACTTATTATTTCAAATTATTTTTAATATTATACTTATTCAATTTCGATACACTATTTTAAAATATAAAAATTATAAACCGTGTACAACCCGTGTCAGTGTCCTATAATTTCAATCATTGACTTGTCCCGTGTCCATGTCATTTCGTTTCCATGTCGATGTGTCCGTGTGTGTGCATCATAGGGTGGGGACAACCTTATAACCTTTCCAAAATTGCTTCTTTAGATGGTGAATGCAGTTTTCTCTAATGCTTCCTAAATTTTCACGAGTATAGTGAAGAATATGTCAATTATGAAACATAAAGGAGGTAGGAGAAGCAACAATACCTCCCCTCCGACGGTTCCAAGAAAATGGAGCTCAAAATCCTCATCTTGCATAACTCTGCACGAGAAGTAAAACAAAAAATTTCAAGCCAAAAAATGATATAGTCTACACCAGCTAATGCATTGCAAAATTAGTAGGTAAAATTTTTTTATTTATTTTTTATAAATTTGAAGGTAAAATTGCATGCATAGGTCCTTAAACTAAGGTTATACATGATAGTTTGATAAAAATAAAATTTTACCTCAAAATAGAGTCAATGTGCCACCTTATTTGATCTTCTGTGATTGATCCAAAGGAAAAATTCGCTGTTTCATATCAGTTCTCACCACGGGTATGATTCCACCCCAAACCAGCGTAGCCTTTATTACCAGCAGGACATAGGGGTTCTAAAATGCCCTTGTTGGAGCTTCCCAGAGTCTCACCCTAAGCAAATTAAAGAACAATTTTGATGCGAAACTCGAAAGAATAAGCTAAATTATCATATGCAAATAAAAAGTGGCTGAAAACCCAACTTAGCTTCTAGATATTTCCATATCACGCCAAATCATTCCTTTTTTTTATTATTATTTTTTTAAAAAACAGAAATCCATTAATGAAAGAAGGTTATAAAAGGAGACCACACATCTGGCCACAACATAAGCTTACATGAATAACATTAAAAACAAAGTTAAGACGAAAAAAGTTAAAGATCGATAAAGTCGGACTCAGACCAGCTCCGGGTTGCCAGGGCGGGGCCATCCACTGGAATATTCATAAACGAGGGGCCAATCAGGTTGCCAACCAACCCTGGCCATCCACGATGCTTGCAGCCACGCTGCTTCCTCATCGTCCAAAACAGAACCATTTGATCGGTCAACCAACAAGCCACAAAGGCATACAAACGAAAGAAAAGCAACACAATCAGCAACCCCAAAACATCACATAATCCAACATTCAACGACCACGTCTGCCCCGGCCACGAGGTCTACCACAAGAGGCAACAGAAACAACCGGTAGATCACGCAACAAATTAAAAGAATTGCTAGGATCGTCATCTCCGATTGATTCCACAGAATCAGAATCGGTACTATAGTCATGAAGCCAGTCCAGGTGGGTTCTCAATTCAATGCCCGAATTATCCTTTACATGATACATTAATCCTTGGAGCTCCATAAAAGTAACAGGAACATCAACACAATCATTAATCACTAAGCTGTCATTAGGAGTAGGACTAGAGTTATCAGAAACAACCACCTTACACACTTCCTCACCCAAACTCTCCACGACAGTAGGCTTAACCGGGCAATCCAACCCCACAGAATTTAGAGCATGACCAACCAAAGCAGCAGGGGCATACCTCACAGACACCAACGGAGCCTCACGAGGAAGGTCCTCAGCACTATGAGAAACACGATTGGTGGCCAAAAGCAAACCCACAGGAGTAAAAGGTTGAGCGTCAGGGGATAAACTAGCAACATACTCAACACCACAAGCATCCCGAACCACCTCATTGACAACAGCATTTTCCACATTCTCCAAACTGACCAAAACAGGGGAAACACAAACAGGCCCAGAGTTCGCCACCTTTTCAGCCAACGGAAAATCATCAACTACATCCCCAGCCAAAACATTCAAATTGTGATCAACTACAGGAATATTGTAAAACCCGAAAATACCTCTTTAGACCTCGCACGCTTTTAAAGCGCTGCGACGAAATTTTTTAGTGAGATTTTCAATGTTAACTGAATTTAACGAAAATAATTTTAGAAAATCCTACGCGAAATTCTGATCATTTTGATATAAATAACTCATACCTAATTTTGTCTATTTTAGGAATTAAAATTAATCAAAGTCTCTAAATGCCAACTTTGCCCCTAATCAAATGAACTATAAGAATTACTTAAGCAATGACATTTTGGATTTTTGTAAAACCCCATTTCCTCTTAATAGAAACCAAACCTTCTCCCCCCATTCGCGTGAAAGCGAGCGGAGGAACAGGGAGAGGCGGACGGATGGGCGGCTCCGCGAGGGTGTCTTCGTCGACGATTTTCCTGCGAGAGTTTTAGGTCAAATCGAAGAGGACGACGAGAGAAATACTCCGGTATGATTATTTTCAAACAAATCCTTTTAAATATTTAGATTTTTGGAAAAGAATTTTCTAGGGTTTTTCTAAAACCTAATTTTCTTTCAAAAATTTCTTTATGGAATTAATAAGGAATGATTAAGAGAACATTTTAACGGTAAAAATGAAGAAATTGGAGGAATTTTTGGAGATTTATAAATTAGGGTTTTTGACGAAAATTTAATTCCTTCAAGATGCTTTTACAAAAATTATTCCTAAGGGTTTAGGAAATGTTTTTAATGAAAAATTTTAAGATTTTTGCGAAATTTTCATTTTCTTAATTTTTCCTAATTAATTTAATCCGAAAATTATAATATAATTATAATTATATGTTTAGGATTAAGTTTGGAGCGATAATTTGATAAATTAGAGTTTTATGAATTTTCAAAATTTTAGTATTTATTTAATCCGAAAATTTAGGTTTATTTAATTAATTATCCTTTAAATGTTGTAAGGAATGGTTAAGGGAAAATGCCGGGTTTAGCAATTAGACTTAGAAAATTTGATTTTTAATTATGTGACACATCTCTTTTGTAAACTATTTAGGTTCTGACTATTCAAGTTTAAGTTGAAAGAATTTGGTCGAAGCGACGTGTCGTACTTGGTTTGAGGTAGGTGTTCAGATCCCAGTTAAGTTTATAAGTACTTTAAAATTTTTATGCTTAATGAAATTTCATGTCTTTATTTTTTTATTGTTAATTAATGTTTTAAATTCATTGATTCTGCAAGTTTATGTCTTTATATTTTTGCATTAACTGTTGGAAAGCATATGAACCATATGAAAAACATTTGTGCATGAAAATATATGAGGCTTATGAAACGAAATTGAACGGAAATAAAAAGATTTAAACGAAATAAAATTTTCATGTTGCATGTTGATCCGGAAGTGCCAAAATGGTAATGGTAAAGGGGCTTACAAAAGCAAAATGGTAATGAGGCTTGTAAAAGCCAAATGGTAAAGGAAATGGCCAAAATTTGATTGCGTACCTGATCAGTACGAAAAAGGGTACTTCCGGGACGGGTGTATATATATGACATAAGCATTTTTGCATCTGCATTGCATATGAATAAGATGACAGAAAAGAATTATGAAAGATGTTAATGAAATGATTAAAGAAAAGTAAGATTGAAAGTTTTAAGAATTTTGACTTATAAAATGTTATGAATTAGTTTCAATTTTAAAATAATTTATTTATGCATCTTATAAATTAACTGAGCTATGAATTACCTGCTGAGCATTGGCTCATTCTTCGTTTAAAAATCTTTTTCAGGAGAGAAATGATGGCTACTCGACGACCTTATATGTATCGTCGTAGGGAACCTCGAGATGAAAGATTCCTTTTTGGGTTTTCAGTTTGAGTCTTTGTTTTTGTTTCATTGTAGTTCGTGAGTTTGAGATTTATGTAATTGTGAAAATTTATGTTATGATGATGGGTTTAAAAGTTTTATTGGTTATGAGACAGTTGATCAATTTGTAACATTTGAGTTTGAAGTTTATTAGTGGCTCTTTCATGTATTTTGTGATGATATTTATGTTATGACATTAAGTTTTAAATGAAAATATGTTATGTATTATACTCTTCCGTACGACCGACTGTTCTCGCCCCGATATAATCGAGCTAGCCGGGACGGATCGTGACAAATATAATTCTGCGTATTAACAGTAACTTCCACAGGAGTCAAAACCGTATCACCAGCGGGCACCAGAACCACAGGCGACAAACCGAGAGTAGTATCATTTAAACGGGGGGGACTAACAGCAATCTCAACCAAAGGAGAAGAACAATTACCCGCAACAGAACAATCCAGATCCTTAGTTAGAGATTTACCCAAAAACGGATTATCAGACAACGGGCGACAGTTGCTAGAGGAATGCCCAAGTTTCTTACGAGAAGAGCAAAATTGAGGAAAATCTTCAAACTGCACTTGTTGGACATAACCAGAAAGCTCAGGACCTAACCAAATCTTATCAGGATAAGATTTGGTAACATCCAACTCAACCAGGAAACAGGCAAGAGACGGCCTGGAACCAATAGAAGTGGTTGTGTCAATTTTAAGCGGTTTACCAAAGATCAAACCGAGACCATGCAGAATCCTGGGAGAGAAAAGATGGGGACGAAGCTGAGGGAAAGATATCCAAATGGGTACAATCGGCGATTCAACACCAATGTCCACGAGGGGGGACCATTTTGAAAGTTTCATATAGCAATTAAAAACTAGGTAAGAACCATGGCAAAAAAACCTACAGTAATCAAGATCATTTTTTAGCTTAATGAGAATATGTGTCTGGTCCAAAAGAGTAACAGAAAATTCCCCCTGTAACTTCAAATTAAAGAAGAAACGCCTGATCGCATCCAAGGAAGGACGCATAGACGGGAAAAATCCAATAAGAGAAAATTGGAACGGAGCTGCCAACGCCGAAATTTCATTCTCAGAAATCCAAAGAGAATGTAACCCGCGATAAGACGAAACCTTCAAATCGGAAAAAGAAAGAGAAGATGATGAACCAGCAAGCACCTCTAAAAATGAACGACAAAGAGGAAACACCTTCTAAAATCCCAGGATCACACAGTTTTGGTGACATGCCGGCAAAAGCCGGAAAAAACCGACCAAAACCACAAAAACTAAAGCAAAGAAACAACTAGAAAGAGAAGGAAAAACTGCCCTGAGGTAGAGGAGCCACCACGACCAGTGAAACCACCCAGAAGGAGCCGCCGAAGAAGCTAGGGCATTTGCCCTAGTGGAGCGGGCGTGATGAAGATAGAGTACGTCTAAAATTTTAAATGACGCCAAATCATTCTATAAAGTAATGGTAAGACACGCACATGAGGTGGAGAGATTATTCAATGCGGACATCGAACACAGCTTACTGTCCAGAGATGAATCAGGTGCAGCCACGTCATCCAGTACCGAGCTGCGGTACCGAGTAGGGGTGATGTGGTGCATTTTCATTGGGCTCTGGACGGCGTTCGGCATCCACACAGAATAATTCATCCCACAAAAGGCTGCCCATGGAGTCATTGAGACAAACCTTAATTTCCATTGTTTAGTTTTCTGAACAAGAAGACTGGCTATTGATGGCTGTCAATCTGAATTCCGTAAAAGGAGTTCCTGAGCCATAATCTTCTTAAAACTTAAGATGGGCTCTATATGACATCAGTCATGCGGATCTTTGAGATATTAAAGTAATGATGCAGGGAATATTGGTTTTAATCAAAACTATATATCCATCAAACAGAAAAAAGCTTGACAAAAAAAACTGCTCTGCATACCTCTGATTGATATTTTATCACAAAATTTATCTTAGATAAAATTACTTTGAACAAGAACTGTCCCAGACTAACATTTTCTCAATAGTGAATCTTTAAAGGTTTTACGCAAAGGCTGACTGGAGACTAGATACGGAAAAGAACAGTAATGCAAAGTATAGTAATTCTAGTCTGATCTAGTAAAATACAAGGCTAACATAATTAAGTTTATGAGAGTTTCCGCATAAGATCAGTATATATAAATTGCAGTTAGTGATAGATGCTTACATGTTTCCATCCCATGCCTTCAAGAATTTTTCTAGCATAACTTCCGGGGCCAAAGGAGGCATTTATAGCTTCATTTAGAACCCCATCTGTCTCAGGAGTTTGGGGTTCTTCTGAAATACAATTTTCATCAAGGAAACTCTTCTGTCCTAAACCTGTACCGAAACCACCATGTAATGCTCTCCTCTCAGCGGCTCTGTCTCTGTATTCTGAACTTGTTTTCTGTGATTGGAATATGATAATTACTGTGTGAATAAGGGCGAGGCGATCAAAATTACTTTGGCAACATATGTAATGGAGTTAAAGAATGAGTTCTCATAGCCAAGGCAAGGTGGATACTCAAATGAAGCAATAATATAAATATATATATATATATATATATATATATATATATATATATATATATATATATATATATATATATATATATATATATATATATATATATATATATATTTCGGTCTCTATATTTATACCATCTCCACGGAGAAAAAGTATTTTCTTCAGTATGAGGTAAAGCACAACATTTATTGATATCATGGAAAACTCAAGTTTCAAATCAATTGAGAAAATTGATTCAACAATTCGCAACAGCTGTTGCTACAATGCAAAATCCTTTGATTTGGCTTAATTGTCATCAAAGAGTTGCATTTAATGTTACCTTCAGTTTAACTAATGGCCTTTGAACAGCTTCTTATAGAATTAGCTTTGTTGTACGTCATTTAGCTCCTATAACTAACAAATAAATTTTTGTTGTTCATCTTATAGGAACTCTTTAAGGTTAAGGTTATAACCTTAACCTTTATATGTCACTGTTATACTACATGTCATTCTATTGTCAAAAACACCACCCTTTCAAGTTTATAAGACACATCCCTGTTAAACTATCTTGTTCTATCTGTAGGAGACATGGATCAAACCACCATAGTTGCTCTTCAAGATTTTTCATACTTTTCTTAAGAATGTTCGCTTATCATTAAGTAGCACATTGATCGCCTCCATTTTAATAACCAAGTTAAACTTCCACTACCAACATTCACATTTATATCCTCATTTGTCACATAACCTTGATTTGATATAAAAAACATGCATGAGTACTTAAACCACCTGAGTAATGCCGATATCATCTTAGAATCAACTGAAATTCCAGATTTAAAGTCCCCAATCATCTAGGATCTTTTATTCACCAAGTACTATATTTGAATTTGTTAGGCCGGCCCAAGAGGGGCCGGCTGAACCCATTAAACAGATCTCTAGTGGACCGGGTTATGTCTATAGGCGCCGGCCCAAGGAGGTGGGCGGAACCAGGGAAGGGAGAGAGAGAGGGCCGGCTGGTCCTATGGGGCCCACATCCTAATTAAATATTTCTTTGGAGGGAAATATTTGAATTAGGGGCTGTTTAGTGAATTTGTAATTTTCTTTTTGGCTTTAATTAGTTTCTCTTGGGAGGGTTAGAGTTTCAACTTGAATTGGAATTTGAATTCGGGATCTCCTTGGTGTGTTTGAGCTCTAGTCTCTTGGTTAGAGATTTGGAGAGTTGTTTCTTCCTCTCAAATTGAAGAAACTTGAATCGTGTGCTGACTTTATCTTTCGTTAGTAAAATCCACTGTTTTTCTCTCAAATTCTCTACGGTTATTATTGCTGTTTTGCTTCTGAAAACAGCTGTTTACTGCTTGGGGTGATTGTGTTCTATCAAAATTTAATACAAGTCTCTCATGATTTATTATAACTGTATGATTTGCAAATAATAAGAATATTTATGCTTAGCCTGATCCTTGGCAACCAACTTCTTATAAATAGAATATGAACAAATGACCCCAAAACTATTTAGAGTATTCTTTTGATCTGTATTTTTTTATTCTTCAATTTGGTTCCTCAAATTATTAAAATTTCACTCTTTTGATCCTTCAATATGATTCTTTTGATCCCTAAACTCTTTTGATGAATTAAGGAATCAAACTGGAAACTAATAAAATTTTGGATCACAGTGAAGACACTCTCAATAGTTTGGTGATCAAATTCATCATTTCCTCTAGAAATCATCAACATAATGTCTTTCAATACGAGGCATTGTTTTAAGATGCTTTAGTTTAATCACTCAAATTTACCCTTAATTGACATTTCTCACGATGATCCAAATCTATTATCTTTATGCACTCAATTGTGAGTCCTACTATATCACAAGAACCAGTTATTTTATCACACCAGACTTACTAAACATGCATTTAAATTCCGGTCAATGAACCATTGATTGAGGTCAAGAAGTTCAAACGAAACTCACAAAAAAAAAGTTTACCTTGTAATCATATATTTTCTTATTGAAATATAAAGGGGAGGTGTAACATAGTTAATAAGATCATGCAATCAACAGAAACCAAGGCTTCGTTTGGGACAGCTTTCTTATTGCTTTTTAAAGAACTTTTTAGTTAAAAAATTAAATTTTTTTAACAAGAAAGTCGCTTTAAGAAGCAGTAAGAAAGTCGTCCCAAACAAAGCCTAAGAATAAGACAACTGTATAGCAAAACAAAGAACTGGATTATGGTCTAGTACCAATAGAATATTTAAAAGTGAATACTACAAAGCATCAACAAGGCATAAACGAATTTCACAAAACATCAAAATATGTTGTTTGGAAATATCTAATAAATATGCCTATGAGACATAAAAGCTTTTATTTAATTTGCAACGCCATATTATACCACACAATTGTTATTATTGAGGGGCTACGCAAAACAAAAGCCAACATCATCAAAGCTAGGTCCATGAATATGTTAACATTGCTAATGATCAAAAAGCCATTGGCTTAAAGCTTGTAATACTAACCGTTACCTTTTTAGCCGTCGAAGGCAATTCATCTATAGTAGTGAAAGAACTTTGATAATCAACCCCATCTAAGTTGTAGACTTGATCATGACTAACCGGAGTATACTCATAATTGGAGGCAAGAAAATCAGGGAAATCCCAATCTTTTGTGGGATTGGAAGAATCATATGTCGATAAAGACACTAAATATTTCATGCTAGGGCTCCGCAACCGGTAAACTCTCCCTGGACAAGGAAAATGAAGCATATTGCATCAAGCTCAAGAAGGGACCGGTTATAAGAAAGTTTAAAATTTTGGAAAAGTCAGGTGAACAAAGTCCAATTTTCCTCAAACAGTACACATTTGTCGTTAGAAGTTTTGAAAAAAGCAATAGTTCCTTAAATCTAATCTGTACAAAGCACATTATGCATTTTGTCCTAAACTACAACCAAAATCAGCAGCAATCACCAGCACTGATTAATGGTGATTAACATCTACCTGGTTGAACAAACGAAAATTCAGCATATTGATGCTTAATCATTTTTTCATATTGGTATTCTAGCAGTGACACCAAGAAAAAACCAGCTAATAGCATATGCATATTGTAATCATAGCCTTCATCAGTTTTTGTCCAAATTTTAGGCTTCGTTTGGGACAGCTTTCTTAATGCTTTTTAAAGCTGCTTTCTAGTATCAAAATTTTAATTTTTCACTAAAAAATCGCTTTAAGAAGCACGAAGAAAGCTGTCCCAAACGAAACCTTAAAGAAAACCCTACGGCTAATGTTTAATAACAAATTTAAATACATCTCAAGGTACATATTCCATGACAACATAAATCCTCCCAAAATTTCTCATCTAGATAAAGACCAGCGTTGGCCACAATATATTGATGAAATTGAGTTCCATCATCTTAATTTGTTGCTTCTAAAATAATATTATGATACTAAGTTACTAACATCTTGTAAAGGGATCTTTTCCCAGACTGGGTATTTAAAATCCTTACAATAGAATCAAAAGGCCATAAGGTGTTACAACTTGAAATTTCGTTTATAAGTTCTGATATTTAATAAATGCACAGTATGATACTGCCTGATCAATGTAAATTCAGTGAGGAAAAAAAATAAGCATGCCTGATGTCACTCGAACAAAATCCAGATGAACGTCACGAATGGCAGCAGTTTTCAGAAGACCGCCACTAGCAGGGATAGAAGGATGTAGCTTACTAGAACGTTTGGTCACCCTTCCTATCAATCTTGCTGCATGATTGTTTTTTGTAGTCTCCATAATAATTTCCCAGTCCCACAGATCTACAGCAGAGAAATTTGGCAAATCATCATCACCAACCCGGGTGACCTGACCGTACTGAGCATACCAGTTTTCCTCTTCTGAAATTCATTTGAATAAAATTCAACTTTTACTTAAAATTACACAAACATGCATAAAAATAGATAAGATCATAAGACAATCATTATAAGATGGTTAAACCATGATCCACATTGTAAAGTTTCTTTATCAACTACATTCCAACATCAACAACTACTAAAACAGAGACAGAAAAGTGTTGATGAAATTAGAATGCACCTTTGCTTAAGCTTATGTCAGTTAACTCCTCCATGTTTTGCACATAGTCTGAGGTAGATTCATCATTTTGCTTATTCTCAGTACCATTTTGACAAACAAATGGGCCAGCTAGAGCTAAATAATCAGTTTGTCCCTCACACTGGACCTGACAGCCCTGCTCTGGTCAATGTACGAATAACTTGCTAAGTGAAATGAATTAAATACGAAATACAGAAAACTAAAAGAATGATTTATATGAACTATTTTGAAACTCACCATTTGTCAAGGGAGCCAGTAAGCTGTCCGAATTAACTTCTTCATTCTTATATCCTGACAAATAAAGGTCAATCAGTGTCTCTTCAATCCTGCAATAGAAAACTTATGATGTTAGAATGATAAACACACTTTCTTTTGATATGGAATTAATTCAGATACCACTTTACAAACCATTGTGATGGCGGTAGCTCATTCTTAGTTTCATCAGTTGGAAAATGTTGTGGGATACCTATTAGAAAACAAGGAGAAGAACCAAGTTATGCAATTTAAAAAAAAACCACCAAATTACTTTTAGTTCCTAATTTAAAAATGTTAAAATAAAAACAATTAAAAAATAGATAAATTCAATCCCCCATAGCCGCCACAGCAATCATGCCCTTCTATTTTAGTTGCCCTTTTTAATGTAGCTATTGCACAGAAAATTAGACTAGGTAGGTGGCCAAACAACCGTGATACATCTTAAAATGGAGCAGGAAATCAGACATTGCAAAACAAAAAAGATCAAAACAAGGAAGATACTCTGCATCTAAACAACATAGCAGCTTTAACCATTACCGTTTTCTTATTTCTTTCAGCAAAAATTGACCAAATGCCAAAGATATCGACAAATGACATTAATCATAAAAAAAAAACACGGCATTGTGATCCTTCCTCCGTACATTGTTTTAAGGAGATATGGTGTTTATCTTATGGATACCATATACCTGAATCAAGCTGTGTGGGTTTACTTGAGAAAGAGCTGGTGCATTTACGAGCTGCTGACTTTTCTTCCTGAACCATTACGTTAGAATGATAAATATTTACTACAAAAATTTTGACTTTTACGCATGCAAACAATGCAGCAAACCAAGAAACTACCTCATTGCATGTAACAGGAACGTAAGTTCCATTCTCAAATGTGTAATAAAGACCATCTCTGCTGCTATAATACCATCCATCATTAGGGTCATGGTAGAATCCACTACTGCAGGAAGGTAAAGGTAAAATAAAAATAAGTAAAATATAGTAACTAAGTTGATCAAGAATAATTATCTTACTATCTATGAATCACATCTTTCTCAATAGCTTACCTATTTTTAATGAGTTTGGGCCACCCTCATTTTTTCAAGGGCCCTGACAAACATATTGCGCAGACTGTACATATGATAAAGATTAAGTTAGGTTTAAGAAGCCTAAACTATTAAGTTTATATGTAGCAAAATTTACCACCACCACATCATCATCAATAGCCTTAGTCCAACTATTTGCGGTTGGAGATATGAATTTTTATTTTTCATTTATTTATGTTGAGTGTTGTCTGATCATTTTAAATTTCTATCAATGTAACAATAGATCTTTCCATTTTATTCATAATCATCTGATACTAATGTCATTGACTTATCTAACAAGCAGATTTCTCAACCTTCATTGTAAATCTCTGAATCACCTAAATCTATTTTTAGTCATATTATCTTCAATAGATGTCACACTAATATTTTTCTCTAAAATAATTATTTCTTAATTTATTCATTTTAGTATGTCAAACATCTTAAGATTCTCATTTCTATTACACTTAATTTAGATATCAATAGCATTTTATAGCCCAACATTTGGATCTATATAAGAATGTCAATCTAATTATGGTTTTATAAAATTTACTTTAAGGGTCCATGATAACATCTTATTACTTCCATAATAATTTCAATAAAAAGGTGGAGAAGTTGAAAGAGGCTTTAAACACTCAAAATCAATAAAGATGAGAAGCTTCCACCTTTGCATGGCAAGATACTATTCATGAGCTCAAAATTACTACAGCACCACATTTTCTCACTCAATAAAAGGGAGAATGGGCTTGCTTTGAACTACTTTCAATTATATTCTCTTAAAGCACATCTCCATCCCTTGAGCACCACTTAATTCCTCAAAATCATTAAACCCTAACTCCCTTGGCCGACCCCAATGGCAAGAGCAAATCCTGCGGTCAACCCCAATTTTACTACTCCAACATCTTTCATCTCTCAAGGAGGAGGAGGAGAATAGCATTTCTTTAAATGGTTTTGCTACTTTCAATTATTCTATCCCTTAAAGCACAACTCCCTCTCTTGAGCAACACTTAATTCCTCAAAATCATCAAACCCAACACACTTGCTCGACCACAATAGCAAGAATAACTCGCTTGGTTGACCCAAATAGCAGGAGCAAGAGTCATCAATCTAACCACTCATCAACTTAAGAACATTCCATGCCTCTTATCAAACCTATCTAGCATCCTAACAATCAAGTCATAAATAATCTCAATATAAAATTACTCCAACCACCTTTCCACCCTAGAATAAGGGGTTTTGTCACCTACATCATAACCTTAGTTTGGTATCAAACGGTAATGGTTATGGGGACAATATCTGATCCTCTACTTAAATGTGGGCTCCTTGTGACCAGTAGCTTCTAAGTTCTCTATTTATACCCCTTGAAACGGTGTAGTATGAATAGTTGACCTCTTGAAAACCCTAGCTGTCTCTACGAGTGGGTAATTAGGTGAATAAACATCTAGAGCCTAGGTGCTCCAATTGTAATACCAGAGCCGGGCAATACAAAGACGATATGCCTTCTCCACTGAAGTTGATGTCCCTTTGCTCTCTTCTCTTCTTCTATTCTCCTTCTACATAATCATTGACCTCCAAAATATCTCTATCAGTTGAATTCAAATCTAACTCTATAAGGTAACAAGCTCGGTGTCAACGCCCACCACGACATACATGGAAGCCAAATCAATACAACAAAATTCCAGCCAAAACAGAATCATAAACCCTAACAACAACAAATTAACCAAAGTTTAGCGAATTGGGTCAGCTAATAATCATAATGATAGCAGATGCCTAGCAAAACCTTAAACCAACGCAGTTAATAATCTTAAAACACAGGAAGTAGAATAAAGTTCAATCCTTCGAACCCTAACAAGAAGCAAATGAAGGGGAATCTGACTGAAAGTGTAGATACTGATAGAAGAAAAAGAAAATTCCCGAATTCCAAAGATCGATAGCTGGGAGAATTTAAAGCTCCCAGGCACAAACCTGGCATGGAAATAGAGCTTCGATTCTTCGTCCCACACAAATGAAGAATCGCACTCCATCGCCCGACTCTTTTCGAAATCCTCTTGCTCATCCGTTCCCGCCATTGGCTTGTCTTCGTGTTCTCGCTGAGATTGGCGAAGCAGAGAGCGGCTCTGTGGTGGTCGTCACCAGGAAAAAATTTTGTGAAGGAAATTTGATTTTATAGGCCCCCAAAATGAACTTTTATTTCGTCCCGTGGTGAACGTATGCTCCTCTACGTTTGACCACCAATATATTCACGCAACATAGCATGAAGAAAAGTCGCCAACCCGACCCGCTATATTTTGGGTTATCGCACGTGTGCATTTTTAAATGAAAAACATCCCAAACAGTTCGAACAGCAACCCTTCACCTTTTTACGACGATTCGAATCCCTGTTACTATTTACTTCCATTGTAGTTTTCCAGCAATTCCTTCCGAGTTCTCCAGCATTTCCTTCGTAGTTCTCCAACATTTCCTTCGTAGTTCTTCGTATTCTCCGGTCGAAAACAGTCGCAGATATAATGCCTGAGGTTTGAAACGATGTACCGAGAAATTTTCATTATTATGATATTGTTTATCTCGTTAACAATCTAAAAATACGTATGTTTAGGGTTATGATTAACATTTTTGGTTGTTTTTAAAACTCGGTACACATTTAAAACTCGGTACTAATCGGTATTCGGTATTACGTTTGTTGACCTCGATTTTGCCCAAACCCTTGGTCAAAGGGTTGACTTGGTCAAATTGACCAAGCCAGACCCCAAGACCCTCTCCCATGGGTTCAATGTCTCGAGTCGAGTCCGTTGAGCCTGGACTTAGACCCCGGGTCAACCCGGTTGACCAAGTCAACCAGGGTTGACCAATTTGGATCTTTTTGAGCCCAAATCAATTTCTCATGCATTCAAACACATCCAAGGCTCAAACCTTCTTCTTCCCTGACCTAATTGACTGGTTTGACCAAGTCAAAAGTTGACTTGGTCAAATCCAGCCTTTAATAGGTTGTAATGACCTATTAAGACCCATTTAATACCTAATTAATGCATTAACTCCTCTCCTTTGGATTTAAAAATTAAACCACGGCTATTTCCCTCTAATTTCCCTCCTAATTCAATCTTGATTAGATCTGGACCGTTAGCCTAGAGCTAAGACATTCAAATAGGAGAAAATTAGGGTGGGATAAGGGCTTTTTTTTTTTCTTGCTCGAGCTTGAGGCCTTATTTTGCTCTGAGATTTCTTTTGAGGGCTCCTGGAGATTTCCACTTCCATCCCCGACCAGATCCCGGCCATCCCAGCCCGCCGGCGGCAAGAACTCCGGCGAAACCGAAGCCACGAAACTTTCGGGGCCTCTACCGCTCAATCCAAGGAGAACCAGGTCTCGACGTCAACAAGAGAAATATTCCTTCCGTTTCAAAGAATCCAACGAGCCCAAGAACGCAAAAATCGGACGGTTAGATCTCTCGAAATCCCTTAGAATAGATCACAATGTTTAGGGTTAAATAGCTTTTTGAAAAGCTGCTTATTTTCCAAACGGATAGTCCCCCATGATTTCTGTACATGCATAGAACATACATTTAAATTTTTGTGAAGTTTCGTCGTTAGAACGAGAAAACAAACGGAACTAGGGTTTGGGTGTTCGTCCGCCCGAGCTGGGTGCATACTGGACCGTTGATCCGTGGATCATCGGTTCAGATCGAGAAGCACGGCTGTTCGGTTCGACCGCGCGATCCGCATGGAGGATCAGTGTCACGACCCGACCCGACGGGGACGGATCCCGCCCGAGCCGGATCGCGACGAGAGCTAAACTTGCTTATCCAGGATCTGGCTTTGGATTAGGTTACTGAACTGATCTTCCAAATACTTAACTCAACAGACACACACAGAACAACAGAGCTACTAAAAACATCAAATGCAGCGGAACAAAACATCTATCTTTTCATTTCCTCAAAATAATCATCTACAGAACAGCACATGGCTTTCAACAGAAAGAAAGACAGAACAGGAAAGCCATGACTGTACAAAAATCAAAAAGTACAAAAGTACCTATACTGATCAGACTCTGAAACTAATCCTGGACCTCCTTGCCCTTCCCAGAACCTGAAAACCACCAGAAAGCAAGGGTGAGCTCAACAGCTCAGCAAAGCAACAAACCACTAATCTAAATTCTCAGAAACCAAAACCAAATTCATCAGACAGAAGTCAGATCAGAAATCGAAACAGAATCGGGAATCAGAACTTATACGGACAAATATCAAATCAGAATCGGAATCGTACAGATCATATCAGAACAAATCAACAGAGTCAGAATCAGAAATCAGAAATCAGAATCGTACGGAGCATATCATATCAGAATCACAATTTCGTACAGAACAGAATAGATACAGAAAACAGAACAGATACATATAGCTAAATGCCCTGACACTGACGGAATCTCTACGGATTTCGGCCCCTTATGCCTCCCTTCCCAGACACTGACTGAATCTCATAGGATCCAGGCCCCTTATGTCTCCCTTTGTGCTCACGGCACTAAAACAGATGTGCTTATAGCACCAGAACAGAATTCATCGGATCCGGAACAGAACAGATATCAGATTTCAGATTTGAGCTCATTTCAGATTTCCCATTTCACTAACTGAATCTCATAGGATTCAGGCCCCTTATAACTCCCTTTTTATAGCTTATACACATAGCATTCCAATTCAGAAGAAATTCGGACATTTCAGAAATTACTCAAAAATCGGGCAGCACAACGGCAGTATACAGAATTTACACAAAATTCCTGAAAATAACAATTTACCAAATTTGCACAGAATACAGATATTAACATTTCAGAACCTTTATTCTACTGCATAGATAATTTCCAATTTCACAGAAAATTGTAGTATACGAAAAACATCGCCGAATCAAAAATACCCGGACAAAAATCTTCAAAATATAGTCAAAACGTGCACACCCGGCACGACAACGATATACAGAAACTTACGCGGTAAAATCTGAACCAATCTAAAGATACGGACGAAAAACCGTAACAAAAACGAAATCCGGACAGAAAAATACCGCCAACCTCGACGGAACTGAAAATTGAGAAAGACGGAATGTGCCTTACCTCGAGCACAGCAATTTCCTCAACAGTCACTTCGCTCGAAAACGGCTCCGCGTCTTCCCGAAATCAACTTTTTCTTTTTCTCTTTTTCTTCCTCTCTCCTCGGATCAAAATCTGATATTTTATAAAAATTTTCTCTCTCCTCAAAATGACTCATTTCCCTTAAGTAATGCTCATATCGGCCCGGCCGATCGTCCAGATCGTCCTGGACGATCAGACCAAATCACATAGTCCTGGGACGATTTTTCAGGACGATACTTACTGTTCATAGGCGATAAAAACCCCTATTCTCTGACTTGTGCCATCCACTGATCGTCCCGGGACGATACCTCGATCGGCCTGGACGATCCCTACAGGAAATCACCTGGAGCAATTCTGGGCAAAAACTGGAGCTGAATTCCACTGATCGTCCCAGGACGATCCCAGATCGTCCTGGACGATCCTGGAGCAGATTGTGATATTACAATCAGATTTAAGTCCGACGGGATCTGGACCGTCCATCCGGATCAAGAGCCGATCGGACGGCTCTGCTTCAGGCCGACGTGGATGAGTGGTCCTGGGCTTGATTGCTGCATGATTGCCGCAATCATTAATTGACGGCGCAATCATTGTGCCGCCGCCAATGATTGGCCGCAGGAGGTACAGCTAATCCGTTGCGCCATGTGTCCCGCGGGTCCCACCGCCTGATTAATTGATTTTAATCTTATTTTAAATCTATTTTAATGCTATTTTCTTTATTAAATCATTAAAAATTAAATATAAGGCCAAAAATTACATGCAATACCTCGAATCGCTCGTATTCTCGGCCTCTATATTTTAAAATTATTTTTATTCAAAAATATTAAGTATATTTTAAAATATTTAAAAAACAGTAAAACTGTTTTTTTTTTTTTGTTATTATTTTATATTACTATTATTATTTTGTTTATATATTATTTTAAATATTATTATATATTATTTGTGATGTTGCTTTACTGTTATTATAATAATTATTATTATTTTGACTTATTTATTTATTTATTATTATTAGCATTATTAGTATAATTATTTAAATAAAAAAGGTATTTTGACAATTAAATATTATTATAATTAGTTTAAATTATTTAAATTACCTAAAATATTATTAATAATTAAGATGTCACCATTATTATATTTTAAAATATTTTCAAATTTCAGAAGTTTGTTTACTTTATTTTCATAATATTTAATAATTATTTTTAAACATTAATTGCCTTCTAATTATTCTTTAAATAGCTTTTTATTGTGTTTAAACTTCAAAAATCCATAACTTTTTCGTTTTCGATCCGCTGTTAACGTACAGCACCTTGTTTTGAACGTATTTAGATTCTGTACATTCTGGAACTAGTGTTACTTGAAATTTTTGGATCTGTGTGCAATTGTTTTCAAAACAGCCAGCTGTACTATTTTAAAATTATTTAATTATTGTTTTTGAATTTCGAAATTGAGTAACTTTCTCATGTTGATTCGGATTTTTGTGCACAACACCTTGTTTTGGGTGTACTTTGAATTTTGCACAGTTTAAAACTATTTTTGTATAAAAATTATATATGTAGTTTCTGTTATGCCAAAAACAGTGAAATGACACTATTTTAAAATATTATTTTATTGTGTTTAAACTTCAGAAATTCGTATTTTCGTCGTTTTAAGTCGGATTTTGACGTATAACCCCTCGTTCTTTTCAGAAACACGAGCTTTATGTTTTGAAACCATTTCCAGCATCTGATTTTGGCTATATGAATAGATTCCTGTTTCGATTCAATTATTTGGGGATTTTGATATTTATATATTAATATAACAACTATTTTCAGTATACAAATTACTTTTAAATCGCTTGAGACTTCGTTAGGGTAGCCAGTGGGTCTCCCTTATATGTATTTATCATAAATTGATATATTTTTTAATTATGCTATTTTCCAAAGGTTTATATATTTGTAAGTATTCTAAAATATTTTAAAATTACTTATGTATTAAATCCCTTAATCTTGGGAGACCTACTATTTCATGAAATTTTAGACATGGGTTCTATGAATGAAGAGCAATCATGGGGGAGAGGATTAGTGGGTGATTGAGTTCCAATCATTCACTAATCCCTTCATTAGGTGTCTGTCATTTTATTTTTCGTAGACTGCATGTGTAGGTTGCACCACGAGCACTTAGCCTAGGCTCTCCTAGATTTAAGGACATGGCGTGTTTATTTATTTATGTATTCCTTTGCATTTATTATCCCGAGGGTTAGTATAAACATCACTTTAAACTCCTACAACGTAGTGACACCCTAAGGACAAAAATTAAGAACCTATCTAGCGAACTTAGAAGTTTTCTAGGAGCTAGGATAGATCCCAGAACGACATGAAAACTTCAACATTTAAACTTAGTGACATCATAAACCTCCCTGAATTTTCTAGGAATTTTTAGGGCTTGTTAGATCCCTTGATTAACCAACCCTAATTAACCTGCTAAATAGGGCCCCGAGACCTTCAGAAAAATGCAATAAATACATATTAAGTCAGAAAATTATCCATAATACCTCAAACTGACCAGAATCTAATCCTTGACCTTAGATAAATAGGGCTCCCTAGTTTGACTTCAGGTCGACCCCTAATTTGACCATAGGTGAAAATTATCGTTTTACCCCTAATAAACCATTAAAAATTATTAAAAATTCCAAATTTTCTCCAAACACTTGGGAACACTTTCTTAGGTCATCCCTGACCTTTGGGAGTGATTCCAATCAGTTTGGAGCTCGTTTGGATCAAAACAGTAAAATTGGACCTTTCCTAGTTAATTTAGAAAATTCCCTTAATTACCCAATCTTAGAAAATCCATAACTAATTGTAGAAAATTCCAAATTAGGCAAACTCACTTGCATTAGACTCCAAATAGGGTCTAGTATTTGTTAAAAATCTTAGGTTTCTAGAAATTGACCTAGATTAGAAAGTCAACATTTTGGTCAACCATAGTTCATTTAGGGCCCGAAACTTAGAAAATTCATAACTTTGGATAGGAAACTCCGATTCCAGCCTACTACCTGTCTAACTACTCGTACTAAGGTCTAGTATTTTCCTAAGGTGATAGGAGATCCAGACTTAGCTTTTTTTACTATAGTGACCTTTTGGACCCTTAGTCTAGTTCCTAGGAGGACCCAGGACTTTCCAGAATTGACTAATATAACTTTAACTTCAAATATCATCACCCTAAGTTCTTAAAATTGATCAACAAACTATATTAACTAAAATGCACCCCAATTCACTAATATTTGAATTTCAACAAAAAAATTTCTTTTCTGGCCTTCAACAGACTTGAACTTTAGACAATTTTAACTAATTACCCTGTCTAGGACCTATCCAAACTACACAAGCCTTACACACACATAGAATGGTTTGCTAGGGCACCACTTCTAGATCTAGGTTAGGCCGCTGGGTTTTATTTTTCTGCTGTGTGCCGGAGCTTTCCGTGGTTTTCATTGCATGATGTTTGAAAAATGATTGGTGTGTTTGCTTACTTTCTCTGCACTCTGGATGTGAGCGTTAGATTTACCCCTAGGTTAGGAGCGCCATATATATATTGTTCTTCCGTGCAAGTGGCCATGCTCAAGCTAACAAAAAGGGGGGAGCATTATGATTATTTCTAATAATATTTTATGCAGGTGCTTGCTCAGCTCCCCCTAAATAAAAATGAGGGCTAAAATTAATAATTATAACTGCACAGATGGAGCTGCTTAGCCCTCATAATTAAGAGCATGGCTTGGCACAGGGTCAATGTGTTAGCATTTTCATTTCCATATAAACTGCTTGGGATGATTTTTACTAGGATAACCTTGCAGGGATTCTTAGATTTACTGCTTTCAATTCATGTAATTCATCTGTAATAATTGTTAAGAGTTGTGAAAACAACTTCGAGTTGGGATATTCTTATCCAACTCGGATTCCAAAAGAAGAAGGCATCCCTAAGGGGAGAGTCTTCTTCCATTTGGAAGATCGATTTGGATGGCTTTAGATATCTAAAGAGAAAAGGCAATACACCCCATGTTGGGGAGAATTGTCTCTTCGTTTGGATATTCAAGCCACGACGGATCCAAGGAGTCCAAGGAGGAGTGATCCAAGGAGTCCAAGGAGAGGATACCCAGGAGACTGAAGATATTGAAGATTTGAAGACCCAATATCCCACTCAAAGTTGTTGGCGTCTGTCATAGGCTTAGAAATCCGGGTTGTTGGCAGTGGTGCCCGACCACTTTACTTTTCTGCATACCCTGGGTTGTAATTAAAGGGCAGTTGGCCTATGGACATTTACTTGATTAGTTTGATTTATATTGATGTGTTTACTTGATTGTGTAGTAGAAATACCTGCTTTTCTAGGTTTATTCATTGCATGCCGATCTTTGTTTTCGCCTGGATATCGTTAGGCTCTTTAAGGATTATAAAATTTTTATACTCATAATTAATTTTCTAATATTTTAAGGCTTTAAATAATATAGAAACTTAACGAACCTAGGGAATTGCCGGAATCGTCCGGGGTCGCATGCATATTACTGCATCTTCTCTCTCCTTCTAATAAGACATCTCCCTGCCTGCGGGTAGAGTCCGGATAATCTGGCCTATGAGGATGAAGTGCCGGACCTAGGGAGACTCAGTCTTTTCTAAAAATTTATTTTTTATAAGCCTGTTTTTAAACTTCTATAACATTCATGAGCTGACATTTTAACTAGCATGCATTGCATTAGAAATCAATTTAATTAAAATTTAATTGCATTAGTTAGGGGCATTCACCCAACATAAGTCCATGACCACTTAGAAAATTCTCTAGATGTCGGTCCTCTTTCCAATAAATTGTACCTCCCACCCATCTTTCATAATTGACTTGATAGCATGGTTTTAAAGCGATTAGGTGGTTAGCTGGCTCCCCCAATCCAGGCCGGGGTAAGTCCAGATCTTTGCATCGCATTAGTTAGGACACTGGTCTTAGTGTGTGTCGAACACTAAGTCCAATCTAGATTTAGGATTCGAGGCTACTGCATTCGGTCTCGTAGTAAGCCTTAAATAGTAGGTAGGTCCTTTCTTTTCAGGGACCCTAAATCCTACTTATCCGCGTTACAGGATGACGCCACCTCCATCCTTCTCTCACGCATGTGATTGAGTGCTTGATCTTTCTTTTTCCAGTTTCCATTTAGTATCCTAGAGCTTCCGAATGCTGGTATGAGCCACGTATGTCGATTCAGCTCTTCGGACCTTTCTACCCTTTGAGTAGGATTTTCTAGTCTATACCATTGTGCCGATCCCATTTTAAGAAAGGATAATGTATAATCCTTAATCGAGAGTTTTCTCAGGCTCCGGCCTGGGATGTAATTAACCACGGGGGCTTGCGCCCGTGGGAAACTTGGTCCCACATCTACTAAACCCCATTTGAGCTCTTTCATCGGGTGGGAGAAACCCGTGATTTGGTCATGTATATTACTACCCATCGAGGTGTGTTGGCGATAGCCTCTATCCTCAATGGTCAGTCGTATGCGCGATCCAATCTGTCCCTTCCAATCGGCCTGTTCGCGCGGTGCTCTTTCGGAGGTCCACAAGGTTCTGTTCGATTTTCTAGGTATAGGTCGGTACACGTTGTTACAGGATAATAAAACTCGGTACACATTTCTCAGACATATTAGGTTTTCCTTAGTAACGTTCTACCGTGTTGATTATTGCATCTCGGTACATGTAGGTACAAACCGGGTATACTTAGACAACAAATACAGTCGGTACAACTCGGTATAATTTTATTTAATGTTCGGTATTACATATCAGAATATATACTGGGTATAACTCGGTACAACTTGGTACTCGGTATACGCATGAATACCGAGCTATACCGAGTTCTCAAAAATCTCGGTACAACTTGGTACTCGGTATAACTCCGTACAACTCGGTATTCAAATGTAAAAATTGAGTATTATATATAGAAAATATATATTATCGGTGTATGTTACGATTTGGTTCAACTACTAACACTCGGAATAACTCGGTACAACTTGGTACTCGGTACTCGGTACCCGGTATATCTCGGTAAAACTCGGTATTTTCTTGGTATTTGTTACACTTATTTATTTCACGTAGTTTTACACGGAATAAGTCTGTATAACTGTTATTTTCTTAGTATTTGTTATACTTTTTTATGCAGGGATATATCCCCAAGATTCATTTTAGATGTCGGACTTCGGGATTTAGAGAAGTTTGTGATGAAATGGTTGAGAAATTTGGGGATCAGTTTGTTAGAAGCCTAATTGAGCTACAAATTAACCAGTTCCTACTACTACCTCGGTTCCCACAGAATGTTCCTATTGTTTATATGTTATTGTCAACGTGGGACAACAAATCTGAAAGTTTTGTTATTAACAGCCGGACTTTAGCTTTCACATCTGATAAATTAGTGATGATTCTTGGCTTACCTAACAGAGGTATTAAATTTGAACCAGGGACTGGTACAAGTGCTGGAAAAATAGCAAATGACATAAGGCATGATATTCTGAAATTGGATTCGTCAACGCCCATCGAGATTGTTAGGGAACAATTTATTGTATACTTATTGTCCAATATTTTCTTTCCAATGGCCAACTTCCGAGTGCAATCAACAATATTGGACGTTGCAAAAAATGTTCAGAACTTCAGATCATATAATTGGCCCCAATCCATTCGGGATTTCCTTGTGAATGAATTTAATACAATAGCAAAAAAACAATCAAAATGTCAATCATTAGGATATGTTAATGGATTTGTTATGATTATAATTGTGAGTAATTCTTACACATATTATATTTTTTTATTTATTTCACTATTGTACTAGGTTCTTCCTTTCATACACTGATTTATATTGTTTAATTTTTTGTTTTAGATTTGATTTTTTGAGCATACAAAGTTCCACCCAGTAGTGGATAAATTGGCTCGACCCCGTCCCCTTCGTTGGGATGCAAAATTTAATTATAGAGTTAAAGATGTTAATAATTTACAAAAAAACCTTCAGGATTCTGAGGTACAATTCATATCTTCACTCATTTAACTTTATTCTGTACTTATATATTTTGGATATTTATAAAAAATTTGTTCCAGATCTTGACAAATTTACAAGATATAACAGATTATGAGAAGACTTTAATTCAGAATAGTTCAACATATTATACAGGAGAGCATTTGCAGATTGTGGTTACACCACTGACAACTACACATATGTCTAGTAGTAAGCCAACTTCATCTCTACCAGTAACTCCATCTCCAGCCAGTCAAAGCCCAACTGCTTCTCCTATTCATACTCCAACTAAAACTGAATGTCCAATTGAACAGCCAATGAACACTGATCCTACAATTCAATTGGTTAGTCCCACTGATTGTCCAAGTCCCACCGATTCTCCTTTCCAAACGCCAATCAACACTGATTTGCCATGTGAAACTGAATCTCTTATTGAACCGACCATCGAAACGGGAAATACTGAACAAGCAGCAATTAAGAATGATGCTCCTATCCTACCACCAATCCAAAAGAGAAGTACTGATATGCCCAGTCCAACAACAGAATTTTGACAAGAAACTGATGCACCACGTACTGAACCTGAAAAAACAAATTTGAGAATTATCAATCAATCCATATATAAACTTATTACTCAGCATGAATATATGGTCAAAAAAAATTCATCACTCGAAATGTTCAAAATTCTGCTTGAAAAATGGGTGGAAGCATTGGAACATGAAGTATTCCAGCTAAAATCTGATAATAATGAAAAATTTTGTGGTATATATAAGATATTAAGTCATCATTTTCCAGACTATTTCAAGTCAGAGAAAATTGGAAGTCCGGCTCACTCAAGTTCAAGAACCGAATCTGACAACATTTTCGATGAAGTATCGAAAACTGTTGAAAAAATTGTTGATGAAATAACGAAAGAAACAGACTTTAAAGAGATGGAAGTGGATGACAGACAATCTGAAGATGAGGAATTTACTTTCCCTTCATCAGGAAGGGGAGGAATTGCTCGAAGAGTACATCTCAGGAATAACAGAAAAAGTAAAAGAGTTAAAACTCCATTCACTGCAGGTGATAGGAAGAAGAAGAAAGCTCAACTGGCTAATGATGAAGTTGAAAATGTTAGTAAAAAGGAAACATCAATAACTGGAAGAAAACCAGTCACTCGTGCTTTCACAAGACTAAAAGAGAAGTTAACTGATACTAATAAAGCTTCTGCGCCTAAAAAAGTTGCTCCTTCAGCTGTTGTTATTTCTGATGCTGCTCCAACCGCTGAAAAACCAAAAAGTGCAATTTATGATGTTGATGATTACAAAACTATAGAACGTCCGGCCATGGCATTTTTGGAATATCCAGGACGATTAGTACTTAATAAAGAAAAGAGGAATACCATTGATAACTTTCTTAAGAAGTATAAAAAAATGTACGTAGTTTTATTCATAATACCGAGTTGTACCAAGAAATAAAAATCTCGGTACAACTCGGTATTTAACTTTTATTGGTTTTTTTTCCTATATCAACGTCAAGTACATGGTTTTATTCGCAATACCGTGTTGTACCGAGAAATAAAAATCTCGGTACAACTCGATATTGCTAGTTATTTGGTCTACAATTACCGAGTTGTACTGTATAAACTGGAAGTACCCTATTTTTATACTGAATACCGAGTTGTACCGAGATTAAAAAACTCGGTACAACTCGGCACTTGCTCGGTACTTAGAGTTATTACTCGGTATTGCTATTTATTTGGTCTACAATTACCGAGATTTTACTGTATAAACTGGAAGTACCCTATTTTTATACTGAATATCGAGTTATACCGAGATTAAAAAATTCGGTACAACTCGGCACTTGCTCGGTACTTGAAGTTATTACTCGGTATTGCTAGTTATTTGGTCTACAATTACCGAGATTTTACTGTATAAACTGGAAGTACCCTATTTTTATACTGAATACCGAGTTGTACCGAGATTAAAAAACTCGGTACAACTCGGCACTTGCTCGGTACTTGGAGTTATTACTTGGTATTGCTAGTTATCTGGTTTACAATTACCGAGATTTTACTGTATAAATAGGAAGTACCCTATTTTTATACTGAATACCGAGTTGTACCGAGATTAAAAAACTCTTTACAACTCGGCACTTGCTCGGTACTTGGAGTTATTACTCGGTATTGCTAGTTATTTGGTCTACAATTACCGAGATTTTACTGTATACACAGGAAGTACCCTATTTTCATACTGAATACCGAGTTGTACCAAGATTAAAAAACTCGGTACAACTCAGATTAATAAATCCAATTTCTAATGATGGTGAGAAAAATTACACAGGGAGGATACCATATTGGAGAATGGATATGCAACTATTTTTAGAAGCCAAATAGACGAATTGTTGCTATGCAAAGAGCTTGACAACAATCATATGGACACTTTTGCATTTATGTTATCTGAAAAAAAAATGACCTGGTTCCAGGACTGAACCAACCTTTTCTATATGTTTCTGCTTTTCATTGGGTGAGTTATCATTTATAATAAAGGTATAGTGTATAATATTAAATGACTGAATGACTTTTTTTCCAGGGTTATTATATTCAAAATAAACATGAAAACACAACTTCATTTGTGTGAAATATCACCCGAGCTGCTGTTAAGAATGCTAACATTATGTTTGTTCCCATCATTCACGAAAAATATTGGACTTTGCTGGTTGCAAACATGAAGACAAAAAAATGGGATTTTATGGATTCAATACCTAAAGCAACACATAAGGCTATTGCTCCGGAAGTGGTAAGAACTTAGTTTTATCTTTGGTTTAATGTATTTTATTGAAGATAAATAATATAATTTTATTACCTTTACAGATATCTCATTTATACGATGATGCAAAAGATGCTTTTGATGATGATATAAGAACCTGACCGATCCAAGCGATCCCTAACTTGCCAGCACAAGATAACAGTGTCGACTGTGGAATGTTTGTATGTAAATATATGGTACAAGTTATACAAAATAATAATATTAATTGGGACATCCATAAGAACTGGCAAAGTAATATGGTCTTATTTAGGGCAGAATTTACTTATGCCATTTTTTGTAGTACGATAAAATAAATTTATAAATTTGCATATGATACTTTTGTGTTTCCTTTACTTTGCTATTATTATAAATTCCACTAATACCGAGTATGAAATACTAATCTCGAATTGTACCTTCTTATTCAGAGATCTTGATCACACTTACATAAATGATGACTGACTTCCTGATTCTGCAGGTGTAAAATATAAAGTTGGATTAGGATTATGCACTATTGATTTCACTTTTTTGGCCTTCCGTTTCTCCCAATGATCCTTTAATCTAGCATTAGAGACTCCCTTAAACCGACGCTTTGCAGGATCTCTAATTGTTTTGTGGAGCCCCTCAGTTATGCATTTATTTCTTTTTCCTTCCATAATGTTTTGAACATTTAATGCCAATGCACTCATATCATCTATCATACACTGTTCTGCATCCTCATTACCTTGGGCTTCGGTGCTAATTTGATAAGCAAATCGACAAACATAATTTCTAAAAATCATGTTTCGGGAACCTTGATTCAATGTGCACAAACTCTTAGCCATACGTTGGACATTCAATCCGCTATAAAGATCGTTCCTAGCAGTTGCTGACCATCTTGGAATTAAGTATTTCTGAGGAATATTAGTAACATCCAATTGACACATCACTCTCATGCAATGAGAACACAGGATTCCCATCATCTCGAACTTTCCGCAGCTGCACTGTATAGTTCCTTCAGATGAACTAAACAAAACAATCCACTTGTGTGAATCAAAAGTATGGTCTATGTTTTTCACAGAAAATGTTGATAAGTCTGGTGAAGAGTGATCAATGCATAGTCCACCTAAACCATTCAAAAACCTCCTCGGATAGATAGGAGAATGCATTTATTATTCTTATTCCCGCATCAGCCATTGATTTCAGAATAAAGGCATTTTCTTCAGTGATGTGCCTTGATGATCTCAGCAAATGTTGATCATCCGGTTTTGCCAATTCATTGTTGTGTGTTTCTACCGAATTTTTCGCCGTCCATATCCCTTCTTCACTAACAGAAAATCTCACCATAACAGGGCATCCAGTTCTTGTAGTTGATTTTCTGAATTTAACCTTCTTTATACTTTCTGTTTCCTTCTTGAATCCAGATTTTGAACAGACAAAAACCTTTGATTTTAATTTCCTAGTACCAGGCCAGTATGAAAGATGTTCTTTCCGAACACTAAAGCCATGCTTATGTGCATATTGGCAATATTTTACATATGCTTCCTTCTCAGATTTGTAAACCCCGTGTTAAAAAAAATTACAATATTCATTAAAACCATGGAATAATTCCCAAATAATAACATGAAATTGAAGAACTGTACCGAGTATTTTATCAATACCGAGTTATATATAACTCGGTACAAATATATGGTATTTAAATTCTAGGGATATATAAGTCATAAGTGACGTAAAGATAACAAAAACTTCTCAATACCGAGTTATAAGTATGAATACCGAGCTATACCGAGTTCTAAAAAAATCTCAGTACAAGTTCTTCATAAGTATAATATCGGTACAAAAATCAATTTCAAGTAATAGAAATTAAAATCTAGTTATATAGAAGACATAAGTGACGTAAAGATACTAAAAATTTATCAATACCGAGTTATACGTATGAATACAGAGCAATACCGAGTTGTCAGAAATCTCGGTACAACTTCTTCATAAGTATAAAAATCAAATTCAAGTAATATAAATAAATATAGAGCAGTATCTACTTATAAAAAATCTAATTACATTTAAATACCGAGCAGTACCGAGTAATCAGAAGATTAGGTACAAACAAAAATGAGAGGATCAGACGAAGATGGATGACAAATTACTTATAAAAAATAGGAAAAATCGTCATCCAAAGTATAAGTGTCAAATGTTTCGTTGAAATCGTCTAACTCTTCCAAAGTAATAGAAGGTTCCTTCTCATCCATCGTCATGAACGATTCGCGGAACTTTGCGTAAATCCTATATATTGTATGACGTTCTGTGTACAGTAGATAATCGACCAAAAGTTTACTCATACGAGGTATATACCCGCGTGTTTTAAAGTTTTCCCGCCCGTTTCAACAAAATTAGTGAAAAGCGACGTCAAATATCAAAATTATAACGGGTTTGGGTCGGGTCGTCGGGCTGCTACGTGGCGTTAAATTAATGATGGCCGAACCTATAGAAACATTCAGTCAGAGGACCTAATAATTGTTCCCCCATAATAACCTCAGATTTGCTTGCTTTTAATGCGGATTATTTAAAAAGGGAATTTACATGCATATTCCTTTCTTTCATGTTATTTATATATCTATCATCTAAAATTTTAATATTTTACATATATCTCTTATATAAAATTCTAATATCTGATCACTCATAATACCGTATAAATTTTAATATTTTATTCCTTACAATCATATTTATTTTATGAGTAATAAACATGTAGTATTAAAATTTAAGATATTAGAGGTATAAATAACAAAAAATAAAATAGAATATATGTAAATTCCTCTTTTTAAATCTGCCCGAGATGAATATGTAAATTCCTCTTTTTTAAATCCCTAAATAGCCAAAGTATGTTCACATGGAAGATCAATAACATCAAACTGTTATTTAATATGTAAATATCTTGAAAATAGAAAAAAATAATAATCTAAAACTGTCACAAACAAAATCTTAATTTTGCTCGTAATTCAAACGATCAGCCATGAAATGCTAAAAAAATCAAAATATCTTGAATTATTTTTTTATATGCTCTTTAAATTTATTTTAAAATATATTAATTAAAATTAAATAGTTCATTCTGATTTAAATTTCATCAAGATAAATTTTCTAATCATATTATATATTATATCTATAGAATAAATATAATGATTATAGATTATCTTGATCAAATTTAGACATCCTGACCAAGATTTTCTCCCTCTTGATAGCATACGTCAATGAAATAGAAGCAGTCATTTAGCTACTAAGGTTTTGTTTGAGACAGCTTTTTTGCTGCTTTTTAAGACGGTTTTATAGTACTAAAAAGCTGTTTTAGAAAGCAAAACAAAACCGTCCCAAACGAAGCCTGAGTCTTTCCTGCAAACTGGACATAATTTTGATTAAAAAAAAAAACAAATCAACAGAAAATGCTTATGGGGCTCATCTGGGACTATAGTATCTAACCCTAAACAAAAAACTAATGGAATCAGCTAATATAAGAACCATAAGCTTGAAATGCTAACTACAGAAAAATATCTGAAGCAAAATATGGCAATTTGACTGTAAGAAATTTCAAGCTTTTATCTTCAGACTATTTCAATGGCTTCCTTTGCCTCTGCTATTTGCTCCTCCTGCCCAGCCTGGTTGCGCCGGTGATGTCTGGAAAACCCACCAGCCGCCCAGAATTCCAATCACATTCATCTTCAAATCTCTCAGTTCTACTCTGGCCATACATAAGATCTTGTAATCTTCGACTTCAACTTTCTTCACATAAAGAAACTGCAGATGGAAGGCTTGGAATTAAAACAAAAGTTAATGGAAACAATAAAGTGTGTACAGTATGGTATAATACTTTTAAGGGGAATAATGAAATGAAGTGATAGGTATTAGGAGCTACATTGTATTTTATCGTGTATTTTTATAACACAGAGTCCGGATGGACTGGTACCTCCTGGACCGGTCAATGCTGGCACATTCCACCTTGGATCGGCCAAGGTTTACACCTGACGAAACAGAGCCCGCACACAGCTCACCTTGGTCTGTTGGTTGAGAGCTTATGCTTTCAACTAAGAGGTCATGGGTTCGAGTCTTTGTGTATGCGTTGTGTGTGTGAGTTTGCCTTAAATGGCCTAAATGTCCCAAAAAAAAAAAAACAGAGCCCGCCTGGAATGAACGCCCGCCCCCTTGGGGTGGGGTACAAGGACAAATTTGAATAGGAGAGGGGAGCGGCTAGGAGGGAAAATTAGTATAGGAGGGTTGTTTGGGGATTTGCAAAATTATTGTATGTTTTAAGTAGGTTGTTTACTCTAGGGCAAGGTTTATGTTGTGTTTGGTTGAATTTAATTTTACTAAGGTTAGAGTTATGTTGTGTTTAATTTAAGAAGGTTGTTTATCCTAGGGTTAGGGTTATGTTGTGTTTGGGGATTTGAAAAATTATTGTATGATTTAAGTAGGTTGTTTACCTTAGGGATAAGATTATGTCGTGTTTGGTTGAATTTAATTTTACTAAGATTGAGAGGGCTCTAGTCGGAGGCTATGGATTTGGGAGAGCTGATCTTCCTCTCTAATTACATCTTGTCTTTCTTTCATACCTATTTCAATAAAAAACGTTTTTGTGAGTTCTTCTTCCTATTTTCTCTTGTTTTCAATTTCTAGTTTTGTTAAATTAAATTTCAGCCAAGGGATTTCACAAATTCTGCATCCACTTCCTATCAACTCCATTAGGAGGCATTAGGGCGTGACGATCTGATGGGAAATACTCAAGTTCGCAAGTAATCATATCGGATCTATTTGAGTTCGCAAGCAAACCTAACAATAATCAGTAAAAACAGTGAGAAAACGAAAAAATCATGGTGGAATAACGATCAAATGATAGCAAATCTTATAGAAAACAAAGGGAAACAAGAACAAAGCAATAAAAAAGAGATCCTCAATTCGAGAGGAGGACCGTCTCTCCCAAATCTCTAGACAAGAGAGTCTAGAGCCCAAGTCGCCAAGAAACCCTAATTCCAATCAATCCAAACATAATGCCCCTAATCCTCTCATGCACTTTAATACAAAAGCTTTCCTAATCTAATTTCCCTCCCAAAGCCCTAGCCACCCCCTCCTTTTCAATTTGAATTCAATCGGACGAGTGGGGCCAACCCATTGGGCGGAAAAACATAGAGGAGGCGGATTGTTTCCGCCTCCTATATACTTGCTAAGCCGGACCAAGGGCCAAACCTGAACCGGCGTATCACAATCCGTGAACATTAACTTCAAAATAGAAATAAAATCCAAAAATTCAATTACATCTAATTGTCCAACAATAGCCACCGTTTAAAAAAAATAATAAAAAACAGGCATCTAGTTATTAGAAAACGGGTTGAAAGTGTCTACCTTGGAACCTCCAATCTAAAATACTTCTTTGAATCTACTTTCATAATCTTCCAAATCTCATCATATTCTATTTTGATTCTTCTTGATTTGACTTTAGGTTTACTCAATAAGAGTACTTTAAGTTTATTAACAATGCCAATTTTCACCTTGAGATCTTCGTGGCTTTTGATGATCGTCTCCTTCAAATAAAACCATCAAGAACTTTATATTTTAGCAAATATTCTTCCTTCATGATCACCAACAATTTCTATTTGGATATTTACTCAATCTTATCATTAAGGCTTTGTTTTTCCATAAAGATAGATCTATAGATGTTCTTCGAATTTCACTTTTAATCTCAATTTATTCTCTCTTGAAAAAATTCCTTTTCTGTCACCTTTCAAAAATACAGAGAATCGATTTCCTTGTTAGATGCATCATTTTAATCTTCAACATTGCTCACAACACTCAAAGATAAAACAAAAATCTAATGCAATTAGTAGAATGCAATGCAAAGAGTTTATGTTTTCTTTAAAAAAACAGAGACGTAGAGCTTTGTAACATTATTAGTTCTCATTCATTGATTTCATCATGTGAATATGATAGGAAATACTTGAGTACGCAAGTAACTGTTAGACCGGCCCATCCTGGGCCGGCTGGACCGGTCCAACCGGGACCGGTCCGCTGCTACGCGAGGCGGACGCGTGAGACGGGCGGAAGCCGCGCGGAAGCCGCGAATCCGCGTGAGCACGTGAAGGGGGTTTTAGGAGGGAAAATTTGAACGTGTAAGGCTCTTTTAGGAAGTTTGTAATGGTCATTTATGATTAATTTTATATAAGGAGGAGTTTGGGGGGAGATTAGGTTATCTTGAATTTGAGTTTTCTCTTTGAGATCTAGGTTTGGTCTTGGGCTCTTGGCTTTGCCGGAGATCGTTGGAGAGTTCTTCCTTCCTCTCGAATTGAAGGAAAGTTGTATCTTGCAAGTGCTTTTAATCCTCTATTGAAATAAAAGTGTTTGCGATTATTTTCCTACGCTTCTCCCACGTTTTCTCTCAGATTTTCTCTGGTTTGGGCTGTTTTCCTGCTGTGGACAGTAGTTTTGCTTTATTTGATACTTGATTTGGGTTAGGATTGCTTGTGAATACAAGCACTTCCTATCAAATTGGTATCAGAGCAACGATTTGGGACCACCGGCGGCTGAATTTCCGAAATTTCAGCAAGATCTTCGTCTCCAGAAGAAGATTTTTGTGGATCCGATAGAAGAAAAATGGCCGGTAAAAAGGTGGAAGTTTTAGAAGGCGAGTTTGGTCAACTGAAGACAGATCTGGAGGGGAAATTCATGGAGATCTCTACCAACAATGAGAGGTTGGAAGGGAGGTTCGCGGCGATGGAAGAAATGATGAAGAAATTATTGGAAATGAAGACCCATCCGGACACATCGGAAGTGAGAGAGACCAATGACGTCCATGGCGTAAGAGGAAATCCGAACCCGATCCGGGGGAGGAGGAATCCGGAAGTGGAGATTCTTGAAGGTGAAGACGACATGCCACCTCTAGAGCCACTCTCTAGAGAGGAGATGAGCATGGGAAATGACCGCCGAGGTGCTGATTTTCAACGTCGAGGTGCTGATTTTCAGCGTCGAGGTGCTGATTTTCAGCGTCGAGGTGTGGAGTTTGGAGGCAGGCGGGGGGAATATGAAGGTAGTGCGGATTTTGGAGAAAGGATAGAAGAATACCAGCGTCGAGGTGCTGATTTTCAGCGTCGAGGTGCTGATTTGGAAAGGGGGAGAGGGGATTATGATGAAGGATTCGATTACCAACGTCGGAGGGAGGATCGGGACACCTGGGGAGCACCTCCTCTTCGAGGAACGGGAGGTTACGGAGAGTTCCGGGGTAACGGAAGGGATCCGAAGGTGAGGAAGTTGAAGATGCCCATCTTTGAGGGGGAAGATGGTCATGGCTGGATCTACAAGGTGGAGCGTTACTTTGCTGTCAACGGATTGACAGATGATGAGAAGCTGACGGCGGCAGGATTGTGTCTGGAAGGGAAGGCGTTGGCATGGTATCAATGGCGAGACAGGAGAGAGCCTATCAGGAACTGGAGAGAGTTCAAGGATTGTTTATTAGAACGTTTCCGAGCCGATGGGGGAGGAGACTTCTATGAACAGTTCTTTGCTCTGACTCAGGAGGGGACCGTGGCCGACTACCGGGACAGATTCGAGTACTTGGCTAGCCGTCTGGATCACATCTCTGAATCGGCCCTGGAGGGGAATTTTATGAAGGGGCTCAAGCCGGAGATAAGAACGGCTGTTAGAGTGCTGGAGCCAAGGAACTTAGGCAAAGCCATGGAGCTTGCACAACTGGTGGAAGATCAGAAGAGATCAGAAAGAGGAGCTAGAGGCAACTACTCAGGAGGATCATACAAAATGACTACTGCTGTATTACCCTCAAAAGGGGTAGCCCCAGGGAATCAGAGGGAGGTGCCCAAGGAGAAATCTGTTGGAGGAGGAAATGGGGGACAGTTCAAAAGGTTGACCGACAAAGAAATGCAGGACAAAAGAGCAAAAGGGTTGTGCTTCAGGTGCGATGAGAAGTACATGCCGGGGCACAAGTGCAAGGATCGATCTCTTCAGGTTCTCCTCGTTTGTGAAGATGAGGAAGACGAAGAGAGAGGTGTAAATGACCCCGAGGTGGAGGAGGATGAGAAGTTGCATCTGGATGTAGCGGAAGTCTCTCTGAACTCAGTAGTGGGACTCACATCGAGTCACACTATGAAGGTGAAAGGGGAGATCTCTGGTCGTGAGGTTGTGGTGTTGATAGACAGTGGAGCAACACACAACTTCATTTCCACCCAGATTGTTGATGTGATGGGGATGGAGCTAGTGGATACCGGAGGTTACGAAGTAATGATGGGCACTGGAAAGGTAGAGATGGGTCGAGGTGTCTGCCGAGGAGTAGTATTGGAGATTCAAGGGATCCTGGTAAAGGAAGACTTCCTTCCCTTGGAATTGGGGAGTACGGATGTCATCCTTGGGATGAAATGGCTGCAGACATTGGGAGAGACAAAAATCAATTGGGGAACACTAAAGATGGAGATGGTGATTGGTGGCAGGAAGAGGACGATTCAGGGTGATTCCGGGCTGACTAAAGCAGGGGTTTCTCTCAAATCCCTCATCAAAACCATTCGAGAGGAAGGAGGAGGCTTCTTAGTAGAGTTGCACCGCCTGGAAGGAGTCAGACTGGAGGAGGAAGGCAATGTTCCCTCTGCAGTACAGCCGCTCATACACCAGTTCAGTGAAGTCTTTGAACCGCCCCAGGGGTTACCTCCTCAGAGAGAATTGGAGCACGCCATTACTCTGAAGGAAGGTGAAACTCCAATCAGCGTCCGTCCTTACCGCTATCCACAGATTCAGAAAGATGAGATTGAAAAGCTGATCCGGGAAATGCTGGAGGCAGAGATCATCAGACCCAGCAACAGCCCTTTTTCCAGCCCAGTCATCCTAGTTAAGAAGAAGGACGGAAGTTGGAGATTTTGTGTGGATTACAGGGCTCTGAATAAAGGCACTGTACCAGACAAGTTCCCAATTCCTGTGATTGACGAGTTACTGGACGAGCTACATGGTGCAGTGATGTTCTCTAAGCTAGATCTAAAATCTGGCTACCACCAAATCAAGATGAAGGAGACTGATATTCCAAAGACAGCGTTCAGGACTCATGAAGGACATTATGAATTTCTGGTAATGCCCTTTGGATTAACTAACGCTCCGGCAACATTTCAGTCCTTGATGAATCGGGTATTCAAGCAGCACCTTAGGAAGTTTGTCCTAGTCTTTTTCGATGACATCCTGGTGTACAGCAAGACTGTGGAGGAACACTGGGAGCATTTGAGAGTGGTTTTGGAAGTGCTGCAGGAGCACCAGTTGAAAGCCAACCTGAAGAAGTGCAGTTTTGCTCAGGCAAGTGTGGAATACTTGGGACATGTGGTATCACAAGAAGGAGTAGCAGCGGATCAAACTAAAATTGAAGCAATGCAGAAATGGCCGCTACCTAGGAACCTCAGGGAATTGAGGGGTTTTCTAGGATTGACTGGATACTACAGGAAGTTTGTGAAGGGATACAGTACCATTGCCTGGCCTTTGACTGAGCAGCTGAAGAAGGATAGTTTTTGCTGGGGAGAGGCGGCCACCCAGGCATTCGAAAGGTTGAAAGTGGCCATGACCACGGTTCCTGTTCTAGCTCTTCCAGACTTTGATCAGTCGTTTATAGTAGAGACAGATGCCTCGGGATATGGGTTAGGGGCGGTATTGATGCAGAATCACAAGCCAGTAGCATACTTCAGTCAGGTGCTATCATCCAGAGCTAGATTGAAGTCGGTATATGAAAGGGAGCTGATGGCCATTGTTTTGGCAATCCAAAAGTGGCGGCCATATCTCTTGGGAAGACACTTTATTGTACGGACCGATCAGAGGAGCTTGAAGTATTTGTTAGAGCAAAGGATGGTGACTGAAGAGCATCAGAGGTGGTTATCCAAACTATTAGGCTATGATTTTGAGATCCACTATAAGCCTGGTTTGAAGAATAAGGCGGCCGACGCTTTATCTAGATGCGTGGGGGAGATTCAGGAGTTGGTTGTGTCAGCACCATTGATAGTAGATTGGGGGGCCATCAAAGAAGAAAGCATGCTGAATGAGGAATTGAGGAAGATCAGGGAGGATCTGGAGAAAGACAGGAGCAGTCACCCTGGTTACTACATGGAAGGGGGGAGACTTTTGTACCAGGGGAGGTTTGTGATGCCACGAACTTCCATACACATTCCCCACCTGTTGCAGGAATTTCATGGCAGCTCAGTGGGTGGTCACTCCGGAGTTCAGAAGACATACAGGAGGCTGGCAACAGAACTGTATTGGAAGGGGATGCATAAAGATGTAGAGGAGATGGTGGCGGGTTGTGAGATATGTCAAAGAAACAAATACATGGCCATGGCCCCAGGAGGTTTACTACAACCCTTGACACTTCCAAACAAAGTTTGGGAGCAAGTTTCCATGGATTTCATCGATGGATTACCCAGATCAGAAGGATTCACAGTGATACTGGTAGTGGTGGACCGGCTTAGCAAATATGCACACTTCATTCCACTCAGGCATCCCTACACTGCAGTGACAGTAGCTTCAGCTTTCATCAGGGAAGTGATCAGACTGCACGGAGTACCAGAAGCGATTGTATCAGATAGGGACAAGGTGTTCCTCAGCCATTTTTGGAAGGAGTTATTCAGATTGCAGGGAACAGTGCTCAAGAGGAGCACAGCCTACCACCCACAGACGGATGGCCAGACGGAAGTAGTCAACAGAAGCTTGGAGACGTACCTAAGATGCTTTGTTTCAGAGACACCAAAGCTATGGGCAAAATGGCTATCATGGGCTGAGTATTGGTACAACACGTCATTTCACTCGGCGGCACAAATGACTCCATTCAAGGTGTTGTATGGGCGGGATCCCCCACACTTAGTACACTTTGGGAGCAGTAGTACCCCAGTTTCGTCAGTAGAAGAGTACTTGGAGGAAAGGGACCGAGTGCTAGAAGAATTGAAGAGGCATTTGTTGAGAGCGCAGCAAATCATGAAGAAGCAAGCAGATGGGCATAGAAGAGATATCCAGTTTGAGGCAGGGGACAAGGTGTTCTTGAAGCTTCGTCCATACAGGCAGAAGACAGTCGCCAACAGGAGGAATGAAAAGCTGGCTCCAAGGTATTTTGGTCCGTATGAAGTAATGGAAAAGATTGGGACAGTAGCTTATCGTCTGAAACTACCCCCATCGGCGACTATACACCCAGTTTTTCATGTCTCCCAGCTGAGAAGGGTCATTGGTGAGCACATCGCCATTCCAGAGCTACCGCCGACACTTACGGAGGAGTTAGAGGTGATCCTGGAACCTTTGGAGCTGAGGGGTGTTCGCCAGAAAGAAGGGGGAACTAAGGAAGTGTTGATCCAGTGGAAGAACCTTCCTGACTACGAGGCCACATGGGAGCCATACGAGATGACAAGACAGCAGTTTTCAGATTTTCACCTTGAGGACAAGGTGATTCTTTGGGAGGGCGGTAATGTTAGACCGGCCCATCCTGGGCCGGCTGGACCGGTCCAACCGGGACCGGTCCGCTGCTACGCGAGGCGGACGCGTGAGACGGGCGGAAGCCGCGCGGAAGCCGCGAATCCGCGTGAGCACGTGAAGGGGGTTTTAGGAGGGAAAATTTGAACGTGTAAGGCTCTTTTAGGAAGTTTGTAATGGTCATTTATGATTAATTTTATATAAGGAGGAGTTTGGGGGGAGATTAGGTTATCTTGAATTTGAGTTTTCTCTTTGAGATCTAGGTTTGGTCTTGGGCTCTTGGCTTTGCCGGAGATCGTTGGAGAGTTCTTCCTTCCTCTCGAATTGAAGGAAAGTTGTATCTTGCAAGTGCTTTTAATCCTCTATTGAAATAAAAGTGTTTGCGATTATTTTCCTACGCTTCTCCCACGTTTTCTCTCAGATTTTCTCTGGTTTGGGCTGTTTTCCTGCTGTGGACAGCAGTTTTGCTTTATTTGATACTTGATTTGGGTTAGGATTGCTTGTGAATACAAGCACTTCCTATCAGTAACCTAACTAAAATCGGTGAGCAAACAGCGACTTGACTGCTGTCCACAGCAGGAAAACACAGCAAACTGCTGTTTACAGCAGTTTAACAGCAGAATTTCAAAGAAATATGAAAGAAAACTCAAAGCAATACTTGTATTTCACTAGTAGACGGATAAAATAGCAAGATACACTTGATCCTCAATTCGAGAGGAGGATCGATCTCTCCCAAATCTCTAGACGCCGCTAGAGCCCAAAGAAAACCTAAATCTAAGAGATCTCAAATTTCAGCCAAATTCAAGATGCTCAAACCCTAGGAAAACCCACTCTTTAATGCATACCAATCAAAAGGAAATCCCTAAACAGTCCCTACATTCAAATTCCTCTCTTAATTTTCCCAAAAAAGCTTCCTATTCGGCTCCCGCAAGGCGAGCGGTGCGCGCGGCCTCCGCCCAGGCAGAAAAATTCGTTGTTTTGTGTGTTTCTAGTCTGAGCCGGTCCCGCGTGGACCGGCTGGACTGGCCCACTGGACCGGTCTAATAATACTCCCCTCCCGAAAATCCACCTTGTCCTCAAGGTGGAGTTATGCTTGTGTTCTGGTGGAGGTGGCCATCCTTGAGGTGACTGAAAATCCTTACTGTATTGTTGAACCAAAGGCTGCAAAGAAAGAGAAACTTCCCCTCCCTCTTCCAATCTGATCGCATCCAGCCTGTGTAGTCCCACCAAATAATCTTCCCTGACCTCTTGTACGTCGCTAACCATGGTCTTCAGTGATGTGATGGCTTTGGATAGCCCTACATCTCCCTTTATGACCACCTTTCTCCCATCCACCATTAATTCCATCGTGAGTGCTCCCCAATTGTCCTTGGTTTCGCAACCACTTCATCCCCAGGATGACATCAGTGCTTCTTAACTCTAGTGTAAGAAAGTCCTCTCTTACTTGAATCCCTTGGATGGTCAACACCACTCCTTTACAGATTCTCTGACCTTCTCCACCTTCCATGTACCCATCATCACTCAATAGCAACCAGTGTCCACCAACTTCACTCCCAATTGGTCAACGACCTAAGTGGAAATAAAAGTGGGTAGCCCCACTATGAATTAGCACCACCACCTCACAGTCAGTTATCTCTCCTTTCACTTTCATAGTGTGACTCAGAGTGAATCCCACTACAGAGCTCAGAGAGACTTCTGCCACATCCAGATGCAACTTCTCCTCCTCCTCTCCAGATCTGCTCCCACCTCCCTCCTCGTCTACACAGACAAGGAGAACCTGAAGAGTTCGGTCCTTGCACATATGCCCTGGCATGTACTTCTCATCACATCTGAAGCACAACCCCTTTGTCCTCTTATCCTGCATCTCCTTCTCTGTCAGCCTTTTGAAATTTTCCCCACTCCCTCGTACTGGCTTCTCTCGGGTGGTCTCATTACAGTTGCCTGATGCAGGCCCCTTGGGTGCTAGAAGAGTGGTCGTCGTCCTGTAAGAGCCTCCTGAGAAGTTTCCTCGAGCCCCTCTTTCTGCTTTCTTCTAATCTTCTACCAACTGTGCCAGCTCCATAGCCTTTCTCAGGTTCCTCAGCTTCAATACCCTGACTGCTGTTCGGATCTCGGCCTTAAGCCCCTTCATGAAGTTCCCCTCCAGGGCCGACTCTGAGATGTGATCCAATCGGCTAGCTAAGTACTCAAATATGTCCCGATAATCCGCCACCGTCCCCTCCTAAGTCAGGGCAAAAAAAACTGCTCATAGAAATCTCCTCCCCCATCGGCTTGGAAACGTTCTAATAGGAAGTCCTTGAACTCCCTCCAACTCCGGATGGGCTCCCTCCTGTCGTGCCACTGGTACCATGCCAAAGCCTTTCCTTCCAGACACAATCCTGCAGCCGTCAGCTTCTCATCATCTGTCAACCCGTTGACAGCAAAGTAACGCTCCACCTTGTAGATCCAGCCATGGCCGTCTTCCCCCTCGAAAATGGGCATCTTCAATTTCCTCACCTTGGGATCTCCCCGGTATCCTCCATAGCCTCCCATTCCCCTCAGAGGAGGTGTTCCCCAATTGTCCCGATCGTCCCTCCAACGAATATACTCTAACCCCTCTTCATACTCACCTCTCCTCCCTTCAACATCATCACCTTGACGCTGAATACCTTCAAATTCAGCACCTCGACGATGACGTTCCTCCCTTCTTTCTTCAAAATCCCCCCCCCCCCCTCGACACTGAATTCTTTCGAATTCAGCACCTCGGCGATGAGATGCCTCTCTCACCCCACCAAAATCATCCCCCCTTCTGTTATATCTCATACTCATCTCTTCCCTCGAAAGAGACTCTAGATGAGGCATGTCGTTCTCTTCCTCTAGGAACTCCACCTCTGAATTTCTCCTCCCCCGCAAGGGGTTCGGATTTCCTCCCATGCCATGGCCGTCGGTGGTCTCTCTTACTTCCAATGTCGCCGAATTGGTTTTCATCTCAAGTAGTTTCTTCATCATTTCCTCCATTGCGGTGAACTTTCCCTCCAACCTTTCATTGTTGGAGGTGATTTGATTTTGAAAGTTGAAGAATATTTCCTCCAAATCGGCTTTAAATTGGCCAACTTCGCCTTCCAAGATGTCAACCTTCTTTCCGGCCATCGTTCTTCTCAAGATTCACGAAGATCTTCTTTCGAAACAAGAAAATCCGCTGAAATCTCAGGAAATCAGCCCCCAACGGTTCTAAAAAAGAGGCTCTGATATCAATTTGATAGGAAATACTTGAGTTCGCAAGTAACCTAACCAAAATCGGTGAGCAAACAGCGACTGGACTGCTGTCCACAGCAGGAAAACACAGCAAACTGCTGTTTACAGCAGTTTAACAGTAGACTTTTGAAGAAATATGAAAGAAAACTCAAAGCAATACTTGTATTTCACTAGTAGACGGATAAAATAGCAAGATACACTTGATCCTCAATTCGAGAGGAGGGTCGATCTCTCCCAAATCTCTAGACGCCGCTAGAGCCCAAAGAAAACCTAAATCTAAGAGATCTCAAATTTTAGCCAAATTCAAGATGCTCAAACCCTAGGAAAACCCACTCTTTAATGCATACCAATCAAATAACAGTCCCTACATTCAAATTCCCCTCTTAATTTCCCCAAAAGAGCTTCCTATTCGGCTCCCGCAAGGCGAGCGGTGCGCGCGCGGCCTCCGCCCAGGCGGAAAAATTCATTGTTTTGCGTGTTTCTCGTCTGAGCCGGTCCCGCGTGGACCGGCTGGACCGGTCCACTGAACCGGTCTAACAGAATAAGACATGCACATTGGGTTAGACCGGTCCATTGGACCGATCCAGCTGGTACATACGGGACCGGCACAACGTAACAAGAGGTGGAAGAGTCCACCTCTTGTATGAGCCGCACAAGCCGAAAGTTTCACAGGAGCCAATTTGGAAGGATTTTTTACGGAGTTAGGAGGAAAATTTGAATGTAGGGACTGTTTAGAGATTTCCTTTTTGATTGTATGAATAAAATAGTTTGTTTTCCTAGGGTTAGGACATCTTGAATTTGGGTTGAAATTTGAGATTTCTTATATTAAAGTTTTCTTTTAGGCTCTAGTGGCGTCTAGAGATTTGGGAGAGATCGATTCTCCTCTCGAATAGAGGATCAATTGTATCTTGCTATTTTCCGTTCCCTTTTATCAAATAATACAAACTATCTACTGTTTTCGTGATTTTTGTGTGGATTTATATGGAGTAATCTCCCTGTTTTCTGAAGATTGATAGGAAATACTTGAGATCTTCAAGTGTTTCCTATTAAATTGTTTAACTTAAATAAACCTAGACTGTGGAAAAAAAACTAATCATGAAAACTAATAAAATAAAATAAAATAAATAAAAGATAACCATAATACAGCAGTTAGCTATAGCTCCCACAGTGGGGCAGTGCCACAGCGCCTAAAGATGTGCTTTGAACTATACCATAAAAAGAAGGAAAATAAACTCCATTATATCTTGTCTAGTATCATATAAAGCGATGGCCGAATTTCCCTTTACACGAATGCATAAAATCATGGCCACAATCAGCCAAACAAATATTAGCATAAGAAATATTACATAAATGTTAGTTGTGAAAAATAAATTTTAAAAATTAGATTAGCATTGTGGCATCAGAAATAGAAAAATAGAAGAAATTAGGAATCACCTTTGTCTTTTGCAGGCTAGGATCCCTATGCATTTCTCTTTGGCGCAACTGCAGCATTCAAACTCATATATTAGACTAAGGTATGCGATCAAAAAAGATAGAGAAAAATTTGAGGATTGATAATGATGCCTTAAAAAGTACTAACTTGAGAATTCAAAATGAATTGGATACACTTAAGAAAACTCAGATGTCACCCACACTTGAGTCCCTTCTCACTCATTCACACTTAGGCTTTAGCGAAGGAAGATGAACCATACGAGGAAGGAAATTACCACTAGGAGGAGGGGGCCGAAGACCTTCGTTGATGGAGAGGTGGCCGGAGGTGGAGGAGGTGGTGGGTGACTGACGTCTAATCAAGATCTGAATCAACCCAGTGGTGAGTGATTCACATCTAATCAAGATCTTAACTTCAATTTTCAGATCAAGAAAAATCTTGAATATGTGCATATTTTATGTTGAATAAATTCAATCAAAATCTGTGACAAAATGCCATAATTTATAGCAAAAAAGTGTCTCCGTATTTTTTGACAAAGAAAAAAGGTTCAAATCTTATTTACATTGCACTTAAGGGAAGACAGTGCATTTTGGCCAGGTCAAGAGGCAAGTACATAAAATGGGACCATCTTCTTTAACTCGTTCTTAAACTCTCGCCTCCCCTTGTAAATTGTGCTCAACCCTAGCTCACAACATTAGTCTTGTCAAATATAATGTGGACTAATGTGATCGTGGAAGGGAAATTACTTGGAGAACATAAGAATTATTTTCCCTCGAGTTGCCCACGATAGACGGGAAAGTGGGAAAAAAATCTGCCAACAGGAGAGAGAATTGGCCAACAAAAGAGAGGACTAACATAGATAGATAGATAGGGGAAGGGAGGGAGGGAGAGAGAATGGGAACATAATCAAAAGAGAGCCAAAGAATGGCGCGTAATCGCCTCATGGTAAAAGGAGAGTTGGGAGGCATCTTGCTTGTAAATTTTATATTCAACAAACAATGAAGCTCTCTTATGAATTTGCTCTATTTATTAGAGAATTTTACAAGTTAAATCAAGTATGGATCTTTAATAAAGGGGTTTTTTTCTAAAATATCCTATAAATAAAGCAACACTTGTTTACATCTTCATTATAAGAAATATCCTACTAAGGCGCATGCTTCAAATATGAAATTAAGGTAGATGATGAAATTACATATGATTGTGTCCTGCATCGACACGCCTACCTAATTTTGACATATGATCATACCATCTAACTACTATAAAAATTAGAAGCAAGCCAAAACCAAACTCATAGGTATTTACAAGTCTTCACTCATCAAAAACATAAATCCATTTGGAGGAGATTATTGGATAAAACGAGTGATAGTGAGAGCGAGATAATGAGAACACAAGAGAGTGTGTGCGCGCGCGCGAGAGAGAGAGAGAGAGAGAGAGAGAGAGAGAGAGAGAGAGAGAGAGAGAGAGAGAGAGAGAGAGAGAGAGAGAGAGAGAGAGAGAGAGAGTGTGTGTGTGTGTGTGCAAGAAAAAGGAAAAGAAAGGGACAAAAAGATAGAGTCTACACACTAGAAAAGTCAACCATGGCCTAACATGCTGCAAGAACCTAAGGATCAATTTAAACTAGAGCATAAAGGTAAAGACTTAATTGAGGTTCACACTTATAACTATTTACCATAAACAATCTATTCAATCAAATTTAAAGCAGATAAATTAGAAAGAAAATAATTCAAGCTTTCAATAAAAGGGGAAGTAGGGATAGACCACGCTCCAACTAACCTGCTCAACAAACATATAAATTGAGAATGGGTTGGGCCTCGTGCAGAAGAGAAGAAGTGCAACATTTATAGCAAGTGCAAATGGATGCCTCCATCCCAAGAGTACTGTAACAAGTAGAACAACAGGCAACTGAAACTTCCTTGCTAAAGACCAGAAGGCATGTAGATCGTCCTTCAAAAATCCTGATGGCTCCTCCATGCCAGCATAATTGTCTACAAAAGTAAATCAACAGCAGATCAATAACTAGCCATCTAGAGATGTTCAAATTTCCATAAACCTAAATAGATGCATAAAATTCCACAGTTAAGGAGGGTAAAATTTGTCAGCTCACCATCCATAGCATAGATGTCGTTTATTTGCTGATAGATCAACCCAGTAGCTACTGATAAACCGAGAAAGCTTCCAACAAATAACTTCTGGCCTAAGAGCATTTATGAGATACCGAGGTGGTCAAATATAATGAAAAAGGAAGTGAAGCATGCGTGGAAGAACAGCATAAAAAGAGTTCATATATCAAGAGAGGAAATGGATCCTAGAGGTAGAAACAATTATATCCCAAATTAAAATAAAACTTTTTGGCATCATTGGCAGGCAATCAATATGGATTGCACAAGAAATCATCAATTATTTATCAATATAATAATCCCAATTATTTAACGTCAACTTTATGTATCATCCTTAAGATATTAACTTTATGTTGTCCAAATCTTTTTGCACATCTCAACGCGCTATCGTTTGTATACTACATTTTCATCTTAACCTTTTTTTCAATTTTATCATATCCACAGCCTTAGTAGCCTTTTTTACATGCGATATAGAGCATGAACCAAGTCCATTTTCCATTAATTTATTTTTAATGAGCTCTACTTCCTGCTCTCGAATACAATCATTTCCCTTTCACTCTATGCTCCTAGTTTTACAACTCATCCATCATAACTCAATGCAGTTTTTTCCGCATTCAAATTGGCTAACAATGCAAATTATAAATGCCAACCAAATTAGCGCTCTTATGGTTGGGCTTCTTCTATACATAAAAGAGGCTCAGGAACTACTATCCAAAATATGTTCTGTGATTCAAATCTATACTCAAAAAACAACTTCAAAGAAAAAAATTGGTAAGTGTCTTAGCTTTTTTAACCCAATTAGGTACAACTGTTTTGTAACAGTATTTGCCTTAGCAAAGCAATTAAAAAGCATTACCAAACTATTTCTCAATCATTTTTTTTTTTCCTCCAGAAAGTAGTTTTTTGGCAAGTCATAGCTTTAACAAGAGGCAATCAGAATCTTGGTTGCAATAATAGGAGCTACCAAAGAGTTGACCTAATGACTTACATAAAACCTAGTTGTAAAAGGCCAAGCGCTGCCAAGGATTCTAAAAATTCAGCAAAAGTAAATAAATGCATATCAGAAACCTCAATTATTGAGAATAGGCATATATTTTTATATTTTGAACAAAAGAAAATGACGTCCTTAAAATCTTGCTATTTTAACTAGTATACAACCACAAACTTTCACGCTTACTGATATACAAAAAAAAAAAATGATGTCACTAAAATCTAGGGATTTTTATTAGTATACCATCACAAACTTTCGTGTTCCTGATATAGCAACCAATTCTTCATAATTATTGGTATACCACCATATTTTTTAACAGTTCCAAATATACCGACCTAGATAGTTTATATTAACCGAAAATAATATTTCATAAACCTAGAAGAATATTCTGTTTAATGTTTTTAGGAAACAATAAATTTATGTGAATATCATGAGAAGTTTACATTTCACTTTAGATCAAATATCAATTTTAACAGATGGTATTAGGCTAATCTGCTAATGAGAAATTTACTCAATTAATCACAAAATTAAAATGTTAAATTATATTTATTTTTTCTTTTAGTACAAACGAATTTTAATGTGAGACAAATCTAAAAAATAAACATTTCCGATTTTATTATGCTTATTTTATAGCAAAACAACTATTAAATAAAATCATATCAACTACTTATAGTGCCTCTATTGTAAATTAACCTTAATTATAATGTTAAAAACAAGAACACATAAAACATGTCTTTGTGATTAATTTTGAATCCACTTTTATCTCATATACAGCTGAAGAGTGTTAGAGAGTACCATATTAGTAAGAGCTGGATATTCAGACAGGCATACAAGTAATTATAAAATATATAGTGGTATAAGAGTAAGAGTAATCGTTTCTGGTGGTTTATATTCAATGAATATTGCATAAGAATTTTTTAAGTGTGGCATAAATTCAATGACTATGCAACCTCTAAAAGCTTGCCTGAGAACTTTGAGCTGTGCAAAGCTTTGTTCTGCAGTACCCTCCCAAATGCCAGAATCTGAGTTTCTGATTCAGAGTAAACATGCTTGGGCAAAATCTTCCACAGTCCAGATCTTCCACAAACTGTACCATCCATAACATGAAAATCAATAAGATATAGCAAAGAAACAAAACAATCATTAATGACAATGCCACAGACTAACTGTTAAAACTTAAAATAATTGTCGAAACTTCAAATAATACATGCTTTCAAGACGTCTGTTGTCTGGTCCCCACCATGTGCATTAATTAGTCCACTTAGAATAAAAAGAAATTCAATTAACAAGTATATGTAATTAGCAAAACAACTATAACTACTAGTGAAACACAAGAACATGTAATTGTTTTTTCTTACAATGATGCAAAATTCATTTATTTTTTATTAAAGTAAAAGAGAAATATTCATAAAATGGGAAACAAATAACCAAAAAAATCTAAATCTGAATCAACATATCAAACATTAGTGGAAAAATCAACATTATTCAATTAAAACAAATTAACCCATTAATAGATCATTTCCCTTGGCACTTGAGAAGTTATGGTATAAGATAAATACTTTCAGGCTTGTTTGGCCGGGACTGAGACACTATTGTTAACAAGCTGCTTTTATGAAGCAGTTTCAAAACTGCTTTTAAAAGTAACATTTTCAAGATCTTTATTTTTTTTTTTGAAAAATAAGTTGGCCATTCCATCCAAATACGGGTAAACTTGCTTCACAATAGAAGATTAAAAAAGAAATTGGCAGAGTTCATCCGAATAGGCTTATGGCAGTTTCCAGCTGTTGCAAATCAAACAAAAAGTTGAAACAAACAGAGTCTATATGGATAAATATATGTACTAATTGTTCTAGCGGTCCACAAAAGGCAGGATAGCTTAATTAGATTTAAGAGTGATTTATAAAAAATCTAGTCATCAAATTGTATGGCCACATCAAGAGATTTATATTTATGTCACAATGACCTCGTTAACCTTTTTTGATGTCTTTATCTTTAACTAAGACCATATTATATTCACTTTCAATGCATCTAACTTGATCAAAAATTTTAAATATCTTACATTCTATTTATTTTGTATATTTCATTTTTCTCTCGTTCTATGAGATTACTAAATGAGAACTTTAAAGAATAAATTATTTTACAAGAGCATAATGAACAATATAATTAAGTTTCATTATGGATTGATTAAAAAAAAGCGAAGTTAGCCCTAAAAATATATATATAAAGAAAAGGTTTTAGTTCCAAATAAGATGCATATTGAGATATGGGAGCTGAGAAATAAATAACAATGATTTGGTAACAAAATCTTCAATAGAATTTAAAACTAAGAGGATGCGAAATGATTGGAGAAGAAGCATTTAGTACCATATTTAAAAATCAAAGCGATACTTAATATTATGTATATTTAAAAATCAAAGTGAAATGATTAGTGGTCCCTTATTCAATTCACTGCCCATGATGATGAGGCTTGTTAATAATGGAGGCAAGCACTTGCAGTAGGATATTTAAGGACATCTCATCACATTAAGAAGAGATGATGAGATCCATCCAAGAGGATTAGTTGTATTTTCATCAAGAGATTGTTCACATAGGGCCCCTAAAACCCTTAAGAAACGGATAGCCTCAATGCACCTTAGATTCAAATTTCGTGTTGTTGAAGTCTCCGATTTGGAGAGAGCATCAGCTGGGTATTCTACTCCAGGATGATTTGGACAATTTGATGTGTTTAATTTGAGAATTATGTGATTTTACTAGGTTGCGATATTTTGTTGGTTGTGGGCATCAAAGCCTCATTCGTTATGGGAGACAGCGAGATGATAGTCAATGTTACTTGTTAAGCTCTAAGCTCCACAGTTGATTGGCATCTTGAGCCATGCAACAAGAACTTTGTATTCAAACACATTATTGGTCGCAAATGATTTCAAATGAAATCTACAATCCAAAGTTGCATGTATGGGGATAGAAGACCGAAAACTCAACAGCCAGTGCCTGTTGACCTTCTAAATCAAAGCACCGTCAAACCCAACACTTCAGCAGCACCTTGATATTGTAAAATGATGATTCCAACAGAACGCTTCAAGTTATCATGAACTTCTCAGCTACAAAAACTTCTGATTAAAATCTAAAGCAGCAACAGCGCCATTCGAATTATCAAAAAACTTATTATACCGAAATAGGGTTCCCAAAATTCCAGGTCGATTCCAGAACCGCAGGGGTGTAGTAAAAGCAAAGGCGCATTCAGCTCCAAGAAAAGAGCGGGAAGCCCGTATTTCACACGAATTGCACTAAGCAACCAAATCAAATAAAAATAATAATAAACTACTAGGTAAAGTGAGCAAAATGGAGAAAAGATTGGGAAAAACTTACAGGGAGTTCTGGAAATAGAAAACAGAGAAGGGAGAGGAATCGAGAATGTCGAAGCTTTCATCGGAGATAGAAGCCTTCGCAGGCCCGACATCTTGTTTCCTCTTCCACCGCCACTCCCCTCCGCTGCCCTCCGTGACTGCAACCAACGAGTTCGGAGACTGGGAAAAAAGAGTAAATTATTATTTTATATTTTAAGATAATATATATAATATAAATTCAAATATTTATAAAAATATTTTAGGAATCGCATTGGCTTATGTTTTGACAAATTTATTCATGAGATGGTTAAACCATATGATGTTGAATTTGTTCGACATAGTTAAAGGAATGATCAGCACATCCCAATCATATCTAAATGTGATGAAATCATGAGCCATTGATAAGAACATATTATGCTTGAGAAAGATGCTATTGAACCATAAAATGATGATGTTGTATTGACATCGAAAATGATTCCTATATTTTTCGTAGAATTATTGTTGCTCGAATGTGCATTGATTTATAAATTGTCAATGGCGTTGTTTGCTTTCATAAAGGCGAATAAATCAATAGTAATATTATGTAAGTAGACCTCAAGTTTTTCTTATAATGATTTGACTACCGAGTTTTTTTTCGTAGTTGTCTACTCTATTACGCTTGTGGTATTTTAGAGCTTCAAATTGGTGTTATTTGTTCACTAATCAAAGGCTTCATCATTTACTAACTGCCACAATATTATTGTTGGTCGAGAATCAATTGCTTGACTTGGGTGAGATTTTGGTAGGGACATTACATAATGATCCTCATGTGCATTAGATGAATTATTTGCTAGTTACATGTTAATGACCTTGTCACGATCCAGTCCGGATGCTCGACTTAATGATGCGAGAATTAGAAGTTGGACGGTAGAATTAATTCAATACAATTCATAAGCAATACATCATACAATTTTGTAATTTCAACTGAAGAGCAACTATTGTACAAATAGTCCAAAATCTATTCATATCACCTTTTAAATGAAAACAAAAATTTACATGTTTTCTTTATTATGTCGTCTTCTATAAACAAATTCTTCCATTCCGTCCATTTATAATTCTGGAGATTTATCTGAAACATTAATTTGATGTGTTGAGTTTATTTTGTAAACTCAGTGGGTAATTATTATTGATATATCATCAAAAAATCACCTTGATCGAGCATGAATTTTGAGGCAAAATCAAGTTGTAAACTTCAAAAATTAAACCGGAGACCATTTGAATTCCGTTCAACCTAGTTTGCCGATGTTCGCCGCCTCAATCGCCGATTTCGTCCATTGCATGAAATTCTGCCAGAAAATTGACGGAAATGTTATCTTTTCGTCGCAATTTTCATGTTACCGACAGATTACGTCCACCGGTAATGACGGATTTTCTATAGTGAGGAGAGAGGAGAGAGAAAAATTTATTTGGGACATTTTTAATTGGTCCTCCTAGTTAATAAAGTTATTATAATGATAATAGGTGACTTTAATCCTACTTCTATTTTCAATTATTTTGATTTATAAGGTTTCTCTCTCTCGAATACGATAAAAATGCATTATCTCTTGATTTAGCAAAATTTTGTTGTATGACTTTTGTTATGTCTTAAATATCATCATTTTGAACACTTTAATTTGATCTTATTAAGAATTCATCAGATAGCTTTATATATATATATATATATATATATATATATATATATATATATATATATATATATATATATATATATATATATATATATATATATTGCATTTTATGTAGAATGATACAAATAAAAGCATAAGAAAAATGATTTAAGATTGTTACATTTGTCTCATTAAATCTGATATGACATGTATCTTTTATTGTCCATCTCAAATAACATGCATTCTAACATGAGTATATTGACAGAACATGCACATGTTAACATACTTTTTCCCCATAACCAGGTCAAATTTGATCAGGCTAGACCCCAGGACCCATCCCAATGGGTCTAGGGAGTCAAGCCAAGTCTGTTGAGCCCATACCCAGGTCCTAGGTCAACCTGTTGACCAGGTCAACCAAGGTTGACCCAATTAGATCCTAACTCCCTTCTGATTGATTTCAAACCTATTCCAGGGCTTCTCAAGCTCAAATCCCCACTCCACTGGACTCAGATGGTCAGACCAACTTTGTTGAGCTCAGACCTGAGTCCTGGGTCAACATGGTTGACCAGGTCAACCCAGGTTGACCCAATTGGCCTTAATGGATCTAATTTCATTTCAAGTTCAAATCAAGCGTCATCCTTGGACTCAACCCACTCCCATGGACCTTTTTGACTAAGTTCACTAAGTCAACACTTGACTTGATCAGTCATAATGGGTCAAATCGACCCATTTAAATCCCATTTAAAGCCATTAAATGAGTACTAAAGGATTCGAATTAGAAACTTGGCCCCACTTTTAATAAAATCCCATCTGAGCTGATGTATCGGGTGGGGGAAACCCGTGACTGTGATCAGATCGTGTATATTACTACCCATCGGGGTGCGCTAGCGAGAGCCGCTATCCTCAATGGTTAGTCGTATGCACGATCAAATCTGTCTCTTCCAATTGGCTTGTTCATGTTGAGTGTAAAGGCCTACAATCGTTTTGTCCTACGGGATAGTGCGGCTGTACCCTTTGCATTCGGACCCCACGAGCAGTGTTCTTTTGGAGCTTCACATGTTTCTGGCAACCACGGTGGGACCAGTTTCTCTCTCCATCTTTAGATTTTATATTATCCTTTTTTGTGTGTACTCCAGGATTGGTACTCCTTAGATTATGTCTTTCTCACTCTTAGTTAGGATCTTTCCTTAGTTAGAGTTCATTTCTCTTAGCTAGCTTTCTTCCCTACTCTACTTCTTTCCAGCCTAGCAGGCTATTCCGTCCTTATCCATCTTTATCAAATCCATTATTATTCCTTCATTATTTTGTGATTTCAATTATAACTGATTCTTTTCGATTTTCTTTATTGGCAACAGTGTCATGGCTTTATTCGTTTCATCTGTTACCTTTAGTTTTGGCTTAGACGCGCGGATGACTCTTCCTGAGTCCCTACTCGCTAGTCCACCTGCTAGAGGGATCACTTTTGATTCCTTCATGGACTCGGCCTTCGTCACTCTTGACGGGCCGACCCTGGCTGAGGCTGCTGTATTATCTCTTCCCTAGAGGAGAGGACGCACAACCATGCGCCCTTTTGGACTTCCAGCTGCTCGGCAGACAGCCCAGGCACTTGCTCATCCTGTTCATGTACCTGCGCAGCCAGTGCGCCCTGTGGCCAGGCGACCAGTGCCTAGGCCACTTCCAGTTCCCCCTGTTCGTCTTGTGATTAGGCAACCAACGCCTGCCGCTCCTGTTACATAGGTTACTCCGACCCCTCAGCTCTGGTAGCCTGTTATTGTTGTTAACCCCGCTGTTCCAACGAAAGTACCTCAGGTTCGGGTTCCCCCTCCCACTTCAACTAAGAAGAGGGGTGCCCATACCGAGGTGCCTTCGCCCTCTTCTGGTCAGGTTTCTATTTTCGCTCGGCACTCTCACCTTGAGACCGTCGGGCAAACCCTGAATCTTCCCGTTGTTCTTGTTCTCCCTTCCACCCAGACAGTAGGTTCAGATGTCCCCTCCTCTGCTACCTCCGGCCTTGGGAGAAGGGCTAGGAGAAATAGGAATAGGAGACTTCATTTAGCTGCGTCAGAGGCAGAGAGGCAGTAGATGGCTAAGGCGATAGCTCTCCATGAGCTAATTCAGAGGACAGTGGCTCCCAGTGTATAACCCCTCAGATTTTTCATTTTTTTAGTGCTGTTAGTCCGTACGAACTGACATTAGTACGGGACGAACTGAAAAAAATTATAAAGAATCTATATGGTTCGTCCGGACGAACCTGTACAAGCCTGGACGAACCGTTGGGATGAAATTTGTCCAGAGTGCAAATCGTATAGGAACGAATGCACTTCGTCTGAACGAGATTTGTCCATAGGGCAAATCGTCCCGGGATGAATAAGAATCATCCGGGATGATCTTGTTTGATAAGTATTGGAATTGAGATATTTTGAGATAATTTTGAAGAGAGAGAAGTAGGAGAGAGAAAGAGAAGGAAAAGAGAAGGAAGGCTTGATTTTGGAGGCCGCGGAGCGCTTTTCGTCCGACAATGCAGTTGAAAGATTTGTTTATCTCGCATTAAGGAATCCGAATCCTATTTATGATTTTGAAGATTTCGTGTTTTTTGTATTTTTTTGCTCAGTTTTGAGTTTTTGTTACCGAAAAACGTGCATATCTTTGTATTGACGAAACTTTTACCGCGTAACTTTTGGTATGTGATAGAAATGATGTTTTTTCATGATTTGAGTATTTTCTAGAAAGTTTTCACCGGGTATTTTAAATTCTGATGTGTTTTTATCGAATAGTAAATTATCCGGATGTTGAAAAATATTGCTTCAGTACAAGTAAAGTCTTGAAATGATGTTTTACTCGATTTCTGGTAATTTGGTAGTTTTCTGAAACTTTGTATTTTGTCTATGTTTAGGATTTTTGTCGACTGTACGATATTTTGAGGATTCTCTTCATTTGAGTTAAATCATATTTATTGATTGCAATACATTAATGAGATGTATATATGAATGTGAATATTTGATTGAATATACTACTATTGCTGAAAGACAAATAAAGACTAGTTGAACCGTTAGTTGAAGATCGACCTGTACAGGATGGTGGGCCGACGGGCTTTCCTTTAAAAAGGATTTGGTGTTATCCTCTATTGATCACATTATACAATGATTGGGAGTCATAAGGAGATTATTATGCCTACGGGCAAGGGTGACAACCCTTATTGAGCCAACAGATACAACGATACATCGATATTCCAAGACTGAAAAACACCTTAATAGTTAGTGCTTTTACTTGCTCTGTATAACTATTGTACTGAATTACATGTTTAGCAGTATTGTTACTGCTACTGTACAGATTTACTGATACTAACGCATTTACTGATACTAAACGGATATATTATTGTACTGTTTTATCGATATTATACGGATTTCTTGTTAATGCATGATTTCACGATTATAACATTATTGTTCATGTCACTGGATTGTTACTGATATTGATGCAGGCACTGATACTACTGATTCACTTTATTTACATTATGCACGTGATATATTGTGTAAGTGACATATGATTCACTGAACATGTGATATAGATTATTGGATTGCATGTGATTCACTGAGCACGTGATATTGGATAATTGAATTACAAGTGTAAGTTTTGATATGATTCTACGACAATGATTTATTTCGACTGTTTCAAATAATGTTATGATTTTATTTCATTCATTTGATTTAAACAGTTCGTGATAGTATTCATTTGATGTTTTATACTAACTGATATTATTGAACCAATGATTTATCCTTATACGACTGATATTTGATTCTTATTGAAACGATGATTTATTGATTGGTTTGACTGATACTACCGATACAAATATTTCTTTAATTATTTAACTGTCTATGAAATTGACTGGTGTTATAGATGGTGACAACTACTATAGAATTTTGACATACGTACTGATTCATTGAGCTTTATGAACTTTTATACTGTATTTGTATTGATACTATTTACGCATTGACTATCGTTTCTGTATTGATTACTGTTTACGCATTGATTTTTGATTCTGTATTGATTCAAATGATCATGTGTAAGTGACTGCAATGATTTGACTGATTGACATGCATATTATTTCTGTACCGTGCTTTAATTTCAATTGTAGGTTTTGGTGACCTGCTAGACTTTTTGAAGCTCATTATATGTGGTTAATATTTTCAGGTCAGGGCAAGGGAGCAGAAGATTGAGGTTGATCAGGAATCTTCAAATTTTTGTCCTTTTGTTATAGTGATTCTTTTTGTACTCAGTATATGATAGATTACTTGTGATTGATGTGTAGACTCTGAGTATTGTAAATAAACTTTTGAAAATAAATAGAAATGCTTACATGATGTTTGAATTGTAGAATTTTTTAGACTGTTTGTCACTGATTGATAACTATAGATAGCTCTGATAGAAGATTGATTTAAAGGATTGAATGAATAATTCTTAACAAATTAGATCTTGGGGCGTCACACTTAGGCAGCGGAGACCACAACGAGTTACAGTTATGCCCACCCCAGATGTGATAGTAGCTCCTGAGATAGAGGCGATTCAGGGAGGACGCTTCTCTCCGCTGACTCACAGTGGGGATGAGGAAGACGTTGCCCGTATTGCGGCGGCCCCTTCTGTTACCACTACTTTGCCCCGGGCTAGGGTCCCTAGGGACGCTGGTGTTCGAGCCCTCTCTTAGAGGATTCAAAATATCATCCGCCTAGAATATGGTAGAGGGCATGTCAGTCGGGAGAGGTTACTCCTACAAATCTCTCATACTATTTTTTTAGTTGAGGAGACAGACTGTGAGGTAGATGTACAGTTGGCAGAGATGATAGACACCTCAGTAGTTGACAGGGACAATTCCAATGGTTAGACCGCTGGCAGTTACTCCTGCTGTAGGACGACACCCACGTCGTCGAGGACAGAGACAACAGCGGGAGCCTGCTCGGCCCCAAATCAGTTCAGTAATGGTAACCCCTCGGCAGCGTCTGAGGCAGTCACAATGGCTTGTGATGATGATTTAGTACTTACCCCTGATGGATAAATAGAGCAGGATGAGATAGTACCATCTCCCAGCCCTCATAGGATCACCTCTTTGTGGACCTCCAAAAGAACACCGCGCGAACGGGTCAATTGGAAGGGATAGATTGGATCGCGCATACGACTAACCATTGAGGATAGAGGCTGTCGCCAACACACCCCGATGGGTAGTAATATACACGACCTAATCACGGGTTTCCCTCACCCGATATAACAGTTCGAATGGGGTTTAGTAGATGTGGGACCGAGTTTTCCACGGGCGCAAGCCCCCGTGGTTAATTACATCCCAGGTCGGAGCCTGAGAAAACTCTCGATTAAGGATCATACATTATCCCCTCCTAAAGTGGGATTAGCACAGGGGTGAAGACTAAGAAATCCTACTCAAAGGAAAGAAATGTCTCAAAGAGGCTCAATCAACATGCGTGGTTCACACCAGCATTTGGAGGCTCTAGGGTACTAAATGAAAACTGGAGAAAGAAAAATCAAACAATCAATCACATGTGTGAGAGAATAAATGGAGGTGGCATCATCCTGTGACACAGATAAGTAGGATTTATAGTCCCTGAAAGGAAGGGATCTACCTACTATTTAAGGCATACTACGAGACCGAATGTAGTAGCCTTGAATCCTAAATCTAGGTTGAGCTTAGTGTTCTACGAAACACTAAAACCCGTGTCCTAGCTAATGCAATGCAAAACCTGGACTTATCCCGGTCTGGGTTGGGGGAGCTAGCTAACCACCTAATCGTTTCAAAATCATGCTATCAAGTCAATTATGAAAGATGGGTGGGAAGTGTTGACCTCATTTTTGTATGAGGTCTTCAATAAGATCTTGAACCCAATCCAGACTCAAGTCAATACAAACCCAATCAATTCTAGACCCAGATCTTAGATCCTAAGGCTTGGTCCTAAAGGACTTTACCAGCAAATCTTTGAATACTTCAAAACCTAATGAAATGGATTCCGATTCAAGCTCTGTCAGATTCATATTGATGGGGCATGTCTCTAGCATCAACCCTCCAAATTTGAGCCCATTCTGAGCTCTCTAACCCCAGTTACTAAATCAAAACTCAAAGGCTATAAAACCTTCAAATATTTACAGCCTATGCCACTGGACCTGCCTTTCACTAAACCCTGACCTTGGAGACCTCCCTAGAGTCTCTAATCACTTTCAGACCATCAATCCTGACTCACTGAACATTAAACTGCCTCTGGGCTGGCTCAATTTGACCCCTATTTAGCCAGGGGTCAAAATGACCAAAATACCCCCATAAGGCCCAAACAGTGATTTCAAACCAAATGAGCTCCAAATTGAATGCAACCACTTCCCACAAGTTCTAAATGCCAAACCAAATCTGTTGAACCCATTTTTTTTTAGTCCCTAGACCCACCTGATTAACCAAGTCAATCAATTTTGATCTAATTGCCCATTAAGGGCCCAATAGGCCCTTATGACTCAAGTGACCTATTGAAACCCTGGAATCACTTAACTAACATGCCATGGATTCCTCACAATTTTACCCATCAAACATTGACTTAGTTGACTGGTCAAACCAGTCAACTCAAGGATTAAAGAAACACTTATATGGTCAAATCTCTCCATTCAACCTATCCTCTTGAAACCAAACCTATCCAATAGTCTAAGTTCACTCTATAACTTGATCAAGGTGTCACCTCACCCCATTTGACCACTCTTGACTGGTCAAATGGTTAATGGGAAACTCAAATGAACTCAATTGGTCAACCTCACCCATTAATCCATACCCCGCTCAAACCCAAGGCTTTTCAGCCATCTTAAATGACTCACATCACACTCCAACTCCAGTTTAGCAGCTCATGCCCCATTGACTGGTCAAACAGTCAATGAGAGCTTGAATGAGCTCATCCGGTCAACACACTCGACCTAGCCTATTCAACCCGATCTAGGCACATCCAGCCCCTGGAATTGACTCCAAAAACTTCCTGTGACTCAGCCAGACCTCCTCCAACCCTTGGTTTTGTCCCTAGATCAATCCAACAGCTAAAAAAACACTCTCCTTGATCAACAATTTTAAATCAAGTGCTCCCTCCAAGCTAGATCAATCCAGCCGTTCAAACCGATCCTAGAATGTTCTTAGAGCTTATCTAGACTCATCCCAACCGTTGCTTTGTCCCCACGCCAGCCAAGACAAGTTCGTGGTCCCCTCCACTTGAGAATGACCCCATGTCATTTTCACCTGAGGGAACGACCTACTCTGCTCCTCTAACGGCCTGGGACAGATGTCTTCCATCAAAAGCCCCTCTCTGATGCATCATGGCCGTCCCTTTTGGCTCTAGCAGCTGGAATAGGGAAGAGAGGCGGGAGGAGCTCATTCTAAGCCATCTTGCAATCCAGAGCTTCCCAGAGCTTTTTGGCATTTCTTTTTGAAATCCTAGAGCTTCCTCCATCTTTCCTTGAACTTTTTTGATCGATTGGACACTGCCGGCGGCGGGAAGAAGGAAGGACCGAACCGAGCTCCGTCCAAACCATCCCTACTCCGCGTAAAAGCATCTTCCGAGCTCGAAGCCAGGAGAACAACACGTGGACAATCTACAAGTTCAACCGTGACTAAATCAACCCAATCGATCCATTCTACGGTGATAAATCTTAAACCCTAGGCATTTTCATAGGTTCTTAAATAACTCACTAAATATTGCATCAAACGCCAAGAAAACTATCCCCCATTCTTCCTTAGATCCTATTTTAACTCTGTTTAAAAGCTCATAGTATTTAGTTAGGTATTTTGTGAAAATGAAATCAAAAATCCCTCTAGGGTTCTCGGTTTGGATGGAGGAGGAAGACGATCCCTCCGCCGTTGGATCTGTTCTATTCAGATCAACGGCTGAGATCGGATCGGTTTCAAACCCCGTTTTACATTGATAAAACTCTGGATCGATCGATCTTCCATCCGGCTAAATCCAGACCGTTAATCCAAACCGCAGGATCTCTAATGACCGTCCGATCATTCCAGATCGAATTCATTAGAGCAGGTTGGATCTCCCCCGTCGGATCTCCTCTGTGATCGATCCGACGGCTCATGTTAATGTCGCGCTGGTTAAGTGGCGAGTCCCGCTTGACCGTCACCGTCCGCGTGGCCATCCCTGAGCGCGCCGCGTGTCCAGGTCAGCGCCACCGTTTGACTGACATTTAAAATACCTAAAATAATTCCAGAAAATGTCCAGAACTTCAAAATTGCACCATAATTTCATTTCTTATCCGATTTTGGAGTTCTTGGGCTTGTTTTGTTCATATTTTTAAGTACTATATTTTAAAAATAATTAAAAATTATTTTGATTATTATCATATTAATAATTTCAATAATACATAAAATCTTGTTTTATTTTTAAATAAAAATATATAAACTATTTTTGGATGAAACTTGGCAGAAGGGTTTTAGGGTCTAAGGGTGATGTCCCATATTTTTCTTAAGCCATTTGATGCAATATAAACTGAATTATGAGTTTTTACAAAATCTTCATCATGGTTTGATTTTGATTTTTGTTTGTAAGTTCATAATACACTCAATCTAAAATCCATTCAAGCATGTTAGGATTCTATGGAATTAGTAAGAGTTTCCCTCTCACTGATAAATGAATTTGGATTCTCAATCAAGTATGATTCCATAGCTTTTATCTATCTTGGAATGTTAAATCTATGTATATTAGTATAGTTAGCTATATAGCTATCAAATCATACTTGATGAAGACATCAAATTGAATAAAAACATACTTGGAGAGAACTTTTGCATCTTTAAGTATTATTAATTCAATTTGATATACCCAAATCCTTATGGTAAATTAGTAAATTTATAGACTATGTTATAGTCTACAATTTAATAATCTACCATGAGCAACTCCATAGGATATTAGGATACACTTTTATTGTTCATGGTTTGTTGTGCTTATAATTAGTGTCCAAAGGATTAGAAGAACATGATTTATTTGCCTATAATTTAGTGACACTAAGGACAACAATTAAGGACTTGGTCTTAGTCAATTTAGAAAGATTTAGGAAGAACTACACTTACATCCCTTTTGGGATTGAACATAAAAATAGAAAACTAGTGTCATATACCTTTTTAATCAAATACATCTTGATTGGACATTAATTGATCTCAAAACAACTAGTAGATTAGGTTTTATTTTTCTTTGATCTTAATAAACTCCTAATAAATAAAAATAAAATCCCTAAATATTCTAATCAATCTAAATCAACTCCAAATCATTCTAACTGGTTTTAAAACACATATCAAATCTTTTGAAATCAAAATACAAATCCAAAGTCCACTAAATTTCATTAAGTCTAAATCAAACCCCTAATTAATCCTTAATCACCTAAACTTCCAGAAAATATAATAAATCAATTTTAAATCCAAAAATTATAAATAATACCTCTAACTGACCATAATCAAATCCTTAATTAATGAAAATTAAAACCAAATTAAATTGACATCAAATAAAAGCTTAATTTAATTTTAAGTAAAATCCAACATTTAATTCTTTTAATTAATTAATAATAATGAAAAATCCCAATAAATTCCCAAACACTTGGAAATCCCTTCTTAGGTCATCCCTGACCTTTAGAGCTGATTTCAAGAGGTTTGGAATCCATTTGGAGCAAAATCATAAAAAGGGGCCTTAATTAAACAATTGTGAAAATTCATTAAATAGCCTAAACTTTGAAAAATCGTAACTAATTCAAGAAAAATGCAAATTGATCAAACTAAGTTGCATTCAACTCATAATAAGGCCTAATATTTATTAAAAATATAAAAATTCCAGAAAACTATTAATTTCAAAAAGTCAACATATTGGTCAACCGTAGGTTAAAACTAGTTCAAAACCTCAAACCTTCATAACTAAATCCAGAAAAATCCAATTTCAGCAAACTTACCTTCTAACTGATCGTCATAAGGTCTAATATTTTAATAAAATACTAACTTTCCATAATTTAATCTTAAATAAAAAGTCAACTTTTGACCCCTTAATTAATTAACTAAAATAATTCAATAATTCCTGAAAATTCAAAATTGCTCTAAAACTCTAAAAGGGATCTAATCAACTCCTAAAATCAGTAATCAAATACATTTCTAATAAAATTCATTAACTCTTAATTCTTAACTAACTTAAGTTACTTAACTATACCGGGTACCACTGGGTAACCCAGGCCTACGAGGCTATTAGCTTAGCCCCAAGGAAGGTGAAATAAACTTCACGGCCTCGATGTGAAACAAAGGTGGTATTCAACCAATCATTAAAAAATCAAATCTCTAAATCAATTTCAAATCAATAATAATCTAATAAACCTCCAATTCTTAATATTTCTCAATTTTATTAACTAAAATCTATCAATTATTCAATTAAATTTTATAGTCTTTTAATCTAAATTAATTAGATAATTTGGTCGATTAAGATTTATCTTAATCAATCAAATTTGATAATTGATTTAGATTAAATGAATTCGGGTCTTCTATGCCTAAAGTTTGATTCCTTTTGGAGGACTTTGGGCATTTTGACTTTTAAAGACCCTTAAAATACTTAAATAACAAAGAGATCTCTTATGTATTGTGCATGATTCCTTTCAGGAGGGCACTAACACATTTAGATTTGAAGATCTTCAAATAAAGAATAATAAATTACCGACCTTATACGACGTGCTAGATTCCTTCGGGAGGGCACGTTGTATTACATTTGTAAGGTCCCTTTCTCTCTCCTTAATAAATTATAAGGATTCTCAAAATAAATACCTATCTTCTGTCTAAGACGGGTATTTATTCTGAAAGTCCTATGATTTATAAATTGATGATTTCCTGCACTTAGGGAATTATCAATCTATAGATTCTTTATAACTAAATTAAATAACTCTAACATTCAAAATTGGAATAATTCTTAATAAATTCAAATATACTTTACTTAAACTTTAATTAAATTTCTTTGACCTATAATAAATCAATCCTAATAATACATGCAATTTAAACAAATAAACCTATTAGGACCTATCCAAGCCACACAGCTTTCTTCACACACTTAGATGCTTGTTAGGACAACCAACTCTAGCCTAAGTTAGGCCGATGGTTTGTTTTGTTTTGCTTGCGGGTGTCTTGCCTAGAGGGCACCTATGTGTGATTGCTTACCTTCATGTACTGCATAAGCATGCATATTTACTTTTCTGTCTGTACACCAAAGTGCGGAGTGAATAAAGTGAGGGCCGTGTACTTTACTTTTCTGTCTTTACTTTCTTGCATTTATAACTGTACACAATGCACTCATAACATGCATCATTATATAACTGCTTTATTTCATGTCTTTTATATTACTGCAACAGTAGAATATTTTTAGGATCTAATGTACTGCTTTTCATTTCCTAGAATTGTTGTATATAAATTGAGTCTGTATAGTGTCTGGAGTCTGTAAAAGAATTAAAGATAACTGCTTATAAATATACAAATGGGGCTCCAAAAAGTAATGTCCTTCAAAAGGACGTTCCTTTTTGGAATTCCATAGAAGACTCGGAGCCTGAAGACCATAAACAGTTATATTTAATTCTATTTTCTCGTAGGTTTAGAACCCAGGTTTGTTGTCGGTGGATCCTGGCCACCATTACTTTACTGTAAATTCTGGGGTGTAACCGATGAAAATTATATAAATAAAATCAGCTCTTTTATATATAATTGCTTCATACATCATTTACATACGAGTAGATTTTTGGTTTTTGTAAGCATATCTCCCTGCATTTATTTTCAGATTCTTTAATAAACTCATTGATTCCTAGGATAGAGCTGTAATATCACGATCTGCTCCAGTATCGTCCAGGACGATCTGGGATCGTCCTGGGACGATCAGTGGAATTCAGCTCCAGATTCTGCCCAGAATTGCTCCAGGTGATTTCCTGTAGGGATCGTCCAGGCCGATCGAGGTATCGTCCCGGGACGATCAGTGGATGGCACAAGTCAGAGAATAGGGGTTTTTATCGCCTATGAACAGTAAGTATCGTCCTGAAAAATCATCCCAGGACGATGGGAATTGGTCTGATCGTCCAGGACGATCGAGACGATCGGCCGGGCCGATATGAGCATTACTTAAAGGGAAATGAGTCATTTTGAGGAGAGAGAAAATTTTATAAAATATCAGATTTTGATCCGAGGAGAGAGGAAGAAAAAGAGAAAAAGAAAAAGTTGATTTCGGGAAGACGCGGAGCCGTTTTTGATCGAAGTGACTGTTGAGGAAATTGCTGTGCTCGAGGTAAGTCACATTCCGTCTTTCTCAATTTTCAGTTCCGTCGCGGTTGGCGGTATTTTCTGTCCGGATTTTGTTTTCGTTACGGTTTTTCGTCCGTATCTTTTGATTGGTTCAGTTTTTACCGCGTAAGTTTCTGTATATCGTTGTCGTGCCGGGTGTGCACGTTTTGACTATATTTTGAAGATTTTTGTCCGGGTATTTTTGATTCGGCGATGTTTTTCGTAGACTACAATTTTCTGTGAAATTGTAAATGCTCTGTGCAGTAGAATAAATATTCTGGAATATGCTTATCTATATTCTGTGCGAATTCGGTAAATTTTCTTTGCAGGAAATTTTGTGTAAATTCTGTATACTGCCGTTGTGCTGCCCGATTTTTGGGTAATTTCTGAATTGTTCGAATTTCTTCTGAATTGAAATGCTATGTGTATAAGCTGTAAAAAGGGAGCTATAAGGGGCCTGGATCCTATGAGATTCAGTTAGTGAAACGGGAAATCTGAAATGAGCTCAAATCTGAAATCTGATATCTGTTCTGTTCCGGATCCGATGAATTCTATTTTGGTGCTATAAGCACATCTGTTTTGGTGCCGTGAGCACAAAGGGAGACATAAGGGGCCTGGATCCTATGAGATTCAGTCAGTGTCTGGGAAGGGAGGCATAAGGGGCCGGAATCCGTAGAGATTCCGTCAGTGTCAGGGCATTTAGCTATGTGTATCTGTTTTGTTTTCTGTATCTGTTCTGTTCTGTACGAAATTGTGATTCTGATATGATATGCTCCGTACGATTCTGATTTCTGAATTTTGATTCTGACTCTGTTGATTTGTTCTGATATGATCTGTACGATTCCGATTCTGATTTGATATCTGTCCATATAAGTTCTGATTTCCGATTCTGTTTCGATTTCTGATCTGACTTCTGTCTGATGAATTTGGTTTTGGTTTCTGAGAATTTAGATTTGTGGTTTGTTGCTTTGCTGAGCTGTTGAGCTCACCCTTGCTTTCTGGTGGTTTTCAGGTTCTGGGAAAGGCAAGGAAGTCCAGGATTAGTTCAGAGTCTGATCAGTATAGGTACTTTTGTACTTTTGATTTTTGTACAGTCATGGCTTTTCTGTTCTGTCTTTCTTTCTGTTGAAAGCCATGTACTGTTTGTAGATGATTATTTTGAGGAAATGAAAAGATAGATGTTTTGTTCCGCTGCATTTGATGTTTTTAGTAGCTCTGTTGTTCTGTGTGTTTCTGTTGAGTTAAGAATTTGGAAGATCAGTTCAGTAACCTAATCCAAAGCCAGATCCTGGATAAGCAAGTTTAGTAAGTCTCTCGTCGCGATCCGGCTCGGGCGGGATCCGTCCCCGTCTGGTCGGGTCGTGACAAGAGCTACCTTAACTCTTGCATCATTGGCAAATTATTATGATTAAGATTGTTAGCTGGCAGCCCACTCTAGGCAGGTGGTAAGTCCAGATCATATACACTTCTCTATGCACATTCCTCTTTCTAATTAATTCTAATTCTTCTAAATTCAACTCTATAATCTAAAGCCTGATCGTGGAAATTTAAATTAGTCCAAATATTTAATTAAATTATATATAATTTTGGAATCAATTAGTCTTCATTTAAATCGAGAGTGTTCTCTTAGGAGATGTAATTAACTACAGGGGCTTGCCCCTGTAGGAAGTCTAGATCCCAGAATAATCTAAACCCTACCTAAGTTCTTTTCTGAGGTAGGGGAAAGATCTGTGGAAGTAGATTAGGCTTTGTTCACATTTAGGAGTTATTTCTATAATAAATGAATAGATAGATAGTTGATTTGTTTTTACTAACAAATCAAATATCTTCTATATTTAATTATAGAAATGAACTTACAATTCGTTAATCTAATCAGGTCAATTAGAGAATATATTCGTCATCCCTTCAGGATGATTTGAATATTCTCTATACTACACCTAATTAGGAGAATGAATTGTAATGCTTCTCCCTTTAAAATCAATAGGAGGATATTAGTTTGTCTTTCGGGGCAGCATAATATCCGACTTTGTAGGTTTAATCGGGAGAAATATATCCTAAAAATAAATAAAGCGAATCATGTGAGAAAATAAAATTCTTTTTTTTTTAAAATAGAAAACCTTGCCTTATCTATACTTTTGTTTAGATTCATTCATTATAATCAAGAAATAAATAAATATTCGATTTACTTTCATAAGTAAATCAAATATCGTCTGTATACTTGATTTTAGGGATGAATCGACAATTCACTAATCTAATTAGGTAAATAGGGAAGATACGGATCATCCTTTTGGGTGATTTGTATATTCCCTATGTCATACCTGATTAGGAAAGTGAATTATCTGTTCTCTTTCTTTGGAATCGATAGAAGGATATCAGTCTGTCTTTCGAGGCGGTCTGATATCCAACTATACGAATTCAATTGAAAGAGAATATTCAAAAGTATAAATAAAGCAAATTACTTTCCATAAATAAAATAGGATAAATTTTATTTCAAAAGTTATTTTAAAAATCTATCTCTCTCTCCTTCTCTTTCTCTATTTAAATAACATAGATTTATTATACAATATAGATTCTATTATATTCTATTAAATTAAATATTTACATACAAGAATTATATTTAAATAATAATAAATAAAAATAAAGTTAGTTAGAGATTTTATTTTCTCACAGGAAGTACAGTTTTTTGGAAATAGGACCGACATCTAGAGAATTTCCTAAGTGGTCCTGGACTTATGCGGGTTAGATGCTCCTAGCTGATGCAATTAAATTTTATTTGGTTGGTTACTAATGCAATGCATGCTAGTTGAAATGTCAGCTCATGAAGGCTATAGAATTTTAAAAACAGACTTATAAAAAAAAATTTTTTTTGAAAAGACTGAGTCTCCCTAGGTCTGGCACTTTATTCTCATAGGTCAGATTATTCGGACTCTACCCGCAGGCAGGGAGATGTCTTATAGAAATGAAAGAATGATGCAATAATATGCATGCGACCCCTAGGTTCGCTAAGTTTTATGAGTTAGTTATGAGTAGAAAAATTTTATAGTCCTTGGAGAGCCTAACGAAAATCCAGGCGAAAATAAAATTGGCATGCAAGAAAAGAAACCTAAGAAAAGCAGATAATTTCTACTGCGCAATCAAGTAAACACATCAATATAAATCCAAAAATAATCAACTAAATGGCCATACGCAAATTGCCCTTATTACAACCCAGATATGCAGAAAATAAAGTGGTCGGGCACCACTGCCAACAACTCGGATTTCTAAGCCTATGACAGACGCAAATGACTTTGAGTGGGATATTGGTCTTCAGTCTTCTGGGTGTCTTCTTCTCCTTGGACTCCTTGGAACTCTCCTCATTGGACTCCTTGTATCTCTCCTCCTTGGACTCCTTGGATCCGTCATGGCTTGAATATCCAATCAAAGAGACAATTCTTCCCTTTGGGGATGATTGCCTTTTCTCTTTGGATATCTAAAGCCATCCAACTCGGTCTTCCAAATGGAAGAAGGCTCTCCCCTTTAGGGATGCATTCTTCTTTTAGAATCCAAGTTGGATAAGAATATCCCAACTCAAAGTTATTTTCACAACCCTTAATAATTATTACAAATTTTACATCAAATATAAAACAGAAAAATTCTAAAGTACCTGTATGATTATCCTAATAAAAATCCCAAGCATTTATTTATGAAAATGAAAATAACTCAAACCATTGATCATGTGCCAAGCCATGCTCTTAATTATGAGGGCTAAACAGCTCCACCTGTAGCAATTATAATTATTTTTTTAGCTCTCGTTTATTTAGGGGGGCTGAGCAAGCACCTGCATAAGACAGTATTAAAAATCATAACGGTGCCCCTTTATTAGTTTATTAGCTTGAGCATGACCACCTGCATGGAAGAATTATATATATATATATATATATATATATATATATATATATATATATATATATATATATATAATGTTCCTAACATAGGGGTAAACCTAGCGCTCATCACATCATCCACAGTGCAGTAAAAGTAAGAAAACATACTAATTCAATTTCATACAGCATGCAGTGAAAACCATCGAAAAGCTCCGGCACACAGCAGAAAAATAAAACCTAGCGGCTTAACCTAGATCTAGAAGTGGTGCCCTATCAAACAATTTTATGTGTGTGTAAGGCTGGTGTGGTTTGGATGGGTCCTAAGCAGTGTAGTTAGTTAAAGTTATCTAGAGTTCATATTTGTTGTGGGTCTGAAAATAATATTTTAGTTGAAATTCAAATATTAGTGGATTATGGTCCATTTTAATTATTTCAAATTGTTGATCAGTTTTAAGATCCTAAGATACTGATATTTAAATTTAAAGTGATATTAGCCAATTTTGGAAAGTTCTGAGTCCTCCTAGGAATTAAGCTAAATGTCCAAAAGGTCACTATAGAAAATAGGTCAGGTTTGGGATTCCTAACACTTTAGAAAAATACTAGACCTTAATACGAGTAATTAGACAGGTAGTACACTGAAATTGGAGTTTACTAGGCAAAGTTATGAATTTTCTAAGTTTCGGGCCCTAAATGAACTACGGTTGACCAAAAAGTTGACTTTCTAATCTAGGCCATTTTCTGGAACCTAAAATTTTTAATAAATACTATACCTTAATTGGAGTCTAATGCAAGTGAGTTTGCCTAATTTGGAATTTTCTACAATTAGTTATGAGTTTTTTTAAATCCAGGATATTTATGGAATTATCTAAATTTCCTAATAAAGGACTAATTTCATTGTTTTGATCCAAATCAGCTCCAAACAGATTGTAATCATCCCCAAAGGTCAAGAATGACCTAAGGAAGCGATCCCAAGTGTTTGGAGAAAATTTGGGTTTTTTAATAATTTTTAATGATTTAATAGGGGCAAAAAGATAATTTCCACCTATGGTCAAATTAAGGGTCAACCTAGAGTCAAGCTGAGGGGCCCTATTTATCAAAGGTCAAGGGTTATATTTTGAACAATTCAAGGTATTATGGGTAATTTTTTGACCTAAAATATATTTATTGTAATTTTTAGAAGGTCTAAGAGTCTTATTTAGCAAGTTAATTAGGGTTGGTTAATTAAGGGGTTTAAAAGCTCCTAAAAATTCCTAGAAAATTCTGGGAGGTTTATGATGTCACTAAGTTCAAATTTTGAAGTTTTTATGTCCATCAGTGATCTATTCTAGCCCCAAGAAAATTTCTAAGTTCGCTAGATGAGTCCTTAATTTTTGTCCTTAGGGTGTCACTACGTTATATGGGTTTAAAGTGAAGTTTAGACTAACCCTCAAGGTAATTAATGCAGGGGAAACATATAAAAATAGTAAACACATCATGTCCTTAGATCTAGGAGAGTCTAAACTAAGTGGTGGTGCATCATACACATATGATCTACCACGAACAAAAAGTAAGTACGAACAATGAAGGGATTAGTGGATGATTGGAATCCAACCACCCACTAATCCAATCCTCCATGATTGCTCTTCATTCATGGAACCCATGTCTAAAATTTCATTGGAGTGAATCTCCCAAAAATTAGAATTTAAAGTAATAGTAATTTCAAAGTGATTTTAAAATACTTTATAAATATATATTTATGTAGATTTTGGAAAATACAATAATTTAAAATAAATCATACTTGTATCTACATAGGTATAGGAGAGATTCACTGGCCACTCACTCGAGGTTTTGAAAAGAGTTTCAAAATACTTTTAATTTAAAAATAATTACTATACTAAATATCTAAATAATACTTAAATAGCCAAATAATGCTCTTAAGACATAAATCTATCCAGACAGCAGGGAACAGCTAATAAAAATAATTTTAAAATAAATTTTACATTTTTCTGAAGAGAACGAGGGGTCGCACGCCAAAATCCGATTTAAAATGAGAGAGTTATGATTTTTGGAAGATTTAATACAATAACAGTGTATTTTTAAAAATAGTTTTCTTGCTGTTTTCAAAATAATTACAGATATGCCTAATATTTTCAAACATGAATGGTCTCAAATCGTACAGAATTCAAATACGATCAAAACAAGGTACTGTACATCGAAATCCGATTTAAAACGGGAAAGATATGATTTTTCAAAATTTAAAACGTCTAAAATTAATTTTTAGATAGTATAAAATAATAAATAGTTAAGATATTTACTAAATAGATATTATAAATAAACTTGAAAGTTTCTGAAATTTTAAAATATTTTTAGCACATAATAAGAGTCATATCAATAGTAATAATGAAATAATATTAAGAACAATTTTAAAATAGTGTTATTTTAAATTAAAGTTAATAAAGAAGAAACTAAATATAAATAATAATAGTAATAGTAATAATTAGAATAATAAAATAATCAGTAAACTAATAATCCAAAAATAGTAGTAATTATAATGGAAAACTGTAATTAAATAATAATATAATAGTAATTATATAAAAAAATGATTTAAATAATATAAAAATAGGGGGGTTACTGTTTTATAAATAATTTAAGATTTACATATCATTTTTATAAAAATTTTTTAACATGTAAAGAATAAAAATACGATCAAAACAATGTATTGTGCGCAAAAATCGGATAAAAAATGAATTTTCTAGGATTTTTAGAGTGAAAATAGGTTTAAAAGTTTTTTAAAATAAATATAAATCCCTAAAAATCCTCGGCGCGCCACCTAGCGGAAGCGAATTGGTCCCGCGGTCCGCGCCAATGATTGGCGCCGCCGCCAATCATTGACCAATGATTGCGACGGTACGGCGGGACCCGCGGCTCACTTAAATGAGTCAGCGAGCTCTCCGGACCGCTTGATCCCACGCCTATCCAAACGGATGGTTGAGATCTGGGCGGACTGCAATCCAGGCACCCAAGCGGACCACGCGGCTGGACTGACCCGCGGTCCTTCTCGATTGGAACCGTTGATTTGAATATCAACGGTCTGATCTACGGGATATGCATGCAGACGGTCTACCTAAGCCATAAACGAATAATTGCCTTGTTCTCTCGACTCGCTCAATGGTTTTCAACAAAATTTTAACCGTAGGTAATAGGTATGAAGAGCATCATTGGGGAATATTTTATTCAAATTAATATGTACTAATGACGACGCTAATTAACCCTAAGTGTTTCTAACTAGGGTCTGCGATATACCTCAATTCACACGCTGGATTCGGACGATCTTGGGCTCGTTAGACTCGTGGACTCGCCAGGAACAATTCGTCTCTTGAGCTTGAGCTCCAATTCTCCCTTTGTCGGGAGGAAGAAGCCTTGGAACATTTTTACGCCCGAGTCGCCGGAGAACTCGCCACCGGCGGCTTGGGGTGGTCGGGTTCGACTTGGGAAAGGAAGAGGAGTTTCTCTAAAGCTCTCACACGAAATTTCAAGCGTTGAGGCGGTCTGGGGAGGGAGTATCGATGAAAGGAACCAAAAATAACATATTTTTTCTCTATTTAAAGCCCCTACTCTATGATTGACGGTGGGGATGAGATCAGGGGCCAAAATAAGAGGGAAATTGGCCTTGGGGGCCGTGGTTTCAATTTCAAAATGAAGAGGATTGATTTTAACATTAAATGGGCCTTAATTTCACTTAAATAGGTGATTAAGACCTATTTAAGACTCGATTTGACCAAGTCAAAGTTTGACTTGGTTAAATCAGTCAAGTAAGTCAAGGGGACGTGGGTTTGAGCCGAGAAAAGGGTTTGAAATTAATTTTGGCTCTTAATGGGCCTAATGGATCAATTTTGACCCATTAAGACTTAGGTTGACCAAGTCAAAGGTTGACTTGGTCAACTCAGTCCACCATGCCCATGTCTAGGCAAAATCGAGGTCAACACTCTCATATGAGTCCCTACATAGAGGCACTTCGACGATCTTTCTTAGAGGATGATGATACACTAGAAGATGAGTCCGATGAGGATATACCAGTGCACTGAGTCTGTGTGATCACCCATCGAGGTCACTCGGAAGAGCAAAGAGCCCGAAGACCAGGATGAGCAGGGAGAACCCAAGGTGGGTGGATCTCCCAGTTCAGTGGATACAGATGCTACAATTTTGAACCTTCAAGCACAGATGACTGAGATGGCCAGAGTCATGGCGACTATGACTATAAAGTTGACAGCATTGGGGGCAATGCCCTGGATGACAGGTGTAGCCACTACCAATACTTCCAGAGACCAGCCAGTAGTACCACTTGTTGCACTAGACCCCGTAGGAGTGGATAGGGTCCAGAGAGCAGTCCCAGCATCACCCATAGTGCCTATTTATACTACTCCAGTTCAGAGTCAGCTAGCTCAGTTGTCAGCAGGTCAGCTTCAGGATCTGATTGCCTAGAAGATAGAGCAGGCGATTTTCTCCAAAAAGGCTGGAGAGACAGTTAGTAGAGGGCATCCTTACCCAGTTGAGTATGAGCAGGAGCCCTACCCCCTAGCTTCATTCCTCCTAGGTTTAGAGTGTTTGACGGGCTTGTGAATCCAAGGCAGCATGTGGCTTAGTATTGAGCCATATGTTGTAATATAGGAGAAAATGATGCCTTGATGTTGAGGTTTTTTATCAGCAGCTTGGTGGGGGTGGCGTTTGCTTGATATGCCGACCTCCCCAACGACTCGGTTTGGACCTTTGCAGAACTAGAGCAGTTATTCATATAGAGGTTTGTCAGTACAGAGCACCGGGTCACTTTAGAAGAGTTAGTGGTTACTAGACATCGCCCTAGAGAGACTCTCTATAGTACATAGTCAGATGGATGAACCTCAGTTTGTAGTGTGAGCCATAATTACAGGAGCAGCACGTAGTTTATAGTTTACTAAAGAATATAGATGGTCCCACCGTGGTCGCTAGAAATCTGTGGACCTCCGAAAGAACACCGCTCATGGGGTCCGAACGCAAAGGATACGAACGCACTATACCGTAGGACAAAACGATCGTTGGTCTTTACACTCAACACGAATAGACCAATTGGAAGAGACATATTAAATCGTGCATACGACTAACCATTGAGGATAGCGGCTCTCACCAGCGCACCCCGAAGGATAGTAATATACACGATCTGATCACAATCACGAGTTTCCCCCACCCGATATATCAGCTCGGATGGGGTTTTATTAGAAGTGGGGCCAAGTTTCCAATTCCAATCCTTTAGTAACCATTTAATGGCTTTAAATGGCATTTAAATGGGTATTAATGGGTCGATTTGACCCATTATGACTTAGATTGACCAAGTCAAGTGTTGACTTGGTCAACTCAGTCAAATAGGTCCATGGGAGTGGGTTGAGTCCAAGGATAAGGCTTGATTTGAACTTGAAATGAAATTAGATCCATTAAGGCCAATTGGGTTGACCTGGTCAACCAGGTTGACCCAGGACTCAGGTCTGAGCTCAACAAAGTCGGTCTGACCATCTAAGTCTAGTGGAGTGAGGATTTGAGCTTGAGAAGCCCTGGAATGGGTTTGAAATCAATCACAAGGGAATCAGGGTCTAATTGGGTCAACCCTGATTGACCTGGTCAACCAGATTGACCCAAGACCTGGGTCTGGGCTCAACAGACCTGGCTTGACTCCCTTGACCCATTAGGATGGGTCCTGGGGTTTAGCCTGGTCAAATTTGACCAGGTCAACTCTTTGACCTGGTTATGGGGAAAAAGTAGGTCAACAACATACTAATATGCATTTTGCACATCTATAGTCCATAACACTAATGTGATTTTTCATCTATTATAAATGATAAATGGATGATATGACATATGCATGTATATTTAAAATAAAGACTAGCTAGATATTTTTCTAATTTAGATTAATCAAGCATATAACTTATACATGAGGACGAGTCGATGAGCTTTTATTTAAATAAAGCTGTGGTGTAATCCTAAAAGATATTACGAGAGACATAGGGATATTGGCTAATAAGATATGATAGATGAGAAGAGGTAACTCCTACGTGAAGCCATTTGACTTACGACTGATGAGGCTAATGACTATATAATGATTCATATGGGTTTGACCGACATGATATGATATGATTGATACAATAAAAACACCACATGAGTATTGACTTGCATAAATATGATATGATATATGTATCTGACATGATTCTAGATGATTAGACATAAGATGATATAAGACATTCATAAGTTATATGAAATGACATGATACATAAATAAGATACGTGATAATACTGATATAAGTACAAAATACATGATATTGATACTTGATATGAATGATATATAATAATGATACATTATATACATGTGATACATAAAATATGTGCACCAATATGATATGACATACATAATAATAGACACACATAAGTATGATAATATATGACAAATATAATAAATGCATAATATGTCATAGACATGTGACATTAATGATATTAAGCTGCATTTATAATTGATGGAGCATAAACATGACGCGTCGATGCTGATACAGTGATTTTTACATTTTATATGATACAGGTATCTGAGTAGGTTATAAAATTTATTAATTTAATTGATATGATCACATTAATTTTTATAATTAAGATGATAAAAATAAAATAAGATTGAGTCAGGGATTACAAATACTAATATAACATGCAAATTTTATATATGACATATACATGAATAGTATAAATGATACATATATAAAAATTATATAAAGATCATTTTTCTAGCATATATTAATGTTCATACTAACATGTTACTATTCATATGGATTGATATTGTTTGTACTGATTACCACATGTTCATATTGAGAAAATCTAAATGATTGCATGCATATCATTTATATTTTGCATGCATTGAATAAAGTTGTAGGTCATGATGACTTATTAGTCTATTAACTCATTATGTGATTTACATATTTTATGAAATGGTAAGGGCCCAGTGAAGTGAGGATTGATTCAAATTTGCTAGTATATGTATTTTACTTTAAATTGTTTATTCTTTTATAGGTACAAGTAATTGTGATAGATTGATGTAATTGATAGTGTCCCATGATTATTATATATGATTTTTGGATATGATAGAGATATATTTTTTATATAAATAAAAGGTTACATATTGTTGCGTTTTGGAAAATTCGCAAAGACAGAGGAATATGAAATTTATCGTCATAGCCATATATGAAGATCCAACATACAAACATAACTAAGTAGGGATGCAGCTTTCATAAGAGACGCCAAAGTTTTATGTGAAAACCTTGAAAGGGAAAAAATCACAAGGCATTCCCAAGTTGAAAAGATTCCATTATTATTTGAATGGATTACAAAACTCAACACGTCCTTCAACTTGGGGACAATGCAAATACAATATGTTGATGATATTGCTAAACTTTGAATGAACATGACAAATATCAGAAATTTGACATCAATGGTAAGGAGACTGTTCTGTAAAAGGTTTGAAGACAGTTGAAGATCTAGTGATATCCAACGAATAGGAAGAAGTTTGAGGATAGTAAGAGAATAAAGGGAAAATTAACCAGTGACGATCGGGAGGAGATCTGTCAACAGTTGAAGAATGGGTGAAAGTCCGACAAAAGCTCGGAAGAGATCCGGAGGCGGTCAACGAACGAGCAGAAGTACTCCGTCGACCGTCTGGAAGAGATCCGGTGGCGGTCGACAAACTGCAGAAGTTTGGCAACGGTCGATGGTCGAGAAAAGATGCGATGCCTCCACTTCCCTCATGTGAAGAATGTGGGTCTATTTATAATTTTTTTGTAGTGACATGAAAAGTAAATATGAAAAAGATCAATGGCATGTTGGGAGCATTCTATCGAATGACACATATTGATTCCCTTGATTATACATAGTTTATTAAGCATTTAGATGCTTTAGAGATGTCAAATCAGAGTAAGCTTAGGCTCGTTGGATTTATCTTGTCGAGCCGCTCGATTTGACTATAAGCATGCTATATTTATATGTCATTTGATAATCCAATTAATGCTCTAAAGTTTTCAAATAGACTTTCGACATTTGATTTGGACTCATTTTGGCTCATATGGGATCAAATTTGATGTCGTTCAGTTTGTCTCATTGAGATGTTCAATTTGACTATAAACTTGCTTAAATTGGAGAACATATGGTTCGGATTTTAATTTTTGAAGCCTCAATCTCATATTTACATTGATATTTGTGCCCAATCAAGATAAAGCTTTAATCGGTAACATATCACTTATGTTGTATCATTTTTGTATATGACTATTATTGTTAGCTCATGTATATAATTAGAAGATCAAATAGACGATTTTTTCAAATTAAATATTGTGGCATCACATATTATGATTAGCACATGTGTTAAATGTTGATAAGAATAAGAAATATTCCAAGGTAAGTCAAATAATGACTATGTTATCCCCATGAGATTTATAAGTAGGCTTTATTTTTATTTTCATTTTTCACATTTTTAGCTAAAACACATTCACATAATGATGATAAGTCACTGAGTTTTGATTGTTTCAAAATGGACAAGTAGAAACAACAAATAAAATTATCTTAAACTTATTGAAGAAGTTGGACAATAGTTTTCAAAATACCATTGATGACCGATGTGAAATTATAAGCTAACATTAATAATCATGATATATATATATATATTATGTGTAATAACTCACTCGAACATTTTTTCATTATTTGTGTGTCTCATCAGCCTAAGCGTGAGTGAATTTCTCAAAATTTTTATGTGCGATTACCCAAACAGTATGGATATCCTTTTCAACTATCTTTTATATTAAAACCATTTGTGGAGGGATGGTTAAGTATTGGTGGGGTAAATGTTGCATTCAGGCGATGAGCTAAGACCAACAGTCAAGTGTTGACTTGGCACTAGTGAACTGATGATGGTTTGATAGTGGAAAACCAACAATGACCTAATGATAATGAATCGATGAGGCTCGATGGTGGTGGCCATGTAATATCTCGTTTCCTTACTGTTCCTCTCTGATTTGGATTTTCCTCCCAGGATCGTCCAGGACGATGTTGAGATCGTCCAGGCCGATCAGTGCATGGAAAACAGCTGATTTCTGGAGCCATTTCTGGACAGAATCGTCCAGGACGATATTGAGATCGTCCAGGACGATCTGCACTGTTCCTAAAATCGTCCTGATCATCGCCCTGGAGTATCGGCCAGGACGACCAGAATTGGTCTGATCGTCCAGGCCGATCGAGACGATCGGCCAGGCCGATCCATGTATGATATAAGGAAATGAGCTCGTTTTGAAGAGAGAGAAATTCATTTTAAAATATCAGATATTTTGTAGAGAGAGAAAGAGAAAGGAAAGAGAAGAGGAAACTGGTTTTCGGAGACCGCGGAGCGCTTTTCGTCCGACGCTGCTGTTGGAGAAAGTGAAGATCTCGTGGTAAGGACTCCGAACCCTGTTTCTGTTTTCAGAGATGTTGTGTTTTGACCGAGATATGATTTGTTTTGTGTTTTCGTAGTCGACTTTTCGACCTGATTTTGATTTGACAAGACTTTCACCGCACAACTTTAGTATGTTATAGATATGATTATTGTACACGATTTGACTGTATTCTACGAAGATTTTACCGGTCGGAATTGATTCTACGAGATTTTAATCGAATTCTACGTGCTTTTAATTGAATAGAAAATAATCGGGACTTGATTTGATTTGGATTCTCTAGATCGATAGTCTTGTATTGACGCTATTGATATTCTATTGTAATTTGGAAAGATTTGGAAACTGTGTCTTTTTGCAGGATTTTTGTGTAAATTTGATCGACTGCCGTTACGCCCGATTTTCGTACGATTCCTGAATTGTATGAAACTGATAGATTGAATCGATATAGATATGATTATTGATATGATTGCTCTTATATTGATTATTGATTGATTATTGATACTGGAACACGTATAACCTGGTTGAACATTGGTTGGAGATGATACCTGTACAGGATGGTGGGCCGACGGGCTTTCCTTTAAATCATAGATCATGGATCATGGATATAACGATGGGAGTCATAAGGAGATCATAGGCCGACGGGCAATAGAGTGGCGACTCTTTTCATAGAACCAATGTATTGATATCTACAACAGCAATATGGATTCTACAACAGCAACATGACCATTGATTATACATTGTTCAGTATATAGTATTGAAATGCATGTTCACTGTATTGACTTACGGATCTATTTCTTTATCGATTTCCGTTTTACTGTTTTGATTGGATTTACTGTATCGTACGATTTCACTGATTTCATCGATTGACTACTGAACATTGATACTACTGATCATTGATAGATATAGATACTGCATCGATAGCATGGACATCGTACTACTGCTTTTAGATTCATTGATATTGCTGCATATAGACTTATAGATTCACTGTTGCTACTTCTGTTCTTCACTGTATTGCCTGCTATAGATCTATTGTTTCGTATCGCTTTTCACGATTTATTTCATGGACTAGATCGTATTGATTTCATTTCATTGATTAGACCGTATCGATTTGATTGACGACGCTGATTGATTTAGTTGATTGATTGAATTGATTTATCGTATTGCCTGCTGCTGCATTGACTGGTTTTATTGACTATTGATTTCCGCTGCATAGACTCATTGACCATTGACTGATTCAGATTGATAGATTGACATGCATATTGATAGTATTGCCGTGCTTTGATTTCAGTTATAGGTATTAGGTGACCTGCTGGGCTTTGTAAAGCTCATTATATGTGGTTGATATTTTTCAGGTCAGGGCTCGGGAGCAGGAGATAGGCATTGATCCAGATCTGCAGGTTTTTAGTTCTTTTGGTAGATTGATGATTCTTTTGTACTCAGGACAGGATAGCTTTCTACTTGTATTGATAGTGTAGTTCCTGAGTATTGTATATGATGTTTTGAGTTATGAATCGACTGTTATATTGATGTTTTAAATTGTTATAGATGTTTGTTAGATCGCTTACTGATGGATTATAGATAACTCTGGTAAATTGTTGCGAATTGATCGACATTCTTTCCAAGTTAGATTCTGGGGCGTGACAAGTTGGTATCAGAGCAATATTATTGGAAGAATGAATTGTTACCAGAGTTGTAGGTTTGGATTGAGAGATTGGGTAGACTGGGTAGCTTTAAGAGCTTCATTGGCATACATCATTGCATATGTGTATCATTTGTTCTGAATTGTGCAGGTGAAAAGATATGGATCCTCCGGCAGAATCCAGTGTACCGAATGAACAACACAGCGCATCTCCAGCACCTTCAGAGAGTATGATGCAGTTAGCTACTGCGATTGCACATGTTATGGGGGATGCTCAGAGCAAGATGAGTGGGAGCAAAGAGGAAGAAGTTGACAGACATTTGCAGATGTTCCACAAGCTGAAGCCTCCGTTGTTCAAAGGGGCTGTAGGACCACAGGCTGCTGAGGATTGGATAATGAGGATAGAGAAGATTTTTGATAGCATGCAGTGTCCGGGGAACAGGAAGGTACCTTTGGCAGTATTCATGTTGGAAAGTGAGGCAGAGAGATGGTGGATTGGACAGCAGAGAGAGAAATTCCAGGGGAAGACCAATGCTGAGATCACCTGGGATGAGTTCACTACAGTGTTCAGGATGTGGTTTGTACCACCGTCAGCTCAGCGACAGATGCAGGAAGCATTCATGAGATTGGAGCAAGGCCGCAAGTCAGTGATGCAGTACGAGTCCGAGTTTACTGCACTTGCGAGGTACGCTGCTCACTTGATTCCTACTTCTGAAGACAAGTGTTATAGATTTCTGCACGGATTGAATAGAGAGCTGAGGCAACCACTTGTACCTTTTCGGATCCACGAGTTTTCTGAGCTAGTGGAGCGGGCCCGATTGATAGAGATTGAGTTGACGGCACCAGTATCGAGGTACGAGGATACCAGGAGGAGAAGAGATGAGGTACGACGAGATGATTCCAGAGATAGAGAGAAGAGAAGCAGGTATGAGGGTTCGAAGGGATCTGCATCGGGATCTGCATCGGGATCTGTGTCACGATCTGCATCGATAGTATCGTCTGGTGGTTCTGGCACGTGCAGTCATTGTGGCAAACGACATGCAGGTCGGTGTTACCTATTGACGGGACAGTGTTTTTACTGTGGACAGCAAGGACACAGAGCGATAGATTGTCCTCAGAAAGGACTGGGCGGAAGGACTGCTTCTGGCACGGGTACAGGACAACAGAGGACTGTTGCCTCGAGGGCCTACAGTGATAGATCAGGGAACAGGATTGATGATAGGACTGTCAGAGATCAGAGGGAGACAGTTGCGCCACGACCTCCAGTGGTGCCACGCATTTACAGTCTACAGAGTTTACAGCATCAGGATCAGCAACGACCAGAAGATTCTACTGGTAAGATTGATTTGACTAACCGATTGATATTGACATATGAACATCGCATATTGACATTTGATTGATTGCATTGTGTATTCTGTATGGATTTCGACGAGTTTTGTTTTGGATTTAGTTTTCGATCGATTTGTTTTGCATTGTTTTTGCTTCGTACCTTTAGGGAAATGTCGGGACGACATTTTTCTAAGGTGGGGAGATTGTAATATCTCGTTTCCTTACTGTTCCTCTCTGATTTGGATTTTCCTCCCAGGATCGTCCAGGACGATGTTGAGATCGTCCAGGCCGATCAGTGCATGGAAAACAGCTGATTTCTGGAGCCATTTCTGGACAGAATCGTCCAGGACGATATTGAGATCGTCCAGGACGATCTGCACTGTTCCTAAAATCGTCCTGATCATCGCCCTGGAGTATCGGCCAGGACGACCAGAATTGGTCTGATCGTCCAGGCCGATCGAGACGATCGGCCAGGCCGATCCATGTATGATATAAGGAAATGAGCTCGTTTTGAAGAGAGAGAAATTCATTTTAAAATATCAGATATTTTGTAGAGAGAGAAAGAGAAAGGAAAGAGAAGAGGAAACTGGTTTTCGGAGACCGCGGAGCGCTTTTCGTCCGACGCTGCTGTTGGAGAAAGTGAAGATCTCGTGGTAAGGACTCCGAACCCTGTTTCTGTTTTCAGAGATGTTGTGTTTTGACCGAGATATGATTTGTTTTGTGTTTTCGTAGTCGACTTTTCGACCTGATTTTGATTTGACAAGACTTTCACCGCACAACTTTTAGTATGTTATAGATATGATTATTGTACACGATTTGACTGTATTCTACGAAGATTTTACCGGTCGGAATTGATTCTACGAGATTTTAATCGAATTCTACGTGCTTTTAATTGAATAGAAAATAATCGGGACTTGATTTGATTTGGATTCTCTAGATCGATAGTCTTGTATTGACGCTATTGATATTCTATTGTAATTTGGAAAGATTTGGAAACTGTGTCTTTTTGCAGGATTTTTGTGTAAATTTGATCGACTGCCGTTACGCTGCCCGATTTTCGTACGATTCCTGAATTGTATGAAACTGATAGATTGAATCGATATAGATATGATTATTGATATGATTGCTCTTATATTGATTATTGATTGATTATTGATACTGGAACACGTATAACCTGGTTGAACATTGGTTTGAGATGATACCTGTACAGGATGGTGGGCCGACGGGCTTTCCTTTAAATCATAGATCATGGATCATGGATATAACGATGGGAGTCATAAGGAGATCATAGGCCGACGGGCAATAGAGTGACGACTCTTTTCATAGAACCAATGTATTGATATCTACAACAGCAATATGGATTCTACAACAGCAACATGACCATTGATTATACATTGTTCAGTATATAGTATTGAAATGCATGTTCACTGTATTGACTTACGGATCTATTTCTTTATCGATTTCCGTTTTACTGTTTTGATTGGATTTACTGTATCGTACGATTTCACTGATTTCATCGATTGACTACTGAACATTGATACTACTGATCATTGATAGATATAGATACTGCATCGATAGCATGGACATCGTACTACTGCTTTTAGATTCATTGATATTGCTGCATATAGACTTATAGATTCACTGTTGCTACTTCTGTTCTTCACTGTATTGCCTGCTATAGATCTATTGTTTCGTATCGCTTTTCACGATTTATTTCATGGACTAGATCGTATTGATTTCATTTCATTGATTAGACCGTATCGATTTGATTGACGACGCTGATTGATTTAGTTGATTGATTGAATTGATTTATCGTATTGCCTGCTGCTGCATTGACTGGTTTTATTGACTATTGATTTCCGCTGCATAGACTCATTGACCATTGACTGATTCAGATTGATAGATTGACATGCATATTGATAGTATTGCCGTGCTTTGATTTCAGTTATAGGTATTAGGTGACCTGCTGGGCTTTGTAAAGCTCATTATATGTGGTTGATATTTTTCAGGTCAGGGCTCGGGAGCAGGAGATAGGCATTGATCCAGATCTGCAGGTTTTTAGTTCTTTTGGTAGATTGATGATTCTTTTGTACTCAGGACAGGATAGCTTTCTACTTGTATTGATAGTGTAGTTCCTGAGTATTGTATATGATGTTTTGAGTTATGAATCGACTGTTATATTGATGTTTTAAATTGTTATAGATGTTTGTTAGATCGCTTACTGATGGATTATAGATAACTCTGGTAAATTGTTGCGAATTGATCGACATTCTTTCCAAGTTAGATTCTGGGGCGTGACAGGCCATATGTCAATAGACAAGCAGTGGCCTAACAATAGCAAATCAAGTGAGGGTCCAATGATGGTGGTTAGGTGAGACTCCAAGATTCTTTAAAATTTTGAGCTCACTATAATCTCTCGTCCATTATATTCTTATAAAGAGTGTGATCTATTCATAGTATTTATGAGTAGCACTTTTTATAAATATAGTCATAATCCTAAGATACCATGTTGAACATTCCATATTAATACCTTTTTTTTAGCATTTTATGTGCTTTGATGGTGTCTGAATTAAGAGTTCTTTGGCTCCGTGGATTCATCTTATGGTGATGCTTTATTTGACTACAAATATGCGAGATTTGAATGTCATTTAGTCATCCAAATTAATAACAATGATATTTGTAAATATGCTTTAAGTGATAGATCAGGCTCATTAAGACTCAAATAATATCATGTTTTGCATCAATGGATTAGACTCCTCAATATGTTCAATTTGATTATAATTTTGCTAAAATAGGGTTCATATGATCACGAATTTAATTATAATAATTTTTTTATTCAAATATGCATCCTAATTTGTGCTCAATAAATCATTATATTTTCTTTTTCTCTCGCAAATTTTAATTAATTTTTATCATTTTCTATTTTATGATTAGAATCATCTTCTTTAATTCAAAATAAAACAATCAACTTAGAAGTGGATTTAAAACTCCAAAAATTTAAATTCAAATACTAACTCGAAATCATTAAATAGTTTAATCTCAAATTCAACATGACTCAAATCATCTCTACGACGTTTAGGGCCAATGTAATTGCACAATGGATTAGATTCATAATGCCAATATTGCTATTGGGTAACCCTTGTGCCTGATGCTAAGTACTTGCGTGTATAGTGATTTAGGCTTCATTTGAGATAGATTTCATATTATTTTCAAAAATAATTTTTTAATATAATAATATAAATTTTTTGAGTTCAAAAAAGTTTTTTTGCTAAAATTTGGCTTTTGAAAGCAGTAAAAAAAGCTATCCCAAACGAAACATTATTTTGACTTGTCCTATAAAATAACTATTTTTTTTAAATTAATATTTCTATTTTAAATCTCTCACATATATATATATATATATATATATATATATATATATATATATATATATATATATATATATATATATATATATATTTTGTATTTTTAGGTGGATGGGATAATTAATAATAAATGTGATGCATTGGATCACGTGACAAATGTCAATACTGTAATTCAAGAGGAAAAGACTTTTAAGAAAGTGATTAATATTTTCTTAGAAAAAAAAGGGAAAATTTTGGTTTAAATTACTATTATCAAACTTTTTAATAAATCTTTTTTCTATTATAAAGTTTTTTTTTAAATATTTAACATAAACATAAATTAATTAAATATTTATTATTTTATTTAAAAAAATATATAATAATATTAAATATTTATGTTGATATATTTAAATAAAATATTATAAAAAAATTAATTTTTTTATTAAAATTTAATGAATATATTTCCATCTAATTTTTTTGTTTTACTATATTTAAGTCTCCATTAACAAAAGAGAAAGGTGGGCCATGGCGGTGGATGCCCATCAATTTCCCATGCATTGGAAAATGAGAGGACATCGCCAGCTGTCCACTTCTTCGTCGTTGAGCGCCCATTCTCTTATCAACTCTTATCTCTTGTGAAAGAAGATAAATATATTTAATTAGTTTTTAAAATTAAATATTAAATATTTAAAATTCAAGAGTTTTAAATATATCCATGTTTAATTTTGAAGAAATTATTATATGAGTCTGGATGTAGAGTCGCGTCCGGACATGTGAGGCGTACATATTCTGTAGTGTACATTTACAGTCTAGATGCAATTCTGCGTCCAAACTCCGCACAAAATAATTTATCTTGATTTTGAAATATTTAGAATGAAATCTATAGTATTATTTTGGTTTATTTAGAATTCGTTAGATTTTGACGATTTTAAAATACACGTAAACTCTTTATCTTATCACAACCCACCGCCACTTATTATCACAATCTAACCATCCTGAACTTTTATTAGGTCCGGTGTAAGGACGTAGAGGAACGTCCGGTCGGAGGCAAAATCCCGCAAAAAAACTCGGTATTTGCTCGGTATTGCTAGGTATTATTTGATAATAACGAGGAATACCGCGCTGTGAAGACCAATACCGAGTTATACCGAGCAATACCGAGTTGTACCGAGTTTTTGCTAGGAAAAACTCGGTACAACTTTTGTATAACTCAATATTGCTCGGTATAGCTCGGTATAACTCGGTATTGAGTCTTCACGTGATGGTATTCCTCGTTATTGTTTGATATTGCTCGGTATTTCTCGTTTTTTAAATCAATCAACGATTTGGCCTCCGACCGGACATTCCTCTATGTCCAATCGGAGGACATAATAATTGTTCGACCGTCCAGGGCACCATCAACTAGTAGAGATGACTATTGTGTTCGTGATCGTCGTTGCTACGAACTATCAGCCACAATTCGTTATCCTCGACCAGCATTGGTGATCGTCGGCCACCAACCAACATCATATCTGAAAAAAGATCATAGAATATGTATTTAAACTGAAGAAATAGAAAAATAAAATAAAATAAAATAGTATTAATCACTTCATTATTTATAAATATTTATATATTTTTGAACATATCATAGTACAATTATTTGGAAAAAAATATAGCCACAAATCGCTGCTTCCAACACCTGGATCGTCGCAATTGTCGTTAAATCTGGTCACAAATAGCAAACACAATGATCCTCCATTCAAATAATGCCACGAAAGATAAATTATTTCGACAAGACAGCCTGATGAAGCAAGTAGAATCGCAGCACGTGGACAAGACCGATAAGACCCGCGCCAAATTTCCGATCTATGCAATCTTTGATTTTTGTTTTCTTTTTTGGGATTTTGGGAAATATTATTTCGGAAAAAATCGAAATTAATATCAAATTTATTAAATTTATTACGAATTTAGATAATATATAAAATAAATAAATTTTATGTTTTAAAAGAGAATTTGCATTTCATTTTCTAGTTCTGCAGTCTTCAGCGAGAGGTTCTGTTGCTCGGCTTCTGCTCTTCTGCTGCTTCGTTTGGGGGCAAATCGATAGGGAGAAGAAAAGAACAAGTTTGTTTCAATTACAGTTGATTCGAGTTCGAAAGTATGTCCTTCAATCCTTCGCTGCGAGATTTTTAATTTTAATTTTCATTTTCATTTTCTGTTAAGTGCAAGTACTGAAACGTTCTAATCTAAGTTTGCTGATTCTAATTGATCGATGGATCGTTCTTTTGCCATTCCTTGGTTGTTTTGTTTAGATTGTTGAGTTCGTGATGGCATTTGAATTTTTTGAGTGAATGGATGGAGAGAGAGAGAGAGAGAGAGAGAGAGAGAGAGAGAGAGAGAGAGAGAGAGAGAGAGAGAGAGAGAGAGAGAGAGAGAGAGAGAGAGAGAGAGAGAGAGAGAATCGCTTGAATTCTTTATGTTTCTTTCTGAATTTATGAACTAATACCAAGCAGACTTATGAAATCAGCTCTTTCAGGCCGTCCCTAGTGACCACTCAAGTGGGCAACTTTCTCTTTCTGAATCTACGTCTGTGTTCTTTGCTGGGGCGCTAATGTGCTTTCTTTTTCTTGTTGAGTAACTAGAATAAGATCGAATCCTGGTTTAGGTTTCTTGTGCAGTAGTGCTTAGTTTTTAGAATTACTGGAAAAAAGTGTGACTCTGCTGTATTCTATCTTATATGTAACGGGAAAATCTTTTTTGTTTATTTTTCCTTAACCTTCATAGTTATTGATGGATGCATATAGCTAATTTGTGTTATGTGGGAGAAGAAAGAGGTACTCGCAACTCAAATATTCTAAAATATAGTTAGCTCTCGGATATGGATCTTCACTGAGGAGCTTGCTTCTATTGGCCTGATATGCTGACCTTCACAAATTTGTTTAAATTCATCTTCTGAATGGCTTTTATTGCGGCACCATGAGTAATGATGTTGAAAATAATGTATTGAAAAATATACTTTTGTTGTTTGGACGTTTATAATAAAGGCTAGAAGATGCATTCATTAATTTAATCTAAAAGGATTTAAAAAAAAGAACTGCTTAAACCATTTAACAGCTCATCTTAGGCTTCGTTTGGTTCTTCCTCTCTTATAGAAGCGTCCCATCCAAACAAAGAAAAAAAATAATTTCGCCGTTTCTAAACAGAAAAGATAAAAAAACGCTGAAACAAATGAGGCCTAATACTCAATGGGAAGAAACTGAGAATAATTATTCATAAAGATGACCGCAAATGATTAGGATGAGGTTAATGATGGTGGTGATTATGATATTCTTCGTTAAGATTGCAAAAAATTAATGTAACTGAGGTTGTATTTTATGAATTTTGAGATCTGTACTTAAATATAGTGTTCTTGCAGCTGAAAATTCCCTTCAAATGAGTCAGTTATTTGTTTGTTGGTATGTTTTTTACAATAAGGAAATCAATATTAAAATACTTTTTTTTTGTAGAATTTACGGATATTGTCGCACATCTCTAGTTTACCCCACCTGCAATCAAACTCCTAACCTAGTTGCTTATGTTGTGGCTTTTTAGTTCTATATGTATGATGGTCTGATTGTTTTGATTTTTACGAAAACTCAAGAAACTTTTATTTTTGCTTTTGACAAGTTTAGATTGTAAAAATTTGGACTATTTCTCGATTTATGCATGTCATCCTTGCGCATGGGCCATGCTAATCTTCTTTGTATCGTTCCAATTTTATCGGACCAAAACTCAAGAAACTCAAGAAATTTGATAACTAATGAACATGATTTTGTCAAGAAAAATGTAACCTCTTGTGTCTTGTTGATTGAGCTTTCAAATATGACAACAAGCTTAAGTATGAACATCCTTGGTTGGATAACTAATTTTAACACATTTTCATGTAAATCTTGCTTGTACAGGTACTTGCTTGTTTGAAGAACATGAGCAATACTTTACGTGCAGTTCATCAGCAAACTCTATGTAGGTCATTTTTATTGGAAAATCAGAGCAATAACCATCCATGGATCTCCTCAAGTCTGTCATATAGATTGCCTTCTTATTCAAAAAATGATCAAGCGTGCCCACATAACCAGGGGCCCATACTTTCTACCAGATTTCTTGGGAACAGTCTAAGTGCTTGGAAAACAAAATCCCTACAAGAAATGCGTAGGGCTGCTTATATGTTTCCCCATGCTGTTTTGGTCACTGATTCTTCTCCACAGGTGATTATTTCCTTTACTTTTCTCTTTATTGTTTGTTCTTATACGCTACTTTACCCACGCATAACTTTAACATCTGATATTTTTCTCAAGTTCTATTACTTTAATGTGATTGAGTCTTCAACCTTTATCTTCTCAGCCAGAAAGAATGCTCATCCTTGCCTATAAGATTAAATTAGATTAAATGCATTTCTTCTACAATCACACAAATCCAAGTTGTGTTATTTTTAGCTGAGATGTTATCAAAAAGTTTCTGCAAAATTAAACCATAGGCTTGGATTATTTAATGGAAAGACGCAGCTACTTTATTTTATTTCTTTTTATTTTAAGCTGCTATGAATGGGATTGAGTACCTACAAAATTTTGAAGCATGAAGGAGATTTGCCCAGAATGCTACTCCTTGCCCTGGTTTTTCTCATTCTTTGACTGTCAGCTTCTTCAATTCATCTCAATTAATTCTGCTTAAATTTCAGCATTGACTGCATTTTCCTATGATGCTTTAGAGTTAATCTTATAACCTCTATTCGTTGAACCATTTGTTTTTAACTGATGCATCATTAGCTGATTTTCTTCCACTTGTTTTATACTAGGCTGGTTTAATGCTTTAACTTGTTGCTTTTTTCAGTAAGCCTGTGTTTTGATGAAAAATCAATCTTACCCATCCAATATGTGCAGTCACTATGTAAAACAATAGGTAGGTCTATGCAGCTTAAGAGTATTTTCTGGAACATTCTTTGTTCATTTCTTCAATTATGAAAATGTTGAAATTTGAGATATTTTTGAATTTGTTAACTGATAAACTAAATAGCCTGTCACTGTAACACCCCACGATACCTCTTAACATTAACATAGAGTGTCATGAAAATGAACATAAATTTAATCTTTATCTTTATCATTTCCTCATCAATGTCATAGTTTAATAAAGGCAACCATCTGCCGATTACATTTACTAAATATATGAAAGCATTAATTAATCCAAATTGCATCAAATAATATGTACAGAGTAGGGGTGTAAACGAGTGGAGTCGAGTCGAGTATTTGCCTTATCAAGCCTGGCTCATTTAATCCTTAATGAGCTTGAGCTCGAGATTGAGCTCGATTAGTGGGCTCAAGATCGACTCGTTTAGAAAATATCAAGCTCGAGCTCGACTCGAAAGCTCGAGCTCGTTTGAGAAGCACCAACGCATGTGATGCGTATTGTTATATATATATATATATATATATATATATATATATATATATATATATATATATATATATATATATATATATATATATATATATATATATATATATATATATATATATATCGAGTAGCTTGATAAGCTTTCGAGTTGAGTCGGGTTGAGCTCGAACTCGAGCTCGTTTATCATTCGAGCTTGATTTTAGGCTCGAGCTCCAAGCTCGATAAGCTCGGCTCGTGAGCTCCTTAACAAGTCGAGTTCGAGCCGGCTCGACTCACTTACACCCCTAGTACAGAGGCACTAAGAGAAACCAAAAGAGAATACAACACTTAATAGTCTACATACTTCAAATATGGACTTACAAACAATGCTAAACAGAAGAACATAAATTGAAATAAACTTGAACATATTCTGCTTCAAGTATTTCCTTTCATTTCCCCTTAACAACAACCAACATAAAATAACAGGTGAACTATGAGGATCAATAAGTTATACACATTAAATAATAATTAAATTGCATGATGATAAAACTTACAACATTGAAATCATAATTGAATCAAACTAGCCATTATTTATAAAACAACTTAAAATCATATTTAGCATCATTCATTATTTCCTTTGAAGTCTATATTTAATATCAATATTAGTCTTTTAAAGAATAAGGCTTACACTGTGACGTGTTTTTACAATCTTTCAACTGAATTTAATTTCATAATACTTCAAATTCCTGCACTGTGCCGATCCTATGCCTGCAATGTGCCGATTCTTTGCTTCACTGCACTGTCCTCCCCAATTTTTCCTTCAGCCGAAATTCCTCTCCACAGCATTACACTGTGCCGTGTTTTTACTCTATATAACAATTTCTCAACAGTCGTGTAAAAGATCGTATGGAAGAGAGGGTAGAATACGGGAACTGCTATATGTTCCTATTTAACAATTTCTCATTCAACTCCTTAATCAACAGTCACCTGAATGGCAATGATTGCATGCTTTAAAATGCTTGATTTCATCTAATGTATTCGTTAATATTAGCTAGGGCATAGTAGTGCTAATGCTGAAATTAATTAAATAATTCACAGTAGTTAATTAACTATTACATAATTAACAGTAGTTAATTAACTGTTAAATAATCAACATTAGTTAGTTAACTGTTAATACAAATTTAAAAGTAATTATAATTTAAACTTCAAAAGAAATTACGTTTGTTGAAAATTTTCATAGAAATTTTACATTTCCGGTTATAATTCAATTAAGCAAATTATTAAAATTTTACTTGAAATTTTTGAGTATTATAGTTACCACCTAGCAAATCTCAAAAATGGAGTGCAACTTGAAGCTCCAAACACTAAACCTTCTATCCTTTGATGAAGATCCATGAGAAAGTTGTTGCTATCTTTTTGTCTATTTCTGACATAGACAGGTATGTGTCGTCACCAATTAAGACCAAAAAAATTGCATTATGTGCCCATCTTACAATAAAGACTCATGTACTAACCCATTCGAATAAAACTACTTTTCATCTTATTTTCCTTTTGGCTGATGGTTTATATTGTTCCTATTTTTTTCTTTTATGACATAGAGACTTGAAATCATTTTGCAAAAGATTAAGTTTGCTGTGTTTATCCACCTTAAACATAAGTTGTGGTAGTGCCAAATAG